>JAWWMO010000043.1:34128588-34139559 GCA_035047845.1 Dendrocincla fuliginosa
TTGCAAATTGTCAAAGCCAAGCACCCTAGAATCATCTGCTCCAGTTCAACCTTCCACATCGCCTTGGTCCCAACTGACGAAGAAACTCACATTTCCAAGTATCTGCCACACAGTTAGCAGTGCAGTGTCTCACAAAGCCTTGCTCAATCAGCTGCGAGAAACCTAAGTCAAGTCAGTGATATCAGAGTTGCAGAACTAGAAGTTCCTTAGCACACTAACAATTTTTATTTACTTAAGTAATTCAGAAAACCATAATTAACAATGCTGCTAAGAAATCCTATGGTCCTGAAACTACCCAGCATTTTCACAGTTCTGTCAAGCATACCACAGACTGCAGTTACTGAATGAACTACAAGAAAATACACAGATTGGCTGAAACTTACAAGAAAAATCGTCAATTTTATGTTGTGTATGACTGAATTCAGCTAACTGCTTTGAATGGATTCAGCATGGTAATCTAAGAAACAGAGCCTGACTATCAAGCCGACTGAGGCTGATACATATGTTGACCTTCTTTTATTCCCTGGGAATCTCCTATCATTCAACTCCGTATTTTGAACATTTGTGCTTATCAAAACCGGGCTGAACACCAATAATGAGATTATCTGCCGAAAAAGACTCTGCTCTGAATGATTCTGATTGTAAAGGAAACAAAACTCCTCTCTCACTCTGAATGTCACATTCATGTATTTTTTTAAGTCTCACCATCTCTTATTTTTTTCTTGCTATATATTATACTGACTTGTCAGAACCTAATTGTCTTTGTATACTCACTTTTGGGAGCTTGAGTTGCTAGCACTACAATCTCAGAACTGTACCTTATAAATACCACAATTCAAAGCCTTTGCATCTAAAAATCAAAATACAAAGCATACTCAGGCTTCAGATTTTCTAAGAATACTCACCTGGTTATGAACTTTACTCCTAATACGAGACCAAGCTCCATCTTTGTAAAAATACTGGGCTGGAGACAAAAATTTTGACCTATATTCAGTGTTCATCTTCCTAAGAAATTAAAAATGAGGAGAGGAAAAAAAAGACAGAGAGTAAACCTTGGTATCCAGAATATTCTTTCAGAGCATTTTTAAAGTTACATCAATAAATATATTGCACCTAAATGCCAGTGAGACATGAAAAACACATGCACAAACAACTCAAACCAACAAAACTAGGAAAGCTGTGGAAAAAAAATCATTCACAGTTTGTGGCCCTTCAAGTAGTTACTCCTGTTGTTTTTTCCTCACAACACTTCTGCCTGAAGCTTTTGCCCTGACAGCCAAATCAGCACTACATGATATGCACATAAACCTCAACTACTTCAATGCAAAGTGTGGCACCTTGATTAAAGTCACTGATAAAGATATATTTAAGTAAAAACATCTTGTTTGGCATTAATGTGTCTGAGAATTTCCTTCTATGAACTCAACTTTAAAGGCACTCTGCATATGGGTGGGGTGAACTGCTGGGGCTAGAAACATCTGACTGCCAGAACAATGGTCAGTATAATTCATCTAACTGTCTTGTTGGCTTTGATCTTCAAAAGGCCTCAGTACTTGAAAAAATGGGTTCATTTTCCCTTCTGCCACACACATACATACACAGAAAAATTATCATCTAACCTGTAGGAGGCAGTAAGTAGTACTTCAAGCCCTTAAGCACTGAATTGTGCATGTATCAGCTTAAATCTAAAGATTTTTTCGTTTTAATCTTGCTTCAGAATATTACTAACTTTATTTTAATATATTCAACACTGAATAAAAAAGCTCTCTTTTTAAATCCTTTTTCAGAAATAGGTCACAAAAGCCTGAATTCAGAAAATAAAACATACCTTGTAAAAACAAAAATAGCAAGGTTGAAAAACCCTTTATACTCAAAATTTCTTTCAATACATCCTTTTCTTTAAAAGTGTCAGAATTCCTCCAGTTTTGGTTGCAAAACTAATGGATTAGCTTGAAAAACACATCACTGCTCTGCCTTGATCGCCGTCATTCTGCTGCAAAAGCAGGCCATGCAACACAGCTTGCATACAAAGCGACAATCCTGGCTGCATATTGAGAACTTGCACACTTTGACAGCTATTTGCCCAGTGATTTTAAAGAAAAAAACTGAAGGCATGAGAGAAAAAAATTTGCCCTTCAATGAAAAGAACCACAGCAAATGATCACGAAGTTTACACACTACTCACTGCAATGCTGACTACAATCCACCACATAAGAGAGCTACGACAACCAAAGAGTTAGATTTTAGCTATACTATATCCACTTATTATTTCATAAAGCAATTTCATTTCATAGAATTTTGGGTGATCATTCTGTAATCAACTCCCAATATCCAACAGCATTCAGACTTAGGTAAGTCTCCTCTCCCATCTTTAATTTAATGCCTTAACACTGTCAGAAAGAATGAAAGCAATCGCTGGACCATATGTTCAGCGCAAAGACAGGAGAGATGGATTCATTTATGCATTTCAAAGCTTACACCTATTCTTGCCTTTTATTTCTCTTGACATATCTCAGATGTGTATAAAATGGAAATATGAGTTCAATTCCTGCAATGTAGGCATGTGGCAGAAAAAAAAGATACTTTGATAGCACTCAATAACATACAATTTCATTTCATTTCCATACTTGTCAGATTACCCTAAGTGGGACAGATCTCTCTACCTCTTTTTACCTCATGTGCTTGCTTTTGTTTCTCGAGGACAGAGGGCATTAGGGACTAGAAAAAGCAGACATAACGTACAATCACCACAGTTTTAAGGTGTGGAGCAAGCATAGGAGAGCGGTTTGAGAGATGACTATGAATTCCAAAGGATTTGCTAAAAATTTAGTAGCAGCACTGCACCGATTTAATTCTATCCATGTTAAATTTATTAGTAATACTATTACTCCATCACAAGATTCAGCTGAACAGAAGTGGTTATGAAGCTTCCACTTCCGCTGCCCAGAGGAGAGGGTGGAAATTAACACCAGGTTTAGATGCACCTTCAGGAAGCTCAAGCCCAGAGCTGCAAGAGGGCATTTGCACCTGCAGCTGCAGCACGGTGTGGTTAAAGGTCCATTGTCCATCATTCTAAATATTAGACTGCTGAACACCTATTCACTACTCTAGGTTTTCCTATTTTATACATACCCACGACTTGTATGTAAAGAGAGGGACTTTGGACTGATATGTTGCTTATTTTTTTGTTTAGGATGTTTCTGTTCTGATTTCCCTTGTTTTGCTGCATCTTCTGCTGGTTTTTGAAACGGTTCTTCCCTCTTACTCTAAGGTAAAGATAATTTTAAAAATACCACATTAGCTAACAATCTGAAAACCCTCATATTTCTTTTTTACATCAAGCTCTTGCAAATAGTTGATTTTATTTTTAGTGTTAGCTGCTTTGCATATTTAATACAAACAAAAAATATCACATTCTTTTGCTAATACAGAAATAAACTCGCAAAATGCCAAAGCTAAGATGCTGAGTCAACATTCAGTTAGTTAGATGATCCATTCTGTACACTTTACAAAATTAACATGAAACACAGAAACAAAATAATATTATGCCTGTGCATTCAACCTGAGTCCAAAAAGGCAAATTTCTTTTATTTCCTGACATTCTGTTTTATAAATTGAGTTATTCGGGGTTTACACAAAAGATTTTTTTCCCCTCATTATTTTATTCTCTTGGAAATCTCACGCATGACTTTTGATTATGCTAGAGATCTTCGCAGATACTGCTCAAATTCAAGAAAAAAGAAGCCCACCAAAATCCCCCAAAACTTTTCCAAGATATTCATCAGAGAAGTGATATTGGTAAAATAACCCGCTTTTTAGATGTTGTCACCAAAATTCCCTTCTCATTGCTTCTCTTACTTCACTGTATTAGCTGTTCTCAAAAAGCAAACCAAAATTCCAATATTAAAACCAGATAAATGCTTCCTTAGAGCCTCAGGCTTTTCAAGTTTTTTCATATCTGCTACCAGAGGCAAAAGGGGACATAAAATTCCTCATTCCCAAATGGGACTTAAAGCACTGGGCAGGTCTGAGTTTTAAATGGCAAAACCTCCAAGGCAACAATTACCCCAGAAGTACCAACAGCTTACTCTAAGCCACAGGCACTGCACATTAAGTACAGGTTTCTCTCAGTAGTGGTCCTAGTGAACACGCTGTCTGACAGTGGCCCTTTCAGTCATATCAGGAACAGAGATGGGTAGTGAGGAAACTAAACTGGTCCTACCTGAACAAGGGGCAGCTAACCTGCAGGAATTTAGACAGCACTACACCTGGCAGCTTGCTACAAAAAAAACCATTCATATGCTCCCCTTGCAAAATACATTCAGTCATGCAGTCTAACTTGGTCTCACTTATCTTCAGAAGGTCTGAAACAATTCCATTTCATTACACTTTTCTTGTAAAAATGACATAAGCATATTTCCTAAATGTTCACTGAAATTTATACAAGTCAACAGCAAGACAAGGAAATGTAAGACAGTCAAACTCTCATAAAAGACATTTTAATTTTTAAAATTTACTTTAAAATGTCTTTTAAAAGTTTTATGTTTTAATGTCTTTTTAAAAAAGGCATTTAAAAATGTCACGAAAGACGTATTAATATTTTGAACTGAGCAACAGAATCCACATAGGCTACACAATGTCCCGTTAGAGTCCCATACTAAATACAATTACTTACCCTTTCAACTTATCAAGGCAAATTAATTGTAACCCTTCCTCCATGTTTCTCCACATTACAACTACAGGCTAAAAACTAATTCCAACTGTAGCATCTTTCATACATCAGAATTATTTTTTATTCACGCTATCTTTGATTCATGACATTCAAAAAGTATCAGACCTTCCATCTAGCCCTCTTGCACACCAAGAGACAACACTGGTACCAATGAGAGTATAAATCAGAGCTATAGATTTAAGAAACTGTCCTGATAACTAAAAACAAAGTTTCAACTCAGATCAACAAAACTATTAAATATTAATTATTAAAAATATAAATGAATCCACTTGAAAACTCAGAAAAACATACTTAAAATTTCATTGTAAACTGAATAAAAAAGAACTACAGAAATTAAAGAACCCACTACAGAAACCCCAAAGAGTAGAGCTGCACAGTGTTATTTTCAGTCTTTTATAGCAGAACCACAACTGAGTCCTGTGTAATTAGCAACAACTCCACAACATAACTAAAGAATTTCAAAATAAACCCACCCTATTATACAATAGATCAAAACTACAGAAGTGCTACTAAAGCCTTTTTTTCAGGGAAATATTTACTTGGTCACCAACTGGAAATTCTTTCTCTTCTGAACCACGTCTCTCTTGTGGACCCTTAGCAGGTGGAGACCCTTTGAAATTTCTCTCATATGCAGTTTCAGAAGTAATTGCAGGAGATTTAACCATAGGTGTGGATTTCCTTGTGTTGCAAATAACCTTGGGGAGGGAAAGAAAACGAAACAAAGAAAAAAGTGTCACTTGCTTACCTTAACGGTAAATTTCCAAAATCTGTTGACTGATTCATGCAAAACACTCACATACGAGAGACTGTCATGTGCACAAATACAGCATGTGCAGACTAATGAACTTCTAGGACAAATTCAAGAGAAACTTAATCTGATGAAAAATTTAAAAGGGATCAAGTCAGACACAGCTAAACCTGTGATCAAACACTGTTCTTATTGAAGTTTACTATCAGAGGTTTTGTTTACTTGGGAAGACAGTTCACCCTCAGAGTTGTAGGTAGATTATACTTTTTGAAAGGCATGCTGTAAAACTTCCCTATGAGTCCTCAGTACATGTCCAGCCCATAAAGAAACAACTGCTCTATGTTCTAGAGCTGGATGCTTAGAGTTGGATAAATTAAAATCCACTATTTTCCAATCAATACAGTATTATAAACCAAGGTAGAGAATCAGCCTGTTAAGTGGTCATGCATCAACCTCTCATGGGGTGCCAAATTTAAACACCACTCCATATGTGACAAGCATGCATTTTCTGCAGCTTTACTATGAGAATTTGGGTCTGACTTATAACCTAATTTTTATAATTTTGATGTTTTCACAGAATCTCTTCAATGGAAAGGTACTGTCATAACTCAGTTTTCAGGTATATTTTCCATCATATCAACAGCAAAGAATATAAATTTGTTAATATGTATCATTTTTATAATGAAATTTTCTCTAAGTTTTATTTATCCACAGATATATAATGCCTACAGACTTAATCTGAATAAGCTGTGAAAAAAAATTTCACAATTTTAGATTTCAAAGTCTATCTTCTGAAAAAAGCACAATGTTCATGAGCATCAATAATGAAATACTGAACTGATTTCACACAGAATCAAATGAAATTCTCTTTGAAATTTTCCATAAGGTGACTTTCTGGGACCCGGCTCTTCCTCAAAAGGTCCTTTGGCCTCTATACTACTGTCATGCATTTCACTGAGTTCTCCTTGGATAAGGGACTTTTAGGAAACATATCTTGTAGTAAATCCACCTGCTTGGCAATCCAACAGAAAAAGACAGGACAGTGACTGATCTTAGTTATCAACATTTACTTCCTCTGAAACCTGTTACCGAACAAATCCGCTACCTGTGGATAAAAAGAGTGCACCATCTCTAGTAATCCCACTAACAGAAAACAAAATAAAAGCAAAACTGCCTATTTTATACTGTAAAATACTGACCAAAAGACAGACTGAGTCTCTTAAGTCCTGATCCCAGGAAC
Organism: Dendrocincla fuliginosa; assembly: GCA_035047845.1. Classification (NCBI taxonomy): domain Eukaryota; kingdom Metazoa; phylum Chordata; class Aves; order Passeriformes; family Dendrocolaptidae; genus Dendrocincla; species Dendrocincla fuliginosa. Next base: position 34,135,309 of record JAWWMO010000043.1, read on the forward strand.
AACTGAAAACACAAAGCAGTCTCACAATCATAGTTAATCTCTGTGGTTGGAATAGAAATAGCATTTTCAACCCTAAAAAGCCCAAAAGCTCATGAGATATACTAAAATGCCACATGAGTATCTCAAAATCAGAAGATTCCACTTTTAAATATAAGCTGTTCTCATTAAAGAAAAAAACACTCCAGGGACACAGGTTAGGGCTTAGAAGTATATGTGCACAGATAGGGAGACCGAGAATAACAAACTGTGGCAACACAGGTAAATACATGCAAACAGAAGAAAACGGTCCTGTAAGAAAGAACAAAATACAACCAGGCCTAAGGACAACAAATAATTAGACCTGACCGCAACAAAAATAACAAATCCAATTACACCGCACTTTTGTATAGTGAGAGAGAAAAAAAAAATCATCTAACAACATTAAAGTTCGTTGTTGCCCCACCAAAAGAGGAAAAAAGGAAATCTTGGAAGGTAAGCAACTTTGCTGATACATAAAAGAAAGTAGTAATTTACTTCTTGGATCGTTTAAAGTTACCTGTTCCGCTGCAAGTATTGGTGACTTTTCATGAGGACTCTTCCAGACAAATTGGCTTTGATATTCAGAATTTCTGGGGAAAGTATTTAAACGTGAAATATTCATGTCTGCTTTCCTCTGAAGGACTCTGTGAAGCTGACAACATAAAAAAAGACAAAAAAAATAATAATTAATTGTTTCCTTTCCTACAATGTTTTGCGAGTCAGACACCTTTCAACACACACTTTCAAACCAATGGTTTGGGTTTTGGTTTTATGAACAAAATGAATGCAAAGCACATTTTCTCATTACAGTCAACAACCCCAGGAAGTCTATATATTATTACCTGTATCCTTGTTTAATTGAAAACAACAGTGATGACACCTGAAGAGAAAATTCCCATTGAATTAAGTAGCACCAAAATCTGATCTCAAAAGTACTGCTCTCCCAGTAGAGAAGCTATAACACAGAGTATCAAAATACACAGCTAAGGAAAGAGTTAGACAAAAGAGGCTAAGTACATGCACGAAAATACTGTTAGCAATTTTTATACCGGTCAATTAAAAAAGAAATATTCCCTTACCCCATTACCCATTTTTTCTAATTCCTTTTTTGGAGATGAAAATTCTTCATTTTGATTTGGTGGTACTTCAGCGGGTGATTTCTTCATGTTGTTCTCTAAAAGAGCAAGAGCTGTTTCAGCACTAGAATCTACCAAATGTGACTGAACTTTTGGGGGGAGTCTGGGTTCTTCTGGTGTTTCAATTTCTTCCTGAATTACATCATTGTTGTTGTGGTCTGTGTGCAACCTTGGGGCTTCAGTTTCAAGTGGGTCATTCAAATCACAATCTGCTGTCCATTCAAAGGACTTTGAAATCTGTGGACTGTGATAAGGCACCCTTTTCTTGGAAATGAAGTTTGGTTCTCTTGCAATTCCTGAAAAAAAACACATTAGGTTTAACAAAAACATTCTGCTGAAGATGTAATATTGCAGTATTACAATAACAAACTGAAAGGTCATCATACAACTGAGTATTAGAAAGCACTGTCTTCGTATCTTTGAGCAATGACAGACTATGAACTATGGGCACAGCTGTGAAATTCTGTGTTCTTTCCTATCTGAAAATTCTGTGTTCTTTCCTATCTGAAAATTACTTTCCACTAAAAAGACGGGAACATGGTGCTCCAGGACCCTGTTAGATAAAACCCTATAAAGCAAAACTGTCCACAGGACAATCCTGTGCAAGTTGATTCTGGGAGCTGAACAACACAAAAAACACAGCCAGTTAAAAGAATGCGGTTAACATGGATACAGAATAATCACCCTGCAGCGATGAATTACGCTACAAGCACTTCTCATTACACATGCACAACACACCTTGCTGAACAGGTTCTCAAGGATTGTGACAGATCCCCATCCACCTGCAATTTAAGACCATCTCAGATAACTGTTGACTTTTTACAGTATGAGCACAAAAACATTTCCAAAAGTAAAAAAAACATTTTGTTACAAAATTAGGTATCAAGTTACTTTAAGAATAACAGGCAGGTGAAAATAAAATTACTCCACTATTTTAAGAAGAGTATTGAATTACTGAACACATTCAAAGTGGGAAATCATAATCCACTTCAAAGTGCTCAGCTGTGATGAAAAAGTACATGAAAGTGACTAATACCTTAAAGAAATACTTTCTAGGAGAGAGAGACACACTCTTACCTCGTGAAGAAGAAAGGGAGAACAACCTGTGGTGAAAAGTATACAGAATGTCTGGATGCCTGACTACACATAAAGGTGATAGGAAATAATTCCAGTGGCAAAACACTGGAAAAGCAGCACAAAGGAACTCCAAACACCTGCAGCTGTAAACTTTCTGCAGTGAATTTTCAAGCAATTCTTAAAATTGCCAGCTATGTGTTTTAACAAGAACCACAAGTAAATCATCTATAACAATCTGCAAATCCTCTAAGGTGTCAAGAGTGACATTTAAAGATATGGTAGTTAAATGGTGAGAAAGGAGGCGGGAGTGAAAATTAAAACAAATATATAAAAAAACTAAACAAGAATGCACAAAACCACTACTACAACATGAGAAAGAGGAGAAACTGCTCTATTGCTAACCCATGAGTTCATTGCAAGTCGTGCAAAATTTGCAGTTTAGTTTGACTGGAAAATAAGCATAGATTACAATTATAAAAAAGAACTTAATGCATTTGGATGTTTAAGCATTTAAGAATTCATGAAAATTATGGTACTCAATATGGGTACCCATGTGCTAGGGAAAGCAAGGTTAAAGACGTATTTTGCAGTAATGGAAGAAAGCACGAATAAAAAGCATTATCTTCAGCAAGATTATTTATTAAAATGTCTAGCAATCTTGACTAAAAAGAACCCTACTCCTAGTAGTTGGTTCTTAATTACTAGGCCATAATTTAGAACACTTACCGTATTGTAGGAAGGAATACATTGTGCTCTTAATTACACAGACTGCACAGTGCAGTTGCACTGAACTGCACAATTTTTTTTTAATCTGCCTTGAGCCACTACAATAATTACCATTTTTTACTACTCCTTTTCAAAGCAGCACAGTTCTCATCACTATTCAGCTTACTCCTAACTCCTTGACTTCCTACAGACCTTTCAATCCAGATGCTATTTCCTCTATCTTCTACTTCCTACCCCAACATCTTCATGCCATGACAATGTCTACAATCCTTAATTCCTAGACTACAGCATCACAAGCTTTTCCACTGAATGGTCATCCTTTTCGTTCAGTTAGATGTACCTGCTAGTCTTCGTAACAATTTTACTTTGTATCAGATGTTGCCCCAAGCTAGTTTAATCTTTAATATGGAATTCTATTTACTTTCTCCACACACCACAGGTATCACCTTCTGCACACCATGTATGGGTTAACAATGCACCTGTGTTTCATGTTTGGGACTTATGCTGCACGTCAGAAACTACTTTTTTCAGGGTCTATATATATAGCACTAATTGAACAAAAAAGAAGTCTCATTGTAGCCAGAAAAAACACAGAGATCAAAAACACATGGTAAATGATGACCAACAATATACTTTTAACTGTACAAAGCGCACAAACTGCAAACACCACCAGTTCCTGTGGCCACGCACTCCTCACAGCAAACCTTTCCAGGCTTCGGCTGCGGCCAAGGGCGCAGCTCCCGGGGCGCTTACCAGACTGATCCGACCGAAGTCCTGCCCACAAGGATTTCTGCTGCTGGGCCGGGCTACCGCACTCGGGGCTCCTCCATCGGAAGTTTCGGCTGTACTCGCTCAGTGCCTGCGGCGAACAGAGGAGCCCGTCACGGCAGGGCTGCGGGCCCCGCTCCGCTCCCCGCCCTGTGCGGGGGGACACCCGCACGCCCCCGCTGCTGCTGCTGCTGCTGCTGCTGCGGGAGGGAGGGAGGGAGGGATGCGCTGGGCGGCCTGCCCTGCACCGCCCGACAGCAACAGCTGCTGCAGTTCGTGGAACAAAATAGACAGAAAAAAAAATCCAAAACACCAAAAGGCAACCAACCCAGAACACGCCCTCCCTTGTTTATATCTCTAAGCGAATGGTTTCAGAACAAACACAGCCTGGGCCGCTGGTCACCTGTCTGTGTGTCTTTAGGGGCGGGTGCCCGTGGTGCGGGGCTCTCCCCGCTCCCACGGGGCCGGCCCCGCTCCTGCCGCCCCCCGGGCCCGCTCGGCGCCGCCGCCTCACCCCGAGCCGCAC
>JAWWMO010000043.1:34139659-34203401 GCA_035047845.1 Dendrocincla fuliginosa
GCTGCCCCGTGGGACGGCCGAGCAGCGCGGCCGGGCCGGGCCGGGCTGTGTTTGCAGGGCGCGTTGCCTGGCGATGGGACCTCACCGGGAAGGGGCTGGCGCATCCCTGCCCGGCGGGAACCCTGTGCTGCCCGGGTGGGGCGGCAGACAGCGCCCGTCTGCACCGAAACACTCCGAGCAAATCAGATGTGCTGCTGCATGTGAACAGAGGGAGGGGGCAACACTCGGAACAAACGTGCTGCCTTGATAATAGCGTGCCCAAATTTCACACGCCTTTTTGTTCACGGATTTCAAGATCAAGGCAATAAAGTTGTTGTAATTTACTTCCTTGTTACACTTGAAACTGTTAGGTCCACCAAATGAAGCAGTTTGTTTTGTTATTACAGTGATTTATTTTGGAATGTTCGGTCGCGTCTAGTTCAGTACATTTTCTAAAGTAATGCACAAACTTGCTACAGAATGTGAAATGCCAGCTGGTAAACTCCTTGTTCAAAATACAGATTCCAGGTTTGCCAGGAATCATCTCTTCTCTTTGATACATGTGGAAACCAGGCCAAACATAACTTCAGTATATTTTTGGGGTCTTTTTCAATTACCAAATTATAATGCTTTTATAAATGGTTTGGGACTGTCTAAATTTGGAGATGGATTTGATTTGTTAGTGCAGAAACATAATATGGAGGTGGATTTGATTTGTTAGTGCAGAAACATAATAGGACAGCACGCCATCCTGAAATGCACATTATTATATTTATTAACAGTGTCTTTCTCCCTTTTCTTTAAGATAAAACACAATAAACCATCCTGAAACAATGGAATTCACATTCCTCTGTAGGCACTGATTGATTTAAATTGCATTTTAAATCTTCTCCTTATAGCTAATAGATAGGAATAGCTTATGTGGGTTATATGTCAGCCACTGAGCTAGTAGTATCTTTACCTCATGCTCTTTATCACTGCTGATGTATACCAGCCACTTCAGGTTCAGTGTGTGCACATTACTGAATATAGTTATTCAAGGTAATATGATGTAAGAATACTAAGATGCTTATGCCAGTAGCAGTATTTTCGTATGGGGGTTGAATAAATAATGAAAATATAAAAATGGACCTATGTGTAGAAAAAGTTCCACCGCATTCACAAACTCACAGTCTGGAAAAGAAGGAAAAGATTGTTTCCGGTTTTCTGGAAAATAAACTAGCTGCAACTGATGTAAATGTGCAGCCCTCATCTGTATCACTTATTGGATTCCATTGCCTAAAAAAAACATAAGCATTTAAAAGTTGTATTGCTACATAACACACCTAAGTCGTTTTGAGTTCAAGTCACTTCACATTTCTGTAACACTTGAGAGGTTCACCATCTTCCTCCTTTATTTCATAAAGCAAATACGAGTTTTTTATTTTGCCTTGTTGATTATTATTCCAGATTTAGATCTTCTTGTTGCTGTTCTTCAAATGAATCAAGAGATATGGTTTCTTTTGGTAAACCACATGTGAAAATTATTTTTTATGTGTAGAATTTCAAATGAGTAGTTTGTGACCCATACATTTTTCTTTTCGTTGTGTAAGTTTTCCCATTAGCTTCACTACATCTTGCTGCATGTCCAGACCTTTATCTTTGACCTTTTCTGTCTCTTGACCTCAGCATTCTTGAGTCCTGACTTCAAGTGCTTGAGCTGCTTTCACTTGAACTTCAGCCTGTGAATAGCTAATTATTAGGTAGAATTGAGTAGGGACCTTCCTATGACCTGTTTCTCTCGCTGCTTGTAAACTTGTATACCACAGGCAACCCTGCTTTAAGGAGTTGGCAAACTGAAGTCTCTTTCTTTTCTTTTTGTTAAACACTGATGGTCTCTCCTGCCAAAACTCAGAGCATGATGTATCAGCAAACCCTCCAGCCAAAGAAGGCTAGATGCAGCTTGCTGTGACGCCTGGCAGTTCAACTCCATGTGTCAGCCTGAGGGAATCATACGAGAGCAGTGAAACGTTTTCTACCTCCAGAGTCTGTAGCCTCTGGCACCCACTGGTACAGGACCAAAGGAGGAGTAGAAACACAGCTGGCCTGGCTCAGGTCCCATGGTTTTATGCTTAATAGCAAATGTTTCTTGTGCAAACTTGTCCCAGCTTATTTTACAACTGATTTAGAAACTGCAGTGTTAAAACTAGTTTAATTTTAGAAGTAATTTCAATCCCTTTTTCAAGGGACAGAGCTGATCCAGCAGTCATTAAAGGGCAGTGTTTTGTTGCTTGCAGAGGTCTGGATTTGAAGATATCCTGGCTTCATGTTCTTGAGCTCAGCAAAAGCATTAACTCTTATCATCTTAAACTAGCCTGTCTCTGTGGTACAATTTCATTCTGAATTGCAGAGAAGCCTATATAGTTCTTTAGAACTGTAAAAGAGGTCATAAAATGAACATGAAATATAGATAGGTCCAACTCTCAACTCGCCGTCTGTTTATTTGTGCATTGGATGCTATCTCTTAGAGCAAAACATTGTTAAAAGTGATGGCTGTGTTTGAGAACTTCATTTTTAACCCCCAGGGCCAGACACATACAGCAGGGCTTTCCATAACCGCAGGCTGCCAACCTCCGTGGCAACCCAGAGTGATCTTGGAATTCTAAAATGTCTCGTATCAGACCATTTTAGAATTCGACATTCTTAGCCTCTTTAGAGTGAGAATAATGAGATTCCTAAACATAGTTTGGAATCTGCACATCATGAACCTTTTTTTTAATAGAAGCACAAGATAGTTTTTTAAAAGTGGTTCAGGTTCAGAAGCAGAACAGAGTATCTCAACTGTGTGTAGCTGATGCAAGGGCAACAGTGGCTACCTTCATTTTTTCTTTTAGAAGAAAAACAGAAGTAGGAAAGCATGTGTCATTTTGATTTAATTCTGGTCTAATGCTTGCCTTAAGAGCACAGAGAAATCACAGGTGCCCATCCTTTAGCAAAGAAGTTTGCACCCAGCTTCTAGGTATAAACAATGATCTCTGTTTCTGCAGGAAGCACAGGGTCTTACTTCGTGATACCTATGCAGGTCTGTACACTCAGTCATTACCAGTCTATTTGGCTGTTCCTCCTGTAGAAATAATCTCCTTTCTGTTTTTCAAGGTGCATAAGATTTGCACGCTGCAGTAGCAAAATTGTTCAGTGCTGGTATAAATAATCTGTTCTGACAACCCTTCAGGGAGTAACTCCTGTTGGCAGGATGTGTGTGTGTAATCCCAGGATGGTCTGCTGCACTGGTAACTGCACCATAACAAAGGAAACAGGAGCTGGGCCTTGAGCACCTCATGGATTTGGTGGGCAGGCTCAGCTGGGTTGGCAAGGTAATGCAGCTCAGCTTCAAAAGGGAAAGCAAAGAAGATAATAGTCACTGTAGAGGACCATCTAGATGGCCAAAACCTTCTACGATGTATTCAGAAAATGTTTTGTAAGAGATGTGCTGAACTTTCTGTTAAATTAAACTTCCGTTCTTTTTCTTTTAATTTTTAACTTTGCTCTCCATGCCATTTATAATGTTTGTAACCAGTCATCACCTATTGGTGTTACATGCTTACATCAATAAGATATCACACTTCCATAATGCTAACTCACAGCAATTTAGAAGGGAAGACTTGTTAAGGGAGTTGGAATTAGCCACACTGTCTGAAGGAAATTGTCCTTTACATTTTGGAGTCCAGGTGTGAGCGGGTTTCCCTCTTCCCTGCTGTTCTTGGCAGAGTCCTTCAGGAGGTGGACTATTTCAGTCTATTTTCAGACTATTTTCAGTTGAAATAGACAGTCTATTTCAACAGCCTGTAGGACAGAATGAAAATGTTCAAACAAGTTCAGGTTTTGTATGTCTCGGTCAACACAGTTCATCTGGCAGCACTGTGGTAAACGAAAGTCTAAAAATTGTTCTTGCTTTGGCAGTAGTGATCTGTCAGTGCAATTTGCCACAGTGTCCATCAACTCTGCTGATACCTGTATCTATAAAAAAGATGGTAATACAATAGAGTCATGTTTTGAAAAACTGTATGTAAACCTGCTGTTGTTTGTAGTACAAAAAATTGAAAGAGACATTATTAATAGCTAGAAATACACTGTACCAGTAGCTATAACAGCTGAAGACAGATTGGGAAAGGGACAATCAAAGGAGAAATAAATGTGGTTCCCCACTGCAGGAAAAAACAGTGGCACTTTCATTCATCATATATTCTCCCTCCTTATAAGGAATTCATTCAGTGTATATACCAGGGGTAGCTATCTCCTCACAGATAACTTGTTACCTCCTTTCCCTTACCCGTGACATCTGGAGAAGCTGTATATTCCACTGTAGTATGCTTTTCTTGGGTCACTGCATCAGCTTATGGTGAGGGTTTTCTGTCACAGAGACACACACAATTGTTTTTATGAAGGGACAGCTGTTCTCAAGATCCTGAGCCATATCAACTTTTTTACCTGCCATTTTATCCATTAACCCTCTAGTAACTGCAATGCAAGTCTCCATGTTCTTCTTGTTTTCATGTTTTGTTAAGTAAACCACAGCAGATGGCAAGCCTTTACGGGTACAGCTTGGTCATATACCTACACTGAACACAGAGCAGACTTTGATTCTTCTTCTTTTCAATGTGTGCCTCCTCCCTCCTGACTCCTACCAGCCCATAGGGTTAATAATGCTCCAGCAGTTACATATGCAAACCTAGCTTTATCCACAAACCACAAAAACTGTTAGATATTGTCATGCCAGCTGCATCATGCCTAGGAAAACTAGATTTGATGTGCACAATTATTTGACTAGATCCAGTGCCCTCTGATAAGGTGACTTGAAGGTATTGATTGAAGTACTGTAGCAGATGTTCCCAAATTGTGCTCATGCATTCTCTTTAAATGTGTATGCTTTGCAGCCAGGCATAGGACCTGCTGTCCCTAGCAGTGGCCACCACCACTGCTGCCACCAGTGTCCCTGCCAGTGATGGTACCTGGCTTTAAAAGTTTGCAAAAGCCAAATTTAAAAGCTTGTCTCCCCTCAAAGAGTGCCAATAATTACAGAGAAGCAGGACATCCAAGTGCACCCTGCTCTGGCTGCCCTCACTAGAGAGCCAAACATAAATCTGCAAGTAGGCAGGATCTTGCAGTCCTAGGCTACCATCTCTCAGTGAGCTCCTTGTTCTCCTGGCCTTTGTCTGCACTAGGTACACACACATCAGCTGTTGTACACATTTCTTACCTGTATTTAGGTACTGCAAGGAATCTGACTGGTTCTGACACATGGTTCTGGCTGTTCATAAGGACGAGAGCTTCTGAACACTATAAGCCTTTGGTTACTGCAGCTCAGCTCTGCAGTTGGATTTATGTTAGGCAATACACGAGACTATTTAGGGCACTGAATAGTGCACCAAAACACTGCAGCCTTGTAGTGCAAAGTGCTGCAGGCACATGATTTGAATGTGCTAAAAAAGTGTTCCAGTTTTTATTGCTCTGAGTATATTCTATCCATATCATGCCAGTTTTATGTCTGACTAGGTATTGCCAGTTCCCTCCAGACAATATAAAGCCAGTATAAATAACAGACTCTGGATAATTCACCAGAAGTGGCATCACGTGCTCCTGCTCCATCCATTTGGACTGGTAGGTGATCCAGTGCCATACAAATCACATCTAAATAATCTTGTCAGCATGTTCTTACTAAAGCTGAAATTTCTTAATTATCTGAGCTTCACTTCTGTCTGACGTATATATGAGCACAAAGAAATCTAGTATTTACCAGCGCAGCTGTTTTCTATCTCCTTCCCCACCTGCAGCCCACCTGCCAGGACACCATTCTAATCGAGTCTTGTGTAAACAGCAGTTGGTAAAAGTCCTGAAGTCCCTTCTATGGCAGATGTGACATCACTGTGACACACATATCTTGAGTTTCTTAAAAATATTTCTTCCTCCGTAATGCCCACCAGGGAAACTGAGCAAGCTGTGTGTGTTCCTGGGGTGCCTTATTCATCTCTGTCTGAAGACAGCATCAGTCTTTGCGTCAGCTGCAGGGAGCACAAGTGCGGAGCTACAGGCTGAGCCTGGCTCTACCCCTCGTGGTCCCAGGGAGAGGCCCAGTGGTCCTTGTTGGTCTTTGTGGACTTGCTAATGGAATTTGTCAAATGCAAGACCTGCGTGGTTGATCCTGACTCCACACTTTCCCAGCTAGAAGAAAACAATCATATTGAGGATAGGCTGAGGCCAGGCAGCAGGACTGTCCCTCAGGTGAAGACTTGACTGGTGGCAGCTCCCCCAGTACAGGGCTGGGACTCAGCTGTAGCCTCCCTGTGGCACTACCTGGGGACCTCTGCTGTGGCTGCACTGACTCTGTATTGTCCCCAAGCCCTGGCAGCCAGACCTCCCACTGGAGGTGTGCTCTCAGGACCTTTATAAAATGGGCACAGTTTTTACAGCTGGTCTGCACAAACATGATGCTTTCTATTATTTTCTTTCAATCTGTCTCAAAATCTAAAGTTACCAATACCACAGGAAAGGAAAATGCCACCCAACCAACAATCTGGTCCTTATCACAGCTGCTGAATCTCAATACCTGAAAGTTCAGTTTCAATTAATTTAGTCTTGGATGCTTTTTCAACTTCAGATAAACCAGGACTTTCAGTACTTAACAGCTTTTAGAAAATATATGCATTAAATATGATACTTTGAATTCATTTCAAAATGCCTGACTTCCTGTGGTACACTTTGAAAGATAATTTCATTAGGATTTTTCTTTCTCTGACACTACCTGGAACAAAATCCTGCAATTTTCTGAAATCAGGGGAACAATTTCAGAGGTACAGTCTGATGAAGGTATCTTTTTTCTTTCCACAGACCAGATTAACTGCTTTGCAGGCCAGATCTAGACACAGGGTCATTGGCTGACCATCTCTGCTAAGAGATATATAAAGGACTATGTATTATAATCTTTTATGTTCTAGTCAGTGGCTTGAACCTGGCCCATGTGAGCAGTGGTTTGATGTCATTCGTGGGAGCCATCTATAGTTGTGAATTCTGGCAAAGCCTTTTCTTAAGTAGATAGACTGTGCCAGAAAAGTTCTGAATAAATTTCGTTGTTTTTTAACCTGGAATGGCAGCAAAAGGTTTTGTGATTGAAATGTGTACCTCCTGATCTGCAGATGTGCTGGGTCTCACCATCATCAGTTGAAACGAACAGTCAAAATCCATCCCTTAATTATGATATTGGGCGAAGAGATAAAGTTGTAACTGTCATGTCATGAAAGTCCTGCTGATGTAAGAAAGAACATTCCTGGTGACCTCAAGAGAAGGAAGAACCATCCTGTTCTGAAGAGAACGATGGTGAAAGCATTAAGCTAAAGAGCAATGTCAGAGTGAATTAAAACCAACAGTGGCAGTACTTAACTGTTTTTAAAGGTTAGTTCAGGCAGGTGTTCTACCACTTCTACTTGAATAGCCAAATTGAAATGCTCTCAGCAGAACAAAGCAGCACCCACCAGAATGTAAAGGTGCAGGAAAGAAGTTGTGTGAGTAGTACATAGGTTTTTAAATATATATTTTAAAAGAGAAGTACATACAAAGGCCCTCATTCTTTTGGCTGATATATGCTGAAAGTTCCCATTTGGATTTCGATTTGCACATATGAAAAGGAAGGGTTAACATTTTCTGAATATCCCAGTGGTCCTAATTTTTTTTTTTTTAAATGGGCAAATACCTCCCTGACTGCACAGTGTCCAGTGTAGAAGAACAGTAAATATGGGCCCTTTGAGACTGATTAACACCCATTTGCAAAACTGTAGGGGCCACCAAGGCAAGCAGAAAACTATATCCCACCTTATATTTGGAAAAAGGGTCCAGGGCAGAATGTTGCCTCCAGAGTGGCATTAACTTCCCACAGAATATTTTCCCTGGTGGATACAATATAATGTGGAAATATTTGAAAATTAAATATTCCATAGGCAATCACCTGATAAAGAAAAACTCACCTAAGTTTTCCAGCTGATAGACAGAAAAGTCTCAGTCTACTCTGGTCTTATCAGAAGTTAAACTGTAAAAATAATACCAGAAAGAAGTTGGAAAATCATTTGATATGTTAATTGAACACTAGCAACAGGATCCAAGAAGTTAATCCAGCTTGATTTCATCGTCACAGCTAGTATGTTGTTCTTGACTATAAAATGGATATTTTTTTGTTTTCTCTGCATTTTTGGTCTCTTTAAGCGTGGGCCATGCTGGCAGCCTCTGTGAAGCTGTTGCCTGAAGTTAGAAAAATTATTTGATATTTAATGTTTGATTTTTTTCTGCTCCTGCCCAGACGCAGTCATTCTCAAATAAACAATTTGATGTTAAAGAAGATCTTATGTTGGTTTCTGTCATAACACCCTGCATCTGTCCTGACTTTAAAATGTAACTCTAATGCAGCAGCTCTTCCAGATGATTTTCCTCCTATATTACATCTCCATTTGCTCCATCCACCTCCGACACTCCTTGAACACTGATAGCATGGTATTATATAAGACAGCTTAAAGAAGCCATATTTTTTATGTTTCTTCTGTCTATAAAATATTAAATTCTTAACAAATGATGCTGCTTCTCTAATCCATTTTTTACATTCATTGAGATCCATGGCTCATTTCTCAGGCATAGTTCTCATTGTGTTTTGAACTGGATTATTTAAGGAACACCAATTGAATTCCTAAAAGACTTTATTGGCATAATATCCTTTCTGTTAGAAGCTTTATTTTCTTCCTGGGCATTTTGGGTAATTTCAGTGGTAGAAAGGCTTGTTGGAAGAAGGATGTATGGCAGAGAACAAGACCAGGGACCACACATCACACAAGCAGTAGGACCAACTACTGAGGAACCAGAGTAAAGGTTACATATCAACAGGAGCTTTTATCACATAAGAACTCATAGAGGTTCTCACTGTAAATTTAAAGCTAATCTAACAGTTTCCAGAAAGGGGTAGCAGCAGCACCACATTTTCCTGTGTTCCTGGGAAATAAAGCAACTCAGGGTTTCAGATTGCTTCCTACCTTCTCACCAGGGCAAGTCAAATCTTTGATCTCTGAGTGGGAACAATGCAGATTTTATGGCATGACAGTTTCTCTCTTGAGTGCTGACTTTCTTTTCAGTATGGGCCTGAGTCCATTAAACCGTACATGAATGCACAATACTAGAAATTTTCCACTGCAGTCAATTAAAACTGCATTCTGTTCTGTGACTTGATCAGTGCAGAAAGATTGAAGTCAACAGTTTCTTCTGTCATATTTAGGTCAATAAATCTGCTAGTCTAGATTCATTCCTGGTACAACTCCAGTGGGGATAGATGTTATTTTTTTTCTCCCTCCCTGAATTAAATTGTCCAACCAAAAAGATGACAAATCTTCAAAACTACTTTGCTTAAGCGAGGCTGAAAGTATCATTGAACAAAGACAAATGAAGGAATTTTAATTTAAAATTTACTGCAGGTTTCCTGACAACTGGTTGTTAAGCCAATCTATTCTGTGTTAAGTTTAGACAATAATCATAAATCGAAGTGAAAGAAAAGATCAGTTAAATAAAGCTATTTAGAAACATTTATTTTTTAAGATATACCTTTCGGGGCTTCTAGGCAATGCACATATTGTTGACAACTGTGTGATGACTTGGGCTGTTGAGTTGAAGAAGTAGCAATGAGTGAGAACTTCTCTATTCTTCTGTTTTATTACTGCATTGCCTCTGGCTTTAAAACCCAGTTAGAGCCAGCCGGAGTGGGCAGGCAAATTTCCAGATGTTAACACATGCCTTTGGCATTTTCTTTCACCAAAGTCCAGGATATCATCTGCAGTCTTCTAAGGGCTGATGCACGGTTTGGAGAGGAAAGACAAAAGTTACCACATCATCCATCCAGCATTCTGATTAATAATCTAGAACATTGTGTTTTATTATTTGAAAGTACACTCTGATTATCTTTGTTTTTCATTCAAAGATGTGGAAAGCACTGTCTGCGTTTCCGATGGGACACAGCACGGTGGGACTGTCACCACTAGGTGGCACGAACCCGATGCAGCAGAAAACGGGTCTCAAAAAATGCTGAAACACTTAATGTGCTTTGCTGAATAGCTGCCATCCAGTAAATGAAAAGACTAGCATCACCACCACCACCACCACCACCACGTCAGCCATCAGCACAGGACTCATCTAGAGAGCCCACTCCCTTCTGGTTTGCACTAAAGCGTTCTAGATAATGGGAGAAGGAGGACGTGTTTGGAACAGAACCTCTGTGTTGCCTCCTTCCCCCAGGCAAAATGAAAATCTATTGCTAATCATACGCCTTTTTTTCTGTATTTCTGCAGGTTTGTAAATCACACTTTCCCCCCCCACCCGCCCTTGGAGCTGCAGTGATGTGGACAGCTAGGACTGCATCAAAAACTGGGGCCAGCTGGCTGCCATTGTGGTCCCATTCCTCTGGCTACGGCCACACAGCCCGCTCAGGGCAGCTTTGTCTTTAGGCCTCGGGGCTGTAAACTGAGGTGTCTCAGCAGCACTTTGCCTGCGGGCCAGCACTGACCCGGCACTGCAGGTCTGGGGAGGGCTGCTCCTATGGTGTGTCCTCTGGGTGGATTGTCAACCTGGAAGGCTCCAAATGATGGCCCTCCAAGGAGGTGTTAGAGATCCCAAGATTATTCTAGTTAAAGCAAGTGATCCTTAAGATTTCTTTAGGGATATGCACTCTAGTATACTGCTGATTTCTTATTCAGATTTGCTAATATCTAATCCATTTCTTTAAGCAGGATTTCTAGATAAATATGGTAATTGATCTGTCCTAAAAATACAGGGAAGCTGGCCTTGCTATTTATTGCAAAGGAGACAGAGACAGAGAAATACCTTTTGGTTAGGCTTACAACTCTTAAGTTTTTACAACAATTTATTTCTACAGCATCACAGATGTGAAAAACACTTTAAAGAGATACAATATGTGCTTTAAATGTGGTATTATATATGAAGAAGGCATTCAAAATAAAAAAAAATGGAAGGTCTTTATACTAAAGCACCTTTGCTTCAAATGAGATTAAGTGCAGGATAAGATGACAATAAACAAAGGACTGGATGAAAAACTGGCAGTGGTGAACAGTCAGACTTTATAATATGACCATATCTTATTTCCTTCTCAGATTTTTTTAATACAGTAAATTTATTGTAATAGGATTTCTGGACAGCATCCACTTTGAAAGCCTGTGCAGAAGTTAGCAATAGAACATTGTTTGAAAAAAAATAGAGGCATGTAAAAAGATTTTAAGGAAGTCTGAGGCTGTAGGGAGAAAAAGATCAGAGACTATTTCTTTAAAAATAGTTTTACCAATTCCCATTTCTTGCAGAGACAGCATGCTTAAATATATTACGGTAATATAAGTTTCTGAGTCATTTGTGTCAAATGTGAATTTGGTTTGGTTTCCTGGAAGTGTGAAGCTACACCCAGACATTACAGTGACGGAGGCTGTACACATGAAGCCAGTCAGAAACTGCGTGCAGGGATAAGAAAGAGTTTCCTTACAGGAAACTTGGGTTTTGGCAGACAACAAAGTAAGTTCCCAATTTTGGCCAATGAGATGAGAAGGAGGGGGGGTATTGTCTTTCATATATATCATAGAGGAAAGAAAACAATTTCTGAGAGAAACTTCATTTTGCTAAAACATGAGTTTTCATCAGCACAAGTTTGTCATCAGTTCTCCAACATTTTAAAGTATTTCATGTATTCTCACACTGTATATTCCTTGCCTGAGAAGGACTACAGTTTACTTGCACTTGTCAATTCTATGCAATTTAGCTACAAATTTAATGTGGACACTTAGAAATACATGATAATTACAACAGAAGCCCTAAATCTTGAAGCTTGCACAAGGGTAGGAGTTTGCTCAAGGGTCTTTGCGGGGAGCAGGCTTTCAGCTCAGGCAGAGGTGTTTCACCACCCTGTTCCCCTGTCAGTGGAGCCAGAGCTTGGTCTCCATTTCCCATTGGCAGTGCCCAGCCTGTGTGAGGCACTGGGCTCTCGTGGCCCCACACTAGTGACAGGGGCACAACAGATGCAGGGAACAGCCTAGAGAGCAAACCTTGAAATAGTACCTGCAAAGGCACAGAGTGAATTACTGGGACTCAGTATTTACCAAATAATTAAAATTAAAACCCATAAAAATTATTTTTTTTAAAAAAAAGGCCTACCAGCTCACATTAGGGATGCACAGTCAAAACTCTGCAAATTCAAAATAAAAGTATTTACACTCTTCCTTTCTAAAGAGAGGCGAGAATTCAGGCTGTTTCACAGGCAATTGGTTTGTGCTATATTAGAGGTCAAAACAAAGTCAGAGACAGGCACTCTTTGCAGCTAGATCCTGGAAAGTGCACCCCAGACTTCCTCATAAAAATCTGCTTTGGCCCTTTCCAGCCACGCCCTTCACATGCCCCCATGCATAATGCAAAAAAGATACAGCATTTCTCTTCTGCACAGCTTTCCTGAGCAAAATAGCCTGGGTTTTAGTGTTGGTCCTATTACATTTAGATCAGTGTTGCAATAAAAGCAACTCATTTTGCCCAAATCTTCTGGGACACTCTCGGGACTTACTAGATCTTTTCCTCTAATGTCTGTTCTAGCTACAAATCTATCTAGCAACTGGAAATCTGTTGTCCTAGAAGAAGCAGTTGGATTATTAGTATTTTATATTCCTGAAGGAAGGTGTTTTCTTATGTCAAAACATTATATAATAGTGCTGTTTGAGGTGCTACACCAAACATCTGTACCTATTTCCATTAACTGTGACTGCACTGGATCAATATTCAAACACAGTCATTTGTTCTCTATGATACTACGAAGCATCTAAAAACTGTCTCTAAAACCTGGGTGGTTAATGTGAACCAGGCATTTTTAAATAGAACAACCAGCCCACCCATGATTATAAGCCTGAACATAAGGGAGCATGTTTTACAAGGTCAATTCCAATTAAAGCTCCTCTCCCAACCCAAATATCTTTAATCTCCAAAGACTACTTGTATGCATCATTTCACTTATGCAAGTCTGTTTTGTGATTACTTCCAATTACTTCTCTGCCCACGTAGCTTTCTCACCCTCATCCATCACAGCTGTGAATACACACACAGGGATGTAACTGGCCCTAGCTTACTACAGCTGCTTTCCTCAGGTGCTCCTTTGTAGGGCAGCCTTTAGGATGTGATTTAATACTTGAGAACAAGCTGGCATGTGGGGGAAGGGAAAAGAATTGCTTAGATGATGATGCTTACTAGATCGTGCTATTTTAGTTACTAGTTTTACTTTTTTACTCTACAGTTTATTCACAAGCATGAAGTTGCAGAGTTTCTAAAAAGAGCACAGGAGACGGTTTTTTGATAACAAAAATAGAATGAGATTCTAGTCTTAAACATGGATTAGTTTCAAAACTCCTATCTATACTGGAGGAAGGCTCAAATGTCAAGGGTAAATCTTGATCTTAATTCTCTGCATGGAAATCTGAACTAGTTCCACGCGTTGTCAAATGTTTTGTTGGAAACCTCACCAAGAGCACAGTTTGGATCAAAGTGCTTAATCCAGGACCAAGAATGGAAATTTGTTCCGGCCCATTTTAATTAAAAAATAGGTTTTAAACACGTTAACACTGCAAAGGTCAATCAAGACACAGACCACTGTATTATTTGAACAGAGAGGAAGGCATCTTTCTCCAAACTCTACCAAAATATACTGATTTCTCCCTTATTTTTCAACAGGCATAAGAAACGATGGGCTTCTGTAACTGTTCTATGCCAGGAAAGGGGAGTGATTCCATCTGGTTCAGTATTTGCTTCTGTGCTTTGCCTCACCCCCATAGTACAAAGGGAGGTGGGAAATGGCCAGCCTCCTGAGCTGGCTGCTCTCTCCCTGGGGAGCTCCCATCCAGCATCAAGATGCCACATACCCCTTGGCACATCAGAAGAGGAAAGGCAGGGGGGGAGGTGGCCAAGCCTGTGATGCTCCCATCCCCATCTGCCTTCCAGTCCAGGGGGACACCCGCTCCTCAGGAGAGCAGAGCAGCCTTCAGGCTGTAAGTGGCTTTTCCAAGACATCTCTGTTCAGCTTGGGTGTGCCCAAAGATCAGACCCAGTGGAGTTACGCCAGTATGCGTGAGTACAAATTATGGTTCTGGCTCTTTAGTTTCATTGTTTTGTGTTGATGATGCAACATGACTAATTTGTTAGGGATAATAGTGCTGCACTCAAATATGCCCTTCTCAGAAATAGCTTCTTTGCAGGCTCATTAAGAGTGACAGTTTTAGAAAAACAAATGCTTTTGCCTTAATTCCTGAGAGAAAAATGACTTTAAAGTAACAGATACTCCTTTCAACCTATACCATCTTGCTGATGTATTATATAAAATTATTAGGTGGCATCATGCTGCATTTGAACAGTGCTAGTTTTGGACATGCCATTTCACCACTCCCTCAGAAAAGCCAAACATCTAAGAACATACTTTTTAACAGAAATTGTCTTCTTTTAAACAGACATTCCCTCCAGTACCAAGGTCTGCATTTGCTGGTGTGGGACTGTCACTGCACAGCATGCTGGTTGTGCGAATACCTTGAGCTAAAGGTCTGAATTAAAGAAAGCAAATATTTATCTGAAAGGAGATCCCAAGCATATATAGTACCTTTTTAATCAGTCTATAAATATAACGGGTGGTGAAGGAGTCCTGCCTATGAACTGATTGCTCTGATCAGATTTGGCTTTAATTGAGTTCAGATGTAAATAGTTTTTTAAAAGGATGCAGTACTGTAGAAATAATTGGGATTTGTGTGCGTCCAGTTGGGATTGGGGGTGAATTTTGAAATTCCTCTTCTACTTCTCTCTGACAATTGTGTCACGTGAATTTTTAGAATATTTTTCTTTCTTTGGTATAGAAAGATGAGAATATCTGTATTAGTCCACCCCAGCCAAAACATAAGGGGCCTGAAAGGCTTAACACATCTTTGTCCTCCTACAGGTTCAGTCTCCATGATTTCTACAGGTATAGCAAATCTAGCCCGCAGTGATTTTCCTAGGAAAACTGGTGACTGGATGAACATGAGTAAGAGTGTCATAAAATGCCAAATATTCTGGTAAAACATCTGCTTCAAGATAGAAGGAACTCCTTTGAAGATGGAAACATTTTTGGAAATGCTGAGAAATTTTCCATTGCCCTTAAAACAGTCAATCTGAAAACTCTGCCTCACTGCTTCCCATCATTTTTCAATTTGAAAATTTTGTAAGGTCATATTAGAAAAAAAAAGGTACTAGGAAAGATACCCTATTAATTTTGTATATATATATATATATATACGTACACAATGAGTTTAGGTTTTGAGGAGAAAAAGAACAAGCATACACATTTGAATGATGCAATATAGCATATGTTTATCATCAAAGTTTGCTGTATTAAGCATATATTTTCTGCTTCTTACAGGCAGGTCTGATCTTTGCAGAAATTCCTAGAATGAGTGGGTTAGCAGGCAAACTGTACCTGAAATGTTATTCCCAATAAGCACACTTGGTTGGAGACTATGTCTGTGCTTACCTTCTGCAGGAGCTGCCCACATCCTGACGAGTCAGGAGTTATACTTGTTATGACTAAGGTAGACCTCTGGAGCAGGTGTTTGTATTGATCTGATTTTGAGGACACACATCACTCTGGTGTCTAGGTCACCTTAGGCAGCATATTTCAGGACTATGTATAAAGAATATTGATTTTTGGATGCCTGTTTCTAAATGGAGAAAATGCAACATCTGCATCTTTCTTCTCCCTGAACTTGCACCTGGTATTTCCAATTCGTTCTATGCAGACCAGCTATAAAGCACTTTCTTATATCATTCCCTCTGCACTTAATCCCACTGAAGTCAACAGCACCATCTTCATGTGGACAAGATCAAACCTTGAAGATGTAGATTAAGACCAAGATGAAGGAGAGAGGCATACACCACTTCTGCTTCACACTTTCATACTGAAAGCCCTTTTCCACTACTAAACTGCATATAGTGTTTTGTCCATATAAAAATACTTTGGAAGAAGCCGTACTGTTGCAAAGGATCAGATAGTAACCATCTGTCCTTCACCCATTACTCCTAAAAGCTCATTCCTAACTGATTCCCTGTTGAGGAAGTGGGGCACCATTACAGAAATAGAGAGCAAACTGAAACAAAACAATGGTCCTGTGAGAAGAAAGTAATCATCTCACAACCCAGCCACTTAGATCTCAAGGCAGAAATAAAGGTTTATGCTGTTACTGGTACACTTGTCCCGTTGGACGCCAATATTCAAGACAGGCTGCCTGAAAATTATTTTCTTCACACATTTTTGCAAACTTGCAAGCATGAACACAATATAAGCTTAGGTTTAAAGTAGCAGTAACTGTTGTGGAAACTGCTGTTATGTGATGGTGCTCAATGACACTTGTGAATGAAGATGTCTACTGCAAGGAGCAAACATTGCACATGGCCTTGTGCAACACACTCTGCTCTGCTGTTTTGAGCAACACAGGAATGGCCAGCCTAAATAAAGTCCAAAGAGGGGACCCATGTCACCACAAAGAGGCATATAGCATATTTAAACTTACATCTCAAATTTTTATCCAGTGTTGAGAACTTTAGACAAGCTGCTCATATAAGCTACACTGATAGACACAGGGTACTTGCATTTAAATCTTCACCTCGTTGACAAATAATAGGCTATTTAAAAGGTTTTGCATTTGTAGCACTAAGGTGATTATGGAGAGAGAGAATTTATACTAATTGATTGGTTTTATTCTCTATTAATGTAAGGAACCCATCCACCATGCTTTAGCTAGACATATGTAAGATTTTAAAAGTGCCTTTGGCAATGGGAGCTAATATAAAATATATTGCAAGATAAAGTTCTTTCAGAAAATCTAGGCCTGTTTATCACAGTGACATTAGGAAGTTGTTATGGATTATTTTTGTGAGCAAAAGGTGCAGAATTTGTCTATACAATTGCTGCTGCACTTATTTCTGTTTGTAACTAAATGTAAGTTGCTTTCTATGGGAATTTGAATTGTGCTCTGTGTATTATTTACATGTGTTGGAAGAAGCATTGATGTACAAGAGGAGCCAGTATAAGACTAGCAGCGGAAGGCTAGTAAGACATATACGTGCTGAACTCATTAGCTAAATTTATCTTGTATTATTTTTAGTAAAAGTCAAGATTACTGTATCCCTATTACATCTCCCTGGGCTGACAAATGATCTATTTGTTAAAAAAAAAGAAAAAGGAAGAGAGGCTTAAATTATCAAGTTATCTTTCTTTTAAAGACAAGTTTCATCCACAGTCTAACACAGCACTGAGGGGTCACAGAGGCTGCTTCTGTAACTCAGTAGTTGCAGCAGTAGGAAGACCCACATCAAATCCTACCTTCAGGCTGCATTTCCTGCCTTCTGAACTGAGTGTCCTTAATGAAGGCACAGTTACTCTGTGCATAAGGAAACCCCTGCAGTAGAGGAGGCAGTGCAGTAAAATCAGTTGCCACCTGGTGCCTTGCTGGCCTCCAGCAGAGGATGTGTGGAGCCAAGCATCCACAGGCAGCAGAAGACATCCAACCTGGATTCACCACATTAGGAATGTTTCTCTCCAGGAAGAAAGAAAGAAAGCAGAGACCAGGCAGGAAGAAATCCTGAGCAGAGATGCACGTACCACAGATTCCCTTAGCACAGACTCCCTGGTCAGAGTTCCCCTGGACAAGTACCTCATTGTCCCTTATCTCCATGAAGTGTCACAACTCGGAGCTGTGACTCCAGTAGATGACAGCTGATAATTTATGAAGCATTTTGTCTTGGCCTGTAGCAGAGATTTTTCCATAGTGCAGTGAAAGTCAAAACTCAGTTCTAACGAGAACACCATTAATATCTACCCAGGCCTTGCAGCTGAACAAAGTCCTCTGCACCACTGGTTGCTCCACCCTTTCCTCCCCTCAAATGTTGTTTGCTACATGACATGCAAAAGCCAAACAGGCAACAAGAGCACCGTGACTGATTTTGCTCTATCCCACTAGCTCCTGACGTCTTTCACTTGGAAAACAATGAGATACTGACTGTGGCTGGGGAAACTGGGACCTGCTGGGTGAGTTATACACCAATTATATCTATTTCAGGAAAATTCAGGCACACCTCATTACTTCTGGTGTACCATTGATTTTATTGCAATTAAATCCTGGAGGTTTCAGACTTGGCTGAAATATCAAATATCAATTAAAACAAAATCTCAGACATTCATTAAATGGGTGCTTCCTGGAGATGCTTTAGCAAACTTCTTCCCTCCCCCACCTTTTGATCACCAGCTCCAATAAACTTCAAACAGAAATCTTCCTCTCATAGTGTAAAAGTGTCAGACAAAATGGCTGAAAATCACTAATACTTCAACCTTACTGCCTAGATTTATACTCACTAGCCGAGGAGGGATAGGTACACAGTGCCAATGCAGGTCAAGGATGACATGGAAATGAGAAAAATAATGCACCCATATGGGAACCACTGCTAGGTTAAATTAAAGTACATAATGGGAGATGCTTCTCAGGAGTCAGACAAGTTTCAACACAGAAAAAAATAAAGTAGCACAGCTGATGCATTTCTTACTAGAGCTGGTGTCTTGTGAACTGCCCCATGCAAGCTCTGTGGACCAGCTGTGTTGACTGGGGCTGTTCTGTGGACTGAAGAAGAGCTAGTTACACCAATACCACTATCATGCTCACACAGGAGAATTTGTGTTTGTGTCCAATGCACAGGTGCTACATATCCTTCTTGCCCACATCCTAGGAAAGGTTTCTTTCCATTTTTCTGTTTCTGAAGGGGAGAAAGAAACGGTATTTTAATAAAGGACATGTTAAACTTCAGTGATTACTGCTTAAGAGATCTAGAGGGCGAACATTTAAAATATGGTGCTTCTTTTTCAGACACTGTTTGAAAAACAACAGTTTACTATCTGTGCTTGTTGTTTTCTCATTTAATTAGGGACTTAGCTCTACGTTCCAGTGTCAACAGAGCCAGCAAATATTTAAATGAGATTGGGATGCTTATTTCTTCATTGCTTTGTTATCAAGGAAGGAGACACTTTGGTCTCTATCTTTTCATTCAATGTTTTATTGTGAAGAAACAAAGTAAAGTTATTTCTGTCGTCCACATGTGTGTGTTGAAAAGAAGGATAGTAGAAAGCAAGGCAACAGACACTACTTGGGAGACTAAAATACCTTGTCTCTGCATATGGGAGCACAACTGGATTATAGCAAATTGATGCCCTAGGCAAAATACAACAGAGTGTTCCCTGAGGCTTTCTCTGCTCCCCCAAGGAGACGTGGTGTCTCCACTGCTATGTGGAGCTGCATTGACAGGGGAGTTTTCTTCTCTGGCAGGCAGGCTTACCTACCAGCCACTCCTGGCACCATACTAAAATCCAGGAGGACATTCAACACCATTTCCATGGGGCAGAAACTCCTTCCAGTTGCGGTGCAGTCACTCATGGCTTTTAGAGTTTGCACTCTAATTTGTCTTTGGGCTAGTCTTCCAGGTGCCAGTGGGCTCAGGCATCATTGCATCCATTACACACTCATCACCCATCTAAGTTTTCTTCCTGCCCATGAGATCTAGAAATATGTATGAGCTTATGTTCAGATGCAGTCATGCAGCTCCCAGACAGAGAGACTGAGGCTTAGACATAGTAGAGCCACCACATCTAGCATGCAGGACTTGAGAGCATTTGCTGTGGATCCATTTCACAGAGGGTGAGATGTACCGCAGCTATGAACAGAAAATACAGACAGCAGCACTGGCAGACCCTTGCAAGGCTGGGATTTCTTCCTTCATTCCAGCGCTCCCCTGGCACATTGAAAGATTGGGTGTGGAAAGCTGCTTCAGATGTAAGGCATCCATTTGTATTTAATAGCTAGCATTGATTTCCAATTTCATATCTGCTGAACAGTAGCCACTGGCCACATTAAAATTCATTATTGTCTTCACTGCACCTTCCAATTCAGACTCTGCCATCACCCTTAATGAATCAATTCATGTCAGTGTACAATGTATATGTTTTTAAACTATTCTTGGTGACTTAATGAAGTTAATTCAGCTGGACTCTGAATAGTCTGATTTTAGCTCATGGGGCTACAAGGAAGATTTAAACATAAAACACACAAGCAGTTCAATGACATGTTCAATCTATATTGAAAAACTTAGTATTAGACTACTCTCTGTCCTTAAAACACATATTTAATGCATGATGATAGTATTTATCCCTCATCATGAAGCTTTACTGCTCCTTAAAGCAACATGGAAAACACCAATCAGCTGTGTTATTCTTTCAGTATTTAGGCACAGCTCTCTGCATGGCTCACCCTATACACACAATCTGCCTTGGGGGCTGGTCATTTTGGAAGAAGGAAGGGATCCCAATTTTTTTCCTTCAACAAAGGGAAACAAGTATTTTATTTCATGGCTCTGCAGCTCAGTAGCCAGCAGTAGGGTTTACTCGTCTGTGAGAGGGTTGCAGACCTTGCTGCCCTGTGGCCTTGCTGGTAGTACCAGCAGAAACACTGGAAGTATCAGTGATACAGAGGAGGGAGACTTGAGCCTTTTCCAACCTGCAAACAGAACCGTGGCATCTTCACCCCAGGGATCAATACAGGCTGTGCTCCCTTTGTTTGGCATGACCTGGAACCACCCTACATCTGTATCCTTGTTACAGGACAGCACTGAAGCACATGTCAGTGTGTGGCCTCCTCAAAGGCCCATGCAGCCCCGTGTAAGGAAAATCTTCCTTGCTAGGGATTGTGAAAGACTGACAACTGACAGCAGCAAACTCATGTGGTTGCTTGGTACCACATGTAAATAGGGTCTTTGTTTGCAGAAGGGCAGCTCTGCTTGTATCATGTTCTCCTTCAAGAAACTAATTCTCCCTAGACCTAATGTTAGCACAGCGAGTCCAGAGATATTACTCATCAATTAAAAATTCAATAAAAATAAGCTGTCATTACCATAATCCTTCAAACTGAGAAAGAGTGGAGTCAAGAGCTGTACCATCCTGGCCTGTGACAAAAGCCCCACAGACTGCCGGCTGGTGTTAATTGATTGGTGTCATTTATAAGTAATCTAACAGTCCTGAATAATTTATTTTGCAGTGGCATATGCTGAAAATATACAGCTGCACAGATATCTGCACAGCTTCAGAAGAAATGGTGCTAAAGAGGGTGTAAGGCAAAGATTAAGATTCAGTGATCTCCTTAGGAGCACTTTATTATATGCTCCGCTCTCCAGCGCTTTTATTATGGCAGAGGTACATAGATCTGACAATAGGAATGTATAGACCTGGGTGGTCAAGACATACAAGCTCTATAGTCTCTTTCACAGCAGATTACCCATAATGAATTTTAAAAGCAAGGAAGGTGGATGCCAAGCAGGAAATACGCAGTGCTGAGGACAGCCTTGCCGAACCACAATAAAAATTGACTGCTGTGTTTCCACAGTGAGGATGCTGATGATGGGGAAAAGTCTAACGATTTAATCTCTCCAGCCAAAATGGGATAGAAATTCTTGTCCTTGACTGAGCAGGTTTTCCAGGGGTCACCTAGTGGGGAGTGACTCTCATCAACCCACATTATTTTTACAACTGCATGAATAGCCCCAGCTGATACGCTTTGAAATTGAGAGGAACCTCCCCAGAGAGCCCAAAGGACTGAAGAGGCCAGCAGCCAAAGCCAAGTCTCTTCACTTATGGATGCACAAATGAAAAGTTCATGTGAGCTCTTATTTGCTCAGGCAAAGCTGCCTCTACAGTCAAAGGCTGACGACCTGGGCCTGTTTCAAGTCCACATCATCCCTCACCCAGGGTGAATCCCACCCCCACAGGCCAAACCCCACTCCTTTTCAGTCCTCTGAAGGGCAGAAAGCTTTCCCCTAAATTCCATTTTGCTGGAATGATTAACTGCATTTCTGGGAGTTGCTTTGAAAAATTGTTTATGTGCATTGTAAGTGAAAAGTCTAATTCCACACTAGTTTGTAAAAGAACATGGACATCAGCCCCTGATGAAAGGATGGGCTCCTTTTAGCATCATTTCTGTGCTGTTGTGTCAAATATAAAAAGTAGAGAATTATATTCTAGAGACCTGATTCATGAGGCTAGCTTAAAATTGCATTTGTATAAAATATTTGTAGTTTAAGAAGTGTAGCAGGGTGGGGTATTTAATTCTGAACATTAATTTTTGAAGGGAAGTGATCATGCGGAAATCCTAACTTTCATTTCACAAAGTTTTTCATTCTTCAATCTGTTCCTGGAACGGAGCCTAAAAGTACAACCAAATATAGCTAAATGCCTCAGAAACTAGAATGGCAGAGAGAAAAAGCATGCAAACCTTTATTTTAAAATTCTTCTTTTTTTCCCCTTCCTTCCAGCCT
This sequence comes from Dendrocincla fuliginosa, assembly GCA_035047845.1. Classification (NCBI taxonomy): domain Eukaryota; kingdom Metazoa; phylum Chordata; class Aves; order Passeriformes; family Dendrocolaptidae; genus Dendrocincla; species Dendrocincla fuliginosa. Next base: position 34,162,094 of record JAWWMO010000043.1, read on the forward strand.
TGACTATGTTTTGGGGCCCGAAGGGTGATCCTACTAACCCTGAGTACAGTGAACTCTGCCTTCTCCATGGGCTTGTTTGAGGGGAATGCCGACTGCAGGCAGGAAATCCCATCTTGCTCCAGAGAAGTCAACAGTGAGCTGTCCCTGACTTCAGTCAATCTTGGATAGCATCCAACAAGAGTGAGGGAAGGAGGGAATATACTTGTTATCATTATTCATGTTGATTGTGTAAACAGTGCTCACTTGTGATTGAAAAATATGTGACTTTTTTCCCATCATTTTATGAAAAAAAAACATTTACCAAGAAAATAATCATTACTGCACACTGATTGCTCATTTTTTCCATTGCTCTGCACGTCAGAGCATGCATCGGTACAAATACAACTGATCTGGTTAAGTGTTTAAATACACAGGGGAGTAAATTGTTTGGGATGAAAGAAATTCATTATCCACAGTTTGCAGGGCTGAAAATCTGGCTGATTTAATGTTACTGCTGAGTAAAAAAATTTAAAGTGCATGCTGTGACTAGCTGAATACATCTTTAGATTCTATTCTAGTACAGTAAGCATGTTAATTAGATTATTGTTCGTTCTTTCAGTAATGCTGAACCCCAACACAGCTAGTAGGATAACTAAAGGTAATCAGCCAAAGAATAGCCAATTTTTTCCCTAGATTCTTTTCTCATTAATTTAATTCACAATGGGAAAAACTCCAGGTTTCCTTCTGGGATAGGGACAGACAAAGACTAAGTGGTAAAGACAGAATATCTCAAGAGGTCACAGATGAATCCAAGAGATAATGTATTTGCATAGGAGGCAAGAGAGCGTCTCAGGCTGTGAACTGCAGCAGCATGTGTACTCCCACTCCAGGTGACACAGACTAGAGCCTCTCCTCCCCCTGCAAACAGAGGACTCCTGTACACAGCAAATACAGCCAGGCCTTACACAGACCTTTAGTAATTGGACAAGAGATTCTTCGATAAAACTAAAGGACCTTCTCAACTAGGCTTTCACATCTGGTTTTTTTTATAGGACCTTTATTTTTGTCCATTCTACCCTCGAACTTGTGTGTGATAAAGAAGAGAGAGGACATACTTACTTGCTTACTTATTTGTTTGTATTTCACCCTACTTTGACAGAGTTTCATCATTCATAAAACTCACCTTTCAGTGTCTGAAGCAATTCCTCTTCATGTATATGGTGAGAATAACATCTTGGGAAATTAAATGTTATCCACCTGGGCTTTTGTATGGTGCTGCTGCCAGATCCCCCTTTGAGCCCTGAGGTCAAGATATTGAAGAGAAATCATTTCCAGTTCATTGAAAAGCTTTGTGGGGTGGGATAGCCCATGGTTTGGCATAGAGCTCTTTTTTTCATAAAGTTAGGTTTGCAAGTGCTGAGTTAGTTAGCTTCAAAAGAAATTAACTTTTAGAATTTTTTTAAAATAGCCTGTCTGTTATTTTAGAAAATACAGCTAGATTATATAGTTATACAGCTATTCCATTGCTGTGCACAGCTTGTTTTAGAGATGAGATATGAACTGCAGAATTCCTGTATATGATTATTTTCTGCCTTGGAAAAACTGTATCCCCATCAATATGGCCCCAAGTTAAGAGGTCCCTCCGGCTTTCTGCCTTGGGCTCTGCCAAAATTTGCCACCTCTGCAGCAGAGGAACAGACCCATGCCTGCACTGCAGTGCTCAAAGCTGAGACAGCAGGGAGGGAGACTCGCTCTGTGCTGACTGCAGCTGACAGCAACCCTGGTGCCCACTGTGGCTGCAGGGAGTGGGAAGAGCCTCAAGGAGACTGAGCCAGGAGCAGGAACCCCACTGCGTGGCAGGACTGGCTGCAGCACCAGCAGAGGCACCCTCCGGACCACCAGCACCAGTTCTGCGCTGGAGGGAACTACTCGCATGGCTGCAAGGGTCTGCCTGTGCCTCAGATGCCCCCGTTTGCAGGCTGGCATGTAACATGAACCACACAGATGAAGATAAATGAGCAGCATAACATCCACAGAAGTACCCACAGCACCAGCCCAATTTTGCTATCCTTTCCAGGATGCTGCCTGCTTGGGCACTCAAGAGCTCACTCAAGAGCAAAACTAAAGCTAAACACCCTACATACATTCCCAGGCAGCCCCCAACTATAATTTTCTGCTAAGCAAAACCCTAGATTTCATAAATCGCTAAGCCATGCTGCCAGAGATCATCATCTCCCTGAGTCAAGCCCTTTGCTGCACCACAGCAGAGCTCATACGGGTTCATTATCCCTGCAGCTAAAGGCACCTTGGCAAAGATGCTGCAGGGACCTGAAGTCACTGTGTATTCATGGCATTTCCCTTTGCTGCTTCAGAGTCACTGTGTGGCCCAGCACTGGGCTGCACATTCTTGTGAGGGGGTCAGACCTTGTGAGTGGGACCAAGGGGTGAAGAGAGAATGTCTGTCAAATACTAACAGTATTTGAGCCTCACACCCCTTTTGCTCCCTTTTTAACTCAAGGGGCTGTTTTGAACTTATGCAGAAAATGATAAAACCAATGAAGTGAAAAGCCATTAACTTGGATGTATTGTGGTTCAGTTTTTGGGTGCCTAAACAGAGATTGTGCCTGATACTTATTGCCAGGAGCTGGCACCACTCCAACAAGCATCAGTAGAAAGCTGGTGCCTCACAAACTGTATCAAGAAAACAGGCAATCGATTCAAACTGAGGAACAAAAAGTAGGGGCACACAAAGCCAGTGACAAAACTGAAGGAGGCTGTGTCTGCTGAGGGGTGCACTGGTGCTAAGACCAGGACTTTGCATTGAAGGTTGCCGAGATGAAAATTTTTGTCATCATCAGTTTCACTAATGCTAGGTCCTTGGTTATAATTAAGTGAAAAGCCTAAAAATCAACAGGTGCAGAAATGCTTCACATATGTGCCTCAGATGGATCTCCTTTTTCAAGCCCCTCCTGAGAAACTGGGTTTGTCAAGTAGGGATAGAGGAGGAAGGTCCTTTTCCTAGCCCTGCAGTATGTTCTCTAAGCTGTGTTCTTCTGTCTGCCTCCCGTGTGCCTGTCCTCTGTGTACTGAGAAGTGCAGCAACCTCTGTAATTTGGTGCCCTTGCATGATACCAGTTTTATCTCCAGCCCCTTGCTCCAAAGGCTTTGGCATTTGCGAGTGCCAAAGGATCACCATCCTGTCCTCTCTCCCTGGTCTGTCCAGATGGACAGAAGGGTGCAGGATTTTTTCCTTCATGAGGAAAACAATAAATAGTTGAAAATGCAGTGCCTGGTTCTCTGTGAGTGCTAGCATTGCCCCAAGGTGATATTATTTCACACTGGAGAGCTGTGTGGCCCTATTCAGCCAGGAGCTGCAGCTCTGGCCCTTATCAGGTATTGACTATCTAGGAGGACAATAGCACAAGGAATTTTGTTTGCATGGGTAATGACAGACTTTTATTATAGAGCAACTGTACCATACCAAACATGTTTAATAATTAAGCAACGAGATATGACAAGAGGCAAATTCCAGCACAATTTTTACATGCCTTGGATTGTACAATAAGGCCAAAGGCCAAGGAATTTTCAACAGAGGTTCAAACTATTTTGCATTTGAATCACCTATTCTGACTAGTTTTCTGCATTCTTTAGCATGATGGTGATATTCTGTCATAAATACTGTAAGCATTAAATTTCTCATGGCTTGAGACCTTTTGAGTCTATTCTTCAAGTGATATATGTGTATTGCCAGCATGCAGAACAGTGGAATGCACCCCTTCGTCCATGATTAAGTCTGGAATTGATTTTCAGACCACAGATAACAGGCCTGAAAAATAGGTTTGCTGATGGAATTGCTGACAGATTAACTACATTGTCACCTTAGTGTTGTGGTTGCTAGCTCTCAAATATTTCTCCTTATGCTTTAAAAAGAAAAGAAGAACTTGAGATTTTGATATAATGCTTGTTCTTACTTGCTACAAGTTTGATATGAGTTCTGTTTGCTTCACACTTGTCTCTTTTCTTTAGAACTTTATCAGGAAATGCAATAATTTCTGCAGAAATTATTACCACACTAATTCAGCATCATGAGACTTTAATCCTATAAAAACAGGCAAAGCCAGAGTGAAGATTCTCACAATAGATTTACAACAAGCTCTTTGGGATATGTTTTGCAAGGACTTTCTTTATGCAGAGAACATAATACTGGGTAGTGTGACATGCTGTACAGCAAATATTTATTTTTGAGATAAGCACGGAGGCTTGAATGGTCTAATGAGCTAATTGAAATAAATAAGGCTGTGCTGGAATTCAGGGCCAGACACATGTGGCAGTGAGGGTAAAGCTGCCCAGCTGCTTTGCCATTCCTTCTCCCAAGAACAAACTGCTGGTGGGCAAGATACTACAGACCCCTCTCCACCTCTGCTGTGGGTAATCCATACCTGCAGGAATAATATAAGCCATTCCCAGCATTAATAGGCTTACCAATATTTAAGAGAGTGTGTACTTGATCAGTACAATTAAAAGTAGAATCATGCTCTTCATAAAGGCCAGAATATGTTGTTCCAAGGAAAAACAGCAAAAAAAATTTAAATGGTGAATATTCTGTAATGTAGTCAATATATGTCTGTAATATTCATTAGAGATACCAAAAATCTAGTTGTGATTCCTGCTCTCAAAATTGTCTCTTTCAGCAGAAACCTGAAGTTTAGGATGCGCTGGAGTCTAAGACCATAGGAGGCAACCTCACCTCGAGGCAGAGAGCCATCACGCACAGACTAACTGTGGCCGTGCGGTACGGTGGATGGAGGCAGATCAAGCAGGTAAATGCTGGGTGGTCACCAAGTGCCACCTCAGAGCTGCTTTTAAACACAGCATAGATGAAGATCTGATTACAATACAGAGGGGCAAAGGTGAGGAAAGAAGGCATCAATTAAGATGTGATCATCTGACTGTGTGATTAGGCATTTGCACGTTTTCCTGTGTGCTCAGCCAGCTGTGCATGTGTAACATCTGGAGTTAGGAGTGGGAGTACAGCTGGGATATGGTCCTTTCCTGATTCCAGCAGATAATCAGCTTTTGCCCTGAGGCACTATGCTTTGCTAACCCATCTTCTTCAAATCCAATTTTGAACAGACTGCAAGATCATACGGAAACACTGGCTGGCCAGGACAGCATATAAATGCATAAATTCAAGGTATGACCTGTACCTTACAATGCATTTCAGACACTGGGAAAGTGAAGAAAGAAATCACTTGCGTTAAAAAGAACAACGTGTCTTTCTGTGTTGCTATTCTTCTTATTATATATTAAGATATCTACACTTTTACCATTTTCCTGAATAAGTAAGGGCTGTTTCACAGAAGCTTCAGGGAAATGGCTGCATTTTAATACAGTCTAATTGACTTTTATGGTTATCTCTGAGGAGTCCTGGTCGTAAAAGCTAATTAAATTATACTGATCTATGTATTCAAGAACCATTTTAGTTCCCACCCTTGGAAAGAAATTAAAAAAAAAAAAAAAAAAAAAAAAAAGACAACCAAACTGGAGATTCATGATTAGAACACCTCAGTTTGATTAGCTCAGTGTCGCAGGATATCACAGAATCACAGAACATATATTTCACTTTCTTGAACAAGTACCTGTCCTTACTAGTTTTAGGAATGTTGACATTTCAGATCTCTCATTCTGCAATGTATAGAAAAATTTATATACTCAATTTACAATTCTACATTCATCTAATAATTCCCTAGAAAAAAAGGTTAAAAAAAAAGCCAAAAGTAAATCATCTGAATCTCCATGATGGGGTCTTTATAAGGTAGACTTTGCATTTTCTTCATTCTCTTCTTTACCTTTTTTTTAAGGTGATCATTTTTTATTTTTACTTTTTAGTTCCGTGCACCTTGTGAGAGATTCTGACGTCATTGTACTTACAATTTAAGAGCATGCCAGTCCTGATACAAACATTGCTGGTTTTCAATCTGAACTCCCATTATTTTCTGTATTTATTATTCACACAGTGCCAGATTTCTGAGATATTTAAGTGCCAAACAAATCAGACATGTGCTAAGTAAGCTGACAATATTTCTGAAAGCCTTAGTAGAATTCTAGCTCTATTTTTCAGCACCTAAATACCTTTCAAAACCTGGCCCAAGGCAGTAAGCAAAGTTCCCATTTAGAATTATGGCCATTTGCCTAACAAAAATTGTGGAAACAAGTTCCTCTAGAGTCAGTATCAACATACTTCAACCCATTTTTTTAAGGCCTTCTGACACAATGCAACATACTGATTTTTGTCCAAATGCCTTAATCCAGCTAGGAGCAACACGTTTTCAAGAATTGCCCAGCAGCAGCTCAGAGTCCAGCAGGCTCCCTCACACTTGTAGCCACTATGTTAGGAGATATGAAATACTCTAAACACCAGTAATGAAGTGGTAACATCCTCCTTTTGCTCTTCTGTTATGGATTGACCAAAGAGCTGTGACTATCTCTTTCACCCTCTACCTCTCTGTCCCTCCTCCTCTCAACTTCTTTGGCTCCGAGTATCCTGGGGACAGCTATTAACATCTTCTCATTTCTATCTGTGAATTGCCTGGCAATACAATGGACAAACATTGTCACTGACACCACTTCTCCTTATTGCTGACCTACTCTTTTTTTCTGGCTCTAAGCAGCTTTTAAAAACACCCATAACATGATTTTTAAAAAGTTCCTTTACTAAACATATAGTAAGGGGAAGACATCAAGAAACCAATGCAATTTGCACCATAACTATCAGCACCAAGAAATCCCTCTGCAAAGACCCTCAGTTGTAATGAAAATTTAAAGGTCACTTCCACTAGCAAAAAAAGAAAAAGAGGAGCTGATTTGTAAAAAACAAACATACAGAACCACACCAACCCCCCCACATACCTTTTTCTACAAAGTAATGCAAAAAACTACCAACATTTTGCAAAGTGTCAAGAACTTGAAAAGGAAAAAATGTGATGAGAAAGAGGTAGGACTTCTTGCTAATTTGACCAGATTATGAAAGGGGGCAGTGAGGGACCAGGCTCAAGATTGGTCTCTGCCTGTGTTTCATACTGTGTAAGCCCAGACTGAGCAACTGGTGCCATGTCATTAACAGGAGCTGTTAACCAAATACTAGCCATATGAGGGTGAAGAGCTGGAGGTCTCCATTTCTTCAGTGAGGACAGACCACTAACAAAGATTCATTGTGCCCAGCAGTCCTGTATTGTGTGGTGGAAAGGTTTCAATGCCAAACTACTAGCTAAGGGATCAGATTGCAAAAGAGAAAATCCCTTTGAGGGAAGAGCCTGTAGAAAGCAAGAACATTGTGAGATAAAAAATAAGGACTCCATTTGAAACAGGTACCTCTCACATTCTTGTCAGCGTGCATGTGCAGCAACTTGGTAAAACTAGAGCCATGTGATTGGCATTGCTTTCTCAACTCTGAATTACATGAAATTCAGTGTTCTGTGCATTGTCTGAGAAATTACTGGCAAAAGCAGACATTTGCAGATGCAAGAGGTCCCTGTTTAGAGAGATCCTACCCAGCAATGTTTCTCTGAGTACCGATGCAAGCAAGGGTGGGAGTTGCAGTCCCATGCTTCTGACAGGGCTTCACCAGGACGCCACTGGGCCAGCACCTCCCTGGGGGCCAGGGCATGCAGGGACTTACTCTGGGGACGGATGGTGCAGGGCTTTACCCCAGGCAGGGAGTTGTGGACAGTTGCATCAAGAGTCCAGATCACTGGGCACCTCTGTGGTGCTGAGATGGGTCCAAGGTCAAGTCAGGACACAGGCCAGGGTCAAGTGGGTCTATGGCTGGCCACAGATGTGATGGCACTGAAGACCAGCACTCCAGCACCACAGCTGAGATGGAGGTCTAAAGGCCTGAAATTGAGCCCATGGGTAGAGGTCTGGTCCCCAGAGAGGCAAGGCAGGGAAGAGTGAGCCTATTAGTGCACACAGAATCCTGAGATGCTCAGTCAGGAAACCTTGCTTACTCTGCTGTTCTTAAGGATCTGAGGCTTTTCCTGTGGTCTTCATGCCTTTCCTGTCTCTCCAGGATTTCTGTGATCTTTCTTGCTGAATTCCTTGTAGGCACAGAGGCACAATTGAGGTTATCTCCTGCACTGTCCTCTTGTATCAGCATCCTCTGGGGCATTCCCACTCCAGCTCCACTGTGACTTCAGCAGGGGTAGAGGTCCCTCCCTTTCCAGATGAGCTGGTGGGTTTCTAATGTTTATCCTGAAGGAAGAGCATCTGATGTGCTCGGAAAATTTAATCCAATCCAGAAAAATATTAGCAGGGACCAGGCAGTCTTGGGTACATATGTCTAAGTTCCATTTGCTTAGCACCAAGCCCTTCAGATTGTAAAATAGTTACATTTCAAAGGTCGGATTTCAGCAGTGAATTTGTGCACATAAAAAGAAAGTATATCAGCTCTGCAGGGGGTCTGGTAATCCAGAACGTCTTTGTTTTTACCTGGGAAATCTGACTCCCAGGTTCATACTCAGCAGGGCTGGGCTGCAGGTGCTACTGACAGCTGCAGCAGTGTGTTCAGTGACTTTCAAGCAAATCCCAGGGATATGATCAGGCACGTCAATAAATACAGCAAATAAATACAATTAACTGGGCAGTTTCACAGACCTGTTGTATCCTTGTTCGTATATGAATTGCTAGGGTAGAGAACCACAACTTTTCCTATTAGAAATGTTTGAAGCTGTTCACCACCACTGTGCCCTAATGCAGAAGAAAACTGCTCCAGCTGGACCTTTCTCTTCTTAGCAAAGCTGCTCATCCGTGTCTGATCTAAGGACAGCTATATTGCATTAGTATGCAGGATCTGATAAACAGGGTGGATAATAAGATTAGAGCCTGTGGTGTTGACAGTAACATGGTCCATCCACCAAAACCTGCACAGTGCTTAGTGAGGACCCAGAGAGTTCATTTTCCACTGATCATATCCTGCTTCTACCTACCATCCACCCTCACTCACAGTTCTGTTTCACTGCTGTCTCCTTCCCACAAGGCACCACAGTTTCTGTACATTTGATTTTTCTGACTCAAATCTATTTCTGAATGCAAAATCAGGTTGCAGAAGAACTGGTGAGACAATGACAGTGAATGTTTTGGTTTTCTCCACAGATTATCTTCTAACGCACCCCTGAGAAGAAGGGGAAGTATGCCCTTTTAGCGAAAGGGCTGTAATGTAATAGGAAGTTTCTTGGTCTTTTAGGAAAATGAAAGTTATACAAGTCCCTAAGTTACTGTTTGACTGTACAACATCTAAATGATGAGGAAGTACAAGTTTTTAAAAAATAGCTCATATTTTGAAACCTCCCTTCCTATTGGAATTGGGGTATATTGGTCACTTAAATAGCCTAAATGCCCTTTAGGGTCTAGTCCTTAGATGCTTCCTAGATGATGACGTCCCACCCACAGGGACCTATGGCATGGGTTTGCCACTAAATTCCTTAATCCTGAAACTGGGTATGAAGGTGATGGGCAGGATTCTGTTCAGGAAAGATATGCCTCTGCATCATCCAGCCTGTTACAAGTACATTAAACCATGGTTCATCTCTCAGAACCTCAGTAGTCCTTGCTAAGACTTTGGTACTGGTCATAAGGATTTTTCTGGGAGGAGATCTAAATCCAGAAAAAAAATAATTTAATATATTGACAACTACCACAGCTGATCTGTAGCGTGCTAGAGAGGCAAGAGGCGTCCATGCCAGGAAAGACAGTCTTTGTGCAGGACCTTGTTTAAGTAGCACATGAGAACACAGTTCTGGCCCCCAAAAATGTGGTTTAAAGCTAGGAAAAGATGCAGAAGATAGGCAGAAAAGCAGACAAGGGAGCAAGCCTAAGCAAGTGATGAAACAAAATTTTTTTCAAGCTAGTGAGTCTCATGCAAGCTCATGGAGACAATATGGCAAAAGGAGAGTTTTAAGGGAGAACTGAAGAGAAATTATGAGTCAGCTATGCAGATGTTTCTGAAAGAGCTTCTCTTGAGTGTTTGGGACAGTATGAGACAGAGCATGGAGGCATATTTTCGAAAAGTTAGCAGGAGGCCATGGGCAGTGATGCAGTGGGCTGGTCAAAGAAATTGGCTTCTCAGCTCTGAAGGAGATGGTAGGTAGGATGAGGAGGAGCCATGCTTCTCCCCCCACCCCCAGCTGGGCATGGAGAGAAGGTACCCACAGAGACATTTGGAGCATTATAAATACTATCTGTCAAAGACCAAAAAGCTCCCCTTCTTTTTTACCTGCCATGAGTCAAAAATAACTATAAATCTGAAATGGAAACATGTGGACACATAGGCACTGAGGAAAAGAACTTTATAAAAGCAGTATAAACACAGTGTCTTTCTGTGTTTTTCAAACAGCTTTTTCTCTGCTTACAATTCAATAAGAGGATACCAGAGATACCTTCTGATATTTGTAAAGAGTTATCTACAGTTTGAGAATTCTATTCCCTCACTTGTCTTTTAGTTTGCTTGTACTTATTTTAATAGATCTTCCTACCACACTGTATTTGCTAACATTTAGCAACCTTAGTTGCACCTTTTTATATCAATGTAACCACTTTTCTCATGGCCTCTTGGTGTTTATTCTCTGCTTTGTTTACATGAAAAAAGAAAGACTTGCACTTGCAATCCCACCAATTGCTACTTGAATATTTATCAGTACTTACTTGTAGATTCCTGAAAGTTTTGGTGAGTTTTGCATACTTGTTCTGATTATTATCTGTATTGTCCTTTATAAGGGAAAACTAGTGCCAGTCATCACTATTCTGCATTCTTCCAGCTCCAGAAACAACCCTAAAGTCAGGCCAGATAGGACTGGATTTGACCCTGCTAGCCTGGTTACCCATGTCTTTGCCAGATGTCCAGGTTAAAGCACAGGCCAGTCATTGAAAGTGCAAGTGGGAGGGAACTAGAGTTGCAAGGAAGAGATAACCTTACCTTGTCACACTAGGGACACCATGTTCAGTATGTATTTTCAGCCCTCTCCCAGAAACAGAAACAATCTTCTACATGACACTGTCAGGGTCTGTGTTCATTCACTGAGGTGCTGTGTAGGACTAAGACTCAGGCAGGATGGTGTCAAGAACAAAGTTCTCTTGAAGTTCAGGCATACTTGGATCTAAAACAAATTGAAACTGTCCTGACTACAACATTACCTTCCACACAAAGATTGCCAGCCTTTTTTTCTCTTAATTCTTTCTCTCACCTTAAAGAGTATGCGAGCAAAAAAATCCTAAATTATCATTAAACTTGTTTCTTCATGACTTTTTTGGACTAAATGAGCTCTACCATCTGTGCAGTGCACGGATATTTTTAGCAATTGTAAACTATAGTGATGGGCCAGAAACATGCAGCTTAATACATTCCCGTCAGAATCTGAATTCGTGCCATTTGGGTCAACCACATGCAATGTGAGAATTTGTAATAAGTCACCTACATCAGCAGTGTGTTTGTCCTCTACTAAAAAATTATATTATGTAGATTAAAGTACCATAGTTCCATTTTTAAAAAATGCCTCTTTCTATAATTTTGGTGACATGGCCATCAGAAGGCAGGGGCAGTACAGTACGTCAAGAGAATGGCTGCTACAAGCTGTATCCCATTAGTTCACCACTAGTGGGTTGTAAGTCTGGGAAGTGTACATACAAAGGCTCAAAAAGAAGCCCACTCTCACCATTCTATGTCTAGGTACTTATATTTAGCTAACATTGCTTTAACTACAGGAGACAGAACATTTCAAAGGGTAGTATTTAAAAATGGCTTGGTCACTTCATGGGGTTTTTTGTTTGACCTATTGACTATGTGTAACATACAAATATGCAAAAGGAGAAAACGCATGAGTCAAAAGTAGGTGACAGCAAGATTCTTCACCATGTTTCAGTCCCTTTATGCAGTATTGACAGCCTAACAAAAGAAATCCACAAAACTGGCAGCAGTAAATACTTCTTTGGTTAAAGCACTGCTGAAGACAGTAGTAAAACCTGGACACTTGTGCCTGTACTGCTGAATGCTAGAAGGGGAGTGGAGAGGAGATGAAAAGCAAGGGTGGCTTTTGGTTGTGTTTAAGCTGCAGTACCTTTGAAAAGATCCAGTATGTGCCACTGAAGGTCTACAAAAAGGTGAGTATTCCCAAACCTATGACATTTATATCACATCATTTGGGGATGCAGCACAGAATTTTACCTGCAAATTTTGACAAACAGTTGAACTATTTGACAGATAAAGAAGAAAATGATCCAGCTGGTATTAACAGGGGATGGAGTCAGGAAGGCTGGGTTATGTCCTGGCTCTGTCTTTAAGTGGCTGCTTAATTGTATAATTCTTTCAACATACATGCACATAGTCATGCCCATCTTTTAAATGATAGTGCTCATCTGCTGAGAAGCTCATATCAATTCTAAGAAAGTCATTTAGATAGCTGGATGACAGGAACTCTGAGCATGTATTGGATTATTGCTGGCCCATGTGGTCTGAGGCAATCTTCACTGAAATATTAAGCAATGATATGACTGATTCTTCTTATGACTTCTTGAACTGAGCCATTACCCAGAGTTAGACATCTTCTTTGCTGATTTGACAAGAACCCTTGGAGAAGGTCCTAGGTCTCTCTTTACTTCCAAACACCTTAAAAAAACAGATTTTTATACCTAGGGATTTACCAAACAAGCCACCATTCTGCTGCCTGTGGGTCAAAGAACAGTTCTTTGTGCTAGGCTCTTCTGAGGGCTTGTTCAAGCATTGTACTTTTTGGTGTTTTCTCACCATCTTTGTCCCTCTGTTGGCAGGCTGGAGAGGGCTATCACTACTTCCATCTGTAAAATGTATTTAGCATGCAAAAGTGTTATCAAGTAGGCTCTAATCAATTTTATCCATGCCTTTCTTGTAGGTGATGATCTCCTGACTTTTTTTTTTTATTTGCATACCCTTCTATTTTTTAAGTTCTCTTTTGCACTCTGCAGTTTCAGTGGGATGCAGCCTTACACACATTTATTTAATAGAGTGAAAGGCCCTTTTTTTCCCCACCTGCAGTATTTCTTCTGACTTCAGCAATAAACTCGTTGCAAATTGAGATCAAAATTCATCTTGCATTTTTCAGTGCCTTGATTTAGCTGCTAGGAGAGGCACCATTTTTCAGACAAATATTTACATTTGTGCTTTATTTGTTGTTGATCCTATGGGAAACAATTAAATGTGCTCTTTTCCCAGCTAAATCTGAAAGATTTGTATTTGGGGCTAAAGAGTTCATTGTGTGATTTTTACTTGCTTTGCTATAATTTTATTGCTGAATTTGCTATGTTGAACAATTGTGTGTGTCAGAATTAGTCAGTTAGTTATGAGTATACATTTCTGAATATTGCATGGATCATCCAGAAGAGTGCACAGACAGCTTTAGAAGAAAGTCAGCAGCCTCAGAAATGTTCCTCTAAACAAGTGGGAACTTTAATGACAGATAAAGGGGTTTTATATATAACCTTAAAAATAACCTCTTCACTAATCATTCAGCCCATATGTTGAAGAGCTCCTACTTTGTCATTTCCTTATGTTTGTTTAGTTTATATGGTAGTATATGCAATGTGTAGATAGACTGTGGATTGTTTTCCTGTTTTCAAAACTCTGAAGTTTCACCGAGAAGCTAAAAGGGAATATTAAAGTTACTGTAAATGGGCTATTTTACTGATATTGAACAGTACAGGCTTTCACGCACCTGACTCCAAGATGATTAGACAACACACTCTTGATGTGAGTTTCTTGATGCTCACAGAGATCCTATGAAAGCAGAAAACTAAACTTTAAAATTCATTTTTATAGAGTTACCTACAAGAAAGTGCAGTCCAGGGAGCACACATAGTCTAGACACCTCACCCATAGTCTTCATGCCAAAATCCCACTGAGGCATCAGGAAACTCCAAAGGAGTCTAGCAAAGACTGCAAAGAGTGCAAAGGAGTCTAGCAGGTGTGGGCCCCATCTTTGTGCCTTCAGCACATGAGCTGTTTTCCCAGCTGCAGATGGTTTTGCCTTCCTTGAAACTTTTGCATTGAACTATTAATATTTGTTCGTACGTACCCTATTTGGAAGTGTAACATTTTGTATTTGCATTTTTTTATAGAACTCCTTACTCTTGCTACGAGAAATATAGTTGTAAATGGATATTCTGTTGGCCACTTATGCAATCAGGGCTTTAATTTTGCTTTCAGTGAAGTTTCAGTTTTCCACAGACAGAAGAACAGATCTGTATTCATGACTGTTTTTTATAATTAAACCGAAAAGAGAGGAGCTGCCATTAATGTAATGCAGTTTTCCAAATCAATATTGTGGCCTCTTCCTCCCTGATCTGCTGAAATACAATTTCAGAAATGCAGACCACATGGCTTCTTGCAGGGAGGGAGGGACAGAGTACCTAATGCTCCCTCACTGAATGAAAAAAGTAAAATCTACGGTTGTGGGCCTTAAAGAAGAGAGGCCAAGGGGAGCTTGTAGAGCTAAGCAGTTTTATAAAGCAAAGGGCATCAGCTTAATCCACTGTAGTGCCTGTACTGGTTCCCTACAGGGGGAATGTATTATCAACCTCTTCCTTGCTTCCTCATTAGTTATTTTTGGCTTCAGACAAGTCTTTCATTCCTCTTTACCAAGAATGCTAGACTTCCGTCACAATCATAAGAAGAACAACAGCAGCAAAACAATGTGCATGTCTGGGTGTGCTCCAAAGAATGAAGCTCAAGGATAGAAATTGTTGTGACATTTTAACAGAATAAAGAGGGTTTCTAATTTAGCAATTCAGTTTATGTCATAGACTGTTATACTGGCAAAGACAAACTTTGCAAATACATTTTCCAGGCTTTCCCAAAGACAGCTTGTGTTACACATATTTCATCTTGTCATTTGGATATCTTGCGAAGTTCAAGAAGTAATGTGAATGTTTCCGAAACAGTGAGGCCTCACATTGCAAAGTGCAGAGTGTTAGAGAAACATGCAGGGGCCTATATTCCATCAGAGGACCACATTCTACCAAACACTGCAAAGCTGCATCAACTTCACCTACTTCTTTGTTGTTTGGGTTTTTTTTCAAATAGAGAGAGAAAAGTGTGATTAAAAAGAAAAATCAATAGAACATTTAAATCAAAATTAGTTTTTCAGAAAATATTTTGGATGATCAGGGCATTACTTTTTCCCACAAAAATTAATATGCCTGCTTCTGTGGAAATCATACCGTTCACTTTTGGACATTTGCAGCATCCTCTAGGTCCAAAAATCTCACCCATAGGTGGGATTCTTCTGAACATTCATGTTGAGGTTGGGGACGTTTTCATCTAGATTAGTGACCTAAGCTTTCTCCATAGTCAATCCCAATGGGAGAAAAAAACACTTCTAAAAAAAAGTGGTTAATTTTATCACAAACCAGACATCTAAAATAGAGATACGTCAAGCACTTTTAAAGTGCCTGTCTATCTGTTGAGAGTAGAGATAGCCCAAGGTGCCTAGTTCAGATGCAGATGTTTGAACTGTAGATGACTCAAGTTTGGTGAGATGTATTCTGCTCCATATGTCTTGATTTTACAGGCTCTCTTGGAAGCAGACTAGGCAACAGACAGTAAAATTACTGAGACATTTTTGTTCCGTAAACCAGAAAGTTTGGTGTTCCCACAGCAGGTCTACTCACCATATGGCTCTACATTTGTTCTGTATCACAAAATTGACTTCTCATTCCTTGGTTAAATACAACATTTTTGAGAAGCTGACATATGGTGGTACCACACCACTTTTCAGAACTGGGATTCTATGGAGAGCAACGGGGAATTCTGTTTAAAAACTGGTGTTAAAAGCTGTCCTCAAAAAATCTCTGCTACATGGGGAAAAGGAGAAGGGTGGTTTTTTTATCAAAAGCACCTCTTCTTAAAATACTGATAAATTACTTAACATACTCTGAGTTAGTTGTATCAGAAAATGGTCATGGCAGCTGTTGAGTATGGCACTGAAGTGGATTTGATTCTGTGCATCCAAATGCATGAAAATTCTTTACACATAGACAGATGTTTAAGATGCAAATGTGTTAGAGCTGAACCTGTCAGATCTAAAAAAAATCCTGTTTGCTTGCTGTTTTCTCCCTCTTTAAACTAACATCCGTTTCATTATTATTTTTATGTTCCAGGGTAAACAGTAAATAATGTAATGGCAACCAGCCGTGTCACTGGCACAATTCTCCCTGCCCCCTGAGGCTTTGATACACTCAGTAGGTGTCCCACACTGTGGGAGTCAGCAAAAGAGAGATCAGGGAGGGTGGGGCGACAGATCTGCACAGCTCCAGAAGCATGAGACTATCTTACAGAAGCTGAGTGTTGCCATTTCCCTCTGGACTAAGTCACACAGGTTAAACTGTACTGTGTCCAGGGGTAGTGTGGTAGGAAATACCCACAAATTTTCTCGCTCCTGTGGTGTAATACTCCCTACATCCTAATACTTCAGTTAACTAGTGTCCTCTTCAGAGCCCTCCACCCCACTGCCTTAGCCACCATACATCTGAGCTGAGGAGGTCTCAGTCACAGGATTCCCTATTTACACTGATCACACCAGATCTTGCGTTCAGAGTATCTGATCTCATTTCACGCGAGCTCCCAAAGCTCTGCTGGCACACCAGCATTGCTGCTGAATCACCAATGTGTTTTAATCAGCCTGCTTAAAATGGCACAGCTCTGAATTGTCTGATTGCCTACTCCAAGCTGCATCTGACTTTCTGCTGGTCTCAAGCTCAGTTTCGAGCTACTGGCCTCCTCTCTGGAATTGCAGCCCCACGCTCCTTCAGACATCTCTGTTCCAAAAGCCATGCAACCATCTGCAGCCCCTCCCTCTCATGAGGTACCAGGGCTTTCCTCCACTTGCACTATTAGGCTGTAAACCCTTCAGGACGAGGGCTTATTACATGTTAGGCACTGACCTCTTCCTGTACCACATCATGTACATTTACAACACTATCAATTATTTAAAATATCTCTGCCTTCAGTTCAGCCACACGCTGAGTCAAGCTCCATAGCCTTCGGGTAGTTTGCAGCAATATTATTCTTCCTCCTCAACATTTCGCAAATCCTTTGCCACTCTGTAGCACTTGTTGCTATTTTCTAAGGGAGATGATATGGTATATGATCACTTGAGAGAAGTGTTTTTGGGGAGATAATGTTAGCTTTCTTCACAAAAATCCAGCTGCACCTCCATAGAAATAGAAGCCCAGACCTTAACCCCAGAGAGGCCTTGACTTCATTAGCACTTTCATTTAGCTCAGACAAGTAATTATTAATATCTACATCCAATTCTAGCAAATCTAGCTGGATGTGCCACAAGGTGACAAGATGTAATAAACATAAAACAAGATAGAAGAAGGGAAAATGTTCTTTTCACTTAACAAGGGACAGACAAGGCAGCAACAGGGACAAATGGTGATGCACATGAATAGCTTTCCTCTTTTTTTTACATAATCTTATTCCCATACAGTAAGATATTTCTTTAATTATTTTTTCCTTTAAGTGTTGGGGGGAATTTTAATTATTTACTCAGGTTAATTAAGAAATTAAGCTCTGCCTCCTGAAATATAAATACCAGGATGTTAGATGACACAAATATTATTTTTATTTAGCTCAGGAATAGCTGGAGATAAATGCAATGCTTCTCCTCCCTGTGGTCTCCAAGGGGTCAGGGCACTTTGGCAAGGCCTTTGGGCTGCCTGCCATCTTCCTGTCCTGTGTGTGCTTAGGGCTAAACCAGGAACAACAGGGTCAGGGCATCCACGGGCATGGCAAAAGCCAGATGGGATGAGAGAAACTTTTCTTGCACTGTGCACTCCGTGTGTGTGCACTTGTGTGTGTATATATGCCTGATAAAGTTCCAGAAGAGGAACCTGGAAGCAACACTTTTATTGAGTCATTAAATGACTTGTGAAGAGCCATGAAGAGTCCAAAAACATCGTTTCTATTTTTCTGTCTTCACTCAAACCTGGACATACAAAGAATTTTTTACTATTATTTTTTTATCCTCTGTGCCAAGAGCATTAGCTCTCATTGGGGAAGATATCATCCCCACACCTTTTTAAGTAAGCCCCCATATGAAGATGTAGAACCACTTGCTTATGCTACTCAAACAGTACACTTGGTTAGTATAATACATGCCAATTCATCTTTTAATGGGAAAGCTTGAGCAAAAAGAAACTATCATCTGAACGACTTCCTGTGGCCTGTAAGTCTGTTCCCAGCTTCTAGTCGTCTCACAGCCATCACAGGACCGTGTCTGCTGGGTAGCTAGCGTTGGAGACAGCCAAAAATCTACAAAACCATCCATACAGAGGTGTTCGTGGAGAGCATAATCAACTACAGTCACTCTCAAACCCACTAAACTCAAGGACAGGTAGAAGGGACAAAATTCTAAAGCATAGTTCCTAAAATTTGCTTAGATGTCAAACTCCTTGTGTTTGGCAAATTCAAACCAAGAATTACAGAGGAGAGTTTCTCTCTCCCTCTCTCTCTCTTTGAGCCTTTCTCTAGGATGTAGCAAGGCTATGTGGCTCAGGGTGGGGCTCTCCAGGGTGCTGGTGACTAACACCAGCTGTGACACTGGCTGCATCCTCAAAAGGAGTGCAGAGGAAAGAGGAAGGGCCTGAGGAATGAAAGAGCTAAGCCAGTAGCTTGAATGCTGCTCCTCAAGTCTTCTTCTGTTTCTTTAGGCTTTTGGCCTGCAGAACCCCTTTATGCCATATGTGAAGGGGTGTCACCATTGGAAATATTTTCAAATAGCTGAGCAAGAAAAAAATCCTTCTTGCTGCAATCAAAGCCCATTTCTTCTTGTCCAACTGACATACTTTGCACTTACATTCTTACAAGGATTTATTTTTTTTTTCCTGTATCTCCAATATCTCAACATTATTTTTAAGTCAAAGCCATTTCATCATCTGTGCAGATAACAACACATTGAATAGTGGCAGCCCCAGGCAGGCCTTGTCCACCCCTGTTGTATTCCTCTGTGAGGTCTGTTGGTGAACTATCAATTACCACTTTTCAGACATGGCTAGACATTAAACTCAGCTAATCATGCTGTATATCACATTCAAGGTCACCAAGATCTTCACCATCAGCCTGGTGAGGCGACTTCAAGCAAAGACTCACTGCCAACCTCCAAGGTCACGCCTCCTTCCTCACAAACTCCTCACACTTTAGCAGCTTTCCACAAGTCCTCCCATCCATCACATCCCTGCCAGAGTCATCACAACAACAGGAGGATAGTTACTGCCAGTGCTGCTCAGAGAAGCACCTACCAGCATACACAGAAGACCCCACAGCACTGGGAGTACAGAACCGGGGAAAGTTCTCAGTCCTACTTTTTTTCAGGAACAAAACTGAAAGTCCTGGAGGAGAAATTACAAATGCCGTAAGCTTTTACACCTCCACCCCAGGAATCTGACTCTGGGACCCTATGGTAAAATGCCCAAAAGAAAAACTTGAGCAAAAAACAGCAGAGACTGCAAATGCTGAATGGGAAGGAAATAACTGTGAAGTTTTTGCTTGTCCACAAAGCATATTAAAAAGCCACAGAAGCAAGACAAAATAAGGCCTCTAATGGCAACACTATAAAACTGACCCATGGATGGGAGTTCAGGTAGCCTGGGGCTAGAAGAGCATGGCATTCTTCTCCAAGTTTTAAATAATCATCACAGTGTATTTGCCATTTTTCCTATGGCTGGCCACATCTTTTAAAAATTGCTTTTAATTCTTTATTCAGTGAAGCCAATGTTTTACTCATAGTCCCATAGCTAAAAAGGGAAGTGGTAGAGGAAGAGAAGTATAAGCCTATGATTTATGTAGATGGCAGTTCTCTATGCGTTCCCCAAATCTCTTTTACTTGCCTATTATGCATAGTCTGGCTTCTTATTGGCCTCCTAAAAGATGTACATTTCAATGAGGAATTTGAGCAAAGGGAACAGTGGCCTTAGTGACTCCTTACAGCAATAGCTGCAATAATCGTCTCTGATGAGGAAAATACGCATAAATATAATTTGATTTATATTCTATAGGACAATGTATTGCTTTCAGGATGATTTCTTGTGTGAATAGCTGAGCATCTGCTAACATTAAATGTGGTTTTGTGTTAAAAGCAGCATGCAAGGCAAATAGCATGACCTTGTAGAGGCTGACAGAGTGTACTGCTGTGAAACACAAGCAGGATCAACAGCCACATGAGCAAACCTGTCCCATGTGGCTGGAGTTGCATGCCTGAGCCATTTGCTGGGTATAGCCCCATAGTGTCAGCCACTGGGGAAGTTGTTTTATAACCTGTCTTTCCAGTGGAAATAAAAAGCTTTTCCATGAATAAAACACTACAAACACTATGTCTTTGCTATAAAATTTGGAGTAAAAAAATAACATTTCTCTCAGGCATAATGTGAGGTTAATCATGCACTGGGGGTGCTTTCGTCAAGCACAAAGTCATTCTTTCCCCTGATTAGGGGTCCATCAGGAAACAATTGGCTTTCAGTGACTCCAGGAACTGGACAATTGCATCGCTCCTACCAGACATTCTCTTCAGGAGGGTTTCTATGTGCCATATTCCTCTTCAGGCAAAATGATTTTATTACATCCAGACTAGTGTTAAGCTAGTTAGCAAGAGTAACAAAGGGTGGTGGCATGGGCAAGTGACTACTATCTGTGCCCAGGCTACTGGTACTCCAGTTGCCAGCCTGTGCTGTCATATTTTTACCCCTGCAAAAAGTACATTAAAATTAACATAGGTAGCTCATAAGTATGCCAAATCTGAGCAAATATTTATAGACTGTGTAGACATATCCAGTTCAAAAGCCAAAAAAAGTGGAACAAATGTCTATAAAGGTGCAATTTTGCTACTCTTTTTTATTTTTTGCATATTAGCTTCCTTTGTGGAAGTTCTTATTATAGTCCTACTTAGAATAGACTGGCAAGTGACAGGCTGAGTCATATTGGGTTCGATCTCCCTTATATGGCAGCAAACCAGTAGTCACTCTGCTGAAGTTCCCTGGCATAAAACTAGGCTAAGTGGGATCAGAATTGGGCTCAAACTTGTACAACAGTGTTGTAGGTGCTGCTGGTGAGACATGTATTTTGGAGTTAATTCTCATCTAATTCATCACCATCCTGATTACAATAACAATTCTCAGAATCGAACAGGAGCCCAAATACACATGGAAGAGCATACAGCAAAATTATCTACAGCCTGGGAAACAGGTTTTGCCATAGCGTGGAATGTATGGGAGACTCTCAAACACACACTTGATACTTGCAACCCATAATGGTAATGCAACTAAAAGCATAAGTAAGGGTTACAAGATAATCCCCAACATAATTTTACTAACGCTTTACACTCTTTTTTTCTGACCCTCTAGGCTGTCATATAACCATTAAAAACTACTGGGATATTCTTTGTGATTTAGCTCTAAAGCTGGTTCATTACTCTTGTGACCTGGCTAGCTTAAAAGGCCAGTTGTTCCCTGACATGTAAGCAACATTATAACAACACTACACAGCAAATCATCTCATCCTCAGACAATTCCTGAGCATTTATAATTGTTAAATTGCTATGAGTTTTTTTGGCAAAGACTGTACCAACTACTTTCCAGGGTGTATTCATTTCCAACCATTTTTGTTGCAATCCCTGCTGTTCTTCTTCATTATTTTTATCCTTATGGGCCATGCACCACTTTGCTGAATCCAATGTCTTTTCTTAAAAGCCAGTTTTCCTTGCTAAGTTGTTAATTTTTTTTTTTTCTGCTGGCTTTGATGTCTCTCTTCAGTTTCTCAGTGCATCCTCAGAACTCCAATTCATTTCAGGCTTTTATTTCTGTTGATGACTGCTCTTTAATTTGCTACTACATATGCCAGCAATTTACAACTGTGTGATTTCTTTAATTTGAATTTTTCACGCAATAATAAGACATGAAGTTGATGTAGTGCTATCAACCTAAAGTAAAAAAAAAAAAAAAAAAAGAAGGAAAGATACAAACCAACATCTTCAGCTTCTTTACGATTACAAGTCTCTGTGGCATTTCTGGTCTTCTAATCTGAAGGTAAGGGCAAAGATATGGAAATTACAATAACAACAAAAATAACCCTGAAGGAAAGTCCTGTGTATTTAAAAACAAAATTTGGTTTAGCAATTTAGCTAATATATTGATATTTTTTTCAAAATATATTCTAAATTTCATCCAAAATGCTCAAGGCCATTTGAAAGCTGCTTTCAAGAATTGTTTGAAGGTGAACCCCAGAGCAAGGGGTCACAAAATGGGGAAAAAGTATAGAGAGGGAGGAGGAGAAAAGAGTACAGGATGAGGAAGGAAGAAACAAAGGCTTAAAGAATTATCCCATGGCTTCTTAGGTGCCCCTCAGAACACAGAGTATATCCCACCTTTCCCCCTTTAGTTCACTACATGGCACAAAAGCGTTCTGTGCTTTGTAGTTCTCCTTTAAGACCTTGTTCTCCTGAAGTTAAACTCCTTGTAAGACTCAGACACACAGAATCGTTCCATTCAGATCACAGGGAACAAGCTTATATTTAATGTTGATGCAAATTGTAAAGGCAGTGGCTTTTGTATATGGTTAAAACAAAGAATGGAGAATTTATCATGCCTAAATTCACAGAGAAAACCAGAATATACTTCTAAAGGAAAAAATATGTTGGATATCGTTCTCCTTGTCATGTTCATAAATCCATCATTTCAGTGTGATTCCTTTTAAGTTCAAAGCACTGGGGTTTTTTTTAGTAAATGAGACAAGGGGGAAATGGTGAAAACAGTTTCCCTGAGGAAAACTATTCCCCAGTCCTTAAAAAGTTTGAACATTTTGAAATCTTAGGGAGATAAAAGCATTTTCTATTACATTTGTGCTTTTCTTCTTGTTATTTTTTATTGTTTTTACAGAACCTAGCACAGCAGGAAGGAAAGGAAGAGCTAATTCAAGTCCATAAACGAGCTGTTGAGCTGGTTGACATGAGTCTCCTCTCACAAAGTTTTGAAAGGTTTCTCACCATTTTCAGTGGTGTGCCATAATACTTCTTGCTGTCCTCACACTGGGCCCTCATTCTGGTGTTTCAGGGCTTTGTAGGTGTTTTGCACCTGGTGTGTGCACCAGGATTATGGAAGAAAATTCAGCACAAACAAGAGCTAAGAAGAGTAGTTTCAGTTATGTCCCAGATTTTTTTAAATATATTTCCATGTGAAATATCCTTCAAATGTTTATTTACAGCAATGGACTCACAAATAGCAGGCAGGATCTTGGGAGGTCCTCTAACCCATGCCATTACCCACAGCAGTATGGACCATACCTATGCCACTTCTCACAGATGCTTCTCCAGCTTCCTCTTAGAGGTCCGCTTCCTAGGACATATACTCTAGTACGTTACTACCCCTACCATTAAAAATCTTCACTAATGTCCAAACTGTGTGATGCACTTGCATTATCCCCCTTAGCACATTTTTTTCTGGTCTTATCTGACATGAACACAGAGGTCAGACAATTTCCTGTCCTCTCCCTGGCAGCCCTTGACATGTCTGAAAAAACACTTCTGAAGGCTGACATCATGTCACTCCTCTCCATTTCTCCACAGAAAATAACCTTGGTTCCTCCTGCCTTTCCTCAGTATGTGCCCTCATGATTATTTCTTGAGCTCTGATCATTCTTGCTGCTTTTCCCACAAAACTCTGCCATTAGTTTTCCCTTTTCTGAAGTGCGATATCCAAAAATGGATTCTGTATGGATGAGCAAAAGATCCCGCCCTTGTCAGACCCTTCCTTTCCAATGCAGTATGGAATATCAATATGGAAAATCTTCATCAGCCACAGCAGGAACAAATAGTATTTAAAACTCTGTTAAGCTCAGCTTTCAGGAAATTGCAATTTGGCCTCACTGTGTCGTTTGCAAGCACTAACAGGCATTAAGGCTAGTACCACATACACTAGTATAAGTGACCCCTGTGCAGAGGGAAGAAAAGTTATAGATGCTGCCGGATCCAGACATGTTCCCCTAACTGCAAAAGGCCTCTACCACAGTGTTCCTCCACTAAAGGTCATTTGCCTTCCTCATACACAGACAAAAGAGATGCAGAAAATCTGAGATGAAAGAGAGAAAGTGCTGACCTGCTGTAACTCAATCACTGATGGTACAAAATGATGCTTGGATAGCAGGACCCGATCTTCATTCTTTCCATCTTTTACAGTTCACACATAATTAGTATAAAGTTTTCTGGAGACTAACGTTCAGAGTTAATCTCCAGAGACACTGGTCAGTAGCTTTATAGCAAGAACTCTTGTGCTGTGTCGCTGCCACGGACTTCTCTTGTATAGTATTCAGGATTCCATTCAAGAGCAGTTCCCCTTTGTCTGCCATCTTCATAAATAATGGATGCATCTTGCATTAGAGATTAGCAAAGATTATTAAGCTTCCTTTTTTGCATGTGTAAGATTTGGTAGCTTTTGAAATATTTATATAGTTGTGCAATTTGGTGCACGTATCATACTTTCAAGAAAGAATTAAAAAAAAATAAAACAGAGAGGAGAAAAATTAAGGTAAATCTAAAAGGCAGATATCTGACACTCATAAACACCAGAGAATGTGATCCTTCCCTTTTTAAATCTATGGGAAAATAGTTGCATTAGGAACTTTTGTAATATTCTTTTAAGAAGACTCTACAGAGATTGCTGTAGGTTTCAAAGCAATTATGGTAGGAGGTCATGAAAAGCCTTCAGGAAATGCTGCCAAGGTACTGCACCATCTGAAAGGAAGAATACAGTGCTGGAAAGTTTTCAAATCTGATTGAGGGTAGAGAAAGGAAGACAAATTTTTAAAGTCCTCTTTACTCATTTCACTGATTTTATTTTTAATGCAATACTTTGCAAGTACAAAAAATTTCTTTTATCTGAAAAACACATTTAGCCTCAATATTCCTTTTGTTTAAAAAAAAAAAAACCTACAGATTATTCACTGCATTCTTTGGTGGGAACCAGCTTTATCAAGACTGGTGACTTCTGTTTTTTATTTTGTGTATATGCTCCAGAGTTTAACTGTCTAAGCAGCAACATTATGCTTGTTGTTGTGGTTCTTTGCATGCAATGAAGTCCTATTTTCAGCTCTCCAGCCCATCCCTTCTGCATATCCCACAGACAGGACTTGTAAGTACAGCTTATTACAGGGATGAGTTAACTGGTAATTTCTTTGTGCTCCATGGTTAGGATCCCAAAATGCAGGCTGCCTAGCCAGAAGAAGGGTGGACAAAAATTGAGAGACTCCATTAAATAGCCATAAAAGTTACAGGGTCTTATAATACATACAGTTATGGCAAAATCATTGCTTTCATTCTGTGGCCAACTTGCCCTTATCCAGAGCTACAGGAGAGAAGAACAGGAATAAAAGCCTGAAATAACCTAGCTAATGAAAACTGCAGGCAATATGGTACAGAGTAACTTGGTGCCAAGGCATTTGAATGGTTTGCTGTGAAGTCAGCCAGGAGGGCTGGTGTCGCATTAGTGCTAATATACCCTTCTGGAGCATGCTGATTCCTTCAGGACCACACAGTTGGGCCCTTTTGTCCATGCTCCACATTGTGGGAATGCTCAGAGCTGGCTGAGAGGCATAGTGCAGTTGTTAGTCAGGGTTCTGCAGGAGTTAGCCAGACTTGCTATACCAAAGCTGGCTTTGTGCAAAGCCACCTTGAGCCATGGGGTGCTTGGACACCTACGTTGCCTTTGCTCAAAGGAAACTTCAGTCTGGTGGGATTAAGTAGTTCAGTGTACAGAAGGTACAAAATTGGCTGAGATGCTTCAGTGACAAACTTACTTTAGGTAAGTTTGGTATAGGTGTAGGTGTCTATGTAACACTGTCTAAACTACTGAGCCTGGCCAGATCCAAACTCCTTCTATAATCATAAAATGGTTTAGCCTGAAATCACAGATCACTGAGAATAAGTTGCCTTAAAGACAGATCTGAGACACAGGAAAGATAATACATTTACTCAAAGTCTCATTGCATGTCAGTGAGAAGTCAGCAGCTGCCAACTAACTCAACTGTTTCCCAAACTTTACGTCTTAGTCCAAGCTACTCTTTGAAAACAAGTCTGGAGTTTCTGGCCTTACTTTTCCCAACTTCAGGGAACAGCAGGGTGAGCAACTCTTAAGTCATGACATAGAAACTGCAAAAATGATCTTTCAGCAGACGAAGAGAGGAAGCAAACAGGTCTGAATTAACAGGAACCAAAATATTCAGTTCAGAGGCATCCCACAAAAATGATCAAGAAAAGAAAGCTATTTAAAATTGGAAAGCAAGGGATAGGAATACTCTATTCCTAAATTGATTAGCTAAGGCATGAATGGCTAAAATTACATGTGCCTTTTTAAATTATCCATTTAGCAGCACCAGGGAATGTGAAGAGAGCAAGACAGACTGACCACATTGTTTTCTTTTGACTCTAAGGCAGACTGTTTGGACTGGAAGAGGATCAGAACTTGCACAAAGCTCTTCACTCTTCTAAGATTCATCAGGTTACACACAATGTATCCAAAAGTGGCTTAACCTCTCCCCATATCATAAATATGTTATGGAAGGACAGTGGAAAAATATGACAATATTTACAATTTTCTTCTCTTACAATTTCCCTCTCAGTGACCTCTATGCACCTTCCTCTCTGAGTTATCATTTAATTCCTCTTTTCTTCCCACCTTTCCCATGAAGAAATGTGAAACAATCCACAGAAATCTTTCAACACGTAGAAACAGGGACACCAAGTCAAGGAACATCCGCGCAGCCCAGTCTCTAGCAATGGGCAGCAGTAAATGCCTAGAAAAGGATTAGAAACAGAGCAAGTGCATCAAGTTGTTCCCAGAATCTCCATCCAGCACACAGCAATTTGTGGTTCAGAGGATTCCTTACCAGGATGGTTATTTTGCTTTTAACAACCCCCAATGGATTCATCTTTCATTAAATTGTCTAATCACTGGAACTCGCGCTAATTTTACTCATCTACAGCATTTTGTGGTGAGCGGAGTAACATCTTCAGCATTCTCTCCTCCATACTCTTACTTCAGGTTCTCGGCTTTAATATATGAAACAGATATTTCAGGAAATATTTCCAGAATTGACAAATGAAGGTTGATTTTCGACCTTGAGATGCAGACATGTCATTCCCCTTCAGAAGATCAGACACATGTACCTCTGCCTTTAAACAAACAAACAAACAAAAAAAAAAACCATAACTAATCACAAGAGTAGCATGTGTTTTTAAACAGTGAAACTACTTGAGTCTGGTTTTAGGTGCAAGCTTGTCATGCACTATTGAATCCATTAGAAAAGTTATCAAGAAGTAATCTGAACTTTGCTGCACAGAGGGACTACGAAGATGAATTCCTTTTTGATAAATATTGAACTGAATTTATTCTGCAGTACGGCTAGACAGACTCACTCCCACGGAGTTTCATAAGCAGCATCATCTATTTTCCACCATTCCTTCTTGCCAAAGGACACAGTTCCCTGTGCAATTCCTCATAGTGTTCAAAGGAATTCACAACAGAAACATGAATTGCATTGTATACTGAGTAAAACAAATCCTTTGTGCCATAAGGTAATGGAGCATATCTAAAATAATACAGCACAAGCTTTAAGCTCAGCAAGAAAAATTCTGTTACCCCTAGCTTATTGACAGAAAATGAAGCTGAAAAATTTGGCCAAGCATATTTTCTTCATGCCCGATTGTTGTGTTCAAACAAAGGCCTTCTCTTTTCCACTCAATATAAACGCTCCTTGTTTAAATCTAGAGTTCATAACTTAAGAATTTGTTCCTAGAGAAATTTTTCTACTGTTGTTACTAGTGCTACTGAGAAGACCAAAAGAAAAAAGTTTTACTAAAGCATTTAGGATTCTGTACTCTATTAATACAGACAGAAAGAGCCTAAAGCACTGAGATGACTTTGGACAGCCTAGTCAGCCATAGCTGCTGCACTCTGCTGGCATACCCAGTTTGACCTGACATCATCTGGGAATTGCTAGAGTGAGGTGCTGAGATTTGGATAGAAAGATCTGGCAGAGAAGTGGAAATCCAAGATATCCACAGGGATGTCACCTGATTTTGTGTAGGTGGATGAGATTATGGACAGGAAGAAGGGAAGTTCAGGGAGCTGGGAGAAGCAGAAAGAGAAATTAGTATGGTGGGAGACATTCAGTAGGATATGGCCCAGCATGGGACTAACTAGGATCAGAAAGTGGTTGGAAACAATTCAAAATCATTTATAACCTACAAAGTGACTTCTCTGAAGATCTGGGTCAAGAAATACATGATCAAAAGTATGATCAGACTCATACTTTTGACATTGCACTAACGTGTGCAAATATCTTCCCCTATACAGAAGTCCGTCTCTCCAGCGTATGGTGGTTTGCTGCAGTGATTAATGGACTCTGCGTCTGCAGTTCAAGGAGGGCGAGGTCTACTTTCTCTTTCCTTCTGGGGATGCCAAGGTCCCAGAAGCAGTGGGACAGTGAAAAGCATGGGCATAAGGAGGAGAGGGGACAGAATGGCACCATGTGGTACTATGGCCCAGCAAGCAGGATTTTGCAGAGGAGGAGTGGGCGACTAGACCACAGGGCTGTCATTCAGATGACTGCCTGCTTCTCAGCAAGACAGTGTGACGTGGGAGCTGCAAGCAGACATGGGGCCACAGACATTCAGAGGGAGAACCAGAACAATCCATGTCTGTCTCTGTGAAGTCCACACTGAAAGAGTGAGAGAAAATACCTTGAATTGACGCACCCTCAAGAAACCCACCAGGGCTCCTGCACCCTCAGATTGAGTGGACAAATATTTTGCACTGAGGAACAGACATAGGTTATTCTTCAGCCACTACTGTGTTATGTTGTGCTGTTTGCTCTAAACTTACATTCAAAACAGAGCTGGACTTTTGAACTGGAGGCCCTCAGGGAGACAGAGCTATGCACCATTACTAAATTTAGATGCTTCTGAAGTGGAAAATGGTAAAATGTTTTGCAAATAGCAAACTTTTCAGGATGCAACACACAAGAGTTTTTCCACACAGCCTGGCTGCTACAAACAAATGATTGGAAAACAGACCATCATTAATCTCTTTCTGAAAATACATATAGACATATAGATTCCTGAACTGTTCACAGATTACTTAATATACATCCATAATGAAAAGCTTGATTTTTCTTCCCGTCTCCAGTCACGCAGAGTGTTTCACACTGGAACTTCTGCCTAGGAATTGCTGTTCCCCAAAGGGGCATTTCATCCCCCTGCAGAAACAGATGAGTCTATGTAAATGCTGCTGTGTTTCTTTACAATATTTGGGAAGGGGGGTTTTTTACCCTATTTTAAGAATCTTCTGCTTTTTTTAAAGATTTATAGGTATCATCAAAATTGATAATCTACTATGTCAGATAATTGTGGTATTTATGGTCTTTATCACATTCAACTCAGTTCAGAGCATTTAATTATACTTTGGATATAACTTTTTTGTACAAAGTCATCATTCTGATAGCAACACAGTTATTATTTCGTAGTGTTAATTAGGATACATAGGGACACATAGTGTTAATTAGGATACTTTACTACTTTGTGTCTTGCTGTGGCTTGTTTACAAGGATCTGTAAGAAATCTGGCCTTGGATTTCTTGAATTTTCTGTGAGAGCTCATCCACTGCATTGCATCAAAACATCTGCTTCCTGTAAACTTCTTGAAATTCACTGAGACTCAGCACAGCAGTAACTCGGGGTTAGCTTGGCTGGTGGAGGCAAGTGAAGGTTCATCTGCAGAACCTTTCTGTCAAGACTGCAGTCATTACAAGTGATCTGTGTATTTCCACTAATATTCAAAGCAGTAAATCCAAATGACTCTTGGGATCTACAAACTGGAATATATAAAGAGGCACAGAAAAATCCCAGAGCTATGCTTCCTCTTTTAGTTTTTATTCATTAACAGTAGAGAAGTCCGATGCAATGAAATAAAATGTGTGTACTTAGACCAGAATCCTTTCCTATTTAGATAACAGTTATTTAATAACTCAACGTAAAATCCTATAAAAATTAGCATTTTGCCTCTCTGATGTGGTAGATATGATGCAGATTGATGGGTTTGAGTAAAACTCGGATAATATAATTGCATGAATTATGAGACAATATAATTTAAGATAAAATGTAATTATGTTGCAACATCATCTCTTGGTTTAAGTTGCATAGCAGGACAAGGGTTTCCTAAGACAAATTTGATAACTACCTTAGAGGGGTTTTTTTTCCTTTTTTTTTTTTAGTTGCCTGGTTACAAAGTTTGTAAGGACCTATTACAAGGTTGGCCCACTCTCAAGATATCCTACATATGGTACATCTGAAACTATAGCCTTGGCAATGTAGCAGAGACCCAAAGGTTTCTTATAGGAGACTCTGATATGCATCAGTTTCCAACAAAACGTACAGCTTAAGATAATTTTGGGCATACAAAAAGGTCCAGGCTAGACCCAGGCAGACAAAGACCTAGTGTTTCTCCATGAGTTAGTCATTAGGCTCCTTTGTGATTCAATCCCTTTCATATCTGTAATACGCAAAACAAAAGCATATTTCCTTCATTTTTATAAAGAATTTTAAGATCTACAAATAAAAGACCTGTAAAACAGAGCTAAGCACTATTATCCTAAGTAACTCTACTGGCGTTTCTTAATATATATATATATATGATTCACAGATTTGCTCTCTTTTTCCTAGTAGTTTATACAGGGTTTGTGCTTTTTGAAAGTATTTTCAATATTTTCTGATATCATGCTCCAGAATTTGCAAGAATTCATGTTCTTGGGACTCTAGTTTAGAACCTGAACTGCCTTGATATCTGCTCCTCTCCTGTGTGGTCACAAAGATAACCCTGAAAATTGACAGAATCATCAACCAGTTCAGTAATGTCTTCCTGAGGCTACAAATAGTCTGAATTTAGCACAATGAGCTGCCTGTTCATGTTCTAGGTGACCATGCATACGCTGTGATTCAGTAGCTAGGATATAAAATCTGTCTAAGAAAAAAAATGCACTGCCTTTTTACATAAAATATTTCACCTTCTCCAACATCATCTCTCCGGCACTTTGTTTCCTGTCTTTCTACCCTACCATGAGCTCTTCAAATCTGCCCTGTTATCAACCCTCTAGAAGCAAATTATTTGGACAAAGTGACTCCTCCTTCAATTCCCATGAAAGAAAGTAGCGTGTCAGAGATCCTGTCCGCAGCTCCTGAGGCATAAAGACGTGTGCAGGAGGCAGAACCAGGCAGCCCGAGGACTAGCTGGCAAGCTGAGACCAGCCCAGTCTGAGCATAGAGCTCCTGAAGCTGCCTAAAAGTGACATCTTTCCTTTGAAGAAATTGAAAGGAAAGACAGTGCTGAATAAACATCAGTAAACCAAGTCCTGAGGAGCAGATCATAACTCACTGAGAGGTATAATGTAATAACCTTTCCTCTCATATAACTTGTTGAGAAAAATCACACTTTCAGTGTCAACTTCAGCAAGAGTCCATTGGCTGTCACTAATTACCATTATCCATCCTGCTTTTGGCAACTCCTAAGACAGCTCTGCACAAGCCCAGGTTGCATCTAGGGGCAGTGTGGGCCCTCCAGGGGGAACTGTGCACACCTGTGTGCACAATTAATTAATTATTATTAATTAATTAATAATGTTATCTCACATATTTTTCTTATTTTATGTCTTTAAACCATAATTTTGATACTTGCTGTATTGCTCTTTTTTTTTCCTTTAAGCCAAGTTTTCAACTCTGTCTTTCCTGCCTGCATTTTGCTAGAAAATTAGCAGCTGCATGAAACATATTGATGGGATGAAAGTGGGCATGGAGAACTGGGAGCAAAGATTAATGCCCATTCTTTCACCTTAGAAGCAGCAGTTCATTTCAAAAGAGTCCATAAGTCTTGCCATGGCACTTGGGGATTGTTTTTGTGCACTGGGTTCCACTTTGTGGTGATTTAAATAGGGCTTATTTTAATTTCCTGACATTTCCAGTGATGGGGCTAAACTATGAATTCTCAGATGCCTGAACTTTGCTCCTGTTTTGTGGTTTGAGCTCATTTTATTGACTGATAATGATTTTATAATAAAAGAATTGTTTCACTCATTAGCAGTGCAGTGACTGCTGAAGGTCTGTGCCCAGTGTAGATTACTTAATCCGGCCTGGCCAGATACTTAAATTAACCATGCATTTTAGTTGTTCCAAATGAAGGCTTTTATTGAACTGGTTTCCATTAATTCTCACTGCTCTCTGACAGCTGCTGTGTCAGAGTTTCCTTTCTGTAATTAGTTACTGCAGATTTATATATATGAGCAGTTTTTAAATATGAAAGGTAGCTGGCACTGGTGCTGTTCATACTGGTGCTTGCCAAAATGATTAGCCCAGCAGGAAAATGAGCATAGCACGAAGAATATGGAAGGCTCACAGAAGTGAACTCCTGCAATGTGAAATGCCATTTGATGTAGTGAAAGGCCTCAGAGCCATGGAGCAATCATGCAGCGTGTAACACCGCCCAGGTGTGTAAAGCTGTGGTCCACCACAGCCAACACTCCATGGGGATCAGCTCCTTCACACTCTCCTGGACCCCTCTGCCATGAAGTTAACTCTGCCTGGATATACCTCCATTGCAGTGAGTAATTGACCTGAAGTGCTAGTTGCAAAGAGTTAGGCCATGGAGAAGTGAGGCTGCCAAACCAGGCTAGCCATCAGACCTCTCCCTGCTGAGACACCTTTAATGGAAAAGTCACTCACCATTGCCAGTACAGCAAGTGGACAGCTTTTCTACTGGCAGTGAGGGCTTAACCAGGTCTCACCACTTCTTTTAACCACTTATTTGTGGCTCCACAAGACTCTCTCAGCATTTCAGCAAAATTCTGTGTGGCCGCTCTGTGACCACCAGATTAAACAAGCAACATAGACTAACAAGAGTTCTCTTTGATTGCCCAACACAATTCACTGCATCTCTCATAAACAGCTTCACCAACACTAGTCGTACAACAGTGCAGAGGAGTGAGAAGGCAAGGAGACAAAAAGAGCTGCAATTTAGTTAAAGCCATCTCTAACAGCAAAGGAAACATCTGTGGAGCCACCACGTCCACACTGACTGCAGAATGACTGAACCCTCCCTGGTACTTGTGTCTGTCTGCCAGCTACTCACAGAACCGAGGAAACCTCCTCAGGCTGAACATCCAACTTTGAGATAGTTAAAATCAGATTTAAAAACCCAACCCAAAACATCTCTGGGTCTTTGGTGGGAAGAGACCACATCCTGGTATCTTTTTGCTAACCAGGCTATCAAACACTTCATTTCTGATCATGCGTCTCTCTTGGTGCACCCTCACTACCTACTTTTTTTCTCTCCCCATCCTTTCAAATTGTATTTTGACCTTTTCATTTGCTCTTGCTTCTGCTGTACTTGTTTTCCCCTTTCATGTTTTTTATCTTCTCTTTTTTCCTTTCTCTGGTTTCAGCTTTACATTTCCGTACTTTGTTTTCAGTGCGCTGCTTCTTCGTGGGTTCTCACAGTAACACCTCATGCGTAGTCAGCTCCTATGCTCCTCATCCAGCTGCCAGGGAGAGACCTAATTGGCCTCTCAGTTTGCTTGCTACAGCTCCACAACCAAGCCAAAGACAAAGTCTTGGTTGTCATTTTTCCTTCATGCTAGCAGTCAGTATTGTCCTTTCTTCTCCCTTATCGTCCACATGTCTTTGGTGAGGAAGCTTGGAAAGCAGCTGATGTAGTGTCAGAGCCAGCCAGCTTCCTTCTTTGGTAGCTCATCAAGAATTTGCATTCCTCAAAACCTAATTTGAATCTGCCAAGTCCAAAGTCAAGCTTCACCAGTTGAGTGAGCATGTGATTTCAGGCTAGTGTCACTGACTTCAAGGAGCTGCATGCACCATAACCACCCTTGGGCCCTCAGAACCAAAACCTCTGAATGACAGAAGTAGAAATAATACTAAGAAGTGAAATGAGGGGTGGCTGTGAAGGAGGCAGGAGGAGGAACAGACATGCTCCTCAGTGTTTGCCAAGAGGTAGATTGCTATTCGATCTGGTTTATAACCAGTAGCTTATAAAGAGGTACCTCTCAGCTCTACTGTGCAGTAACACTGAGGAGCCAGAGGTCTCCAAGTTGTGAAGAGTCTGTGCACAGCCTGTTGTAACCAAACAGTGTGTTTGGTTGATAATACATTTCCACCAGGTACTGCCACTCAAAAAAATATCTCGTTATTTAGCCCCATTAGAGAAAGTGATTACACTGCCTTCATTCAGCTGCTCTGGCAGGTCAGCACCACTGTAGGGGAAATTCATCTCCGGGATCTGCAAATGACAGAGCTGGCTCTGCTGTACAACACAGCTTACTGCAGCAGCACTAGCTGCAGTACCTTTCATGACATTCTGCTTGCACTGTACAATATTGGATAACTTGATATTCGTCCAAGCGACATTAAAATTTAAGTCCAGAAGAAAGCTGATTGTCATCTTTTGTGAAAATATTACGTGAGAATTTTAGGTCCCTACGCCACTTGACGTAAATCAGCTCTGTATATAAAAAGCTACTAAAGTGCCCTTGGACCTTGTAAGGGCTATGATTTTTTCATCTCTTTGATGTGATTATTGTTCGGCCATTTATGTGTGACTATGATAAACATACTTCCTTGGAATTAGTCCATTTAAAAATACATTTCCATGATCGGCTTGCCCTTCTTAGCCCTTCTTGACCCCCACTTGGTAATTTCTTCTAAGTCATTTTAATCACTTTTCATCATTACAAGGCTTCTTAATAGGACAGTCCAGCTTTCCCTTCTCACTGCATGAAACACTGCTGCTGAAGCTTGATTTGCATGACCTAAATGATTTCTGCAATCACTGCTCTCCAGTTGTTTGTCCTGAAGGGACAGTGAAGGATTATACTGTTTTAAAAGCATTTCTATTTAGCAAATGCCTCATTTTCAATAAGACATCAGCATTTACCACATTCATAATGTAGCTAATAAATTTCATTTCTGCTTCAATTTTCTTGCTTCACAGAAGACCAGAGACAAAGATTGCATAATTGAGATCCAAGAGCAGGTAATAATTCCTTACCCATTAGCTCTCCAACTGCAGAGCTGCAAGCTTGTTCAAAACACTCAGCAGCTTGCGCTATTCATCCTGTCACAAGGACCCCACGTGAGGACATCTGTATCCCCTTGCATAAAAAGGGAGAAAGACCACTGTATGGAAGCCTTGAACTTCTGCCCATCATGCTACTGTTCCTTTCTGTCTCAGTTTCCCTCCATTAAAAAATAGAATAAAAATAAAAAACAGACTTTTAGCACCACAAATATTTTAAAATTTAAAATTATATTTCTTCCATTTGAGAGACTGATCCAAACAATAGGAATCTCATTATGGAGTTCAATTGCTCCTAGTTCAAGACCATAATTTAGGAATGGGAAACAGCAAAAGTGTGAGGTGAGATGAAGGGGGGGTGGTCAGGTGTTTTCCAGCTGCTCTCTCAGATGGGCAGTTCTCAGTACCAACAACTAATGTACATAATACTCTCCAGGCCAGGAGCCCTTTAGCTCATTTCATTGCTACCACTATACAGAGGCACTGGAGAAGAGTTTGGTTAGAGAAGGGTCTGAAGTTTCCCCATCATACTGCCGCTCTGCAATACAAGAGGCACAATTTTCCTCATAACAGGGAGCTAAATGATAATTTGAGCTGATTAATGATCATGGCAGAAAAAGAACAGTAGCAAAAGCATTTATAAGTCACTGTATACTTTCCAGTCCAGCACAGGATTCTGAAACAAGCTACTTCATGCAGCAGTTGCTGTTGAAGGGAGGTATTCATATTGCATTAATGACTTTGTTTATTCGTACAGGTCTTCACAATAAGCACTAATGTCATGTCAAAAGCAGCAATAATGGATTTCCACATCTTCTTGAAATAGCGTGTGTCCTTCTTAAAGCAGGGTATGTCTCTGCCATGTTTCTGCAATGGACCTATTAGACCTCATCATAGTAGAAGGAATAATTATTTTATAATCCTTATAAGTACAACATAACTACATAAAAAATATTTTCTTGTCTCAGATTTCATATCTAGATGATGCAACAGCATCCAGCTCCACAGTTCTTTAATAAAACAGATCTGTTTCTGGCAAAGGGAAAGAACTTCTTTGGAAGAACTTTTTTTTTTTTTCCCATCTGTCATTGAATCCAAAAGAACCTCTCCCTCAACACCAACCACAGCCTGGAATATTGCTGCTTGAAGCACAGAACACTTTCCTCCACACTGCAGGCACGCCTTTGTAGGGGATAAAAAGAGCAGCTGAGCCAGCGGACACTTGTTGAATTCTAAGCATTCTCCATCACCCACCAGAAATGGCTAGGGCAGCTTGGCTGCTGGCTGCAGCAGGAGCAACACAGAAGGCCTATTAACAGAATAGACTTTAAGGCATCTTATCAGGTTACACACTCACGCACAACTACACTTACAAACACTCACACACAAGTACACACACATGCATACAGAGAAATAATAATGGCCCAAGAGAGATAAAAGCAATTTATAATGTTGCCACCTTACAGTGCCACAGCAAATTCAGAGACAGATAGCTCCCTAAAATGTGGCAAACAGGCATAACTGGAAGTCTCACTATTAGCAGTCTGTTTCTCAGCTAAATTTGGATTAAAGGGGAAATCGCTAAATCTGTTCTTGAGAAGACCAGAATCCCCTCCAGAGCCAATAACACTCTCAGAGCAGGTGAGGTTCACAGTAAATTGATACAACTCATACAACATCAGGCCATATGAGGTGTCATTTACATAAAAAAATATATTTGGCAGATAATATTGGGTCTGTTGGCTGAAGCAGAAAAAGCAATCAATACATGTTGGCAATATTTACCCACTTGCAGTACTGCCAAATGTGAATTTGCAGGAATGTATCAGCTGTTTCAAACTGATCTTTGACTTTGTCTCTTCACAGATGAATGTGAATCGAAACTAGAATGATCCACATTACAGAGAAAGAGATATGGCAGGAATGCACAGGGTCACCCCTATTATTTGTTCTTGCTGTAAGAGTCACTGCTGAAAAAATTAGGTCAAATACAGTTTCCAAAGGGATTAAGTGAGGTAAATCAAATTGATAACAGAATATGAGTCTGAAGAAACTCACTGTGTCAGACTTGATCACCCTCTACCTGGAATAAAACATAGACTTTTTTAAAGATTGGAAAAGAAATTTTGGATTTTATGAGAACAAGCACATATCTGGTACATTATGTGTTTCCAGCTCTCTCACTCTCCCTTCTCCTCCTCCTTCAGGCAGTGGCTTTTAGATGCATCCCCCGGAGAAATACAGACTGGGGCTCCTATAGTTATATGACATGTGGCAAATGAACAATAAAAAACACCTCTTGTAAGACAGAAACTCCTTCTTTGGCAATAGAAACAGGGACAAAACCGAATTTTGGTTATTTAATTTGATTCTGATTTCTACGACAATCCAAGTACTATGAAAAGTTCACCGAAAAAAATAATAATTTCAAATATCAGGTCCTAATTAAAGCAGTAGAAATGTCCTGCTAAGTCAAATTAATGATCCATCCCACTCAGTATTCTGTCTCCAATGGAAGATGCCTTCCATGGAAGACATTGTTCATGCAGAGCATGTGAGTCTAGACAATTTCTGCATTCCATTCTTCTAAATCTCTCAACAAGCAGATTTGTTGTTTGTAGTATGTTTGATGATGTGTTGCTGCCTAGTGCTGTTAATAAGGTTAGTGACATTTTATCTGAAAATTTACCTCATCTCTTTTCGTCCTGCTGATACCATCCACCTTCCCAGCCTCACAGCCTTTCCACATTCCATCCATGTCTTTGCAAGGAAGGCCCAGCTGGCTCAGAGACTGATCTCGGGCAATGAACACCAGCATGTGGGTCCTTTCCTGGAAAAATGTCTCCTTTCTGCAGTGTTTTTTCTTCCAAGAAACAGTTTTAAACTGAAGAGCTGGTTTATGTGGAAGAGCAAAGGCAGGAGAGGAAAATTAGCCATTTGCAAGTTGCCAACAGAAACAGGGCTCTCCTATTGTCATAGAGAATTCTTTAAAAACTAAGCAACAAGCTAGAAACATGGAATAAAAAAAAATAAAATTAACTTGTTCTAGGGCTTTTGCTAGCATTTTTAATTGTGAAAAGAAATGAGAAAACTGTCAAGTGGAATCTCTTTGATACAACTGCATTATAGGATAATTTCCATTCCCCAGATGCATGACCTAACCCCTAATGAAAGGTGTGTCCTGAAGGACAGAATTTGGCCCTATGTTAATCTAATGAATCAAACATCTTTAGCTGGCCTCTCAAATAGTCCTTTCTTCTGAAAAGTGCTTTACTGTACTGTTTACATGCAAGAAGACATACAAAAAAAATTAGTCAGATTAAATGCTGTAAGGCCAGATTTCATCTGACCTTCCCATGGTACCCTAGTAAAAAAAGTAAGGGAAGGTCTTCTACAGGGAGCATTTCTTTTTACTGCATGAAGCAGCAGGTCTGCTCCCTCACTGGGAAGGAAACAGGGACTCAGATCTAACTTCCCTCTGCAACTGAGGAAATACTGGAAAAGTTGCATATTTCTCCCACATAGTAAATCCAGGGAAGAATACTGCCCAAGGTATAGCCTTACCTTTCAATAATGTCTAGCTTATATAAGGATTGTGGCTTTCCCTAAAACTGCATCTGCAGGGCAGGGGTGTTTGCAGACTGGGGCTGAAAGGCCTATAGGAAAGGTTGATATAACTATAAATGTTGGAAACAAAATTCAGAATAAAATTAAGCTTTTAATAAATCACAAAGCTCTACTGTCCCAAGCAGATGAGGAATTCTAAATAATTAAGAGCTTCATTTCTCTTACAATGCAGATTTATTTATTTTTAAACTTTCATACAGTTGTACTGATATCACCTTATACTCCATTTTCTTCTTTATGGCAAATCTGCTTAGGTTCCCGGAAGACAAACAGAAGAACAGGAGGACCTATAGATGACATAGAGCACTCTGGAGGAACTGCTGCTAGGTATGAGCTCTGTTCAACAGCAGTGCAAAACAGATTGGGAGAATGACAGTAAGACTTTGGAGGTGCTGTATGATCCCTGGGGAATGGACATTATTTTGGAGGTCATATTTATTTTGTTGCCAGAACTCTTTAAAATGTGCTTGGTAGAGAAGGAGATATGTTTATGTTTTCTGCAGCTCAGTTAATAAATTAAGGTTCTGATTTACATTCATTACAAAGGACTATTAACGTATAGATATAGCCAAAACCTACTCAGCAGCAAATCTGATGGGGACTGAAGTTAGAGCTCTGTGGCCCCCCTCCCCGTGATCACAAACAGCCAGCTTTAAAGCGATTTTAAAAGTACAGACTATATCCCTGCAGCAGAGCAGCACAACCAGAAGACCAAGCAGAAGGAAATGCTGTCGCACAGCACAGTGCAGCTGCTGGCTCTTGATCTGGCTGTGCTGCCCGAGCTGGCACACACCCTTGTGCCTGGCTTTGGGGTCCCAGCCTGGGAAACTCTCCACCTATGCCTTTTGCTTCCCTGGGCACTGAGGAAGGCAATCAGATGGCCCTCACAGCAATGCCTTTGGACACACAGCTCACACATTGCGTCAGCCCTCCCTGAATCAGCCCTGGTATGATCTTGTCTCAGTTTGAGACAACTTGGAGGGGCGGAGACCTCAGACAGAAGTCTCCTCCTCAGATTCAACACCCCTGGTTTCTCCAGTACAGAGAGAGGCACCAAATATGGCCGGATGCAAGTGAAAAAGTAATTCTTTTCTAAGAAGGATGCTAACAACAATACTACTAAAACTGGCTTAAACCAACTAATGAGGAGAAACTTCCCAGGCCCCACCCACCAGAACAAACTGAGATGGTGTCCCAGCCTCCCCCACCTGGAAAAACACGGGTGGTCACAGGACAGAGACAAGATGGGCACCCTTCCATGTGGATCACCTCCCCCATGCCCAGAAAACCCACCAGGAACACGTGGAGAGTCAGCCAAAAGGCATATTTGGAGAAAAGAGAAAAGGATCCCAGAATTTTTGTGTAACTCAGGAGAGATCTCTATCAAAACAGCAAAGGCAAGGCTCCCAACAGCCTGATCTCACAGTGAGCACAATTTTTCTACAAGTGAGAGATGAACATGTGGCACTAATGCTGTAAATGTACTGAGGGCTTCTGTCACACCTGGGCAAAAGATTTGCAGGATGACCACAATGGGCCATATTGCCAAGTTGTCTTCTGGTCCACAGGAATCCTTTCAGCAGATCAGCATCTCAGACTGCATGGGAAAACCTTGTGGGCAAAATATGGAACACAAGGACTGGAGAAACACAGAAATAGCTATTAGATTACTGTGACAGGGCAGGAGAAAGGGATAAAGTTTTCATTACTTAAAATCCAACAGCCAGTTTCTTGCACCCCTTTTGACTATCAATAAAAATGTGAAAATTCCTGCTGTGCTCAAAAGAGCTGCTGGCTAATATAGGCAATTTTCATATAGGGCTTTTCCCTTAGCATTGCTGAGTATCTGTGATACTCATGTTCATACTTATGTTTATCAGCCAGTAGGAACAGAGCCGGCACCATTTTACACTTGGCCCACAGATTCCAGTGTAAGTAAGGAGTACTCATCATCTCCTACCATTGCACCCAGTAATTATCTTCAGGATAATTAGCATATGTATCCTGGAGATCTCCATCAAGACTCTTCTTTCTATTGTGGACTATAACTATTAGGTTGGATCTCTGGCTGGTATGAACTGGCATAGCACCCTTAATTAATATCTTTTCCTCTCCGTCGGAGCTGGGAGGAAGCCTTAGGAATATATGTTGTTAAGGGATACTCAAGGCAGCTCTGAGCTGTAGAATTGAGCCTCGCAAAATCTGTTTATGCATTCCTTGGGCACTCCAAGCTCTGAAAGTTATAGCTTGGTTGTAAAATGTGCTCAGACCCTCAACTTTTTAAAATAGAGGACTATGTGTTTCATAGAATGCAGGTATCTTTACATTGCTAAACTTTGCACTGATATAAACTTTTTTTTTAAGACAGAACAATTTTTTTTCAGACCTTAAAACTTCACAGCTGACATCTATGATGCAGAAGTGCACAGTCTACCATCCTTCCCATTTTAATCAATGTAATTATAGAGGATTACTTCGTATCATTTAAACAAGTTCAGATATCATCTTGC
>JAWWMO010000043.1:34203501-34214425 GCA_035047845.1 Dendrocincla fuliginosa
ATATGTTGTTAAGGGATACTCAAGGCAGCTCTGAGCTGTAGAATTGAGCCTCGCAAAATCTGTTTATGCATTCCTTGTGCACTCCAAGCTCTGAAAGTTATAGCTTGGTTGTAAAATGTGATCAGACCCTCAACTTGTTAAAATAGAGGACTGTGTGCTTCATAGAATGCAGGTATCTTTACATTGCTAAACTTTGCACTGATATAAACATTTTTTTTAAGACAGAACAATTTTTTTTCAGACCTTAAAACTTCACAGCTGACATCTATGATGCAAAAGTGCACAGTCTGCCATCCTTCCCATTTTAATCAATGTAATTATAGAGGATTACTTCGTATCATTTAAACAAGTTCAGATATCATCTTGCACACAAAATACCAGTGGCACTTCATGGACCTACCTCATCTTGAAAACAGCTGATGTTGTTATTAATATTCCTTTTTCTCTGTTGGAGCTATGGCCTGCTTGGTGCTTGCTGCTGAACCATGACTACAGCCTATTGTGGCATGAGATCTATGCGCAACCTGGGGAGTCAGCAGTAGGAAGAGGGAAATCATGTCCCCACTTCCTTTCAGTGATAAAAGCCTCAGGATAAAATGTCTGTAAAGCCGAGTGCTACTGAATGAGCCGTTCAGAGGAGTGGAAGCAGGCTGGGATTGAAGTCTAGTCATTTTTCTCTTCCTAAGGCAGATTTGTGAGTGTTTGCTCTGGAAAGAGAAGAGGCTTCAGAAGCTGTCGGTGTTCACAAACCACAGTGTTAGAGCAGAAGTGTTAACGCCTTTCTGTGGCACTGTGTTGTCTTTGTAAAAAGTACAGTAACTTCTGCCTGCAGATACACGCTCACAACATGCGTCTTGCAACTTGTGGGGAACCTTTTAGTAAAAATGAGGAGGATTCTGTACCTCATAACATTTTTCTCTATTAAAGTAAAGTATGAATTTTAATTACAATGCCAATTTCAGGACAACCACTCTTTCAGGCACGCATAATCCACTACAGTTATTTAGGTTAATTTAGTGCTTGCAAATAAGTATCACTAGTAATAGGAAGTGTGTTGTTACAATCCTCTTATGATCTTTTTCATCACATACATTTATACACAATTGTAATTATTATTATTACATATCCCTCTATAATAATTGCATATGTTAGAGGTATGTGTAAGTGTATGTATGA
Organism: Dendrocincla fuliginosa; assembly: GCA_035047845.1. Taxonomy (NCBI): domain Eukaryota; kingdom Metazoa; phylum Chordata; class Aves; order Passeriformes; family Dendrocolaptidae; genus Dendrocincla; species Dendrocincla fuliginosa. The sequence continues at coordinate 34,204,678 of JAWWMO010000043.1, forward strand.
TGTTGTGACAATAATTTGTGTTGTATAAAAAAATTGCAATTATTAGTGTATATCTAAGTGATTTGATACAAATATGCACAAGGGTACTTTGACATAAAGTATGATAGTTTGAGGCATATATGAATTAATATTTGAGAAATAAAAAAGGAGCTATGGAGCTAAATTCCCTGGAGACAAGAGAAAAGTTTTAAACAAAAGTAGTATATAAAAAGTAACCTACACATAGATTCTGATGGCAAGTCAGTGCCATAGATATTCTATTAATATTCAAATTATTAATAATAAACTATTTTTGAGGACAGATTAACTTAAAACTAACAAAAAAAAAAAGGTAATCAACCATCAATCTATATTTTCTTTTTTTTTTCCTCCTTAGAATGACTTTGATTTTTACTGTATTAAAATAGATCCAAACATATCCAGGAACTGTCATCAGGCCACTTGTCATTCATAGGGAAATACAACAGAACTCGTATATCAATAAATGAAATAGGAACATCTGATACTGCCAGTATAATATCAGCACCTTCTATTTAATTTGGACGCAATTAAATCTGGAAGGACAGCAAGGTCCCAGGAAACCAAACTTTCCCTAGTTTTACGCAGCAGAAATAGATGTAATTTGCTGGAATAGTGGCCTCATTTATGTGAGACAGACCTTCCAGTTGGAGTTTCCAAGCACCCCAACACTTCTGCTTCACCAAGCTTTCTATAGGGTATATTTATCCATTTTCCCTGCTGGCAGTTACATGAGCTATGAACTTCAAGTGTAGTGTGACACAGAGTGCACAGCCTTTGCACTGGAGCAGGGGCAATTGCAGGACATTTATATGAAGATTGGTGCAGGAGGACAAAATGGTGGATGTGTTAAAAGGAACAAACACATAGTGAAGGTGTGAAGCTAAGAGGCAAAGGAGGTCATCTTCAAAACACTCATTGCCGACAATACACAGAGAGGACAACCACAAGGTCACCTGCTCCAGTGGAGTTATCACCCAGTTTTGATCCATGCGGTGGCCCTGTATGGCTTAGAAGCTCCTCACTCCCTGGGTTTGTTTCCTGTAATAACTGCAAGCACAAGGATGAGAGCTTGTTTTGAAAAGCTGCTTAATTGGGGAGTGCAGATACCTACTGGGATGCCTCTGTTGAGTGCTGGATCTTCACAGTGGCACCCTCAGCTGCTGGCAGCTGTTGCTGCCACTAATCAATACTCAGGCATAAATAAAAGTCTTTTACGGTGTCTCCATGAGGTGTTCAAACACCAAAAAAAAGGGCAGGTAACTCCCTAGCCCATAAAGCTGCTACGAATATACTGACATTTAACTACTGTGACTTAATCAAGATTTGTAAATACGTTAGAATGAGTGATAGAGTCAATGCCGATTAAAACAAGAGGGTGACACAGCACTGAGCTGATAGTAGCCAAAGATATTTCTTGATGATCTGAAAACCACACCTATCTGCTGCTGATGCTTGGGGCAAATCATTTCTATAGGCTCAAACAATTAGAGATACTCTTCTGAATGATGTTTATCTAATGCTGCTTTCTTCACAGTAAAGACTGTTAGTGCGGCAGTTGAGCAACTCCAGGAAGGCACAGTTATCCTGAGATAATCAGGAGCCTGAGGGCTCAGAGGCAGTCATCTGTGTTCTCTGCCCCAATTTCATCAGTATATTAAATTTTAAAAAAATCTGTAAGTTAATACATCATGAAGGTCAAACATTTCATTACAAAGAAGTGTGGAAATTCAAATATAGGATTCCCAGAGCAATTCTAACTGTATGTTTACAAGTATATAGGTACAGTGCATTTTCCCACATATTAATGCTGCCGCATAACCTATTAGACCGCGGATGAATTATTAGGAAATTGGTGTATCAAAAATGCCCATTTGTTTTTTTGCCTACATGTATATGTTTATGAAGTGTGTGGATAAGCAAATAACGAAATCAATTTCACTTTGGAGATGTATTTAATAATATTCTTTGATTAATTTTGTAATTTGTGTTTTAAATACTATGTTATTGCTTATATAGAAAGACAGAACTAAGGTTCATCTGTCCATTTTACAAATTCCATGTAACTACATGGAACCCGTTTTAAGTGGTACTGGTACCAAACCAGAGGATACTGGATATGTGACATGTTACTAACTGTATTTTAGGGAAATTACAGTTTCTGTACAAGGGTTGGCTGGCAAGCTTTTTGCCACTGATATACTCTGAAAGAAAATGGGACTGAGATTTGTTAGTGGTGCTTAGGATTCCTAACTATGGACCAAGCTGCCCCGGACATATTCTAACAAACCTGAAACGAGCTGTAACAAGCTGACAGGATATATATGACAGAATGGTTCATAACTCTGTTGTGCATAGGTAGCTTGTTACAGAGCATTTAAAAAATATATCTCCAGAGTGTAACTGGGGCAAGTACACAGTCAGCTTTTCAATATGGGTGTCATGACCAACTGCCCTCCCTACAATGCAATCTGAGAGAGCTGTCTAATTACAATCTGGCTAGATGAGCAGAAATTCTGTGTATGGAAAATGCTGAGAATTACTGGCCCAGTGACTTGTAGACACTCAATGTTCTCTGTACCTTAAATACTGTGGACAGTTCTGTTCACTTTTTGGAGTCCACATGCCTATGTACTGCAGTTCCAGCCTTCACAAACAGCCTAAACCATGCACAGAATATTTCTGGGAACTAAAATACAGTATTATGCCTAGAGCAGGGCAGATACAGGGACAGCAGGAAATGGGCTAACCTGGGAAAGCCTGAAGTGCTTCAGAACTTCCATAAAAGGAAGGATTACCCCTGAGGACTTTTCCTCCATTATTTAATGCCCAAGGACAGACAAAAAAAAAATCACTTAAATGATAAAAAGCTATTCAAAAGAACTGGCTATAAAATTACTCTTATCTCCAAGGCACTGCTCTTTCTCTGAATCCACTGTTATGCACCAGAATTATTAAATAACATGGTGCTAATATAAGAGTGTTTTCAGGGAAAAAAAGCTACAGTACTCTCTTTTTATAACACTGCAAGAGCATGAAGAAATAAAATAAAAAGTAAATGCTGATCTCTGAGCATAAATTTCAGTATAGTAGTGGATGAAAGGAAATCTAAATACTCTTTTGAAGTTGATTATATCAAACAACTCTACCTTAGAACTAACATGCAATCTTTAAAGTACCATGTTAAAACAAAACGAGACAAAAGATAAAGAGAATAAGGGGGGAAGGGAAAAGTTGCTATTGTATAAAATAATGGGATTATATATAATAAATCTTAGACAAAATTACAGGAGTTAGAGGAAGACAGCATGAAATCCATTGCTTCAATTCACTGTGTCCTCACTGCAGTCTGAAACTCACATAATTTGATGATTTTTTAAGAAAGAATGGAAGGAAAAATGTAGGAAAAAAAACACCCCAAAAATTAGGAAAAGCTGAAAGTAAAATGAACAACTTAAGTGGCAACACCATTAAAATAAATTAGAATTTTTATTTTATGTTACATCATTAAAATCATGGCTCTGTCTTCTTTCACTTGAATGGAATTTGGAAATGCCACATAGCACACACAAACAGGCTGCACCACCAGCATAGCTCGTGGAGTATCACCTTCACATGGGAAACACAACACCAGGGCAACAGAAGTATAATCTTAACGGAAGGAAATGCAACACCATGGTGACAGCTTCCATTCTGTCCCTATCTTTGGTAGTGATTCACAGGGCTCCTCTTCACCCAGCCTCCTCTGAATATTAAAATCCTGTCTAGAGTTCAAATTATAATAAATTTTATGCTGCTCGAGGTTGTAACAAGAGATTCTGTGTAGTGCAGAGGCAGTGAAAAGATTTGGGATCTTGAAGCATTTCTGAATTTCTAAGAAAGGTTTGGAGAAGACAGCATTTTCATTTCAAATGCATATTTTTATTGACAAAAATTGAATACAATAATACATATATCTCATGGGAACAAGATATTACAAAATCTCCAATTTGAAGTTTAGCAGAACTGCATAGTACAGCAGGAATAGAAGTAAAGTATTCATCTATTGCATAAATAATCTATTCAGACCTTCAGGATAGTTAAGGAACAAGAAGGGGTTCAACCCCTGAGTCCCTCTGAAGCTGAGACCAGAAAGGGGTAAATAGGTTGCAGGCCTACTAGCTGATAAACCACCCTAACAGATGGGCTAAAGTGAAGCAAAGAAGCTGCAGAATGTGATCAGAGGGATCAAGAGGAGGCAGAGTGGTGGCATCAACACATCTCCCGCACAGGTCCAGTGCCATTATCATTGTACCACACCACATGAAGACACGTCAAAACTTTTCCTGATCAGACTGTGAGACATAGCCTATGGCAGATGTAACAACTTATTTGGAGATAGTTTGAATATATGCACTTATCCAAAATCAACCTGCTTGTCAACATTTTCCTGGTTTTACATTGGTTAGAGGATATAAAATTTCACTAAAATATTACCTTCTAACTATAATAAGTACAGTCGGATTCGTGGTAAAATGAAATGACTGTTTGAGGGGGTTTGCCATTTATGGACCTCTTAAAAAAGAAGTAAAACAAATTTTTATCAGCTAAAAACCCTGTGACTCATTCTTTTTTTTGGGGAAAAAAAGATTAATGGAAAAAATTAACCTGCTTTCTGGCAAGCTTTAAAAGGCAAGGAATATGTCTATCCCTTGGTGTAGACTTTAACTACCCTCATTAAGACCTCTCTCCTGATTGTAGTTTCAGCAACAGCTTCCATGGCCAGAGGAAAGATAGGGCAGAACAAGGCCACATCTACAAAGAAAGCGAAAAAGAAATTATCTAAGTTATGAAATAAATTCTCCTTTCTGTGCTGCTGTTCTTGTAACCAAACAGTACCAATCTAATGAATGGTTAATGTAAACAATTTTTTTCCCTGTGAATGCTTTTGGCCTATTGTGCTAAGATTCTGAAGTGGACAGAAACAAAAAAGAAGCAAAGTTGCATTTACGTCTATATGCCAGTGTAAATTGCTGTGTTAATTGGGATATAATTCTGCTGCTAGGGGAAGCAGGACAAAAACACTCAGTATTTTTAGACCTGTCATTAAATATACTTGTTTCTGTCTTAATATTGACATGAACCAGAAGTGAATATATATTTTAAATGCAAGTATTGCTAAATGTTGCACATCCCTCAAGGGCTGAATTTAAGTCCTCCTATAAAGCTCATTAAAACCAATAGGAACCTTTCTTCTGTCTCCAGCAGAGTCAGAATGTGAATATAAATTAGTATTCTAAAAAAAGAGTAAAAATGAAAAAGGAAAAAAAAATCAAATAACAAAAGAAAGGTACAACAGTTAAAATGTTGGTACTGACATTCAATTATAAACACTCTTTTACCAAGTAAAAATTCTGTACTTCCATGTTCTGGTACAGCAGAGTCAAAAGTATGTACTTTCCTTGTACTTGGTCAGCACTACCACTATGGACCCAGTGTTGTCTTTGTTCAGGCTGTTCTCTTCTGCTCAGTGCATTATTCTAAAATATCTGATAATGGGGTGAAGAAGGACATTCTGAGGAATTGTGCGGAATTAGAAATGGGGAAACTATTTACCATTTTATAATGACATATTATTTAAATTGTGAATGTATCATCATCAGTTAACTGCCATTGCACCCAGTCCTTTTAAGGAAGACTCTGAAGAACTATCCAGGTATCACAGGAGTTGGTGACTCAGAAAGCAGTAACCTTTCCGCATCATGTGCTGCTAATACTGTTCTCCTGGAAAAGCAGGGAAGTAAAGCTTTGAAACCATGAAAACATGCGTGTGACTTTTGGGGTTTTTTTTGAGAAAAGTGTTCACCCATATCCCAGACAGATTCTGCTCCAGGTAATTACATGTCTTCTCTAGTGGCAAGTGGATACACTATATTTCATTTACACTTTTAAAACACGTTGCTGCGGCAATCTTGTTCCATATCTGATGAGCTGGTTGTCCAAAGCAATTTGAAAGATCTTTTCAACAGAGGATAAAACAAAGTGGGATTTTCCTTTTACCAAATGAATCCTCATTTTTAAGGCTTTAAATTCCAGAGCTTGGGGCATTTTCTTGAATCCCTCTGCAATTCAGAGTACTCTGCTTTCGCAACATCTATGTTGTGAAACAGCTATTCCTTGCTTTATCTGAAGTAACCACAGTGATATAAAAGTAGTCTCTTAAAGACAGAAGAAAAGAGATTAAAAAATGACACTCCTGTAAATAAATGCTGACATTTACAATTTAAATTGCAGTAGTGTCCACTGTTCTTCCCCAGTTTAGGAAAACAAATGCAAATTTTGCTCCTCAAAGCAGTTATCACAGGGTAGGGAGGGAGACAAATCACAATATAAAGGGAGGTCTATATTATATGAATAATGGGATTTTGGCCAAGGATAAGGAAAAGGGTTAGCTCAGTAAGATATTTTGGCAGATAAATTGGAAGAGTCATGAAATATTCCCAAAGAGAGAAGAAAAAGCATTAATTCAAGATAGTTTGGAGTAGGAAGACAGCAGAGTGACTGAGAATTTTCCTCAACAATGAGGTAAACATAAGGAAAGTGAAAAAAAGTTGGGAAAAAAATCTTGACGTTTCAGTCAAGCTTGTGATTAAAACACTGTTTAAACAACTTTGATTAGCAAATGGCAATACATCAAGAAGATGCAATGAAGAGAGGTTAAGAAGCAGAACTGCATAATGGAAGCTATGTCAGAAGTGAAGGTGACGAACTAGCAGAACTGATAATTATCTGTGGAAAAACCTCTGGCTGAAGCTGTATCAACAGAAATGACACAAAGAAATTGCATTGAGTTTGCAGGGGAAGAAACATCCCTGAAACACCTCAAAGTGCTGTGCAGACAGTCAAGTATTCCCAATCTACGTGACTGAATCTTCTGAGTATGGAGAAATACCAAATGAAAATCATGTTGAAGGCTAAAGAATGATAAAAATATTTCACACACCTATGTCTCAAAAATAACAGACATTTTTCTTTAGTGTTGAATAAGTTTTCTCCTGTGCTCTATGATCCAAAGCACATTCTGATCTAGTAAGCATTCTCTTGCTGGAACAACCAAGTCTCTGAACTAAGAATCAACCCCTTTCAGCCACTCACCTTAAAAAAACAAGAACTTTGCTTCATCTCTGAAAGCAAAGCAGCGTCCCAGGTTGACAAAGTGACATTTCTTTTCCCCGTCAGGGCAAATTTCTAGAAAATTTCACAGCTAGTTGGCATGCAGCCAGCACAATATTCCCTGGCACCACATAGCCATTTAACTTTAGAGTTTGCTGGCACAAGACATCGCTGCATTCTATTCCAGAGGTGGCTGTATTTCAACAGTAATGAAACTGCAATACACATAGTACCACACTATTCACCCCAGCACCCATGTAGCCCCAGTGAAAATAATGCAGGCAAAGTTAGAAAAATGATACGGATTACTTTGTTTTCCCCAAATAATCTGTCAACCTCCACCTTACTCCCCCACTAATTCCATAGAACTTTTTAACAAGATCTGTCAATATTTTCCTCCTCATCTTCCATCAGATGGGATCTTCTTTGTTCCATTGTCCCTCACAAGAGCCATGATATTATCAGACAGCTCACTGTGTTAGTGATGAGCAGGCTGAATTACCTCCAGCTAAACAGTGGTCATTGAAATACGAGGTTTTTAAAGCACAGGCAGGCAACGGGTAAATTGGGAGACAGAAGTTACAGTGCAAAGGACAACTGCTACAGTGCTTTGGGAAGGTCTATCTGATGTTAAGGTTTATGGGCATAAGCAGGTCTCTTCTGGTTTTTGTTTAGTAAGCAGGCAGCTGATTATTTGATGTTCTTTTTTAAAAAAATCCAGATCAATGCTGGGCACAGGCAGGCCCACTAAAGGAAAGCTGATGTATCTGTGTTGCTGCTATTCAACACAGCAGCACTGCGGCTGTATCTCCCCATTTCACCCATATCCCTGCTTCTCTGTAGAGTTGCTCCATCATAGGGGCACCTCCACACTTGCTCAGCTGCTTGAGTGCCTGTCAGCGATTAGGCACATACGAAACTCTTAGCAAGCTGAGCAGAACAAGCCCTGTAAAGTACCTGGTGAGTATGCTTAACAAGCGCACCAACTGCTATTCACCAGTCACACTGATATGAGTAAAGCTGGTTTAAGAATTGTGCTGAGGATTAGCTAGATGATTCACAGGAAAATCCAAAATTAAGGGCCCAATTTACATTCAAAGTATGTGGCTGAGAGAGGTGGGAACAGGGAACACCCCTCTTGCTTAGAATGGATACTAATTGCCTATTTCTTCTAGTTACAGTAATCAATCTCCACGTCTATATTAAGCATACCATATGTGTATATACACTTCTTTTAAAATACTGTGTTCCAGATACCCCCATATGAAACTCAAAATGCTGGGATCTGCTCACAGGAGATTCACTCAGACTCCCAAAGGCCCCTTCCTGTTTCCTCACTGTACAGCAAAGAACAGGATTTGGTCCAGTGCCCATAAAACACAGAACAATTAAAGGCACACTGTAAAATATTATTACATTAACGACACACATCTGTTCCTGGAACACTGCTAGTTATTTGTGATTATCCTAGTTCACTGAGGAAAGTTGTGAGGGTGGAAGATGTATCTTTGTTCTTTTCCTCTGAGTATTTCTGGGTGCTGATAATAGTATCTAACAGAAAAGACTAAGGACACAAATGTTTTTCGATCTGGGGAGTAAACATGCTACACAGCTAATAATTGCGTGAGATGTTCTTACGGTTTTTACTTGGAAGGCTGTATTTTATTTATTTTGACATCACTCATTAACGATTTTCCCCCGCTGAAAAAGGACTTTCGGTTTCTGTGGACTTTTATTTCTTGCAACCAGAGCTCTCTTGCATTATCCGTCATTTACAGGGATTCATTATCAAAGTACTGCACAAAGGTTTAAGCCGTAAAACACCAAGAGATTTGTCTGGACTTTGGAAGAGATTGTACGACGCTCGAGATTTGGGACCAAAACTTGTAAAAAGAAAAATATTTTTTAAATGCGTGACGTTCTGGATGCCTGGGCTCTCGGTGCAGCCTGCCCTGCCCAGGGCGGCTCGCAGTGCCGGGGCGGTGCGGGGGCAGGCCGGGTCCCCCCGCCGCCCCACGGGCACACCGCGCCCCGCAGCGCGCCCCGCACACCCGCGCCGCTTCCTGCCGGCCCCACACACGCTGCCGCGGCTTCCTGAGCGCCGCCTGAACTGTTGGGTTACCAACTGTTTCCTACAGACACCGGCGCCCGATTATTTTTATCAGCGAAACTCCATGTCGCTGGAAAATATTAGTGTCAAGACAAAAAAAAAAAAAAAAAAAAAAAGACGTGACAATTTTTAGGACTGAAATAAGCGAAAGGCTAATAAATACTGCAGTTATTTGCAGGCAATGGGCATCCTGCTTTGTACCGGCAAGGCCAATGACGGGCCGCTCACGTCCAGAGCCGTGACGGCCCACCAGCAGCGTGTGGCATTCCTGACACACCTCTCACCAGTGGATCTCACTGGGCACCCGCTCACACACGCGACAAGAACTGCCCTGGCATTCACGCTTGTGTTCTTCACTAACTTGCAGCAGCCGTGGCGCACCTCGGAGCCGTCACTGACGGCCGAGCCCACACGGCGGAGCGCGGGCGGCCTCGCCCCCTCCCCGGCGGAGCCGCCCGGCCCCGCCCG
>JAWWMO010000043.1:34215275-34231384 GCA_035047845.1 Dendrocincla fuliginosa
CGACGCTCTTCCGATCTGAAGGGGCCGGTCCCCGGCGGCCGCCGGCGTTGTCAGCGGGAAGTCCGAGCCGGGCTCCACCTAGTCCGGCCGCCGGGAGAAGCCGCTCGCTCTTTCCGGCCGGTGAGTGCGGGGGGGCAGGCCGGGCGCGGCCGGGCCGGGCTGGTGCCTGGCGCGGCCGCGGAGTGGGGCGGGCGGGCAGCGCCGTGGCCAGCGAGTTTCCCTCTGCCCTGTCACCAAATGGAAAGGGAATGACAGGGATGTTTGTCTCGTCTAAGCACCCCGCCACCACCCGTGTCAAAGCAAATGGAAGAATCTGACTGACACTTCCTGCGCCAAACCCGTGTAACAAGCCTGAGATCCCTGTACCCTTCTGATAGCGTTGGTGAAGTAAGTGGTGGAAGGAAAATAAAGTTTGCAGAGAGGAAAATAAAGCCAGATCTAACTGTTTTCGCGCTGGCCCCAGATTACAAAAGAGAATAAGAAACCAAGGTTTTCTGTGAAGAAAAGAACAGCGTGCTCTTATTCCCGTTTCTATCTTAAAGGGATGGGTTGTGCTGCTCAGGGCGAGCGAAACAAAAAAAAGGAAGTCTTTTTCTGTACTGTTTTGGAGTATGATAATTAGGTGGTACAGTTGCAAGAGAGGGTATGTCAGAGATGCCCAGCTTGAAAATCACCCAGGTCGTATGTGTGTTCTTGCATCTATATGCTTTGATTAGTGTAATTTGTGAATTTCAGCATGTAACTACTATATCTCAATCAAGTGTGGATGTGTAGATAGTGTATGACAAAAACTTTCCAGTACTCTTTGACAGTAAAGCATACATGGAAATTACTGTTATAGAAGAGGAGACAAGAAACACACTTTTTTCATGAATTATAACTAAAAGGCTAAAAAGCAATCTCATTGCCTTAAAGAGCAGCCATTCAAAAATAAATGGTTTTGCAAAGTGTCTCTTTTCTCCTCTTTGGAAAACTTTAAACATTAATCAGATTATTACCTTTTGGATGACTTGCCTCTGTGTTAAAATTGCAAGCTTTTGGGAGGAAAAAAACCTAACCAAACTTGCGACAGTAAAATATTTTCCCTTTCTTTATTCATCCCGTGTTTTATTACTCTTGCTCAAAGTCTGTCTTGCAGACTTCATTCTAGACAGAAATCAGCTAAGTGAAAAGTAGGGGTTACCTTGTCTGTTCACATCAAAGACTTTACAAAAATAAACTTCCTAACTAATTAGGGATGGTGTGTTCTGTTTCCTTGGTACCTGTATGTTTTCAGGGATGCTTCTTGTAGTGTTATGAAGTACTCCAGTTTTAACTTAGAGCTGTAATGTAAAACTGCATTATTATCTGTACCCAAGTAACTTGAGTTTTGAGTTGCACTATGCCATGTAAGTGCCGTGTATCTATTTTGCAGCAAAGGTGATCAGACTTGGAGCACCTGTCTGCCTGGGGATGAAATAATCTGCAGAACAGAGTTGAAAGACTAGAAGGGTAAAAACAGAACTTGCATATAGGGGGGAAAAAAAATCCCAGTAGTCTTTTTGCTGTCTGTACCTGTGCATCATGCTTCTTTTACTACATGCATGCACCAGATAAGTTTTCTGAGTGGAATTAAAATTGTGCTATTTTGTTCCAAAGCTCTGCTGTAGGACAGTTCATCAAAAATAAATCTGAAGTGAACCATGACAGTTCTTTTTGTGCTGTGCCAGTTTTGCAGAGTGAAATTGACTGTCTTTTTAATTGAGAACGTTTCTGGAGCAGAGGCAAACAGATGGGAATCTAGGTGAGGGCCTGCAAAAGGAGAAAGAAATTGCTTGTATGACTGAGGAACAAAGTGTGCTGAAGACTACACTGTAGTTTGTGATTTGACAGTTAGTAAATGTGACAGAGAACTAAAATAAACAGTTGTCCACCTATCATCTGGGATGTGGGAAGTGCAGGAGTCACAGAAGTGCTTGAGTGCTTGATGCTTACTGCTGTAGTGCCAATCCTGTCATCCGCAGAGCTCTGCCGGCTGCTCAGGGTTAGGTACAGGGAGGTGCTCTTAAGGATAAGAATATCTTACAGATAAAAACAGGCACTCTGTTGACCTTGGGTGTATGTTAAGAGGGTAGGCGGATCCTTTATGAATTGGTCTAAGTAATGCTTAGGTGGCTTTCAGATACTTCACTGACATTTCAGAGTGTTCTTCAGGTTAGACTCGAGTTGTTGTGAGTTTTAATAAAAATTGCTCTCGTAATAAACAGATCACTAAGCATGCCCTGTGCAACAGAAGTTCATACTTAGCTCGTGGTTGCAAGCACTGCCACTCCTTTATCTCAGAATAAGTCCAAAAGCAGACTGAAGTGCGCCGTGTGGTGTCAGTGTGCTGAATCCCTGCTGAGTTGGGGCAGGCTTACGCTGTGTTCTGTTGCATCTGGGTCAGGTAGAGGGATATTTTAGACAGCCTCCTTGTTCAGAGAGATTAAAGAAGTATCTACAGTAACTACACCTTCAGATTTGAAAGCAAACTTTGTTTTCCTTCTCAGGTATGGTTAAGATGGTCTGTTTCTACTTGTCTAAAACAGGAAAAAAAAGGAAGTGTTTTTGTACTTGAATTCCATTAATAGGAGACCTGCTTTCAAGTTGACTGAGTTTTCAAAGTTGTTTAACAGTTGACTGGTGGAGCTTTAGTATCTCAGAGCATCTAATATATGGCTTTCTCCTTAGGGCTTGTCAACCATGAGAAAATTGAGTGAGACAGGTGTAGAAGAAGCAGGACTTTGGTGAAGATATAGCAGTTTGCTTGTAGTAGGCAAACACTATTTGGAGAAAGTCAAAGACTTGTCTGCTGGTACAGACTGTTTCTTCATGGAGCAGTTGAATGAGGTTACCTTCCAAAGCAGCAGTAGGTTCTTGCTTGGAACTCATCTGTCAAGCTTTAGAATGTCTAAAGAAACATTGGACAACTAAAAATGAAAAAGGCTTTTTTATTTTTATGTGCCTGCTTATGCATGCTTTTGTGAGCTCCTGACAGACTGCATGTTCCTCTCTTCTGGCAGCAAGGAAAGGGAAGAAGGCTGTAAATACCAGGTTGGCAATGTGTGTTAGACAACTTTTGAAATATAAAATGATTTGGAGGCCCTCTAGCTATTCTTTTTTCAAGAACAGTGTTTTAACAGTGATTTTTACTACTGAAGCAGTAGAGTGAAAGTCACTATAAGACCCTAGAGGAACGTGTGTTGCAGAGTTAAAGGAACTTTGTAGAGGTGAACCAGGAAGAAGAGGAGACATTTTGCAATATCTTGTACACTATGCCAGTCAGCTCTCTAGTTATTAATCAGAGGACTTGATGTTATTTGAAGTAAATCCCTGCTATGCAACTACAAAAAAGACTGCCAGTTATAGGTTATAGCTGACATGGTTAGTTCATTCCTGGCCAAGGGAGGAAGGCCACACCATAGTGCAGGAGTAGGACAGCCTAGCCCCTCTTATGGATTGGTGTTTGCATCCTGTGGCAGACAAGCTCATGTTTCTCTCCGGCTTGAGATTCTCTTTAAGCAATCTGTACTTTCTTAGATCACTTGGTGTCGTTCCTGCAGCTGTTGCAACACAGGAAGGTGTGCTAAATCTGAATTACTTGACCAGGTCTTCTGTAAAAAGAATATTGTGTGCCACTGTTACTCATTCATGAAATAATTTTCAGTGTAACTTTAATTGTAGAGCTGTGAGAGCTTTTATATCATTAAATTTTTGGACAGCATTGAATGGGAACAGGAGAACAGTTTATTTTCATAACTGAAGACAAACTTAAAGCCGGTGTCTGTAATTAAAATTCTTTTTCATAGAATGTGCTCTTTGCATCAAGATTTGTTGACATTGAAGGGAATGTTACTCTTAATTTTTTAAATTATAGCAGTTATTAGGTCATTATTACCTAATTTCAGTGGGTCATCTGGATTAAAGGAAAATATGCATTTCAACAGTATTTCCATTAGTATGCCTTACTCCATAACTTTTAGAGACATTAGATGGTGAAAGCTTTTTCTCAAATGAATTTGCTATCACCCAAATAATGTATGCTGTCTATCGTCATCTTCAGTTAATCTGAAATAATTTGTGAACACAGACAGTCCCTGCAACTGTTTCCTTTTGTTTCTCTGTATTAATTGTCCTAGCTTTTGAAGTCTTGTCCTATTTTTTTCCGCTCACAGTGTTTCTGCAACCTAACCAATTGTGCCTTCACTTTTTTTTTAAGTCTGCAGTGAAGTAAAGTTTCTTAAAAGCATGCTTTGTATATCAGGAAGAAATAAAAAAATAGTATCACCACATCTGTGTTAAAGATGAACTGCAGATACTTGAGTTACCTCTGTGGAGTTCCAGAGGGGAGGTACAGGAGGCAGAAGGAGGACCTCTGTGTTACTATGAGTGGCACTTCAGCACTACCGAAATTGAAGTGTTTTCAGTAGTTGCAGGGTCAGACCAGCTACTTTGATTTTTCTAGAGGTTTTGTGTATAGTTATTATTTTTCATTTGAGATGAAGCTGGCAAGCTGAACAGTGGTTGGACTGCATCAGAACCCAGACAATAGCGATAGTTAAGTTGTGCAATTGTTCAGTCCTTGCTTGCAGTTAATCAAACTTCTATAACACCTGGTCTACTAGTTCCCCAAAAAGGGATTTGTTAGAAGACTAGTGTAAAGTTGCAAAGTATTTTATTTTTTCTGAGTATGGAGAAGGGTATAGTGGAATGTGGAAAGGAAGTAGTACCTTAAGTGGAAGTTACCTAAAAATCTGACTCTTTGCAATATAATTTTTAGGACTAGATTTGTTTATTTATAAGGTGACAGTTGCAGCTGAGACTGAGTTGTAGATGCCCCATTTCCGGAAATGTTAAAAAGCCACAGTGGATGGGGCCCTGAGCAACCTGATCTAGTGGGTGTTGGTATTCCCTTCCCATGGCCGGTGGAACTACATCATCTTTTAGGTCCTTTTCAGTCCAAGCCTTTCTGTGTGCATGGCGTCGTGTCCGGGCTTGTGTGGAAGCAGCCAGTGACATACTGTGCATGAACCTCTTTTATTAATCTTGCAAATGTGAAGTGGTTATGGTGGATTGTTAGAAGTTGTAAGATGCAGTCAGTAACCCTCCTGTGATCTTTCACTCTGAAACTAGTTACAAGGTAACATTTTGAAAGCTTGATGTACAAGACCCATAAACATAGCCTACTTGGCTTTCTGTGATTTGGTTTTGCATACAGTATTGCTGAAGGATTTTCTTTGGTTTGGGGGAGTGTATAAATTAATATGGCATGCAAAATCTTGACTCTTACACTTCTGGAGTTATATTTGTGTAGTTAGTATGAATAAAGATGTATCATACTGTCTTTCTGTGACCCTTCTGACTTGTTTAAAATGGAGAATTGATGGGCAGTAGACAATCTGTGGGTATGGTGGTTTTACTCCCGTTCAGAGAATGGTCCTTTTGTTATTTACTGTCTATTGTTTATATTGTTAGAAAGGTACAGAAAATGCAATGTGTTTTCATGGGTTTTACAGTGAGCAGCGTCAGAAATGAGTTTGTGGCAAGTGTGAACTCACCTTCAGAATTCTCACAAATATACCAATCCATTGATTAATCTCCAAGGTAGTTTTATATCAACAAGTATATAATTAAGAGATGCCTTGGACTTGTGTTCTTTGCAGGCTGTGAAATGTTGTGTTCAAAAATCTAACCTCTACTGACACTAGTTGTTTCAAAATATGCCATGCTTCTAGAAACTGATGCCAAATTGTCATCTTAGGACTTGGTGGAATCTAAGAGACTGTAGTCTTGTGGCATCAAGAAGAAACACTGGAAGAGGCAAGAATAGCTGACTGTCATGCTGGAGAATATAACTCTTCCATTTTTCTGATATATCTTTTTTGACTTAGAAGATTAGATGGGATCTCACCAAAGAAGTGACACTGTGACACTTAATCATCATGGGCACTGAGTAAGTTTGGAGGCTGTTAGAAGTCTGTGATGCTACAGTAAACAGGCATTCATAACTAATTTTTTGCCTGAATGCTTGGTTTTCAAATGTTCTTAGATTTGGTGTACAATTTTCTACTTGGTTTTTATATCTGGATGCTAGAGAGGGGAAAACAAGCATATCTGAATTATAGCTATGTTATCCCTATGCTTGTTGTATGTTTTTATTTTACTGTTAGCTTTGCATATTTCTTTATATTTGAGCAAGTTCATGGACTATATATTGAATGATCCTCTGTTTGGGTTTTTTGTTGTTTTGGGTTTTTTTCCTGACCTCCCTACACCTTTTATTTCAGGAAATGCTGAAAGCTAAATTGAGGTTCAGCCAGAGATCTCACATTGAAGAACTTCAGCTACCACATTTAAGTTTTCTAAGACTGAGTAGCTGAAAAGGTTTTACAATTAAGTGCTTTAGGCCACAGTGTGTGCTTGTGTTTGGCATCCTTTTAATCTGTGTGTTGCTTTTCATGAAACTCTAAAGAGTAGTCTCAGAAGAAAAGTGCTGTATCAATGTGAGTAGTAATTAGAGTGATAAAATAAGAATATTTCATGTGAAGCCTGGAATGAAAAGATAAAGTAGGTTGTACAGTTTTATTTCTGAAGAACAAAGAAGTCCTGATGATACCTCTTCTGCTAGAAATCTGAATCTTGTTTAGCCAGGAAACCATTGAAGAAGCAACATTAAGTGCATGTTAGTTTGAACTTAGTTTAACTGCAGTAACCAATATTGTGAGCAATGTGCAGTCTTGCTAATTAGTCCTGCTTCTAACCAGAGCCAAGATCTTAAGATGCAGTTTGCAAAAACTTTTTTCAAAGACAAATATGTCAACTTGAAAATATTTGTATTTACAGGTAATGCAGTTCTTCCATTAGTTAATCTGATCGTGAGACTACTTTTTAAATCAAACTTGGTGCCGTAAGTTTCACAGAGGAAAGCTGAAGCCTCTTTTCCAAGCTGAATGCTGAATCTGCTGTGATAGTAGAAGTGAAAAGATGGAACTGTTCACAGACTTGCCTACAGAAGGTTAAAGTCACAGATCACAAGAACCTAAACAGAGTATGCGTTGGATAAATTGCAAGCACCCTAAGCAATGTGGAAACAAACAACTGGTTTCTTGAAGGATAAACTTGCTTCACTGGAATAACCAGGGTAGATCGAAAGGTCATTCTTCTACTTAAGCTTTGCCTAAAATACAGATTGTTTTGAGATGTATGTATTTAACTTGCTGAAGGATGTAGTGGTAATGGTTTTTCAAATGCTGTGGTGATTGTCATAGCCTAAATAATTGATGACTCTTAAAAGACCAGACATGCTGATCTGTATTTAGAAAGGTCTTCCCAACTGAACCTCTGGAGCTGATTTTAACTTTTAAGTATCCTTTGGATATCTTCTGTTACCTTATCAATGTGTTTGATCTGTGTCTTGGGTTGGCCCTGGGTGGACACTGGGTGACCACCAAAGCTGCTCAGTCACTCCCCTCCTCAACTGAATGGGAGAGAAAAAATATCAGCCACAGAATATGCTGAGTTGGAAGGGACCCTCAAGAATCATTGAGTCCACCTCTTAGCCCTGCACAGGAGCATCCCCAAGAGTCACACCATGCACCTGACCGTATCATCCAAACACTTCTTAAAATCAGACAGGCTTGGTGCTGTGAGCACTTCCCTGGGAGCATGTTCCAGTGCACAAACACCCTCTGGGTGAAGAAACTTTTTCTAACATCCAACCTCAACCTTCCCTGACATAACTTCATGCCACTTCCTTGGGTTTTGTCACTAGTCACCACAGAGAAGAGATCAGTGCCTGCTCCTCCTGTTCCCCTCACGAGGAAGTTGTAACTGCAATGAGGTCTCCCCTCAGTTTCCTCTTCTCCAGGCTGAACAGACCAAGTGACCTCAGCCGCTCCTCATACAGCTTCCCCTCGAGACCCTTCACCATCTTCGTTGCCCTCTTGGATGCTCCGTAATACAGCACAAGGCTTATGGGTCAAGATAAGGACAGGGAGGGATCACTTGCTAGTAACGTGACACAGGATAAAACAGATTCAGCTTTGGGAAATCAATTTAATTTAATGCCGTTCATATCAGAGTAAGATAATGAGAAGCAAAACCAAATCCTGAAAACACCTTTGTGCCACTCCTCCCTCTTCTGAGGCTTTAGTTCACTCCTACATTTTCTACCACCTCTCCCCTAGCAGTGCAGGGGGATGGGGAATCAGGGCTACAGTCAGTTCATCACATGTTGTCTCTGCTGCTCCTTCTTTCTTGGGGGGGACTTCTCACACTCTTGCCTTACTACAGTGAGGGGTCTCTCCCACGGGAGATGCTCCGTCATGAACTTCGTCAATGTGAATCCCTTCTGGGGGTGCAGTCTTTCAGGAACAGACTGCTGCAGCACCTAATTCTCATAAGGTCACAACCTCCTTTGGGCATCTACCTATGCTGGCCTGGGGTCCTCCATGGGCTGCAGGTGTGTATATGCTCCACCGTGGAACTCCATGGTCTGCAGGGAGACAGCCTGTCTCACCATGGGCTGCACTACCAGCTGCAGGGGAATTGCTCCAGCACCTGGAGCACCTCCTCCCTCTCCTTCCTCCCTGACCTTGGTGTCTGCAGAGTTGTTGCTCTTGCGTATTCTCACTCCTCTCTCTGCTGCTGCTGTTCTCTGAGCAGATTTTTTCCTTCTTAAAGGTGTTATCCTGGAGGTGCTACCACTCTTGGTGTTAGCCTGCAGTAGATGCATCTTGGAGCAATCTGGCATTGGCTCTGTTGGACAGGGGGAATGCTGCTGGCACCTTCTCACAGAAGCCACCTATGTAGCAACGCTGCTACCCAAACCTTGCCTTGCAAACCCAGTACAATTTGACTTAAAGCAAAGTGAGTCTTGAGGTATGACAGGTTTCTCCAGAAAATGGCAAGCTTTGAAGATGCAGAGGAATCAGAAAGTATGGTCTAAACATGAACTGGAGTGATCTTAAGATTCAAATAGAATCTTGTGCAGACCTGATTAAACATGTTTAACTCTCATTAATTTAGTAACTCTCTCTTAAAGATCTAGTCCATGGTAATAGAAAGTGGTGTGGGGATGACTGTGATTCAAATTCATTTGGTTACAATTATTCAGCTTTTTGTGTAGGTGTCCTCGTGTCTCTGAGCTCAGGCTTGCAAGTGTGAATTGCTTACCTTTGGGTTTATACTCCTAACTTTCAGATTTTTCCCTTCTCTTGGTAATTTCTGACCCATCAAGTGAGACTTCTAGGGGACTAAGGTGCATCAGCTGCTCACAAAGCAAATGCAGGGCTATAGCAGTTCACAGCTTTACATGCTAAGATTAGCAAGAGTTTACTGTGGGTTACTGTGGGTTATTTGGTTTTGGGGTTGGTTTTTTTTGGGAGGGGGCAATGGGAGGGGTGCATCTGGGTGGGGGATGCTTTTAGTGGGTGGGGTTTTTTTGGTTGATTTGGTTACGTTTGTGTTTGTTGGTTTTGTTGTTTGTTTTTTCTAAAATACACTCATCTGAAACTTGTGACAGCTTAGCAGTTGGCTCACATAGGCAGGGTGTGAAGGTCAACTGCAGTTATCTTGGAGTTAAAGTATGCTTGTTAATTGGACATTGTCTGAGGAGCAACCATCCTTAGGTTCTAGATGATACTGCCTCACTGCCGTAAACAGGATGTTCTACCCAAGTTTCACCCACTTCAGACCTTTTATAAACTCACAAATTCATCAGTGGATTCAGCTAATGAAGTTAACTGTGAAAAGAGGCCGTGAAGGCTGCACCTCCTTTATTGCAGTGGTTGCAAAACTACATGGCAGAAGATGGTGTTTATTGCTGGGTGTTGGTGTATGCCTTTTTCAGCTTACCCTCAGGACACGTCTCTGAGGCTATAACAAAAGAGCTGTTGGAGAAATTAGGTACAATTTCGGTGACTTTGCGTGACATTTGCTGCTCATGTTCAAATACCATGTTTCTGTTAGGGATGTATCGATTGAGAGGTCAAAAGAGACGTGAGTTAAAATTACTTGAGACTTTGCTGGTATGGTTCATTTATCATGGAAGAGCTAATTTTATTCCTGTTAATGAATACTAATACTGAGTATTCTCAATTTGCATAGAATCAGTGTCTTTTTAACAGATAAAATATCTAATCTTAATTAAAATGACGTATGGGAATTTGTAAGACTGCTCTCAGGCTACCAATCTGATTTGTAATAGTATTACTGTAAAATGTACTGTTGGAGGATGGTTTGTACATAAAGACCAGCTACACTAGCTAGTTTTAAATGGTCAGTAACAAAAGATCATATAATAATGGAAATCTATATATCTGGACCTTGACAATGTTTTGGTAATCTAAGCCAACATGAATTGAAACCAAACCTTTTATAGTGAAGTCAGCAGTAATGATACCTTGGCATGCAAGATTTGGCATTGGCAGGGGTGTATATGATATGTAGGTTATGGAGAAAAATAAACAGGAGTAACAAAAATGCAGGTGAGCCTGAAATTGCAGTTGATCTGAGCGTTGGCTTATGTCTGTGGAAGGAAACCTGATACAAGGCTTTACTGTTCAGCAGCCAGTGTCACAATCAAGGTAGAGCTAGGATTGCCAGATGTTAAGCAGATACCTCATGGAATTTGAGGCCAGGTCTTGCTTCTGCAAGAGAAATTAAGATCCCTTTTTCCAAAGAAGGGTATCTTAAGCCAACTGGCAAGCTTGTTCTTGAAATAACTTTCAAACTGCATGAGTGCATTTTACGAGAGAAGTATCTTGACTCTGAGAACTTGTATGTCTTAGTTGTAGTACTGCTGGTTTGATCTCATTTTGCAGCTTGAAAGATAAAATTTACTGTGACAATTACGGAGACAAACAAATGCTTATATCTGCTTTTAATCAGAAGGATGCATACCAGGTAAAGCATATTGTGTATACTATGATGAGCCAATCCATTGACTTGTAAAAGTTTTACAGCTAAATACCGATCCTTCTCTGCAATGACAGAGCCAGATTCACAGCAGTAAATTGCTGGTTCAATTCTCACAACTTGCAGTAGGGTTGAATACTTAGCTTATTCATAGCAAGATATTGTAATGTGGTAATTATGCATTATCTGAATTTAATATACGTGTAGTGTTTTTTAAAATGTAAGTTTTTTCTCTTTATTGCCTGCCTGGGTTTTCTTTGAAAACATAAAAAACATTTGCAGTTGAGCTTCTTCAGGAATTCCAAGGTCGTCATTTTAACTGTAAGTCTGACTGGTAAAACATTTCACAAACAACTTTTCTGGGGGATGGTGACTGTTTTACAGAGATAGGGAGAAAATGCAAAACCATGGCAGACAGTCACCAAAATGAGAATATATCTAATAAGTGTTGCAAATTCCATTTGAAGCTTAAATAGATTCTATAGCATAGATTTTATAAGATACTCCAGATTTGAATTGACATACTGGAATTTTTGCACAGAGTTGAAACTTGAACCCAGTAAGTGTTGAAGGATAGCATATTCTTAGTAGCATAAGAATGTTCATTACATCACTTCCTTTGAGAAGGCTTTTTATACTTTGTATGAATGTACTGCAAGTTGCACATGCTTGTTAGTCTCTCACATCAGGAAGCTTTCATCTTGAGATATCACTGGCTTCAAGCAGGCAGTTTTTATCCTTATAACGTCCATTAAATTTGTGTTCAGATTTAGGATCTAGCTGGGAGTTAAGAAAAAAAAGGTAAAACAAATTTTATTCGGCTATACTAATTATAGACAGTGGAGATAGTCTCACAAGGTCAGTTTCTGTTAGCTGGTTGGCAAAAATGGTCCCCATGTGCAGTATTAATCAAGGTAACTCCTTTGAGTGAAAGGAGGAAAACTTTGTTAAGCTCTCTCTGTGTAAGTGTCCCTGTAGGTGGTTCAAGGAGCAGCTGAAACCTTGGTGCCATGTTTGTGCTGCAGGAGCTTGTTATCAAATCTCTGGCTGTTTCTCAGGTGGTTAGTATGACTTCATGTCACAGAATAAGCTTAACTACCCAGCTATTTAAAAATCCTCTGAAGATTCTCTGACATCAGTTGAAATACTTGAACATAATTGAAGAAATATTTTTGTCTAAGAAAATTACTGTATTAGTGCCCAGAAGAACCAGCTGTTCAACTAACAAAATACATGTATGTCTAACCCAGCTATCAAAGCTATCAAGACCAGGTTAAAACGAGAAATAAAAATTGCTTCTAGCTTTGTTTAGTGAATGGTTGATTCTCTTCCAAAGAGTCTGCATTAGTAATGAAATAGTTTTACTTCTAGGAATCCTGAATATGAAAGTTTTTAATAAGACCCGGTCAGCTTTTCAGTGTATGTGGTCTTCAGAATATCCAAATAATGTTTTCTCTAAATGTGTGAAAGACAGTTCTCGAGTATTTTAATTTCTCTTTTGCAAGAGATACACTTAACTTGTTGAGTAAGGGTTTTCTGAATTGCTCTGATTCCTAATGCATCTAAAAGTTGGTGAAAATGACCAGGCTTCCAATTTGGATTGTGTTGTCAAGGTTCTGCTTATGCACTGAAATTATTCTGGAAGAAAAACCCCTCCTTGGAGTTGAGAGATAAGAATTTAAGGCTTCTCCCCATGTAAGTATTTGGGAAATATTAAGAGCAGCACACATACTCTCTTAATAGTTTACCTGAAGAACAGGTTCTTAACCAAGAGATTCAAAACTTAGTGGAATCTGGATGGTACAGACAATGAGAAAAATTTAGGTTTGGCCATCTGAGACTGCTGCAGTAACAGAAATGGGAAACAGCTTCCCTGCAGGGGCACAGTCCTCTGACCTTGGCTGGTCCCGTGACTGAATGAGTGCTATTTTTCTAAATGTCTGACCATCGTCATCTTGTTCCATCTCAGGGCTAGTATCCCCTTTCTGAGAACAGGGTTGTATTTTTTCCCTTGGCTTTTTTCCCCTCCATTGCTAACTGCAAGCAGGTAAACCAGTCGGTTAATTTGTTTCATCTGTCAGCCTAATGTTTGAAACTTTTTTTTCCTCATGCAAATAGTTGAGATTAATTTAGGAATGCTATTCCCAAGCTGGTTCTAGCAAAGCCTGTCTTCCAGAGAGGTAAATGTGCTGGGGCACATTTTAGTGGATACACTGCAACTTCACAATGCAGCCAGAATGTCAGGGTCTGAACAAGAACCGTGTTGTCTGTGAAATGCAGAATAATCTCCCCTTCTGAAAATGATAAGGCTTCTGGGAGGGACAATTTGTTTAATTTCATACCTGAACAACTAGTTCATATAAGCAAGCCTTGGGGATATCTTCAAGTAAGTGACTGTATTTAGTTCATGTCTTTGGCCTGGGGCTGAGCTCCAGTTACAGCTTCATATGATTTAATATCACTTGAAAAGATTGGATTATTAGCTTTCCCATTCCTCAGACAGATAACGAAGTTCAGTCAGAAACCAAAATTTAAAGCTGAAGGAGTTGAAAGAAAACTAAATTTAAAATGAGCAAACAAAAATAAACCCCACAAATGCCTCCCCCCACACCTCACTTTCATAACTATCACATCAGACCTAATTGCCAATGGTATTTGAACTTTCTTGAATTCTTCATTGTGTGGTTGCTTTTTAGAAAAGCTTTACAAACAATAAAGTGTGCAGTTTTTTCATTCACCTCTAAAGTAAGGTTACTTATTCCTCAGCCTTCTTAGCATCATCACTTTGGTTTGTGTTTTTCTGGAGAGATGCTTCAAAAAACTATTCAAGAAGATGTCCAGGAGGCACCTTTTCATGGTTTATCTGATAAGGACAGAGGCAGAAAGCAAATTGCATGTTCAAAGCCCTTGTCAGATGTGAAACTTTTAAAATGCTTAATTTTCAGCAACTTGTCCTGGTTACCCTTTCCTCCTTCTGTTCGAATGGGTCTGTTCAAAGATCTGCTCATCCTTCAAAGAGACTCCTTACTGGGAAAAGTGTGTGTGCATATAAAATATGTGCACTTGCTCTTCTAGTTTATCAAGTGCTTTAATTTTTAAGTGTGCCATGAAGAAGTGGAATTAAGCAGTTAGACTAACACACTACACTAACACATTAATGACAAAAAGTAATATTGACAGACTACAGAGATAGATTTTATGGATGATTTTGTCTCAGGAAGTATGCAAGGCAGTTATGGAAGCATCAGTGGAGGCAATCTGAAAGTGAGCTCTGTATTTTCGGTAGATTGTATACTTGAGACAGCATTAGAATCCAGTTTATGTGATAATGCTGTTTCTGGAAGAGTAGCTTCCCGTGTTTTTTCTAGCTAAATCTTGTATTAGACATCTCCACAGTTCCGTTATGTCAAATACCTGTGCATATAAATACTTGACTCAGCTATTCAAAGCCAGTACCTGGTTCATTAAGAGAAAAAAAGGTCTTACTTTTTGCATGCTTCCTATCTTCTTGCTCTTTAGAGCCTGCCTAGAGACTGTAGTTGACAGTATTTTCCTGGCTAAAGATGGAGGAACGGAAAAATGAAAAAGCAAAGGAAGTTGGCATTGCTCTCACTTCTTGCAGGTCAGTTGCCTTAAAGGTAGACAGCCTTTAAAGCAGAATTTCTTTCTTGAAATAGACTCCACTAAATGAAGAGGGGAATTAAAACAGGGTACTTGGTTTATTTGCTAGGAATAAGTTTAAACTTTCTTGTATCTGATTGCTGGGTGGTTAGGTGGATACTTCTCAAGTGTCCTATAAATCTGGAGGTTTTTGCTTATCTGTTGCTCACATATCTTAGTTTCTTGTTCTGCCTTTTTAAGCATATTCATTTTACATCTCAGAGGTGATCTGGGGACTACAGACAGATATTGTTGTTGGATTTAACCCTATCCTATTCTAGAAATGCTGGTCAGATATTTATGGCTCTTATGTACTTTGCTGTCTTCCTGCTTTGCCCCCACTCCTTTGTCATTAATGAGTTAAAAGGAAATAGCACTGGATGAATCTGAACACACTGTTAGTTCCAGAGTCAAACATTGTGTCAACTGAAAAATAAAAGTAAGGACATGATCATGATTTAGGATGCAAGCAGTTTGTACAACATCTGATATGGAAAAACGGGTTTGAGCTAGAGCAGAGCCAGGTCAGGTTAGCTGGGAGCCTCTGCAAAGTCAAGTTCAGGCAGGATCAGAGCCCTAGCTCAGGCTGGGGCACACTTGCAGCCAACAGATGTACTGGTCAGTGAAAAAGTGGTTCTAATGACATCAACTAGTGTGGCAGACTACAGTGACCTAAAGCAATTCCTAGCTTCATGAGCCAGTGGCTTCTTAGCTGAGAAGGAGGCAAAGAGCAGGAAAATTTTCTTGGGAAAGTTCTAGCTAGGAATTGCGTGAAACATCAGTGCTGTTGCTCAAAGCCAGTGAGGTGGTAGATCTAAGTGGCAGCAGACTATAGATGGTGCTTCTGCTGCATGCTGTGTTAGGGATGTCCAAGTCACCTTTCTTAAAGCATTTTAGAGGATACATTGGGTTGTGTTTCATTCCAAGATATAATGGCCAGATTACCTGACACTACACCTGTGCAGGGATGTCAAAGTACTGCTGTGCTCTGTGTGTGTGTATAAGGGATTACTCTGTGCTCTCGTGAGTTAGACTAACTGTACAAATGACAAAACGTTTTCACAGAGGAAGAAGCTAGTACTTACATTGGTCATTGCCCAAGTTTGGAGGAAAGGTCAGAGAAGTGCTTAAAGTGTACTGCAGTCTGGCTTTGTCATGTCTTCAAAGATCTTTAAAAGCCTTTTGCTTAGGTGTTCAGTGATTAAGATGATTGGCCAACCAAGCTGTATTGGTGTGTATACGTGTGCAGTAATTATGTACCACCACTTAAAGTAGGGAAAGGAGCTCCAGAGTGTACAGCAGCTGGATATTTAGGGTTGAACTCCCAAAACTGGATGCTGAAAGAAGCTTTGGCTTCTTTCAGAATCAACTAGATTAGAAAAACCTCTGAGATCATGGAGTCCAACCTTTGACCTAACACCACCTTGTCAACTAGGCCATGGCACTCAGTGCCACATCCAGTCTCTTCTGAAATACCTCCATGGATGGTGAATCCACCACCTCCCTGGGCAGCT
>JAWWMO010000043.1:34231484-34265735 GCA_035047845.1 Dendrocincla fuliginosa
CCTTTCTTTGGACACACTCCAGCACCTCAATGTCCTTCCAAAATTGAGGGGCCCAGAACTGGACACAGCACTCAAAGTACGACCTAACTAGTGCTGAGTACAGGGGAAGAATCACTGCTCCGGTCCTGCTGGCCACACTATTCCTGACACAGGCTAGGATGCCACTGGCCTTCTTGGCCACCTGGCCACACTGCTGGCTCATGCTCAGTTTCCTGTCAGTCAGAACCCCCAGCTCCCTTTCTGCCTGGCTGTTCCCCAGCCACTCTGTCCACAACCTCTAGCACTGCATGGGGTTGTTGTGGCCAAAGTGCAGGACCCTTCATTATTGACATCTCTGTATTTAGTTGCTAACTGTAGATAGAAGACTGAAAACTGAAAAAATCAGCTTAAACTGTCCTTTTAAAGACACTGAAACTGCTGCAGTTCACCAAGATTACTATACTGGGATTTCCCCTACACCCACTATGTTTTTGTTATTCTAGGGACACCTTTCTAGAAATAAAGGGATAACTGAATGTTTGTTTTAAAGAAATGATGAGTAATTTAGTTAAAGGCTTAACTTGTCATGAGTTTGAAAGGTGCCTTTCATTACGAACAGAATTGTCTCTAACTGTAGAAAGGCTAAACAATTTACAGATTTGTGGATCTAACTGAACATTCACAGTAGTGCCAAATAGATAAAAACCTGTGGTGTGAATGGTTCTCATGGTCTGCATTTGCAAAGAATTGTGTAGGGAAGGAAACAGCTTTTAAAATCAGGAGTGAAACAATATCCTATTAGGTGTGAAAATCACTGAAGAGTCTCAAAATTTATTGGTAACAGAAGCCTTAAGAGTTTCTTGCTGCATTCCTTAGTGAGAAAGAGTTTAGATAAGTTGAAATACTATGCATTTGCAAGAGGAAATAGGACCTGGCCTCTTGATTTCTCAGTCTTCTGACAGTGTGGAGATAATCAGAGATGGCAAAGATGGGATGCTATCGGGTGGTGGTTTAATTTCTGTGTAAATCATCTTAGCATTTTGTGCTAAACACCTAACAGATGGTGTGATTTCAGAGGTGCTGAGATTACTGCTGATGAGACAGGTCTTTCTTATCTTACTTTCCTTGCTTCTTACTTTTTATGCGTACCTGTGTTGGGTCCCTGCACTTCCCTTTTCTCCAGCCCCCACATTATTCATTAGTTGGGGAGGGTTTCATCTTTCTGCAGGAGTGGAGAGGGGAGAAACGGGTAATTCAATCTGCTAAATGCTAGAGTCCCCACAGGAAAGGAACGGAGACCTTCCTCTCAGGGCAGCAGTAAGAGTCCTGTTAGCTCAGTTGCTAGTGGGACTGTAAGAGGTGTGGTTTTTTGAGCAGTATGACCCAAAGACCTGTCCCAAAATCTGTGGCCTTCTTTCGGTTTTGCTGGATCAGTTTTCAGCAAAGATGAGCAAGCAGATCTGAACAGATTGCTGTAGGCAGCCCACTATCTAGTGTGGAAGAGGGGAACAGATCTAGTTTGTAGAAGAGGAATAGTCTCAAAAGAATATTTTAGTTGCCTCCACTTATTCATGAAACATCAGTCATTATAACTGCAGTTAGATATCTAGCAAAACATTAATCAACTTTAAGACTTAGGAAGGGATTATTTTTTTTTGTGAAAAATTATTTCTGGGATCCTGCTGTTCTTTTCAAGAAATGCTTGTTTGCTGGGAAGAGAATTTAATTTTCTTATACAAGTCTCTGTGTGATTCTTCGTTTGGCATTTAAGTGTTTCAGAATGAGAAAATGCATCCTGTCTCCTCTTGGATAACTGTTTCTTGTTAATAGTAACTGTTAGCTTTAGTATAGTAGAGTTTATGCAATATTCAGAACAGTAACAAGGTAGAGGAAATACTATGTCTGATGGTTTGCAGCATTTTATTGTAGTTGCATTAAGAGTTGATAGTTTGGAAACGTCTGTTGTATTAAAAAAAATTAAAGGAGTTTTTATCATACCCTACTTAGTGAACTGGACTGTGATGTCATGGTTGTACTTTCTGTTATAGATCAAACTTTAACCAGACTGGTGCTTTTGTGTCTTTTAGGTATTGAGGGTGATTTATCTCTTGCATCATGCGTGAATACAAGCTAGTGGTTCTTGGTTCTGGAGGTGTTGGAAAGTCTGCTCTGGTAAGTACTCTATGAGGCAGTTCAAGTATAGTTTTTTTAGGCCCATTCTAGTTAAATACGCTCTCTGCGAAAGAGTATTTCTTCATGTAATTGTGCACAAGTAAATATAAATGTTAGTAATGACTGCTGCGACTT
This sequence comes from Dendrocincla fuliginosa, assembly GCA_035047845.1. Taxonomy (NCBI): domain Eukaryota; kingdom Metazoa; phylum Chordata; class Aves; order Passeriformes; family Dendrocolaptidae; genus Dendrocincla; species Dendrocincla fuliginosa. Next base: position 34,233,771 of record JAWWMO010000043.1, read on the forward strand.
CATGGCTAGAATAGGTAGATCCTTTACTGGGTACATCTGCATCCACTACTGAATTACCACATGCTGTTGTTTTTGTATGGGTTGGTTCATGGTGCTTGATCAGTCTTAGGCAGTGAGGTGCAGAGCCACAGCATTATGGAGGTCTCTGGCTTTGGTAGGTAACCGAGCCATCAGTCTGTGGGAAATCAAGCTGTTTTGTGAATCTCACACAATGAAACAGCTTGTCTGTGTCTGGCTTTTTTAAGTCCTGTCTCTAGAAAGGTCATCAAGGTATTGCTTGCTTAATGTTTAATAGCTGTCTCTAAAGCACTATTTTTTTAATGCGAACAGAAGTACGTATTTGCATGTTTGTAGGAAGTTGAGCATGTTTTCTATGCCTTTCTGTGCTGGTAGGTGTATGGCTGTGGCAGATAGATGATTGTAAATCAAAGAGCTTGTGCATTTTAATTAAATGATTACAGAACAGGTTAGTCTGACCTTGACTAGAGCTGAAAAAGTTTGCAAAATGTGATGTTCGCAGCCCACCTCAAAACTTTGCATTTTTCAGTTTAACTGTGCACCTTATCATAAAGTAAGGTCCACAGGTCCACTCCTGAGTAAGAGGTATTCTCTTACAAAGCAGCTTCTAAAGAAAAACTTAAATGACAAACCATGTTAGATTATGAAAAACCGTTTTCCTTCACCTCTGAATTCTTTATCTTGCGGCAGCATTTCTGGATTTGAATGTGTCTGCTTTGACTTGGCCATTGAGTCTTAAAGTTCCATCTGACTTGCACTAACAAGATCCTTCATGCTAGGTACACAGGAACAGCTTACTGAGTCTGGTTAAGACTAGTTAAAGCTGGCAGTTCCTTTTTGACTAATTCCTGTGCTGGGAGATAAGTAGTAGAAGATGCAGTAGTTCTAAATGCAAATGTAAAAGCTGTGCAGCTGTATAATATCCTGGTCAACTAGAAACTAATACTGATTCTAAGAGTTAGGCAAACCTTAAATCAATGCATGCTTTAATTCTTACATTTCAAGTGAGGGTGGATAAAAGAAACATACAACATTGCTTCATCTGACCATTAAATAGGCATACACATCTAACTTAATGTTGTTTCTTAAAATTTGTAGTTATATCAATCATTTGATTTGCCTTAAAAATGTAATGGATAATTGAATATACACCTAGAAGAGTAATTTGTGTACGATGTTTATAAAATGTCACTATGCAAGAGAATCTTACAAGAACTTTTGTGTTGCAGACTGTACAGTTTGTTCAAGGAATATTTGTTGAAAAATACGATCCTACGATAGAAGATTCCTACAGAAAGGTATATGCAAAAGACTTCTCTAGTGTTATAGAAACTTAAAGCTGCAGTACCTGTTGTCAAATATGTGAGTCGCTGCTTGAAAAAGGGTAGGCCTGGAAAGACCAAGTAACTTAACAAGTTTGAAATATAAAGGCACTCTTCAAGTCTGTTTAAAAGGAATAATTCGAGGCTAGCTTTTTAATGTTTAAGCATAACACCTTATTAGCTAGTTAATAAAAAATGTTAATTTCATTGTCAGAATTGGGAACATTGATTTTTAAAAAAAAGTAAAATACACTGCAATTTTTTATTTTTATACTACTAATTATTAGTTTGTGTCTGCAGATAGATTTGGACTTGGAGGTGCTAAGCCACTTTGCTACTAAGAAAATTGCTGAAACCAACTTCACACTCACTTTTAGAACACTGGAGGCATTGATCATACTGCATCCACAACAATTTAAATGATAGCTAAATATGTTTCCATTAGAGGGGTGGTTGTTTTATTAATAAGTTAGCGCAAACCTATCATAGATGAACAAGCATTTACAGCAAGTGGCCTGTTAGTTTCTCTTGCCATCTTCAGCATGACAGGCTGAAAGGTTTGATTCTTTTTGCATTATCTTGAATCTCCACATTAATCATGCTGCAGTTTCACCTGAGACCATGATTAAGATTGCAAAATGAGATAGTTGGTATCTGAACTGCTACCATTAACCGTTTGGTGGAACAGATAAGTTTTTGACCGTGGCAGTTAATCTGTCTTTTGTTTTATCTGAATTACTTTTTGGATGCATTAATACTTTGTAGCTCATCACATGGACACAAAAATGCCAGGTAGACAGGATGCACAAACCCTAGCTGGGAATGTGCAAAAACTGCAAGACCTCTTTCAACACTGGGCTACATTTATATTGGAATAAAGAGGATGTATTAACAGCTGTTGCAGCATATAGTCACCAGAATGTCTTCTGAACAGAAAAGGAATTAGAGCAAAATGATACATTCACACCTCTTTCTTTGACCTTATGTAAACTATATGTTGGAAAAATCCTCCTCTGTCTTAAGTATGTGGGCTTCCAGCCAAAGCTAGAACTCTAATTAAAGAGACAACACCAAAACCAGATTCTATGTAGACAGTTTTTCTGTATTAGAGAGGCATGATTTTTAGATCCTATCCCAATGCTTTGTGCAGGCCTTTGCTGGGTCAGACCCAGTAAATGACTCAAAAAATCAAAAGCTGACCTAAAGGGAAATGTTTCTTTTGTTATATATTTACATTCTTCAAGTCATACTAGGTCTATGATGTTTGTGGGGTTAATTTTTCCAAAGACTATTTCCATGGAGCCTAAGGAAGTAAAGCCATCTTACGAAATTTTGGCTTTTGCTAACTACACCTTTTTGTGGCTCTTGCTAGAAAATATCTTATTATGTTCCTTTCAGGTTTGTTCCTGAAATGACTAGTAATACCTCTGAGTAGTCTTTTCAAATCAGGAAGATTTTTAAGTCTGGACAACACTGTATGCAGTTGTTTTCACCCCCTCACTGTACTTAAAATTCTAACTTGCTTCTTGACTTGAGTGACTTCAAAGTGTGTTGATTTGGCAGTTGCAATTTTATGCTATTAATGTTAAATCTAATTTTATAGTATTTGAAGTTGAGAGGATGTGACTTGTTTGTCTGGAACTAAATAACTGAGCGTGAAGTCTTGAAACTTGATGCCTTCATTTACTCCCCAAATATTTCTTCATAAAGTGAATAAATGCTGCTTAATTAGCTGAATAACTTTGTCAGCAACAGTGTTAAAATCATGGTTATTTTTAAGGAATCTCCATCCATAGGCAGCATAGGGGAGATGTAAGAGTGGAAGTGCTCCCCTTTCCCACCCCCTAAGCTCAAATCTAGTTACAGAAGAAAAGGCACAAGTTAAACTGGTTACAATGCGTATATGGAAAATAGGTGACACAAAGTTCTTTTGAGTGCTGATGTGTCAACCAGGAATTTTACATGCAAATGAAAACAAAGGAAGTGTAGCAATAGCTTGAAAGAAAAAAAAAAAAAAAAGAAAAAAAATTCCTTGTAGGCTGCTTGAAACAGCTTGAGGACACTTACATGTTCTTTGCTGCCCTCACAGCCATTTCTTTGAGGCAGAAACTAGAGAAACTCTGGAATTGATACAGAAACTGATCCATCTTCTTGGATCTTCTTAAATCTTCTGGTTTTTTGCAAACTTCTCTAAGTGTCAAGTGTTCTAATTAGCGTTCCTGAAGGCTTGTTTTGGGGACACCACTCTTAGTGGTGCTTGTTTAATTGTTTGCATTGAACTACTTACGCTCTTGTTGATATAAATTACTATTAAATGAGCATTAGTATGACAGTTCAACTTCTAGCTTTCACTTGTACGTTTCTTTCGATGTATTATGATCCCTGAAACAAGTGGAAATTAGTTGTGCTGGTTGCTGATAACCATGATTACAAATTCAGCAGCCTCCTTTTAAATAATCAAAAATCCCTAATCACTTTGCAAAGTGGTATTTGGCTGCTGATGCTGCATTTGAAAATGTCACTGGGGCTCTTTGAAAGGCTTCTTCCTGCTGTTTTCAAACTGTATGTTCATACAAACTTCTCAAGCCATTATGTTACTTTATGCATTATGAATTTGCTTATAAAAATCATGCAATTTCTGATGTCTTTTGAGGGTAGAGTTGCAAGCAGAAAAATTCTAACAAACTGATCTTTCTCTCTTGACAGCAAGTTGAAGTAGATGCACAACAGTGTATGCTTGAAATCTTAGATACTGCAGGAACGGTATGTAAAAAAGAACCTTCCTAAATGCTGATGTACAGTGTTAAAACCATCAAAAACTCTAGGGATGTGAATGGTGACGGGTTTCCTTCCTCATTCTATGAAGAGTAACTCTGATCATTGCATTGAATTAAAGGGTGTTCCTTTACATACTAGTGTTTAAACAATACTTGAGTATTGCAGCAGAAAATTAATTGCAAGTTTCCTGTGAGTTCATGTTCTGTGATAGGGGAAACACCAGATATAGCATTTTAAGAGATTTTGCTCCTGTTTTAAGTTTATATTACCCAGAGGAAAATTTAGGCCTACTGGCTACTCAGGTTTGATTTCTATTGCTGAAGAGAATACATTCTTTCTTCTCATCTCCTTTCTCTTTTGTGTGTGAGATGTACCGTGACATTGGGATAAAAATAGTATTGCTTTAGTCAGCTTGTAGGAGCTCAAAGCACAAGGTTTATGCTGACCCTTTGCATACGGCTCAGGTTTTCCTCTGACTAGTTCCAGAAATTTTGAAACCAGTCATTTTCCAGTGAGCTTAAGTTTAAGACCCTTGGAGTTTTAACATGTGTTCTTTGAACTGTAATAGTAATCTGGTCCAATAATGATTTATTTAAATTCCTTATTAGATTAATACTGTGTAAAAATACAGAAGGATGGCGTGGCTATTTCCTAGAAATAAATTGCACTTTTTATCTGACATAAAGGGAGGGACAGTAAGTGATCAATCAGGCATCAGATAGCCAAGTCACAAAAGTGAGAAAGGTAAATGCTATTCCACAGTCATACTGGCTAGAGTTTTCAGAGAGAAGTCCTGGTGCTGTTCTGCAGTGCATCAGTGAGTCTTTATTTGCAATATCGTAGCTGTCACTGAAGTCAAGGAAATGTGACAAGTCTATTGAGTGTCTCCATCCTCTAGTCCATCTCCTTGACAATTAAAGTGGAATTTAAAATAGAAAAGTGCCTATACTACAAAATGGAGGCTGAAAAGGGATGCACATACTTTATGATCCATTTTAAGGAACTGTCAGTAGATGGAGAAAAAGTATGGGAGGAATGTAACTTCTGTAGTCTACAGATGACACTATACCTTCTACTGTACTTCTCTCCCATGAAATTACTCTGGTTTCTGTGACTTTTCTTCCCAAGGTGTGGCTGTTGGCAATATCTGGATGTTGCTCAGCCATCCCAGGTGGTTTTCCAAACTTCAGATTTCTTTAAAAGCAGTTCTGTTTACTATAGTGCTTATAGTCAAATAGTAAAGTATTGGTCAGTTTAACAGGGAAGGGAGGGGGCACAAATGCACGGTAATTGTGACCCCTTTGTGACATTAAGTTTCTAGCCATTTATGCAGGAAAGTGGAAATTGAATGTGACTTCTCTGTCTTTTAATTACAGGAACAGTTTACAGCGATGAGAGATCTATACATGAAAAATGGACAAGGTTTTGCATTAGTATATTCCATCACAGCACAGTCTACATTTAATGATTTACAGGATCTAAGAGAACAGATTCTTCGAGTCAAAGACACTGATGATGTAAGCATCTCTAAAAATTATTAATACTTAGAGTTTTCATTACAGATGTTGCAGTGTATAGATACTGTGGTCAGATGGCTTCCAAGCTTTAAATTAAGAGATGTATCAACGAGTAGATGCATAGTGCAGATATACAACTCTTCAGGTAAACTGAAAAAATTGTCATTTGTCATGGGTTATGTAGAGAATTGCTTAATCCGTTCCTTCAAAATGCTTTATTTGGAGCTGCATATAATCTTACTCACCAGTATTGCAACAAACATTTCTAAAGCCACTCTATGTTGCCTTAATAACTATCAATGAAGGTTTTAAAACACCTAGAATTTCATTTTCTCATTAATGTTCCTACTGTTTATGGTATTTCAAAAGCACAAAATTCTAAGTTCTCACAGAAGACAGTACTGTAAGCTTAAATTTAGTTTAAATTAAGTTTAAATTTTTATGTTATGTAGCTTTTATATTTTGTCTGTTTGCTTGCAGTTGTTTGGTCATCCTATTTCCACACAATTTCTATATGCATCTCTTAACACTATTAAAGCTATAAAGTGAGGCTAAGGCATTTTATAAATGATCAAAAAAACATTTACTACAGTTGAAGGAAGTGAATGGTCAGTCCCCTAATAAAGGAAAGAGGTATTTCAAATGTGAAACAGCAATAAGAGTGTGTTTGTAACAGAAACACCTTGTAGATTATACCCTTGAGGCAGAAAAACTTCCTTCTTGAACTAAAATATAAGCAATGACCAGTGAAGTGTGCTCATCTGATTTAAAATATGTTTATGCAGACTTAGATGCTTTCCTTACTGCATGTATGTGCATATGCTTCTGCTGACAGCAGACACAGAATGTATTAAACGTTTCAGCTTCAGGAAAGTGTATTACAACTTCTGTAATACAAACAACCTTGCACTTTCTTGACTGTAAGCATTTGCAGGTCTTGCCTGTATTCAGCAGATTTCTTCCAGCAGCGAGTTATTACCCATTAACTCAAATATATCTCAAAAGTCTTGTATTTAAGTTGCATGTACCTTTCCCATCCACAACTTACCAAATTATGGCATTGTTTAGAATGAAATTAGTTTTGTACATTAAAATCAAGATAAATGTGATTGTATTTTAAACCTTACTTTATATGGTATATTTATGCTGAAAGCATAGTATCCTGGTAGTATTTCCTTAGAATTGTATTTCTTTTCAGAACACCCCCCTCAGTCTTGAAAGGCATTCCTAGTATTAGCACAAAGATAATGAGCTTTGGTTTCCATCAAAATTCACAGAAAAAGTTTTTCATATGCCAAAGCTTAGGCATGACTTGCTTTCTCAATGGGGGGAAATTAGAAAATATAGTTGTATTATTATAAACCTTTTTTTCAACACTTGAATCTTTGAGGAACTTAGCTTTGTCCTTAAATTAGTAAAAGAAAGGGGGAAAAAATCGTATTATTGTCTTTTCTTGCCACAAAGGTCATATCAGTGTTTTCTATAGTTGGTAATTCTAATAAGGTAGCATGTTTCTTTTCTCTGTATGCATTACCTTGCTAATAAGAACTGTGTGCACAAACTGCTCTTGAAAGGTGTGCTGAAAGTAGAGGAATGGTGAAAGGAGCTTTAGCATCTCTTATCATGCTACTAGTACAGGACACTGTTTCCAGGATTTCTGAATGTGAGAATTGTGTAGCAAATTCTTCAGTAGACTTCTTGATGCCTTAAACATCTAAAAATGAAATCTCAGTAAGTCATCTAGAAAACATGAAATTTGCTCAGTTTGGCAATGTACTAAATCCTCAAACCATGTGACATGTTGCCCTGCCAAAAGCAGGCAAAAAATACAGTCACTTTGATTTGAGTATCACACAACTGTAAACTTAAGTTTCAATTAAACCAGAGCTTGATTATTCTGAAAGTCGGGATCCTCTAAGGATTCAGATGGGGTTTTAGGTGCATGTTTGCGTGATGCTTTTGTAAAATTTTAATTATTTCTTTGCTGGCATTAAATTGTTTTTTTAGGTGCCTATGATTCTGGTTGGCAATAAATGTGACTTAGAGGATGAAAGAGTTGTGGGAAAGGAACAAGGTCAGAACCTAGCAAGGCAATGGAATAACTGTGCATTCTTAGAGTCTTCTGCAAAATCAAAGATAAATGTTAACGAGGTAAGGCACATTAGCTGTGTAGGGGAGGGGGGGACAGGGAGAGAAGGATGGGGAGGGGGGACGGGGAGAGGAGGATGGGACACTGGTAACCAAGCATTAACAGTTTGTTAAGGGAAAACTAACAAAATCATGAATAACGTCCTCTGTAATGGACAAAACTGTACCATATTATTGTGAGATGTTTTTGTTAAGAAATATATTTATGTTAAGGGATTTGACTTGGGATTTTTGCAAATATATTAATTATAGTATAATTTTCAGATTATATTCATATGAACTTAAAAGAAATACTTTTTTTCATGTTCCATTCCCTAGTTGATACAATCTCTATCAACTGAAACTGGACTGCTAGACTATTATTTTAAAGACCTTTAAGAGAGTTAAGTCATTAAAACTATATTTATTTGATGTTAAATTATTTGAGATAGTAAGAACAAAAACTCTTAAAGGTTTTGTTAAAATTAACTGCTCTGTAAGGAAAAAGGGAAGCAAAAGCCTTTCTACTATGTATCTACTTGTTAATGGGAGCTAGATGATTGATCAAATGTATGAATTTTGGGGATTTGCTGTAATGCATGCCTTTTTAGTTGGGGGAGGTGCCAGCATGAAGAATGGGATACAAAAGTATTAAAAAAAGAAGCTGTGGTAGTATTTACATTTCTGAAATAGGTTGAATTTTATTATAAACCTTGATACAGTTCATTAGGTCATGTGGAGAACATTGGTAACCTCAGCCAAGTTGAAAGGCCCTCTGTGTAAGACTTGCAAGTAATCAAAAGAGCATGGTGGTTTTTAGTGCAGCTCATTTTTAAAACAAGTAATGTGCGTTTAATTAGTTGGGAACTTCTGGAAACTATTCACTTTTTCTTAAATACAAATTAATCACTCTAACTGTATAAAAGTCATATGTTTAATAAACTGAAACTTCCGTTGAATACTGTAAGCCCATGTTGAAACATTTTGCTGCTTTACAGCCAGTGCTTAGGATACTACTAGGATGGCTTTAGTATGAGGACTTCCTTAGTTTAGGAGATACAGAAATAATTGGAACCATGTCAATTATGAATGAAATGGATGGCTGTTGAATTGTAGTATGTTGACTTTTCTTAAAATAATCTTTCAACAAAATCATGTTCTCATTAGAATTCTAGGAGACTCAAAGTGTGTGAGTCCCATACATGAGTTACTTTTCTGGGAAATGTTATGCTTTATGTCATGCTTTAGGTCTAGGAAGGCTGCATTCCTTCTTTAGACACCAGTATTTTAAAGTACCTGGAATAATATCCTTAGACTGATTTGAGTTAGGAGAAATCTGTGACCTGTTTCTTGACCTCAGTGCTGAACTGCAAAATAATATAATATAGTAGTTGATCATTGTGGCATTTTTCATGTGAATTCAAATGAATTTGACCCAGAGATTAAATAGCTGCAGATTATAGATGCCTTTCCAGTTTGCCTCACTGCAAGTGGAAATCCCTTGGCAAACAATTATCTTAAACAAGAAAAAACCCAAGCAGTTATTAAGTACACAACTCTCTAGCTTTGTGATAACCGAATATTTACAGGGGTTTTTGAGTGTGAGTACATTATATGTGAAGATTCAAGTCTTCAGGTTATAAGAGAAACCTCTTAATTTCAATAACCCAACTGATTTTTATCTTCTCAGATCTTTTATGACCTTGTGCGACAGATTAACAGAAAAACTCCAGTGCCTGGAAAAGCACGCAAAAAGTCATCATGTCAGCTACTTTAATACATAACTGTACTGTAGCTCTGAGCCAGGTAAACATTTTAATTTTTTCTGTGCACTATGGCTATTAAAAACAAACAAAACAGCAATAGAAACCCTAAACAGCTGTCGTTGCTGTTGGTGCAGAACAGCATTGAAAATTATTGATTTGCATTATCATAGAAATGTTTCTAGTCTGTATTTTGCCATTTCTAAGTCAGAACTACAATTATGTGCAAGATACACTGTTCACAATAGTATCAAAACTTTTTTTCAAGATTTAAGGTGTTGGCAGAGCTCAAATTAAGTGTTTTGATACTTTCAAGTTTTAGGTTTTGGAAGGAGGGTTTTCTTTTTTGGAGCCTGGTAGAATATGCTGCAAGAGCTCAGTTGTCAGGAATGCACACAGTACAAAATTGCAGTTTGCATGCTAAAGTGTCACTTCCTGCTTCAAACTACTGCATATGCTTGTGTGGTGTCATGTAGCTTCCTTTCTTGAGACTGTATGGGTATTTTGGAGGCTGCATTGTAATTAGTACATTTGAGAGAGAAAGGTGAAGTGATCCTTGTAACACTCAAGATACTTGAGCTGGTGCTGTTGGTTGCTAGATCAATTGCTTAACTTGTTTGCAGTTGGCTAAAGTTCCGTATGACTTAATCCATACTCAAAGAATGCTGCTGAAGGATCAAGGAAGCTTGAGCCTGTTCTTTAAGCAAGCCTTTTCAGAAGCTAGGCAGCAGGCATGAATTTTTTTCTGCAATTTGTTCTTGGGCAGGTTGTTTCCCTCTTTTCATCTCTGAGCCTTCGTATGGGCAGAGGTCTGTCTTGACTGACCTGACATTGTGCAAGTTGCCTGTTACTTCCTTTCCCTTCAGTATTATTGAACAAGTGGTGGTTCAGTTGCTTCAGTACTATGACCCACTACTTTGTTAACTGAAAGAGCTATTTGATATACCAGAGGATCCTGTTAGGACATCTCACTGCCAGAAAGAAATTGCAGGCTTTTATTAATAATCAGGGATTGCTGTGTTTAATTCCTTTTGGTATATTAAAACTTCCTTAATTTGAACAATTTTGATAAATTCAACGTAAAACTGAGAGGGTTCCAAACTAGCTCAGAGTGGCAGAAATGGTTGTTCTGTTTCCTTAACAGGACTTTTGATTTAAGAGCTTTGATCCTTCAATTGTGTTCGTGTTTTTAAAGCCACAGAACAGTCATACAGGAAGCAAAACTAGTCTCACCAATCAAATCCTACTTCCATAGTTCAGCTTCAATTATTAGTGTATCCTAATCCAGCTAGGATAATAGAAGATAGTATGTTATTTGTGTATGTACAATAGAAATTATATTAGTAGAGGAGAAGTGATAAGGTTGTTTTCTAAGTCTATTTGCTATGAATTTTGCTAGTTCTTGCTTTAGTTGTTTCAAGTAAAGAGCAAGGACAAATAGCTGTTACTAATACTTAACTCCGTGTTCTGTTGTTACAGGTCTGAAGAACTGTTGCCCAATTCAACAGTGCCAGCATTCCAACTTTATTAAACCTACCAACATCTTAAATGGACTTTCCTGTGGTGGTACCCTTTAAGAAATGGATGAAAGCTACATCAGTTTGCACATTCTGTTCACTTTCCAGTGTCATGAGAGATTTTTACTTCTAAATATTCTATGTATGCAACTGGTAAAACCAGAGCCTACATCCAGTATTACTGATAAGAGACATTATTCATCCACCAATGTTGTACATGTATGAAAACTGTGTACTGTATACTTCAACAATCCCCACTTTCTATTGGAGAGTACAATAATGTAAATCCTAAAAGCACCACTATTTTAGCATAATAAAAGAAAGTCCAAAGAGCTCCTATATAGACTACTCCAGATAACTTTGCTTCATCGGTATTTGTAGCTTATTGTAACTTTTTTAAAGAAATACAGGATCATCATCATCGTATTGTACAAAAGCGCTTTGATTAACACAACGGCTATATAGTTTTTTAATTTTAGGAAAAACCTGTGGAGACAGTGACCTAGTCTTTAAGTCCTTTCAGTATAGCGTCTGACTAAAGACATGGCCTTTAATATCTGTTGGGAAGGAAATGTCCAGACTTTTCAACCTTTTATTGTATGTTTCCTTTTCCTTGTTTACATAGGGAACAATGTTTATAGTTGTGTGTACAGTGGGGGTCTACAACAAGAAGTGTATATTTTAAAACAATTTTTTAATGATTTAACAATTTTTTGTAAATCATTTTCGGGCTTCTGCAGCTGTAGATTCTCACTGTGAATTCCCTTGCTTGCTCATGCATAAGTGTATTTGCAATACCAAATATACAGGTTTAGTACTTTTGCCTGTTAGTGATTGTTTTACATGTGTAACGTTTTGGTTGAGATGTTAAATGGTGGAAGAGTACTGTGGATGTGAATGTGGGAAGTAATTTTAATCATGTGTAATTGGTCACAGGGCCTAAGTTGCAGTAATTAACTTTTGCTGATTTATTTAACAATGCCTTGTTGCTTTGTATGCATTAACGTTTGGGTGTAAAGATTGTGTGTATATCCAACAGGGAGCCACAGTATTTAAATTGACCAACCTAATGTTACAACTGCTTTGAGGTGGCCAAATGTAAACTAAAAGCCTTAATTAAAGTGGTGCAATTTTGTATGACTTAGCATCAGTAGTTCAATAAATTTGGATTGCCATGCAAGGGCTTGCATTACAGTTATACTACTTGAATGTTTTGTGTTTTAGTAGTGCTAGTAAATATTGATTTTAAAATCTCTTGCACAGTGCAGATTCATACATCCTAGGTTGAAAAGGAACCCCTATGACTTCATCTTCTGACAAATACATGCCATAAGTATTTCTTCTAGTAGTATCCCATATGTTAGGGTGGATGAATTTCTGACTGAATGAAATTCTGCTTGGTTCTGGACTCTGAATACTCCAAGGCCAATGCAGAGTCTAACAGAAAAATACTTGTCCTCAGAGGTTAGACTACCACTGGCTGTTTTGGAAACTTACAAATATGTTGCCTGCTATTTTCCTTCTTTTCAGGAAGAATTAGTTTTTAAAACTTACTTTGTGTAGCTCAGGAAAAAACTTTCTTGGGAGACAGTATGATATTTCTGCATGATTAAACCATATTTGTTTGGTTTCAACGAAAACTGCAGAAGAGCATTCTTGCAATATTGAGTGCAGAATTTTGCAGACTTGAAATACCTGTTAACACTGTTGGACTGAGAATTGGAATGTGTGGACTGTAGATGATATCTTGATTTTGGCTGTGCTGCTGAAAATTAATGTCACACTTAAATACTTGGGGCCTCCTGTTACTCTGGCACAGAATTATTAGAGCTTGTCCTAATGCATTCCTGCAAATTCCGTCAGATTAGGTTAGCTAATACCAGTAATCTTTGAGATAGTTTACATTGCCCAAAGTGAATTAAGGAACCCAGCTGATCTTTCCTGCTGGTAATTTCATCAGTCATCACTATTGTTTAATGGAGGCAATACACTTGCACTTGTGCAGAACCAGAGTTAAGACTGAAATTCCTTTTCATTTATCATTAGAAACCAGAAGATGTGATGATTGCCATAAATAATCACTTTTGCTCTCAGCGTCCTGCTCGGTCCCAAGAGTAGGAGTAGATGAGGCTGGAGCACTAGATGCTCTAGTTCTTTTTTTACTAGGTACCTACCTTCTTCCTTGACGAACTAATCAGTATTTTTTCTCACTTCATTTTCATCCTCTGCTTATTCTGGTCTTGTAACACTTTTATGTCTCAGTTGTCATTTTAGTGCTCTTTTTAATGTGTTCATTTTTCAGGTAGCTGTACAGGTGGCATTGGGTGGGAGTGAGAGAAAATTCTTTGATAACATCAGAGAGGGTGCCCTGGTCTGGTCTCAGTGTCTGGCCAAATAGTACCATACTGAAGCATTCTTGACTGATCTGTTCCTCAGTATTAGAGGTATTTAGTTGGATCAAACCGTGAGGAAGTAAAATTTTCAGAATCTCTAGGCTTTAACATCTAAAGATTGTGCTAAAAAAGTGAAGTATGTTGCCTTCCCGTACACCATGCCCTCTGTATTTAGAACTTAGGTCCAATTTGTAAGGCCAGCACATCATAACGCAGGTAATACCTAAACCCCAGTATTTTTCTCTTTGAAAACATAGGCAAGCTTCGAGGGAGCAGTGTCCCCGTTGCTAAAGGGACGATGCATGACAAAATGATGCTAAGGAAATGATCACCATGAAGCGTAAAGAAAAACACATGGAAATTCTCTTCTTATGCTGCAATTATTTAGATATGAAGCTGTTCCCACTGAGGAAGTGAACATCCAGTTCCCCACAGGAATTGGAACTATGTAAGCAGTTACCAATTCTAGAAAAGAATCCTGTCTGCTGAAAGTTTTGAATGAACTTTAAGGTATCTTCAAGATGATTGCTTTGTGTACCAACGCTTAAGAAGTTCACACTTGAACTACTTGTACAGAAACAGAACACTTCTCATAAAGTTTTGGATGGAAATACGCATAGTTCACATTTAAAGAACTAATGCAGTAATTTTTGCAAATTCTGTGTTAATACACATGTATTACTGCTTGTAATGTTAGCTCATGCTTACAGTGCACACAGAGGTTGTGACTGCTTTATTTCCTCCCTAATCTGAAACTGCTATATGTCAATATTTAAAGTCTGAGCCTTCTATGGAAAAAGTAATGTTTATGTCTTGAAACACAGAAGTGTTATTTAATGGAATTTTACTCCCCATATTAGGACTCTTTAATTGCAGTATAAATTTCTCTTATACCCTACCTTGTTTCTAGTGCCCTTTTTCATTCTCAAATTATTCTGTGAAATTAATGTTACTTGCCTGACTTAGAAGACATTTTGAGACGTTGCAAGATGTTTTTCAGATGTCCAAATGAACGACCTGTAAGCTCAAACTACTACTGTTCTCCTGCCTATGAGAACTTAACTTCTGGAAAAATATTGTAGAGTTAGATATTAAATTTGTTCGTAAGACGTACTGACACTGTGATGCTAGAAATGAGAGATGGGAAGAGTTTGGAATTTGGATTAAACTGTGCATTTCTTTCCTTTTCTGATGTAAGTAGAATTGTTTCCTTATGGGTGAATGCTAGCGGATTTTTCTTCTTTTGAAGTCCTGTAAACAAACAATGAATGAACCAAACTTCCTGACTTTTTTTCCCCCAAGTTTTCTGATCTTTGCTAGTTTTGAAAATAACTTAAGAGGGGGAGAAATTTGGCAACAATACTGTACTAGTTCTAGATAGACTTCAGTTTAGACATATCAACAATAGAAAGTTATACTAGATGTGAATGGTCCAAAACAGTCAATGAACAGCTGTCTGTAGCACTTTTTGAATTGTAATCTGATGATGCAGCCAGGCGTCAGTGTAGATAGAAAGCTTTTTGTTCGATTTTAAACCGCTGCCCCAATGGCATTAGGCTATACATCAATTTATAGCTTTTGCTTTGCCTGTGTATGGAAAGAATAAAAGCAAATAACAGGTTGATCAAATATGTAACAAAATGCAGTTGTAAGATGTTTGCTAAAGTAGTACTAGAGTAGCAAAACTCTTAATCAAGTTAGGTTTTTATTTCTGGATCTCAAGCACTTTATGCATTTCTTTGAAAGGTTTATGAACAAGTTGAGGATTCCTAGAACATAATTTACCTTCTCCATTCTATAAACTCTGGACTGATACTTATATTTGTGGAAAACTTTACATTCTTATTCTGGAACTGTAAGCAAAGTTGTTTTTTAGTCTTGATTTTGTTCTCAGTGTTACAATATCTGGGCTTCAAACAATAGATAAATGTGCATTTTGCTGGTTTTTTTCTGTGTTTGGGTTTTTGGAGGGATTGTTTGCTTTTTCAAAATACCTTCCAAAGCCGTTTATTTTCAGAAGTTTGAATCATCAAGCAGAGAATGGCTTCCTGTTTTCAAAGAGTTGTTCTTTAGGGAGAGATTTACTCTTTAGGGAGAGATTTACAAAGGGAGAAAGGAATGTCTTTGTAATTCCACTGTACTTCAGTCTCAAGAGATACTGACTAGTTCTGCCGAACAAGCTCTACAGCTTCATTGTTTTAAGAAAGTTCACTGTCACCAGGGGTTTTTTTCCTTGAGGTTGTTGCTGGGGTGAACTACTTCCTTTGAAAGACATTGTCGTTTCTAATTAATTCACAGTGTCTTTTGTCTACCATAAACTTGGAGGATGGGACATTTCTGCAGTCTTGGATACTGAGTGAAACTGTAGTGGAAGTTAGCTCCTTCTTGCATCAGTATACTTTAGCTTTTCATTCTATGTGGCATTTTTACCTTATACTTCCAAATCTAGCAGCTTCACTCCCATACTAAGCACAAAAAAGTCTTCATGTGGAATCCCAGCGCTCATAAATTGAGTTTACTGCTTGTAACATGCTCAATAGCAACAAAGACCCTTGACGCTACTGTCATGATTTTCAGACAAAAATAAAATGACAGTTACAAATTTGTCTATTTCTTTTTTCTTTTTAATAAAAAGGAGGTTTAGCTGAGCTGCCTCAGTAGAAGTAAGCATGGGAATCAATTTGCTTAGGTAAGACCTCCAGCAAATGTTTTGAGTCTCAACATGGGTATTTAAATACTAAGGTATCACATGAGCACTGAAATTCTCGAGATTGGTTTTAGAAAAAGGTTTCCTTGCATTTAAATTTAAAAAAAAGGTGAACAATTACACACTTCCAAGAATGTGTTTCAACAAAGAAGAGATGGGCTAAAACAAGAGCTTTTTTCCTTCTCTTACATAAAGGCAGAGTATAGTGTAGGTTCCGTAGTTTTCCTTGTACTGAATGCAGTTGTGCTGCTGTCACACATCACACATGAACTTTTGTTGAGCTTTTGCTTTTGGTAGTTCTGAATTAAAATTACAATTCTGTATGTGCAGATGTCATGTAGCTTAGCAATGCATTCGGACAATTTATTTGATTTGTAAGCTGTCTTAAAGCATTTTGTTAAAGTGTACTTGGAGTTTTGAGTTTGTTTACTTGTTTAAAGTTCAGGATATGCTGTGTTAAAATGAGCGTAGTACATCCTCTAGACACTTACCTTCACAGAAAGCTAGTAGGGAGCAGAGGAACCTTAGGCATTGATGATACACATGCCAGGTTTCTCTGTTAGTCGTGCTAGCTGCTGGGTTGGCTTTGGTTGTCTTGCCTCTGTGTAGGGAACACTGATATTATTATAACATAACTGCAGTTAAGATCAGCGTTGATGCAAATATGTGAAACTTGAGATGGAGTTAGAATTTTTAATTACAAATTTGAATTCAGAGTCCTTTATATCACTGAAAAATTTGTATTCCCTTCTGCTGCTTGGAAGCATAAGATGCTTGTGTGGAACTTTCAGTTCTTTTTCCTTTTTTCCTCCTCTTTCCCTCTCAGATAACTATCTGGGATGCCAGTCAAAAAGTACTGCCTGAAAACACCTCCAGGTTTTTACCCTGTTCTCTCTGCCTTGCTCCCTCACTGGAGCCAACTTGGAACCTCTAAGGTGCTTTCTTAGACTGCACATAGGCAGACTAAAAGAAGTTCTCTCAAGGGCCCCAATCTTTTATATACTTTCACAGGTTTGGTTTGGGTTTTTTAAAACACTTGCATGCGTGCTGCCCTCTTAATTTCTCTTCAGCCTGATTTATTTTGCTTTATTCTCATCTGTCATTGAATAAACCTGAGACAGCACACAAAGGAAGCATCTTCTCTGTCATTGTTACATTTCTCATTTGTTTATGCTTCTCTGCCCGGAGGCAGGGCTAGCCTGAGAGTGTGAGCTGCTGGCAAACAATTGAACCAGGTACTAATTTGTGCATTACTCTTTGTATTTCCCACTGCACTATAGAGACGATAATGCTACACTGTTTTGGGAGGATGTGTTGAGAGGTAAATTCTATTAAATACGTAGTACTGAATTAGGACAGAATAGTTCCTTTAATGCTCTTTTAGTTTGCTGTCATAATGAAGGTTGTTGCCTTCGCTTGTGCTTTCATATAGTCTACAAGATAGGACAACTCCATGTATTTCTTGTTTTAAATCAAAAAATCACATTTCCTGAGTGACTGATCTACCCTCCATAGGTTTCCTGCTTGCTGTGTTTCTGCATACCCAGTCCTCATCCACTGTCAGATGTGTCCTTCTGAGCCCTGTGAACGTCTCATTTGTTCAAAGTGCTGCCCACCCTTTGCAGTCGTGGCCCTACACACATCCAAGCACTTCCAAGCGTGTGGGGGCGGTTTTCCTTGCCCTACAGCGCAAGTAGATGGACTACGGGCGGGTTTAGTGATAAAGAGTAGCAACGGTGGTTTTCTATAGTTAAAAAGTAGCCAAAATTCATTTTGGGAAGGAAGGGGAGAGGTAGTTTCGTAACTCTGTTGGTTTGTCCAAGCCATGCAGCCATTGAGTGACCCTGCCCGTGGTTGCTTCATCCCTTGAACCTGGTGCCAGCAGCCCGAGCCACGGCGGAGGAGACGGGAGGGGCACGAGTCTGGAACCCGGCGAGAACAAACCAGCCCGTCTTTGCAAAGGCCGGGCGCGGGCTGCTGTGGCTGGGTGGGTGAGACCCAGACCCTTCCCGGTGCGGCGGGGCGGCCCCAGCAGCGCCGGGAGCTCCGGCCACACGGCGCTGTTCGCGGGGGCTCTTTAAGCTCCGTCCCCGGCGGCGGGGCGGGGCGGGGCGGGCGGGCGGAAAGCGCCCGTGTGCTTCCGGGCCAGGCGGGGCGGGAAGGCGCCGGGCCGGGCCGGGGCCATGGAGAGGTGAGGCATGAGGCGCGGGGGCCCGCCGGGCCCCTCTGTGTGCCGAGGGCACCGCAGGGTTTTGTGCCCCGCGGCAGCCCCCAGCGCGGGTGGTGCCGCTGGGCCGCACGCCGGCGGGGATCGGGGATCGGGGATCGGGCTGTGCGGCCGCCGGGCACCCCACACGGGAGCTGTGCCGGCCGCCGGGACCGCCTGGGTCCCAGGGAACAGGCGAAGAGGGAGGCCCCGCTGTTCTTCCCGCTGAATGCTTCAGCCCAAAGTCAAATTTCCTGCTGTTGCATGTCTTACTAGTCTTTCCTTTATTTTTTTTTTTTTTTTAATATTTGTTGTGGCGTAGAAGGAACAAAGCGTGTGTTTTCAGGCAAGGTGGTTTTCCCTATCCTGAGGAGCAGTGCTGGATGTTCTGCAGAGGAACCTGGACGTCAGTAGGAGAATTGAAGATGGCTTAAGTTTCCCTGTTTTGGAGTTTCTTTGAGGCAACAAAAACATCTTGTATTTTCTGCTTGAATTCATTTGCTTGCTTTCTGTCTGTGTTGCTGTTTTCCAGAAATGGTTATGAAGACATGCCATCCCCCCTTGAGACAGAGATGGCGAGACCTGGACGGAAGCAAGGCTCCCAGAAAAGAGTATCTAGTATCCTTTTTCTGCAAAGAATTTTTGTCTTCTCTTTAATTGCTGCTTGCTATGTTCACCAGGTGCATATATTTTTACTGCTGCTATGATTTTAAACATGTTGAGAATAGTTTTTGAATATACGATAAGTTACTCTTTATCTTATACCCATTTAAAATCAACAGTGTATCAATGTAATGTGAAATTGTTACCTGATTTTTGAGGTATTCTGCTGTCAAAATTCTGCTTTTGAGAGCTGTCTCTTATTTTCCCCTACTGAAGTCAGCTTTTTGTGTGGTATTTTCATTCATTAAAAAGGAGAGAAGTTCAAAAAGAAAACTGTAATTGCAATGTCTGAAAACTAGTAGGGAGGAATGTTAATGACTGAGAGCGTGACTTAGGAAACCTGAATGCATTTCATTTAGAAAAGTACTTCATTTTCAGCAATATGGTACATTACTTGTCCTTTACAGAAGAACTTAGAGATAAGCCAAAAGATGCAATTCTTTGCCTTTTCACATAATAGTATATCCTCTCAATGGAGTTTTCTCTCTCTCTTCCTTTTTCCTACAAAGTAGTCTCAAAGCATATCAAAAATGTTGTAGTGATGGCCCAGAACAGATTATTCAACAGATTTGGGGGGAAGTAAGAGATTGTTTTTGACTGTATGTAGAGTGATAATTTTGAAATGTGATGGCAAGGATGTTACATTGCCTCTATCTTAAGCTTGTGCCATTATGTTTATGTAGTGTGGTGTTTTACACTTTTTCTTGGGCATATCCACTCAGGTTGATGTCCACCCAGAGAACTATGTGAGCCATAGCTGATTCTGTGTTTGAATTTTTGGAAAAGAAAAATGAGTTTTCTTCACTAGATCTTAATTGTATGGCTTTAAGCTCTTTTGCAGGTATTGTGTTATCAGAGTGTTGTGATTATTCAGTGTATCTTAACTTTCCATCCACTGCAATAGCAAGGCTGTATGCAGACACAGATTTAAATTTCCACAGAATTTTTTCCCTTCAATTTTTTACACTAAGGAAAAAGGCCCCATGTGATTTGATGGCTAAGATAATGGTATTTTTATGGTTTAAGTAAAAAGGAATCAGTATATTTGTTTGTTCTTCTGGTCTTCGCATGTAAAATAAAGCTAGTGAGATATTTGCCCTGATTATTTTGTGCGTGGGAATCAAGATGTTCCTGGACACTGATAATACAGGCTACTGAAACTTTTATACAACCCATTCTTAGTAAATCATACCTAGAGCACTGAACCTGGTTGCTACAGGAAGAATAAAATTAGAGCAACAGAGCACCTGAAGCCAAGAGAGAGAATTTTTTTTAAAAAATGCATTCAGACTCAGATTTGTTGTGGTTGATGTAGCATAAAGTGGCTCCTCATGGGGCAAAAGGGTTCCCTTTGATCTGAGCAGTTGTGAGGAGTCCCAAACCCTTTGTGTTCATATTTCTGTACTTCACTTTGTGGTGTCTGTTTTAGCCCTCCAGCTTTAAAGTTCTGGTGAAACATTTTGTGACCTAACTCAGCCTTATGAATGGGACATTCTTTTTTATTCTGGAAGATGTGTAGTTTGCGTAACATTTGAACTGCGAGAAAATATTTTTCCTTTCCAAGTAGTCACAATCATTTAGAATAGAGTCAGAAGCATGTTTAGGAGAGTGTTTCTTAACTTGTTTATTAATCAGTTCTCTCATCCCTGGATGACACTATTGGAAACATGACACCCAGAAGCCAGTTTCTTTCCCGAACTCCTAACTCATTGCTTCACCAGCCAGGTAAGACTGCTTGTTCTCTTACTATTTAGTTAAAGGATTTATGCCCGTGGACTTCATAATTAATAACAATTCATAAGAAGAAGGACATGGACATGTTGTAATGGGTCCAGTGAAGGCCCACAAAGTTTGTTAGTGTTTTGAAGTATCTGACATGATGAGAGATTGAGAGGAGCTGGGATTGTTTAGCCTGGGAAAGAGAATGGGGTATCTTGTCAATGTATATAAGTACTTGATGGGAGGGAGTAAAAAGAGAGCCAGGCTCTTCTTGATGGTGCCCAATGAAAAGACAAGAGGCAATAGGCACAGCAGCATACACAGGGAGTTCTGTTTAAACATAAGAAAAAGCTTTTTTACTGTAATGATGATTGAATTGTAGAACTGGTTGTGCAGATGGTCTGCGGAGTCTCTGTCCTTACAGATAACCAAATCTGACTGGATAAGGTCCTGAGCAATCTTTTCTAGTTGACACACCCTTGGGCAGGGGGGTTAGAGCAGATGATCTCCAGAGGTTCCTTCCAAACGCAGTGTAGTGGATTGATCCTGGCTGCATGCCAGCTGCCCACCAAACTGTTCTATCATGTCAGGCAGGGCAAGGTGGGGAGAAAATGTAATTAAAGGCTTATGGGTTGAGATAGGGACAGGGAGAGATATTCACCCATTACTGTCACAGGCAAAACAGACTCAGCTTGAGGCAATTAATTTATTACCAAACATATCAGAGTAGGATAATGAGAAATATACCCCCAACTTAAAAACACCTTCCTCCCACCCCCTCCCTCTTCTGAGGTTTAACTTGACTCCCATGTTTTCTACATCATCCCCCACCAGTGGTGCAGTGGGATAGGAAAAGGGGGCTGTGATCAATTCATCACAAGCCATCTCTGCTGCTCCTTCTTTCCTCTGGAGGAGTCTTCACACTCTTCCCCTGCTCCAGTGTGGCATCTCTCTCATGGGAGACAGTTCTCCATAAACTTCTCTCCAGTATGAATTCTTCCAGTGGGCTGTAGTTCTTTTTGAAGTGTTCTAATGTGGGTCCCTTCCACAGAGTGCAGTCATTTAGGAACAGACTGCTCCAGCATGGGTCCCCCACAGGGTCACAAGTCCTGCCGGCAAACCTGGTCCTGTGTGGGCTCCTCTCTCGACAGGGCTACAGGTCTCTACAGGAGTCTGCTCCAGCACAGGCTTCCCACAGAGTCACAGCCTCCTTCCAGCACCCACCTGCTTTGATGTGGGGTCCTCCATGGGCTGCAGGTGAATCTCTGCTCCACTGTGGACTTCCATGGGCTGCTGGAGCACAGCCTGTCTCACTGTGGGCTGTACCATGGGCGGCAGGGAATCTCTGCTTCAGCACTTGGGGCACCTCCTCTGCCTCCTTCTCCACTGACCTTGGTGTCTGCAAAGTTGTTGCTCACACATCTTCTCACTTCTATCTCTGCTGCTGCTATTCCCTGAGCAGGTTTTTCCCTGTCTTGTCTGTTGTCCCAGAGGTGCTACCACCACTGCTGATGTGCTCAGCCTTGGCCATTGGTGGGTCCATCTTGGAGCCACTTGCTATTGGCTCCATCAGACATGAGGGAAGCTTCTGGCAGCTTCTCACAGAAGTCATCCTTACTACCAAAACCCAGCCATGCAAACCCAGTACGCTGAGCTGCGTGGTGATTCTGTGATTTTGCAGTTAAGCACATTGCTAAATACAGACAAAAACACTTAGTAGCAGGCAACATTTATGTTCAGAAGTTACTTGCTTAGGCTATTCCTGGTTAACAATGAATTTTTGCCTTTTAAAGTGGGTGTGAGCTTCATTTTCATTGTCTGACACAAGAATGTTTCCAGTATCATTTCAGTTTCTCTGCCTTAGCAGTTTGTTGTGGTTCCTTCTTTTTGCATCCTTTTGATTTTGCAGTAGTTTTTAATTCTTCAAGATAGTCTTTCAAGGTGTACATTCTTCAAGATGTACTGTGTCTTCAGGTATTTTTCCATCCTTTTTGTGGCAGATTAATGCTGTTGCTGACCTTTCTGCATATTTATTTATTGGTTGCATCAGTGAATGATTTTCCTCTCCATTAGCAAGAGAAGAAATTAGATAGCACACCTCGCAGAAAGGCTGTGGAACCACGCATGGTGGCTAGGGTCAGGTTGCCCTAAAACCTCCCAGTCTCATCCTGTGTTCTGCACCAGTGGACCCATATTAGGAGTATGTTTGGGGATTCTTCCCTAACTGGCACTTTTGCAAAGATATGAAGCTCCAAAGAAACTGATTCTTCATGATTTCTCAGGTTTCCTGCCAAGTTCTGTGTAGCCCCCGTTCGTTTTTGATCAGTGTGACATGTATTGACTTCTGTTTTGGCAGCCAGCAGCAAAGATAAATGCTGTTAGCATCAGACTTCTTGAGCACAGGCTACTAATGTGTCAGCATTGTTTTTCTCACTGTTGACTTGATGCTAAACATACTGTGAAAAGGTCTGTAATCTTCCTAGAGCCTCCCTCACTACTTGTAGCTGAAAGAAAGAAATGTGCCCCTTCCTTACATTTCTGTGTTATCACCAGGGCTTACCCTCCCCTTTTCCAGTCACAGTCTCTTCCTGTAATCTATGTTTTGTTATCATTCAGGCATTCATATAGGGGACTCCTCTTTTTTTGTCATCATCTAGCCATGACATCAGTGTCTTTCCATGAAACTCCAAGGGGATGGCTGCACCTTCTGCTGTTCTGTTTGCCTAAGGCACTGGAGGAAAAAAGAAATAAAATGCCATAGACATTTGATCTTTTGCATCTAAACTGGATGGAGTCTAATGGAGACCCAGGACCTGCCCTTTACTTTGTGTTTGTATATGCTATTGTGGACATTTTTTGATGCCTCAGATTCCAGCAGTCCTCAAGGCCAAAAGGAAATATTAATGATCTCAATGCTGACTGAAACTGTCTTGTTACCAAGAACTGCTGTTGAATGTTGTACAAGCACTACTCAAATTGGCTAACAAAATGTTGTGGTTCTGTCACTCCCTCTTTACCACTGTTGGCACAGCTCCTGTCTGTCACTGTCTTGATACAATCATTATTCTTAGATGGCTTCCCAAGCTGTTTATGATCAAAAAGGGAGCCAAAGTAGCTACTGTATTGATGCAAATTCTGTGATCTTTGGTTTGTAGGAAGATCTGTTGTGGTGGATCTCCTTGTTGACATAGGATGGGGTACTTACCATCTTGCAAAGCAGTGTTTACATGGGTCTCATATTCCTGGGAACACTAGGTACTGGACTGATGTGCAGAGGTACCTGGAGCAAATCTAGTGCTTAGTAGAGCAGACTTGTGGTTGCCTTTTGGTTTATGGGTTTGGAGATCAATTGCCAAGAAAGAGTGACTGGAGATGTACTGCTCTGCATGCTCAGGTGTGTTTACCAGTGAACTCAGTAACTGAAGAGGTGTCCCGTATTTGGTGCATGTATACACTAACATTCTGCCTGGCTTCAGGCTTCTGTCTGGAATGCTGCTGGTTTTCATACTTCAGTCTGTTAAAACATTTTTTTGAGCTTCCAGATAGAGCATAGTGGCTTTAAATAGGTTCTCTTTTCAGAAAAGCCGTTCTGCCTTTTAGGTACTGCATTACATCGGAGCTCCTTGAAGCCATCAGATATGTCTGGCATCTTGGGAACAGGAGGGAAATCTCCTCTGATCCTACCAACTTCTGGTCTTTTCAGCAATCTGTCAATGGTAAGATGGTTTGATTCATGTTTTTCTCTTCTGTTTCTGTAAAACAGTAGAAACTACAAGTTTGCAGTGTTTCTGCGTTGTTTGCACCAAGGACAAACTGGGTGGTATAAGCTTACTAGTACTACTATCGCTGCTTGCTGCTGGTGTTACTTATTACTGTGTTGTTCTTTGAGATGATTCAGTGGGGAATAACAGAGGGGCTTAAGGACTTTGCCAATACACTGTGTGGGTTATACTAGTCCTTCTAAAGTTGGCTTGTGACTACAAAAATCCTGACTTTGCTTGTTTACAGATTCCTCAAAGATAATTATTCTATGTCAGCAAGTTAAAACTTAGCATTTTTTCTTATTTTAGTGCTCTCCATTATTAGGCTTCACTTGGATGTTAAAGTTTGGACTTGAAAGAACAAACTCTTCTGATGACTTTTTTTAGATGACATTAATTACCTTCTACTGCAATGTTTGTGGAAAAGCACTGATTGGAAAAGTTATCAGTAGGGATGTCTGAAGTGTTTTATCTCTGTTTATTTTTAAATTAACTCGAAGTTAAGAGTCTGTCTGTATATGCATTCTAATTCATTCTCCCTTTTAGTTGTTTCTGTAGTTTGATACAGGCCGTTTGTTTCTTTATAGGTTATTAACTTCTCAGGCCTAGTTGCTCAACATGTATATCGCTCTTGGCACTGGTGTTTTTTCTCTGATTCAGACCCTCTTGTAACATGTTTTGTGAGTGGAATACGTTTTAGGTTAACGTTTGCTGCTCTGACTTGAATCCAGTTTAGATTAGCAGGGGAAACTTGGGACTAGACTGAGGTTTTCAGAGGAGGGTGACAGGAAAAAGGACTATTACTTGTGGACATTTACTTGCTGGTAGATAAGAACACTCATCAGCCCTTTTTGTATTTCCAACAGAGACCTGATACGATCTTGCTGGAACTATGTTTGTTATTTCTCTGTTGTGGGAGGACTAGGGCATTCTGTTCTGGTTGGCTATAGGGCAGTAATAGCAGAGAGAGATCAGGCAAGAGGAATACCGTGGGTAGAAAAGAGTCCAGAAAAAGAATCAGCCAGTGGCACATCTCTAGGTCTTTGTATAGTATGAATTGCTGCTGAGAAGGCAATTGCTGGCATGGAAACACCTCTAGGAGGCTGTTCTGTCAGTGCTGTATTGTACAGTCAGTCATCTGTTTTGGCTGTTTTGCTGCTCTCACGTCAGATATGTTAGCAAATACCTCACCCAAAATATTCCCCACAAAGTATACATATGTCTTTATTTCCTTCTTTAATATTTTGATACTTGCTATTATTTTAAACATATTGCTGCATTTGATCAAATGGTTTTGAGCACTTCAAGAAGGTTGAAAGACAGGTAAATGATTGATTCAAATTTTAGCTATTTTGCTTAACTTTTCACAGCTGCTTTACAGCCTAGTCAATGTTGTTATCTTTTTACTTTGAAAAACTACCTAAGCATTTAGCATAATAGAACATGAAAGTTTGGAGTGATTTGTTTGTTTGAAGGTGAAAAGTGATACATGATGTTTTACAGTAGATGGGTTTACTAGATTAACTTCCTTTTTAGTTAATTTCAGGGGAAGAAAGAATTTTTCTTTTTCCAGATTAAGATTTATCTTTTCAGAGCTGTTTGATAAAGGCATAATTGCACCTTACCTAAGTGCAGTTATTTCACTATTAGTGTTTTAGGATTCTCTGCTTATATACCATTCATATAGAAGGAAGAAACATGGAGCTTGGCTTGTAATATCTGAGATTTTTATTTATTTTCTTTATGTTCTTGTGGTTTTAGTTGGATGAGAGTAGCTGGACAATGGCACTCTCCCCTCAGCAGACAGGAATGTTTGTAAATCCAGACATGTCCAATATGACAGAAGATGTCACTATGAGTGCTGTACTGTTGCGTGAGGATGATCCTGGGGAAGCTGGTGAGACAATATGGAGTTTTCATAATAATTGACCACAGTCTTTATTTGTGGGATATAAGTATATACGGTCTTTTTTTTCATCTCTATTATTTTGCTGGTATTTCCTAATCAAAAACAGTCTAGTTTTAAAAGTTCAGAAAATTAAGCTGTTCCAGTTTGTTGAAGTATTGCGAGTTTTTGTCTTCTGTGAAACCTGGTGGAAAAAATTGGATGCTCTGGTGATGTGAGACACAATTGGATTAGTTATGCTGTTAAAATGTTTGCAAATGACATTTACAGCAAAATTTTTATAATTATTTGACTTAGCTCATAGTTTCTATCTTACTACATTAGTTGATAAGTTCTTCTGACTTTATAGGATGTAAAGAGTTCATATCATAATATCATGTTCTCATTTAAATTTGTGAAAGATGAGATGCCTTGTCATCAGAAGGATTTTTTTTGTAGTCTGTTGGGTGGATTTTTTATGGAGCTGTGTCTGACTAATATGGTTGTTTCTTATTGAATCTGTCCTAGCTACTATGAGCATGTACTCAGATTTTCTGCATTCCTTCCTGAAGCATACATCAACTACCATTTTTGATCTTGTGGATGAGTATGAAAATATTTGTAACAGTCAAGTAAGTAGTTTACTTGGGGTTTTATTTATTTTACAGTCCCTTCCCAAGGCATTATTGCTGAGAATTCACTGTGCTTAACATACCTACTTCAAATCTTCCAGCTGGTTGCAGTCATACTAGCACTGAGTATCACTCAATGAACATCACTCCTTCCTCATACACTACTTTGGCACAGTAATACCCGTGGTGTAGCTTTATGAATACTAAAAATGTCATCTAGCATCCATTCCACTTCAAGTGGCAATACACATTAGCAGCTATATAGATGTTTTTGTTAATGTTAATAAGCTGGATTAAAATGTACTTATTTCTCTCATGTATAAAGAAATAAAATCATTGTATTATGCCTTAAGTTCTCTGCTACATTACTAACAGGCTGGCCATAGAGAGCTAAGCATTGGCTCTAAGGTGTCTCTGAATTTAAACACAGTTCTTTATTTGACTGGTTGTTGACTGTCAGTTCAAGATCAGCAGGGATTGACAGTTTGAAAGGAAGAAATTACAATGCTTCTGTCAATAAGTATTGATCAAAAGAGATTAAGGTTTTTAGGAGACTTCATACCGATGTCTATGTTAGGAAAATGTTTTTGGTGGGAGGTTGCTAACCCATTTTTGTGCAGATTTATTGTTGGGGCTGAAACAGAGAACACTGAGCTCTTTAATGAGGCATGTACCACAACTCATAACTATGTGCCCAGGTGAGAAGCAGTCAGGAGAAGGAGAATAAATGTGAACTTGATTGTTTTGTGAGACAGTGAAACTCCTGTTTGAGAAAATGGATAAAATCTGCAAAGTCAGGGAATAATAGAGTGGGTGTTTTAAGCCATGTGGAACTGAGGGGAGTTGACTATATGTTGCAAGGATGTACAAGAGTACAGTGAAGGATGCTGCTCTGAGGTGTGGCTTAGATGGTGGGGCTTGGGATGGGGGTGGAGGGACAGCCCTGAGCTGTCAAGTTGCCTCTTAGCTGTACCCTGAGATCAGCCCAGTGGTTCCTAGCAGCCATAAGCTCTTCATATTTTCTGGTGGGTATTAGAAGAGAACAGAAGATTGTGTTCCTCTCTTGCATCATGATGGTACACCTCCTTCTTTTCTCCAGATCTGTTGTTCACCTCCCACTTGAAAACCAGTGACTATATTGATGCCTGATGAATTGGGTACACCTGAAATGTGAGAGTTTGGGGCTCTTCTTGGCAGTAGTAGGAACTCTGGAACTAGCTACCAATGGAAAAGACTTTATTGTGTAGCTTTCTTAATAATAAACGGCAAAATAGTAGAATTTGGTTTTGGTGATTCTGTAAATTATGTGGTAACTAGCAGATTGGATTCCCTCATTTAACAGAGCTAGAAAGGAAAAAGTATCTTTCAGGCATGGATAAATGCATAAATGCTCTCACAAATACCAGTAGGACTAACTTAATATTTGATATTGATGTATATGGGAAGAAAAATTGGAGATTTTGGTGGTTTGTTGGGGTTTTTTTGTGTGTGTTTTTTGTGTTTGTTTCTTTTTTTTCCCTAGAGGTGACTTTCTCTCCCTCCCAGCTTTTTCATTGTTCCATGTAAGCTGGTTTTATCCTGGATTTGTACAGTGCATTGCAAAACAAAACCAAACTCGTGGCTGATACTGCCTAGTCTGTGTTAATGGGTTTTTTATTGCTAATTAAGGGAATTTGTGATGTGGAGTATTGTCTATCTATTTTGAGAAAGTAATCCAACTCAGTTGTTGAAAGCATTTAGAAAAAAAAACGCACTCATGGGTAATATTAACTGTGTATAAATTTGTCTACCTTAGGTGAATATACTGGGGAAAATAGTTTATCGAGCAACTCCTGGGCAGCAAAAGTTTTCCAAAACTGCCAGTGTCTTGTGGCTTCTCAAGCAGGAGATGGTAACTTGGAGACTGTTGTCCTCGCTTTATAGGTAATTCCTTTGAAAAGTACATTACGTTTTTGTGCTGAGATGATTTTCTTAGGTATATTTTTTATGACTTTATAAATAGGGAGTGAAGCAATTAAGTTAATAAGCTGTTTATGGAACTATGTTCTGATATATATGTCTATTATCTATTTACAGAAATTAAAGCTGTAAAGAGGGCTATTATTACTTTTGCAATTTCTAGAATTTTTTTTTTAAACTGTTCTATGAAGATTTTTTAAGCATTTTTACTTAACGCATTCTGCTAAATTTTCTCTGCTTTATTTTAATAATTTACATTTTGCACTTTTATTTCTAGAGACAGAATACAGTCTGCACTGGAAGATGAAACCGCATTTGATATCACAGTGAGTGTGGAATTTTTTTTGTTCTTTTGAGAGACATAAATAAACAAAATACAGGCTAAATGCTTTTATTTTGTTTTTACAATCTCAAAATTGCAGCCACTCAAAATTGAAAGGTGAAAAATGATTTTTATCAAGACAGATATTAAATTATTTCATATATTGTGAAGAGTAAATCCAAATACTCAGTTCTAAAGAGAGAGTTCTAGTGTAAAAAATATTCTAAACTATTCTTTATTTTGTTAAGTATTCCACATGCACTCGGAAAATCATAAAATATCCTGAGTTGGAAGGGACACACAAGGATTATTGAGTCCAACTCCTGTCTCTACACAAGACAACCTAAATTCACTAGAAATAACTATTTATTTCTTTTTAAAAGCTGCATCAGTGGCTGTAATGTTCCCATAGGTCAGAGATAATTTTGGTTGGCCTAAAAGCAGAACATGTGGTCTCAAGCTGTCTAGCCTTTGCAATCCTGATTCCAATTTATTTCAAGAGAAATCCAATTTTTTTAGCATTCTTGTTTCAGCTGTAGTTGTCTTGTCTATGTCAATACAGCGTTTCCAGTGTTTGCTGCCAGAATATGCTTAGGAAGACAAAACAATAAGTAAAAAGACTTTGCCTTTGTAAAATTTATGATCACAGTTGCTTTCTTCTTAGTCATAAAATAGCTTCCTCTAGGATTCCCACTGCTAAGTTGTCACTGTTAAACACTGTTGTGCCAAAAAAAACCCCAGTCTACTCCTACCTGTGTTTTTTAGAAAAATGCATCTCCTGTTCTTTTTTTATTGCAAGTCTAATGAAAGCTAGATTAATGCAGGAGATCAAATAGAAGGATCAGGGCTCTGGGGTTGATTTTTTGTTTGTTCTTTCATACTTGTTTATGTTAAATGTGCTATGATCTTGGAAAATGTAATCTTTTTAATGTATAGTAAAAACAGGATTTGGAATAATATGAATGTAGTGAGTGGAATCAATGGACCTACTGTCTAGAATCTTCCTCTCATCATACATTTGTGAATTATATTCTGAATCTTGTTTTTAGTGTAACGGGATGTAAAAGATCATCCAAATAAAACAATTTATAGTGACATCCATGTTTTGAAAAGGGAGAGATAACGTACTGAACTTGTAGAAAGCTTAGGAATTAATATGGGTGCAATTTGGTATTTCTGGTTTTGTGGTAGTTTTCTTTTCCACGAAATAATAATCATCTTTTTCTTAAACAGGTTTTAACTGCTAGTGAAAAAACAAATGTAGACAACTTCTTTCAGAAAGACTCACTTGTTCGACAAAGTCAGGTATGATGGAAAGTTTTCAATATGAGAACAAAAATAGATTAAATATTTATAACACTAATGCTCAACATTTTGAGGTTGTTTCTAATACTTTTTTTATATTCACTCAAGTGTATTATTTCTTTTATGCATAAAAACAATGCTCTTTAGTTTCTAAAGATCAGAAAGGTTTTTCAGACTAGCTTGGATATGATGAAAGGCTGAGAGCTGTTCCCATTTGCAGAATCTGTTAGTGTTGATTGTGATTAATAAACTGTGAAGTAGCACTATAGTAAACTGCAGCATCCAGTGAGAAATAGAGATCAAGTGCCAACAACCTTCATATTGGATGCTTAAAATGCACGTGGAATAATCTTGTGGATCTGATGCCTTTTGGTTGCCAAGTAGATAACAAGTAGATCCAGAAATGAGAGGAAGGCAGTAAAAGTATTATTTGTTACATGTTTGCTTTAAAAATGCAATTTAATTTTATTCCAGCTGGTGGTAGATTGGCTAGAGAGCATTGCTAAGGATGAAATTGGGGACTTCTCCGATAATATTGAGTTTTA
Source organism: Dendrocincla fuliginosa (assembly GCA_035047845.1). NCBI lineage: Eukaryota > Metazoa > Chordata > Aves > Passeriformes > Dendrocolaptidae > Dendrocincla > Dendrocincla fuliginosa. The sequence goes on from JAWWMO010000043.1 coordinate 34,264,910, forward strand.
TGCAAAAACAGTATATTGGTGAGTTCAGACTTTCTTTGATTATATACATGCTCCCATCAAGCGTAAGATTCACAGTCACAGAATCACTCTTGGGAAGAAGTGGATTTTTAAAGTTGTTCACTGTATTCCCTTCTTTTCTTTAAAGACAGAGATGTAAAAATTGGAATTACTTACTCATCTGCTGAAGTATATCTTCTCAGAAGTCAGTTACTGCGTTTTGGGAGGCAAGGATGGAAGGAAAAACCATCAAACTTTAATTTTTATCTTTTTAAGTTCTTGTCACTTTGTGTCATTGACCCTTCACTAGAAGCCATTCTTGTCATCTCTATTGTCACGGATGGGTTTTATGGCACAAAAGACCAAAGACTACCTTCCATGCTAGATGCCTAGATAAACCTGCTTTTAATGGCCAGTGAATACAGGCTTTTGGAATAGTGTTTATTCTAAGTTGTGTTTCTGCCCTAGATTGACTTCATAGTGAATGCTGGTGGGAAATTTTGCTTGTGCAGAAATCAGTTAATAGTGAAATACAGGAATGATTGAAATAATGAATGCTTTTGAAAAAAAATCAAAAATGTGTATTGATTCCATTATTGTACTTGTGAAATGCTGCATTTTCACAACAGTAGCACAGATAAATCAACCAAACCAAGTGTCTGTTCTATAAATATATTCCATATAAGAAAAAATATCTTTCAATATTTTTGTCTTATTAAGAGACGGTTGCTAAAAAAAAAAAAAAAAAAAAAAAAAAAAAAAAAAAAAAAAACAAAAAAAAAAAAAAACAAAAAAAAAAAAAGTTTTTTGTGAAAAATTTCCTTGTTTT
>JAWWMO010000043.1:34265835-34302222 GCA_035047845.1 Dendrocincla fuliginosa
AAAAAAAAAAAAAAAAAAAAAAAAAAAAAAAAAAAAAAAAAAAAAAAAAAACAAAAAAAAAAAAAAAAAAAAAAAAACAACAAAAAAAAACAAACAAACAAAAAAAAAAAACACCAAAAACAAAAACATTTTTCTGTGAAACGTTTCATTGCTTTCAGGGATAACACTCTACATAGCCTGAAGCAGCGACAGTCAAGTACATACATTGGAAGTTCTCGAGCTCTGGTAACAGAGTTGGTAAGTATTATACAAAAATAAGGCTTGGTTTTAAAATAGGTTAGAGAGAGCATATGTGCTGTTTTCACAGCTTTCACCAATTCTCAGATAGTTATACTATCTAAAAATTAGTACAGAAATTGTGAGGCAGGGCACCTCAAAAGTTCTTTTGGGGATCACTGTGGACTTCTGTTTTGTTTCAGTGATCACTTCCATACTCCCACCTCCCATCACAAGTACTTATGGTCTATTTGTTGAAGTAAATGGTTCTCTTATGACTTTTTATGTCTGAAACAAACTCATGTTCCTAACCAAAAAAGCTCAGAAAAATGTTTGGGAGCCATTGGAGCCATTAGAGATAAAGGAATGCTGTCTTTATGCAGGAACTAGTATAATGAAACCAAGTCCTGATGCAATTCTTTGAGAGCTACTGTAGTAAAAGCTAATAGAGAAGGCAAGGAAAGAAAGGACTGTCCAGTAGAATGAGGTTACGAACGGCCCCAGTGCCAGCAAAGCAGTCGTAGAAGATTAATTCAGTTGGGAACTGATCTGAGGTATTGATTGGCTTAAGAAAACCTGTTTGGATTGAATAGAAGCGAGTTCAGCTGTTGTGAAAAGCCTTCTCAGAAACTCTCAGAAACAGTCTGGTAGGTAGATTAGATAGACAGAAGCGGAAAGGATGTTTGACGGGGAGGAGAGCTGGAAGATGAGAAGTTTAGGGCAAATAACAAGGCAGTGGAAGTAAGTAAATTGCATTGGCTCCTTCTGATAGGAACAGTGACAGAAGAGGAATAAAAGAAACGAGAGGGGAAAAACAGAGAAGCATCATGCTCGATAGTACATGGATTGTACAGATTGTTGTGCCAACATGAAAAAGTGACTCCAAATTATAAAACAGGACAGGAAGTTAATGGAAGAGACATACAGGCATTGTGTGGATAAGTGGTGACATTTTTTCTTGCAGGATCCAGATGCTCCCATACGACAGAAACTGCCACTTGATGACTTGGACCGAGAAGATGATGCAAGGTTATTGAAGTATCTCTTCACTCTCATCAGAGCAGGAATGACAGATGAGGTAGCATAACTTAATTAAGTAAGATTTAAAATATCTTATTGTTAAAGCCAATGAAATGTATTTCAGTGTTTAAATATGTCTTGTAGTGATTTTTGGTTTGTTGTCAAAATTGACTGCTAAATTAGCATTTTACTAAAATCTTGCTTTTAGTTAGGTGATTTGGGGCATAGAGTAGATGTTATGGAAAAAATCTAGTTCGGAGTTTTTTGGTCATTTGGCACTATTTTTTCATTGCTGGGGCTTGATGCTAAATAGTACCAGAGAAGCACACAGAATGTTTCAAAAAACTGTGTCTGTAATTATCAGTGGATTATCACACGTGTATATATAATGACAGTTGAGTAAAAGCAGGGGAAAGGGGACTTGAGATTCTTGTGCCAAAGACCTCAGTCTTAGGAATATGGTTACTTGCTTGTATTCTGTTCCAATATGGTGCATATCTATTCATTTTCTGGTGGTATGGGAAGGTGAGCACATTGCTGCAGGGCAATATGAATATAAATTTTCAGCTTCAGTTGGGGTTTGGAAGTCTTAAGTCAACTGGAAATAAATGACTGTGTGAAGAGATGGATTATACAGCTAAGCAAAAGGATAACACTAAACTTGTCAAAAGGATGTGTAACAGCTGTTTAAGCTAACAAAGATGAGGCTGTAGCACATTTCTTGAATTGCTGTAAATACTGGATGAAAAACTAAAAAGTTCTGTAAAAAAATCAATATTTACTTTGAAATCTTTCAGTTGTTTTGAGTTTAGGATCCTCTGTGCTTATTTTTCACAGAAATTATTTTAATGATGTTCACGTTTTTAAAATGGAGCTGGAGGGTTTCCCACCTTGAAGTGTGTTGCTGACGAAATCCATTATTTTTCAGGCACAGCGCTTATGCAAACGTTGTGGTCAGGCCTGGAGAGCTGCAACTTTGGAAGGCTGGAAATTGTATCATGATCCTAACATAAATGGAGGTATCTGCTCTAAAGTGCATTTGAGACATATAAAAACAGAGCACAGGGCTTTCTCTTAATAGCTGTTTGTGGCAAAGCGAAATAGAGAAATAGGCTCTTTCTTAAGAGCCTTTTTCTGTATCTAATATATTTTCCTGTGTCTGATCAATGTATAAAAAGTAATATGAAATTACTTTATTTAAAAGTATGAGTTTACTGAATTCATGTAAACATACTAAAGTCGCTTTCTTTTTAAAGTCAGGCGTAATCACTAGGAAGTAGATGCCACAGAGTTCCAGACAGATCTTCTCCACCTCCATATAATATTTCAGTCTGTATTTTCTTAACATCTAACTTGTGCCACCAGTACATATTTTGCTGCTTACAGACCCAAGTTGGACTCTATATCCATCTTCAGAAAGGTGTAGTAGGGCTATGTTTCAGCAAATGTAAGTGCAGGAAAAGAGATGCTTTTAAAATACTTGAAATTTATTAAACTACCTTTTTCCTTGGTACTGGGGTTCCTTACACATGATCCCATTTATATCATAGTGCCCTCCTTATCTCTGTGCTTAGGATATTGCAGGATTTAGCCAGGAATTTAAGAACAAGTCTAAGTGTTGGTTACAGCTGAGTGTGGAATGCGTAATGCTTTCCTAAAGTTTTGATTCCTTAAGATATCAGAACTGCCTTTTTTCCTTAAGTTTGGTTTTTTCCAAATATTAACATTGTAGATACGTTATTATTACATTACGTTATTACAACATTAATTTTCTTCAAAGCTAGATAGCAGCTAAGCTTTCAAAATACTGTAACATAGAATCAAATTTGCTAAACTTCCCAGAGCAGCCACCTTGTGGCCCAGTCAAAAGCATCAAAATGCTTTGGGGCCAGCTGCAAAGGGATTGAAATGAAAGAAATAACAGAAATTAGTAACCAGAAAATGGGCTTTACCTGTTACTGGGTTTTCTTTTTTTAATAGCACTTTTTTCTTTTCTTTCCTTTTTTTTTTATTATTTTTTTTTTTTGCATGTAGGAAAAGAGTTGGAGCCTGTTCAAGGCAATCCATACAGGTGCATTTGGAAAATAAGTTGTTGGCGTATGGCTGAAGAGGTAAGATAATGCTGATTTGCTTGATATCAACACATACATTTGAACTCTTCTGAACTCTGAAACAAGATCTTAAGTAAATCTACCCCCTCTGCTTCTGAAATAATGTATTTATCTATTGTAGTGAGAAATCTACATAATCAGCACCAATTTTTCAGGAAATGTGTGCCTTTTTTTTTCTGGTTGAAAGTAAAACCACTGGCACTTTGACTTGCATCTTGACTTAGTTGAATGGGATAGGAAAAATACTGCTTTCTTTCTAGGTCAATATAAATTTTTCTGGTAAGTTACAAGAGGATGCTAGTGAAGGGAAAGTCACTTGCTGTTCTTGTTTTGGGTTTTTTTGTGTCCTGTCATTTTGCATTTGTTAGATGGAACATTTTGCAATGAATTAATCTCTAATAAAATGTAAAGTGACTAGAAAACTTAAGTGCTGTATAATTAAAAGTTTGGCTGTTTTTACTGTTTATTTTAGGAGCAGTTTAATAGGTATGAAAGAGCAATCTATGCAGCCCTGAGTGGAAACCTCAAACAGGTATGTCAAGCCTCCTAGATAAGCAGTGTTTGGTAGTTGTGCATTTTCTTTCTCATATGTGACAGTGATATCTTCAGAAATATTGCAATTACTCATTATTTAAAGATGTAGTAAACAAGACAATGGCAAACACTGCTGCTCCTTGTAGGACTGACACGTTTTGACTAAATAATATGATAGTCCTTCCATAGTATTATTCCTGCTACCTTTAAAGACATCCTGCTTTGATGAAGGAAAGACTGCTGTTCTAAGTTGGTTAATAGGCTGCTTTGGTGCCCGAAAATCTGATCCTAAATTATTGTTGCTCTGTTTGGGTTTTGATAGTTCTCCATCTCTTGATAATTTTTGCTCTGTTTTTTTTTTAATTTTGTAGCTTCTTCCAGTTTGTGATACCTGGGAAGATACTGTTTGGGCATATTTCAGGGTCATGGTAGACACTCTAGTTGAGCAGGAAATACGAACCTCTGTAGTAACTGCAGAGGAGACAGAAGAGCTCCCTAGAGATTATTTAGAAACAAAGTAAGTTTCAAGTAAAATTGTGTTCCTATGCTCAACAAAGCATCCTGTGTGACCTGTTTGGAATATTCAAAGTAACATTTTTTTGTCTTGTCTCTCCTGTTTTGAAGCTGGACTTCAGAAAAGGTTTTTGAAGAACTTCAGGCAACAGACAAAAAGGTGTGTAATAATTACAGTGTTTCTCCTTGCTGTTTGCCATTTTTACTATTCGCTGGGTTCTGGTTTTACTACACTATTTAATGAAATGCTCAAATATGCACAATGACTGATTCATTTTATATTTTCTACCTCTATAATGTGTTATTTCTCAATTCAAATAGATTTTTCTATATACTGCCATCATTTAACGATGAAAGTTATACAGGTCTTGTCTTGCCCTGTATCTGACAAACCAGCTGGGTGTGCTAAAGAAACAGCTGACTGTCAAGTGTGTGCAGCCATACAAAGCAGACAGAGTAAATCAACTATTTAACACTGACAGAATGTTCAAAGATTGATTACATTGCATTTTCTTTATAGGAGGTTTGTGTGTGTATTTCAAAACAGGCCTTTCAAAATTTAAAAGCGTGTTTGCTTTTGCAGTGATTTGAGACTACACTTGCTTTTATTTGATGGCATGGACACATGGCATTTAGCACATTGCTAAGACAAAGACATGCAGTCAGCTGCACATACACCCAGCTGTGTTTGCCATTGCAACATAGTGAAATTCTCCCCATATAGCAAATTTACAGGTGCATTTGGATTTCATTTCTTGCATTAATGCAAAAATTCCTATGGGCAGGGGGTGGGGAACCTCTTCTTCCTCAAGTAACTGTCACAGGTCTTTTATTTAAGAATTTATACACTTTGTTGCTTCTGCTGTGATTTTGTAGAATCTGTTATCTGTAATATCATTGTTCATTCTCTTCAAAGCAAAAAGCCGCTAGTCTTGGATCTCTTCCAATGGAAGTATTAACTGTGCAGATCTACATTATGGTTCTTTCTTTCAGTTTGTCAATATTGTTGTAATTTGACATGGAGATAAGCAAGTGCCTTTTCTCTTGCTCTTTATGAAGAATAGCCTTTGAAATAGGATAGCTTTTTTTCCTTGAGGAACTTTTGCTTTATTTAAAAGTTTGGTTTCTCCATTAATTAGGCTGCAAAATTTTATTCAAAGTTTGAACTTTCCTTTTTCTCTTTCTAGAGGGTTATAGAGGAGAATCAAGAACACTATCATGTGATTCAGAAATTCATTATACTGGGAGATGTGGATGGTGAGCTTTTCTCTAAGTGATTTTTAATGGTCAACTGACTACATCATTTTGAGTAACCTTTTCATAAACTTCTATGTGAATGGACTTTTAGAAGCATGCAGCAGGCAAACTCCACCTTAAAGCTAAGCTCTAGAACAGTAGGGATTTGGTGCAGTTTGACTTTGTGCAGTTTGACACGTAAGGTAGTTTTCAAAGAAGTCATGAAATCATGTAAGTTTGTCAGGATATGACCAAGACTTTTCCTGTGGAATGATAAAATACATACAGTAGATATTTGAGCCAAACAATACATCTTTTCAAAATTATTGCCGTTCTGTTTTGTTGGACTTTTGAGGCTAAATTACATTTGTTGAATAAATGTGTAGTTTTGAAATATTTCTTAGGTGTTTTTTTCCCCATGATCCAGCTAATACACACATTTCCTTGGTGGCTGTAGGTTTGATGGAAGAATTCAGTAGGTGGCTTTCCAAAGACAGAAGTGTTCTCCCAGGACACCTCCTTCGTTTCATGACACATCTTATTCTGTTTTTCCGCACTTTGGGTATGCAGACTAAGGTAAGCTCCCTTGTATTTGATTTGTTGTCATAGCAATAGCCAGTCTTCAAAGTAGAAATGTTTGCAAGTACATAAAAAACATAGAGTGATAGTAAATTAGTACTAGGCTGATGAGGAGCTGCATGCTTAAGTAATGTATTTGTTGATCTTGGACCCTAAATACCAGAGCCAAAATGAGAAAAGTTCACTCTCCTCTCCTCCAGTTCAGCTTAAAAATTGTTTTTGAGGATGGTGGATTTCACTCATAAGCCCTTTATTGAGAAGGTCCTGACTCAGACTTCAGTGTTGGGTGTATCAGAGTAGCCAAGATGTTTGGAATAAAACATGTTCTTATAGGCAGTTGTTGGAACTGTATGTATTGCTTTTGTAAGCTCATAAATGTTTTTACTTGAAGTATTTAGTGCTAGCTGGAACTTTCACATTACCTCAAAATACGAACTAAGCATAGCCTACTAACTACCTAGCCTATTTGTGCTAAATATGCAGGTGGGTCACATAGCTGTATTTACTCTTTTCTGAGGAAATCACAAGTAATTAGAACCTCTCCTTTTCTACTATTTTAAAATTTAGGAGCTGGAGGTATCAAATAAGTTTCTGAATAAAATCTCTTTTGGCAAAAGACAAATACATGTTTTCATTAGACGATTTAAATACAGCTCTGAGTTATTATGTTTATTCATGCCTCTAATCATTGCTTCATTCCCTTGTTGAAATTTATTTTGAAGTCAGTTAACATTTAGCTAAATAAGAGGAACTTGTGTGTGTGTATGTATGTATATATGTAGGTATACATACTAATTTTTTAGCCAGACTCAAAATTTGATAGAGTAGGTCTTGAAGCTAAAGTGTAGTAGAACTAGCCATTAGGATATGCTTAACACAAAGGACAAAAAGGGTGCAATTTCCTACAGGAATTCCATTATGGGATTGTGAGTAACTGTTGATTCTACCTCTGCCGTTTTGGAGTTGGTGAATTTACTGGACGATTCCTCCATCAGCCATCAGTAGATTTCAGGGAGAGGAGGCAGATGTGCAGGCTTTTATGATATTTACTAATTGTTGTTTGTATACAATTTGCTTTGATGAAGGTCTTTAATTTACACATATAAAACTAAAACGTAATTCTTGTTAGTAACAAATACTTGAGTCTTGGCTAAAGCCGTTCAAGGTGGTCGGATTATAGTTTGGTTGTTTAGTATAGGCTATTACAGGTGAGCAAGGTGACATTTATACCCTGTTAGATTAGAATTTTCTATAATAAAACAGTGCATGTGGTACACTGCTATAGTAATCCATGTGCCTGACATTTTGTTTGTTAATTAAAAAAATAAGATGAAATGGAAAGAAATAAAAAAAATTTTAAAAGTAACATTCCAGTTAGACTAAAGACTATATTAACCAGTTGCTGAAAAAAAAAAATCCGTGGAGCACTAAATCTTTGGATCAGAAGACATATTTTTTTAAATCACACTTCAAGAGAAACAGTTCTTCCAGTTGAGCCTGTTTGTGTAGATTACTGAAGCAGGAATAAGGAAGTAACCTTTTGTCTGTTTTAATAGTGATAGCCTGTAAAGTATCTTTTATTTTGTTTCCCACATTATCTGATTTGAAATTGAATTTATATTTGTTTGTAATAAGGAGGAAGTTTCTGTTGAAGTCCTCAAGACCTACATTCAGGTAAGCTTTCAGAAATACAGTTTGCTTTCTCTAACGTAATTTAGGCATAAAGGAGGAAGAAAAGGAGACTTAAAGTGCAGGATGAAGACTATGATGCAACTCTCTTCTCAAGAGATACGTGGAAGCTTGCCTGACTGCTTGTCAGCAGTTCTTAAAAAAGAGACAGTTTTATTGATCCTTGTTTAGTGGCTGAGTGGAATCTTCCTACATCAAAATAAAATAATCAGAAATTTGTTACACGTTTATGTTTTTGCCTAACACATGATTTTACTGAAGTGTAAACATGCTTCTGTGTTTACACAGAGGAATATAGTATGTTTCTGTATTATATATATATTTATATAGTAATGGGTATCTTTTGTATATTTGCTTCTCATTCCATATTATTTTCATTTTATTCTGCAGCGGATGGTATCCGAGAAGCACACAGATTTAATAGCGTTTTATGTTAGCCACTTGCCCCCAGAGCTAGCTGTTGCTCAGTATGCTTTATTTCTTGAAGATGTTACTGAAAGTGATCAACGCCACCACTGTCTTGAATTGGCAAAAGATGCAGGTGAGAGATCCTGAAATTCCAATTATCATTTTATACCCTGAGGTATTTTGTCTTTCAGTAGTTTTTGTTCCAAGACCTAGCTGCGAATATGCCACTTTTTCCTTCCTGTGTCTCTCTATTTTTCAATTAAATAAAATTAATTTGCTGATCACTTCTTCAAGTAGGTGTATACGTGTGTTTTAACTAACTTGGAACTAAAGATCTTTTTCTCAATTAAACTAAATGTCACTGGCTGCTGGATTATGTCCAAACACACCAAGAACTAAATGCCAGCTGCCTGTCTTAAACAGGTTCTGAAGCTTGACATGATCATATTATTTCAGAGAACTAATTATAAAAATATGTACCTGTTTATGGATTTAGGAAGGCTATGAGCATATCAATGTTGTTATCCTATTTATAGTGCTTTTTCTTAGCCATGGTAGGTTGCTTGCACTAATGGTAAGCTCCCTTCCAGGCCTACATCCAACTAAAAGGGAGTCCAATGAAGCAGCACACTGTCCATTTTTTGACAATGCCTCTGTGCCACTCAGAATTCACAAAGAAATAGATTTACTGCAAATTTCAGTGTCTTAACTTCAATAATTTTCAGTCATTTTCTTTTAAACTGGGCTAAGGTTTCAAAAATAAAACATCCTGCTTAAGCATCTGTAAAAGAACTATTCTGAGCTTTTCCTGGTACATTCCTGTCAAATCATAATCTTGCTGTCAGAACTGTAGAAAGCAGTGGTCTCAGCAAATAGTGCTAAGTCTGTGCTGGTCCTCTGCACAGACTGAAAAACTTGTTAGTTGTCTCATTCTTTTTCTCATATTTCATATTCTCTCATATCAAGTGTAAAATTTTATCAAATTGTAAAATACCTGCAATAAATTACATAGCTCAAAAGCTTAAAATTTATTCCAACAATACATGTGTGAACAGACTGAGAAGGATTACTAGTAGTAAGGCATGGAGTCTGAAATTCATTTTGTATCAAGTTTGAATTGATGGTAGTTCTCACATAGATCTCTCTTAATCCAGGTCTGGATGTTGCAACCATAACAAAAACTGTTGTTGAAAACATCCGCAAGAAGGATGCTGGTGAATTCAGCCACCATGACCAAATGTTAGATACAGGCACAACAGAGGTGAGTATGCTTCGCGGAGCCGATATGCCAGTTAGTGATCGATTATGGAGTCTTTGACCATATATGATCCATATTTTCCTTTCAACAATGGTGGAAATTGTCTTGAAAAAGCCTGTGAGGGAAATGCACTTTCCATGTGACCAAATGAGGATGTTGCCCAAATCTGTAACTTCTGTTTTGACGTCTTGATCTTCGTGTGTATGTTGCTCAGCAGCCATGTCTGTGTGCAAACATTAAGTGGAGATAAAGCCCATGAAATGACTACAGCAAACTATCTCATAGTTGAGAGTAGAATGTTATTGTACCTTCTACAAATTATGAGGATTAATACTTTGTATCCCAGATGTACCTTTTAATCTGCTCAAGTGACATTTCTAGCTGCAGTAGACGCTGGCTTTACTGACAGTTTCCTTGTCACTGTTATTGATCTGACTCAGTGCTTCAGGGACAGTGAGGTACTGCTAATAGCCTGTATTCAAAATGCTGTTTAGAAAGCAACGGCTCGTTTGCAAATTTTTTGGCAATGTTTTTGCTGTTCAGTGCAAAGTTTAAGTTCTCTAAAACAAAAAAAAGGTAGTTTATCTAACACAGAAATTGCAAAATGGTGGTTGCAGGCTGATGGCATCTCTGAAGATTATAGCAAGGGCTCCATAAACCGTGTTTGTACAGTGTATTCATATTAAAATTTGAGGAAAGTGCATTGTAATCCATAAAAAATTATGGGAGATGATGCTCAATATCTTGGGAACACTTAGAAATTATTTTTTTTTTATTATTCCATATTGCAGAGATTGTTTTCTAAGCCTTTGAATAAAGCAATCCATGCTACTATGTTGTGATGCTTTCCAGACTTGTGTATTTCATTGACCAGATTTAATGTGTGTAACATCAGCTCTATGTTTGAAATGGTAGTGAATTCCTATGTTGGTTTTTACAGGCGGATCAGCTGAAAATAGATGTGATTGACTGGCTCGTATTTGATCCTGCACAGAGGGCAGAAGCACTTAAGCAAAGCAATGCAATCATGAGGAAGTTCTTGGGTACTAAGCTTCACAAATATTGTAGACTTTTTAAATGTTGTTTTTGTTCTTGTTGGCTCTTTGCACTACGTTTGATATAACTTTGAATCTAGTCTTTTAAAAGCATGGCTTTGCCAGCTTATGAAAATAAATTGCAAAGCTGTTGATATCCAGTTCACATTCTCATAGCATCCAAGAAACATGAAGCTGCAAAAGATGTGTTTGTGAAGATTCCCCAAGACTCTATAGCAGAAATATATAACCAGTGGGAAGAACAGGGAATGGATACACCACTTCCAGCTGAAGATGACAATGCTATACGGGAACATTTATGTATTCGTGCATATCTGGTGAGTTTCAAATAGGCAGTATTCCAAGTTATGACTCAGAAATAATGGCTCTGTCTTGGTGGTGAAACTTTAGCTTTGTCCATTTAAATTCTGACTCTTGGATGCATTATAGCTGTGCATGTAATGACATTCTGGTTATTATATGAGTCGAAAATGTCTAAACACTGTTTCCAATGCAATCCAGGAAGCCCATGAAACCTTTAACGAATGGTTTAAACACATGAACTCAGCTCCACAGAAGCCTTCTTTGTTACCACAAGCAAGTTTCACTGAAAAAGTCGCCCATGAACACAAAGAAAAGAAGTATGAGGTAAGTAAAAGTCCAAATTATTTACTGAAAACTTTTATTTTTTGCCTAAAAGGCAGTCTTAGTTCAATGAAACAGAGTAGAGGACTGCTATTTCATACTGCTTAAGAACTCTCTTATAAGTTATTCTATTTGTAGGTTGAAGGGAATATGAGACAATAATAGTCATTATTATTATGCTACTGCACAGTAAGTTCTGGTTTTTTAATGTGACTCAGCTTTACATAAAATATTGTAATCTAGTTGTAAATACTCATTATAATGTGTTGTCATTATTAATAAATCTGAGCACCTGATTTTGCTATTAACTCTTTTTTATTGTATTGTACACCTTTTGTTTTCTAAAAGATGCTGCAGTTTTGTTTTGCCAGAAGTTCTTCTTGCGCATCTGGCCAGTATGAATATACTCTATTCAGTTAATACAAACATTTGTTTTATAAGTATGGAAGAATAAGTTGTTTAAAACTATGTTACTCGAGTGGCTTTGCTTGGGAACAAACTGTCTGATTCTAGATAGAGAATTAAGCAAGGATGGAAATAGCTCTTAGCAGCAGGTTTTAAGTTTTAGCCATTGGCTGAAGATTCTAATTTGAACTGGAGCTATGCTGACTCTTGCATGCTGGTGAAGAGTCTGTTTTAAAATAGCCTTGGAAATTATCCTGTTCTGCAGTAGTTTATTTTTTGTTTCTTTGCCAGATGGATTATGGCATTTGGAAAGGCCTCTTGGATGCTCTTACAGCTGATGTTAAGGAGAAAATGTACAATGTGTTGCTGTTTGTTGATGGAGGATGGATGGTTGATGTTAGAGAGGTAAAATGAGTTTTTATATCATGAAACAGACCACAAAGCACAGATTGTACCTAGTTGTACCCTTGTCACCTTTAGTTTGATGTGTTCCTGTTTAATTTGCTTGTTTCCCCTTCAGTTACCATACAAATCGTATCTCACAGTCCAGTTTAAGGTGGTTAGTGCAGTTTTCTACCTCTGACGCTACTAACTTTGTGGTTATGCTGACTTGCCTTTTAAAGGTAGATTTTCATAATACTAACGTGTAATTTTGCTCTGGTAAGGATGCTGAGGATGACCCTGAGCGAACACACCAGATGATTTTGCTGCGAAAGCTGTGTCTGCCGATGATGTGCTTCTTGCTGCACACGGTGCTGCACAGCACTGGGCAGTACCAGGAGTGCCTGCGCCTGGCTGACATGGTCGCTTCAGAGCGGCACAAGCTTTACACGGTGAGTTGGTGAGAGCTGCAGGCAGCTCGGCTTACATTTAAAAGCTTCGTGGGTTGGCTGTGGAAGAAGCTTCTATATAGAGAGGAAAATGCCATATGTTCCTTAGCATCATAAGTTTCTTTATCGCTTCCCATCCACAGAAGTAGTAAAGGGTCTCCTTGTATTCTGACTTAAGAAATCAGAGTTAACTTTGAAACACTGAGGATGATGGCCAGTGTTTTGGCAAGCAGTTCTTCTGAATACTGCAGTTACCAATTTTTGGATGGGAGCTGTTGAATTGAAGTAAGTTTAAAGGTGCGATTCCATGATCTTAAAGGTCACCACCAACCTAAACAATGCTATGATTGTAAGTTGAGCTTTCACTTCAGAGCATTGTATAAGCAGGTTTTGTTTTGGAGAACTTGGTTTACCCCTAACCTTCTTTCACTCCAAAAGCCTGAAAAACAACCCCAAAATGAGACAGAGCTATTTTGAGCCTATCTTCAGGCTTTGGGTGGTGCTATTAGCTTCCTGTGCCCTATTAAATGTCATCCTGAAATGCCTGATGTTCACGCTATCTTAAAGAAATAATAGGAAAAAATGGTAACTTAATTAACCACCACTTAATATCAGTGCTATTCACTGCAAATAAATATAACTTTATTATATTTGGGTTTTTATTATTTACTCCTAGGTATTTTCAAAAGAAGAACTCAGAAAGCTTCTACTGAAGCTGAGGGAATCTTCTCTGATACTTCTGGACCAGGATCTTGATCCTTTGGGATATGAAATTCAGTCATAGTTTTTCGTGTAGATACTTGAAAAGACCTCTGAACATAGACATTCTGGTTACATAAAAAAACCCCAAAACAACAAAATCATTACTGGGATGAACTCTTCTGATTTTGGGGCGGAACCTCCCACCCCCCAGATTTCAATTTAAACTTGAAAAATTCTGACCAACTTCAGAGATGTTATTTGTTATACAGCCTTTTTCATAAATTTTTTTTCCTAATAAAAATGCTTCAAAAAGAGAAAATGTTTGTTCATTCTAATCTAAAATGTCATTATATAAATGTGGTTGTATGAACCTCCTTAATCTCTTTGCTACATGCCAGAAAGACCTGCTCATAGAATGAAAACATGACTTAGCGGGCAAAGAATGTGCAGATGTAGAGTGGGGAGAAAAGTGAGACTGCAGGAAGGTGTATGTGGAAGGCAGGGGAGAAGACAGCAAACGTGAGGCTGGAGGAAAGGAACACCAAAAAGCAAAAGTGCGGGGCTACATCCAGCCCTTCAGAAGAGAAGGCAGCCTTGCTTCAGGGCTTGTGCTGTTCTCCTGTACGTTGTGGAATTGCTAAAATGCTGATGGAATCCTGAACCAGAGGATGTTCATACCTTGAAACTCCTATGTTTCAGGTGTTGTAGTTTATTTAGAAAGCTTGTTCTGCCCCTGTTTACATGTGTAAACACGCATTTACCTGCCTTTCCCTCAACCAGAGTGTGCAGAGGACACGGCCATAGTGCAGTCAGGCGAGGGCTTTGGCTCCTTCACCCAGCCCGTGCCTTCTGACGCCTGACAGAGCACATCATTTGTGCCGTGCCTGTACCTACATTTCCGTGTATTTATGGAAAAGCCCAGCCCAGCTGTGGAGAGATGCCTGGGAGAGCAGGTGCGTTTGTGCCCGTCGCTGGACTGTTGGGCAGAGGGGAGAGCGGAGAGAGACACACAGACACAGAGCCCGGCCCCGCTGCAGTGCCCGTGCCCG
The DNA here is from genome assembly GCA_035047845.1 of Dendrocincla fuliginosa. Lineage (NCBI taxonomy): Eukaryota > Metazoa > Chordata > Aves > Passeriformes > Dendrocolaptidae > Dendrocincla > Dendrocincla fuliginosa. Next base: position 34,280,065 of record JAWWMO010000043.1, read on the forward strand.
CAGCACCGCCGCTGTCCATCGCTCTGTCCGTCCGTCTGTCTGTCCGTGGGTGGGTGCGCGGGCGGAGCGGAGGGGACACTACCCGAAGGGAGGTTAGAGCCAGGTGCGGGTGGTCTCTTCTCCCGGGCAGCCAGCAACAGGACAAGGGGGCACGGGCTTAAGCTCTGACAGGGGGAATTTAGGTTGGATATTGGAAAGAAATTCTTTACAGAGCGATCAGGCACTGCGATCACCTGCCCAGAGAGGTGGTAGATTCACCGTCCCTGGGGGTTTTTAAACTGAGATTGGACGTGGCACTTAGTGCCATGATCCAGTAAAGAGACTGGAGTTGGATCAAGGGTTGGACTCGATGATCTCGGGGGTCTTTTCCGACCCAATCGATTCTGTGATTCTCTGACATACAGGCACACACACTGAGCCCGGCCCCGCTGCAGTGCCCGTGCCCGCAGCGCTGCCGCGGTCGGTGGGTCTGTCTGTCTGTCAGTGGGTGTGTCGGTCGGTCTGTCTGTCCGTCGGTGGGTCGGTCGGTCTGTGTGTCGGTCAGTGGGTGTGTCGGTCGGTCTGTCTGTCTGTCGGTGGGTCTGTCCGCTGGTGTGTCGGTCGGTCTGTGGGTGTGTCGGTGGGTCTGTCCGTCGGTCAGTGGGTCGGTCTGTCTGTCCGCCGGTGTGCCGGTGGGTGCGCGGTCGGCGCTCGGCGCTCGGCGCGGGCGGGCGCACCGGAAGGCGCGAGCCCCGTGTCCGGGGCGGGGCGGGGCGGGGCGGGCCCGGGCGGTTCGCGGGCGGCCGGGCGGGAGGGAGGGTCGGTGGCCCGGAGGGTGGCCCGGTGGGAGGGAGGGTCGGTGGCCCGGAGGGTGGCCCGGTGGGAGGGAGGGTCGGTGGCCCGGAGGGTGGCCGGGCAGCCTGAGCCATGGGCTGGCTGCCGGCGCAGGGCCGGCTGGCCGCGGGGCTGCTGGTGAACCTGGCCGCCTCCATCTGCATCGTCTTCCTGAACAAGTGGCTGTACGTGCGGCTGGGCTTCCCCAACCTCAGCCTCACCCTGGTGCACTTCGCCATCACCTGGCTCGGCCTCTACCTGTGCCAGGCGCTCGGCGCCTTCTCCCCCAAGAGCCTGCAGCCCGCCCAGGTGCTGCCGCTCGCCCTCAGCTTCTGCGGCTTCGTCGTCTTCACCAACCTGTCCCTGCAGAGCAACACCATCGGCACCTACCAGCTGGCCAAGGCCATGACCACGCCGGTCATCGTGGTCATCCAGAGCCTGGCGTACGGCAAGACCTTCCCGCTGCGCATCAAGCTGACCCTGGTGAGGGCGCGGCGGGGCCGGCGGGAGCGGGGCGGGGGGCGACGCCCGGGGCACCGGCCCCGCCTGAAAACCCCCGTCTGCCCCTCCACAGGTCCCCATCACGCTGGGCGTCTTCCTCAACTCCTACTACGACGTGAAGTTCAACGCGCTGGGGATGGCGTTCGCCACCCTGGGCGTGCTGGTGACCTCGCTGTACCAAGTGGTGGGTACCGCGGGCCGGGACCCCCGGCCTGGGAGAGAGCACACCCGGCCCGCTCCCTTACGTGTTCTGTAAAGAATGCTCCACGCTGTGGTAATTCACCCTCGTAAACTGAGGGATTGATGGTCCTTGCCGCTGAAAATTGGCGTGTCGTCTTGTGTTTTCAAGGGGCAGAGATTGCTTTAGCGGTAAAACTTTTTTTTTTTCTAGAGAGAACAGATGTTCTTGCTGAAACGAGTGCCTTGCATTTGAGCCTTTCCCTAGAAAGGACCTTTTCCAGTCCTTCAGTCAATCCCGCGGTTCATCCTTGAGCTATTTACATTTTATCAGCATCCTTTTTAAATTTTGACTATACACAGTCTAAGCTATTTCTGTACAGGGTGCGTTAGTACATAGGCACAATATAAACGCAATGCAATCTTTCTGGATGATTATGGTTGAAAAAACAGGTATGTCCGAGGATTGCCTTAGCCCTTTCTGCTGTAACAGTGTACTAATAGGTCAACCGGTTCATTACGGACCAAAACTGTAAAAGCCTCCCAAACTGGAATCCTCTGTCATGTTGATATGATAGTCATCCATCTAAATGTGAATTTATTTGCAACAGGTGTACTGTACCTCCGAAAGAAGTGAGGCTCTTTGACCTGTAGTGTGTAAGATGATAAATAATGGTCTCTTGTCCTGTTTTGGGGCAAGAGAGGGAGAGAGGTGCCATATAATAACTTTAAGTGATGGTGTGTGTACTGGAGAAATGATAGTACATGGGTGAAATTATTCTGCAATGTTAAAAAAAAAACCTTTGCAAGTTTATGTGCTGGAATCCATGCTACCAGTTAATGTGATTTATGAAACATTCTTAGGCATAATATAAGTTGCATCTTTTTGGCTGTAACATCTATCTTCACAGCCATAGGTAACTAATATTTCTTAAAGCAGGCCACCCTAAAAATTGAAGTTAGAGTCAATTCTAATCAATATTGAAATGAAATCTATTAAATTTGGAATAAACTGGCAAAAGAAAGGCGAACATTTCCTGATTTTGTTAGCTTGTGTGTGGAGAAAAATGAGGAGAAAGGTGCATGTAGAAGCAGATCTCTGCTTTGGCAAAAGTACTCTACTCCATCACGTACAGGATCTGGAATTTGTGTTGAGCTGGCATTTTTTTCCTAATTTTCCTACTTTTTTGTTCTTCCTCAAGTGCAGTACTTCACCGCCAGGCAATGGCAAAAGGAAGGTTTAGGCACTCAGGAGTTTTTCACTGTATCTGCATACGATTTTCTCCTCTCACGGCTTTTGGGCTTGCAGTAGATAAACACATGGGGCTTCTAGTTAGGCAAAGGTGATGATCAACAGTCTGCAGTATTGTCTATGTGAGATTCCCTCTGTGTTAGCAGCCACTTTGCTTTTGCTCAGGTTTTCAATTTATGGGGTTTTTTTTCCTCATGTTTAACAGCTTTCTCTTTTGGTTTTAGTGGGTAGGTGCTAAGCAGCATGAGTTGCAGGTAAACTCTATGCAGTTGCTGTACTACCAGGCACCAATGTCCTCAGCTATGTTGTTGTTCATCATACCCTTCTTTGAGCCAGTCTTTGGAGAAGGGGGAATATTTGGGCCCTGGACACTTTCTGCTGTGGTAAGGCTTTTATTGACTTTATTTAAATAATTATCACGGGTGTAGTTAAACTTGATATTAAGATATGTTTCTTTATGAGACAGGTTTTTGTACAGCTGTTGGCTATGGTGAGATGAGAAGGGCACGTGCAGGAAAAACTTCCCTTACTGAGTCTGCCCCATTTACTCTGAGAGGAGCGAGTCCGTCAATTGATTTACCTCCTTATTCTTGTTTCTGTTTAGAGGGCATCTGAACAACAGGAAAACCTGTCAAAATCTAGAAGCTTCCCCTAGTGTATTAAATTAAAAATACGTAAGTGCTCTAGTTCCAGCTCTTACTATCCACTCAGAGAAAGAGATAAGCGTGCTCACTTTTGACATTCTCAACTCCTCTTCTGTGGAAGGGTGCCAATATTGGTAGTTTATTTTCCCCAGGAAGACTATAATTTCTCTCTGCATCATTCTGTCTAAAAAAGAGGCAGTGGCATATTCTTACCAATGCTAATCATGCTCCTCGGTGGTGGGTCATTTCTTGTAGCACTGCAGTTTTTGAATGGGATTTATTATTCACAATAATAAAATCAGATATTTTGCTAAAATAGTTTTTGCTGTGATCATAAGACTTTGTCTCAAAGGTAAAGAATGCAACCTCTCTGTGTGCGAGCTGCCAGGTTTTCCAAATCACTCTTAAATATTCACCAAGGGTAAAGGGAAAAGGGCTTGTGGGTCTCTCAGTGTGTATTTATGGACATCATGCCCTGAGCTGCTTATACACATCACCAGTGTCTGTACTGATTTGAAGCTGTTTCTATTTTTATTCTACATATGTTTTCCTTCCCTGATACTTTGCATTTGAAAGTAAATGAAACTAAATAAATAACCTGGACTGTATCTACAGAAGCAGGTCGGATGACTGACTGTGTCCATTAATCCACAGATAATGGTACTGCTGTCTGGAATAATAGCCTTTATGGTAAACTTGTCCATTTACTGGATCATTGGAAATACGTCACCTGTCACGTATCCTTTGTAACATTGATTGTTTCTCCTGTTTCCAGGTGAATTATTTTGGAATTCATTGGGGCTGATTTACTGTGGCAAAATTATTTGGTAACCTGCCTGCTTTATCTTAAGTGATGAAGCTGAAAAAGCACGTTCATTCAGGATTTGTATAGGTAAGGGTGGTTACCTTGCTGAGCTTCATACCTGCAAAAAATATTAAGCCACACTTTGGCTACCTTGAGGAAGTGTCGGCATGCCAGTCAGTTTGTAGTGTGTGATGGGTGAGAGGCTTTAGGCAGAGGTTAATGCTCACACCTGCAGAGATGCAAGAAAATTGCATGAGTTGGAGTCATCATGGCCATACCATTGCATGCTTTGGGTGTAACTAATGAAATTTCCAAGTGTTTCTTTTTACAAAAAGTAATACTGGTATTTGCTATTATCCTTAACAGATGTCTAGGTATAACATGTTTGGGCATTTCAAGTTCTGCATCACCCTCCTGGGAGGGTGCCTCTTATTTAAGGATCCGCTGTCTGTTAACCAAGGCCTTGGAATTCTGTGTACATTGTTCGGCATTTTAGCCTACACGCACTTCAAGCTTAGTGAGCAGGAAAGCAGTAAGAGTAAATTGGTCCAGCGTCCATAAAGCAGGAGTTTCTGAATACTGTTGTGAAGGAAAACAAGTATTTAAATATGCATTGATTTTAGAATGCACAAAATCGACTCGTTCATTTAGATCTACGGTTTTAGTTTAACCACCAGGATCGTTATTCTGTAACTAAACTAACAAACTGAATTATGTAAAATGCTGGGGTTTTGCCATCTCAGTCCGTCCTATCGTTTTCATTAAATTAAAACAGTAACTTTAAAGACAAAAAGGCATACTTCAAATTGCTGTGGAAATCGTACCGAAGTAATTATAATTTTTGCATACCAAATGAGATGATGATGGCTACAGTTATAATGCAGAAAGACAGAAAGAAAAGGAATCCTGTCTCTGTGTTCTTGCCAGTATTGCTGTTGTGGAGAAAAACTTGGAGGCACTTTTATGGAGATGTTTTGGTATGCAGTAATGCTTCCTCCTTTTTGGCTGGTAAACAATGAGAAGGAAAACATACTTTGTTCAATCGGTTTAAAAAAGGCTGCCAGACTCATTCCTATTTCTTTTATGCTTTCTTATCTATGTTTGGCTTCAACAGAGGGATAGACTTTTGGCTGAAGAAAGTAGAAGAATTACAGGTGGAGAGAGACTAGAGGTTAGAGTGGAAAACTTGAAGCCGTAGGCCAAGCTATAGAAAAGTAGGAAATGAGATCTAAATAGTTCATCTTCATTTTTTCTATTAGTCTGTCAGGACATTTGTGAAGTAATTAATGGTTTGGAAAATTTTGTTACTGCTTTATAATTTTTCTCTGTGCCAAAACCAAGACTTTACATGAGATCTTGTAAATACTTGTGACCCTAATAAAATCTCTGGTTTTGTGGTAATAACCAAATATTTTGCAGCCCTTGCACACAGACACGCCTGCTAAAAAATATTTTGGAGTAATCTTCAGAAAGGTCACTGTCTTTAATGGGCATGAAGATTGTCCAGTTCTCTCTCTTGCCTCCAGACTCACCTCCCTCGTTCCCACACCTTTGCCCAGGAGTTACTTTGTGTGGGATCTGCAGGTTTGTCTGTTGTCATTGTTTTAGGGGAGAGGCTCAGGGGGCTGTCTGGGCTGGGCTGGTTAAGACAGCATTTCCTCAACAGATGGTCCTGGGAAATATATCACAGTGACTGAAGAGTGCAAGGTGGGACCTACTTCTGCTCTAATTCAGAAATGCTTTGAAAATTATTTTATGACAGTGTCAGGCACTGATTTTGACGATGTGGATGGAAGAAGTGGAGTGCTGTTCTAGTTAAAAAAAGGAAAGAAAAAATAACTACTTTCAGTAAATCTGGTGAGAACATATGTTTGCTAGATTTGCAGGGTTAGAATTTAATTGCAGTATCTTAATCCTTACATGTTGGGGTTTGTTTTATCTTCATCTACCTCTATCAGATTTAAAGAGGGGAATTACATGAACAAAAACAAGTATTTAAGTTTTGCAGCCACCGGCAGAAATAATATTTAGTTCCTCTAAGTTTTATACAACAGAGGTAAGAAGTCTTTATGTAGGAAACAATTCAGCTTTTCTCAAGCTTGTAAATTATTTATTCTGTTAGAGTTTTTGATTTAAGAAAAAATTATTTCTCTGTGTAACCTAAGTTTACACCATAATACTCTGTTATCATTTCAGAGTTAGAAATACCTGAATAATTTTACATCTTTACCAACTGTTTCTTGGACATTGTACTGGTCCAAGTATAATTTTTTTATACATTTTTATAGTTTTATATTATTAGTTTAAAAATACAGCCTGGACTACTGAAAGATGTGTTCAGATGGCCAAGCTCTGGATGCATGTCCTTCAGTATGTACGCTGAGAAAGCCATTTGCATTAATTTGTGCTGTGCACAAAGATCTTCAAAGATGTAGATAGACCGCCAAGACATAGTTAGACAACAACTGAATTAGATGCCTATTTGACAACAGTATTTGAAATGAGACTGATGTAAAGTGGTAGAATGAACGAAACAACCATGTTTGGACATACAAAAGACTCCTTGAGGAGTGGAGAAGATCTGCAAGAGAAAGTTAACAGTATCATTAAAAAAGGACATTATAAATAGATTCTGTTGCTGGAATGTGTGTGTGTGGGGGTGTCACTTAAGTGACGTGATTTTTTTTTTCATGCATTCAGGAACTCTCCTTTGAGATTTATCTGTTGTATCTAATAAATAAAGTATCTTGAACTTTGTCATATGGTTCAAAATATTAAATCCAGGAGGCTTGTGTAATCGTGGGATAAATAGATCTTTGTATGTATTGTTTCTTTGGATACCATGTGTAGGGTGGGAATAAATTTTGATCACTTTACTGATACCTGCTTATTGCAGGGGAGAGGAGTTGTTCTTGTCTTTTTTCATCTTCTGTTTGAATTCCATACACTTTGGGGGTCTAGGGATCTATAAGATAAAATGGTACCACATGGATTTCTGCCTATATGAATATTTCATGGAGTTTAAAAGTTTTGCACTTACGGCACAAATTAGGGAAATTTTAAATCCTGAAGTAAAACTGGAGTCATAAAATTACTGATGCTTACATGGTGGGAAACTTGCTTATTCTAGTTTTTAATACATCAGTTGACTGTGTTTTCCTGTTAATTATGTGTATTTCAATCACTTTTGACTTTCCTGAATATCAGAGACTTGTCATCTTTAACAATACGTAGTCATCACCTTGTGTATGCTGTTGTAACTGGAGCCATACCATACCAACCGTGGTGTTTGATTTCTGCTTTTCATTTTACTTCATACTCTGCATATGACTAAGCTGTGGTGCCAGAATGAGCCTTGGTCCTTTTCTGCCATTCAGTGCTTTGCTGCTTATATTATTATCCTTTACTTTAAAAAGCTACCACTGATGTTGTTCCAGTGTAAATGCTAGTGTAGGTACCAAAGTGGCATTTAAAAATGTGGATGATTCTGATTCAAATACAAGTTATGTTTGCTAGCCTTGTCCCCAAAACCACTTTAGAACAACATACACAAGGTTTTCCCATTTTCCCCAAAGGAATAGGAAGTATGCCTTCACTTATAAGATGCTCAGTTCAAAGCTTTGTGTTGCCTTTAACTTTGGTAACTCGGCACTTGTTTGACAGATACTGCATCTGGTTTTGTATGACTTGCTAAATTCTTGCAGATGCTGTGTCTGTGCAGGGCACTCTGCCAGGGGAGTTTTCCTGTTGATGGGTTAACAGCTACTCTCTCGGGCTTGAGGTTAAAGGAAAGTTGTTTGCTGCTTTTACATGTATGAAAAGGAGGTTTGTCTTGCAGGAATTCTACCTTCAAGACAGAACTGCAATTCAGCAGGACTGTATCCTTTCTCTGTCTCATTTCATGAAATAAATGCCAAAAAATGGCCAGGGGCTAAAGCAACATTAAAGCCTTGCTTGGGCTACCCATAGTTTTTTATTAAATTATTTTTAAAATATTAGTGGTTGTCGACACTGGTTAAATATTAAGGTAAAAGTCTCATTTTTATAATATCTTACTATATAAGAGTTTCATAGGAGTTCTGTAACATTTTGGAGTACAGCTAATGTCTAACCCTTGTCTAGTTTGTCAAATCTTCTGCAAAATCTATCAAAAGATCATGATGGATTTCCTAACTGGCTGTATATGTTTATACAGTTGGGCTGCTGAACATTGGCACACTGTTAAGGTGTTTAGCAGTGACTTAGAAACATCTGGCCTGAAATTCACCAGTGTACTTTGGAAAAGAAAATGAAGGCTCACCCTCATAGATGAGCTTTTTATGTTCCTGCTTTTAATAACAAACAGGCTGCAGGTTAAGGGAATGCAGAAAGCAGGCCTTAGTGTCCCTCAACTCACCTTTCATATTAAGATTTTTCTCCCAAGATGGCTGTTTTGCTCCCTATTACATAGTTTGTTTTAACTAGTTTTTAAAAGAAGCAGAGTTTGGATTAAGGATATGTAGATATTTGCTTGTGTAATGGGCTTTTTCTCTCAAAATTATATTTTAGCCTTCAAAACCTAACTCCCCTGTTTGATGAGAAAACCAAAAAAGAAAATAATTTTTAATAAATGAAAGGCAACGGTGTATATAGTGAAGATATGTTTTGTTTTGGAAAAGAATTTCACTCTTCTAACTTTAAAGATGCAGCTCTTTGTTTTTCTACTATTACAATCAGGCAGATGCAAAGAAGCACCAGCTCTCTGCTTCATACAAATTCACTGTCTTTCTGTGGGTGCTCTCTCTCTGATCTCAGTGTCAGACTTCCATTTGACAACGCAGTTGCTGCAAAGATGGGTGAGATGTCAGCTGCAGAGAGTTAAGAATATGAAGGAAAAAACCTATCAGCAGGAGCTGATATAATCTTGAGTAATGAGAAATCCTATTCTAAGACACAGAGACATCTTACCAAATAGACTTGTGCTAAGCAGTGGGGACAGGTATGGGTTTGTGTCCAGGCAGGTACTGCAAAGAATGCAAGAGCTGAGTTGTTTGAATTCTTGCTGTGCTGTAGTAATTGACAAATTTAGTATAAACTAGATTTTAATACTATAAAAATTGAAAATATAAATGCCATGCAAAAAAATGTCTGGATCCAGACAATATAAAATCTTTGCCAGGCTTGTCCCACGGCTATGGTTAACCTTCTTGAGAGAAGAGAGCTATTGTTCCTCCTCCCCTGGCCCAGTGTTGCTGGGTTTAGTGAAGGAGGCCTTGTGTTCATGAAAGCTGTCTGCTTTTCTTCAGTTGGTCCAATGAAAACGTATCACCTCTCCTTGTGCAGCTTGTTGGGCTGAAGTTCTGTTTCTGCTTTCATGTGACTGCTCCTGTCTTCCTTGAGTAAGAAGACCTGAGAGTTCTAATGATTCTATTCTATGACCCTGGGGAATAGAATGTACTCCATCGCCTCATGTGACTGCAGTGTCCAGTCTGCCCTGCTGTAGAGGATCCAGCCCAGCCCAAAGGGTCATAGTTACAATCTGCAGTACAACAAGGACTAAAGAACGGGAAAAGGTGATCCCTTGCATTGTTTTAGTTGCAAGGCAGTTTCTAATACTTTCCAATTTTAGTCTTTGTCATTTCCCTTTAGTAGGTGCATAAGAAGGCTCCCTTTCCTGTTTCAGTCTGCCCTTTACGACATATTTCAGGGAATTCTAGAATTGAAACAAACTCTTATCACTGCTCACATAAATACATTGACCAAGCCAATGTTGCTGTTTTTTACTGGGGACCCTTGCCTGTCTTCCAGTCCAGAAAAAAAGTGTTTAAAATACAGGAGGAATCAGGTTAACATGAATTAAGAGGTGATCTGCCAGCTCAGGAGTTGCATTTGCCCTTCCAGCCGCACTAGTTCACTACCTAGTAGACACAATATGCTGCCTTTATAATGGAAAGGCAGGAACAGACATGGGCAGATGAAACGTAATTAAAGTAAATTATGGATTTAGAAGCAAGTAGTGGGAATGATCCAAAGGTTGTTTAAGGATTAGCATTGCAAAAATATTTTCTCATATGTTCATGGCTTCACTAGAACATTAATACAAGCCATTCATTTGAAGGCACCTGATTATATTTAAGGAGCTTCAAGAAGTCCAGCATGATTGTGTGGGTAACTAGCACATGCAGGTTGCACATGCAGGATGCATATGCAGGCTAGCAGTGTGTCAGAAAAGAGCAGCTTTATTTTTAGAACCATAGACGGCTGTGTCTCATCCAGGAAGTGCAGGGAGGAGATGTCTGATTGAAGTACAGCGTAAAAATGTAATTTTTAATGAACTTGGCACAGAAAACTTGCATTTTTTTACTTTCTTACAAAGCAGAGACTGAGAAGCAAACTTGTTTAAGGAGATGTGTTCTGATCAGGTAAAGCACATGAAATAATCATAATTATTGGGACCATAGAATAGAGGTGATTGTGATTAAAGAAAAAAAGTGAGAGAATGGATTAAGAAATAACTGAGAAGAATATACAGCACATAGACCTTATATTTAAAAACCTCCCTAGATATATAAGTTTAGATGCTTAGCTCCACGATTAGGCAGCTGAATAGCAGGGCCAGATTTGTCAGTGTGAACTTCTTCCCTTTCAATAATACTTAATAGAGAATGGCACTGGCTCAGCATTTCCAGAAATGAAGCTGCATAATTGACAAGTTTGACTTTTCTTTTTGTCTCCAACTAAATTAGGTATGCTGTTCAACAAAGAAACTGAGGCCTTGTTCTGCTTCCTTACTCAGCCCAGAATGTTTTTAATCCTCCTTACTCCCTGGGGTAAAAGAAAACATTTGTGCACTTCTGTTTTCTCTTGCGTAACTAACTGGAGTGACTGAATGGGTTTTGGTTTACAATACACCAAAGTTGCGTGTTAAAAACTTTGAATAGGATCTTGTCATTTACCTGCGTGTGCACTTGTTCATTCCACTCAGGTTTCTGACGTTGAGGTGAATGAAAAAAGCCTGTCCAGCTCCCCTTTATATGCCATGAACTGTTCTGAAATTGGGTGCTTCTCTCCAAGGAGCTCAAAGCAATGCTAAGGTCTCCTGGTATCCAAAGTGGTTTACTTGTAAATGTGTTTCTTGTGGTGGTTAGTCAAAAACTGTTTTCCTATTTGTTAACCCATCTGAGAGAAGAAACTGACAGTGGCAGTCATATGCCCTTTCAGGCAATCATGGCACATTTCTGAAAACACATGATCTCACTTTTCTAAGTGGTAAGGTGGTTCTTCTGATCAGGACTGACAGTGTACCAATACAGTTTGCATAAGACTTTGTTGTATATATAGGAAAAAAAAAAGAGGGATAGAGATGTAGTAGATTTGTTTCCCAAACAAAGCCCAAGCAAAATTGTCCCAAAAAGGCTATTTCAATTCATGGATACCTTTGTTTCTATCTGGGGTGGACATGTAAGCCTTAATTCTATATGCCTAAACCTACATTCTCAATGAGGTCCAGCTGACAGCGGTGTGAATGGACACTGAGCTGGGGTTGCTGAGCACCCACATCAAGCTGTTTTGTAGAACTGACTGCAAGGTTACAGAACCAGCTGTACCTGGGTGTCATTCAAACCTCATCTTGGATGCTGAATAGAGTAATTAAAATTCAGAAACTGGGAAACTAGCAGATTTAGTGAAAGACACGCTCTCAGCTCACGTTATATGAAATGTCAGTGGAGTGTCGTGTTCCTGCTTAAAGGCACAATTCCTGTTCCCCCCCATGAACACAGCTTGGGCACTTGCTTCTGCCCCCTCATCTGTGTGAGCTGGGACATTCACATGACCCTCTGCTGGACACAATAGGCAGGATTGGCTGCAGAGCACGTCGATGCCTTGCTGGGCGGGCCGGGAAGTTTTGGTGCCGGACAAGGGAGCACAGTGCCCCCACACGGCTAGAGAGAAACAGGAGCGGGGGAGCAGAGCGGGGCGGGAGGCGCCTCCTTCATCCCCGCGGGTGTGATGTGATGTGATGTGATGTGATGTGATGTGATGTGATGTGATGTGATGTGATGTGATGTGCACACGCCCAGCCGCAGAAGGCAGGTTGGGAAGGACGGGGTTTCACACGTAAACGAAATGGTGAGAAAACCTTATTTTCATGTACGTCTACCAGCTCAGACAGAAGCCCTCAAAGAGTTTCTCAAGCCCTCCACAACATATTTGTGTGCCTATAAGTGATCTTGGATTCTCTGGGAGACTGGCTGGCTCTGAGCCGCTTGTTTCCTGACTGTGCAACCTCCTGTGGACTGGCAACTCTCTTTCCTTTGTACCCTGTATAAAGGGAAGATCTTTGAGAGGTATATTGTATATTGGTCCTGTTTTTCAATGTGCTCTATTTAGCTGAACCAGTCTGTGCTATGTCAGTTAGTTTTGCTTCTGTGAAGAAGCTTTGCTCATTTGATAGCCTGTAGTAATTCACTGGGTGTCACATAGACCTTTGGGATATCATTTTCAAATGCTGGTTAGTTTTCTAATCAGCTAGTTGTTCCTAAGCAAACCAGGATTTAAATATCTTGTAGTTATATATTCTCAGTGGTTTTATTGAGTGTAAAAGTAAGATAAGCAAGTGTCCCTCTCTTCAGAGTTTCCTTTTAAAAATGGATGTAAATCAGTGCATGTAAAGATGTCTAAGGAAACTATTTTATGATGTGATGTCCTTACTGTCTAACAAGATTTAATATTTGCAGGCTAGGAATTATTGAAATGAAACCAACTTCTGTAAAAGCTTTGCTGAAAAAGTGGCTTAGAGGGATTGGATTTTAGTAGAAGAAGCCAGAGACACTGGGCTCTAAAAAGGCATTGCTTGCATTGAAAACTAGAACCAAAACCTAGTAAAAATGGCGAGTTGATATGCGTACATAAAACAGATAAAACAATCAAGTTTCTTTAGTTTTGCTGCAGTCATCGTTTCAGTCTTGCATAAAATAATCGTGTGGCTGCATGGACCAAAAGGACTCGGCCTGTGTGCACTCGTTGCCAGTGCTGTGTGACAGTACTGCTCCCCAGCTCTTTGAGGCTTCTGCTTTTCCAGAGACGATTGTCCTTTCCTGTCTGTGTCAGCAAAGAGGAATGTGTGTCCATGCTGTGGTCTCCCCTGGATACAGTCCTTTGAGTAACAGTTTAACATGCCAGACTGAGAATTGAGATGTGGGTAGTGATCGCTCCCAACTTAAGTTGTGTTCCAAAGGCAGAAACTTTTGCTAGGAAAGTCCCACCATCAGCAGAAGGGAGTGATGTTTTGAGCTGGAGCAACTTGCTAGAGCTGCTGATATCTGCACAAGTGGAATGCAAAATACACAGCTGAGACATGCTTTCTACAGATTTTAAGACGTACATTTTAAAATCAGCTTTCATAGATGCAGCTTGAAGTACAGAGCAAATGAGCTATAAAACACAACGGCCTGCAAATTACCATTAGAAGTGTCTTCATCCGTACAATCAACACAACTCATTTCACAAATCCTTCAGCTCCGTTGCAACACAGGAAAAGCTGGGCTGGGCTAGCTAAACTGATTATCGGTGCTAACTAAACTAATTATCAGTGCTAACATGCACTTTTTACTTCTCCCTAAGTACCGCCTGAGGGAAACTTCTGGGAATTTGGACCCCGTTCTATCACAGGAGATACTGCTGGGGCTTATCGACTCAGGTGACTGATACCAGAGGTAACATTCAAGGGGTGGTTAGATGATAAGGAAAAGACCACTGAATGGCTCCCTTCAGGAGTTTTGCCATCTCCAATCCTCTGCTTCCAGCTGTGGGTTCCTGCTGCTTTTTTTGTAATGTCTCACGTGTTCACGATAAAGCAAGCTAACATACTAGCAGCAAATACAAGTTAAGTTTCTTGCTGTTGAATCAGCTAAATCTGTGGTCAAAGGAGCCAAAGCCAGTTCAAAGAAACACTTGGCTGGGAATGCACAGCTCCTGGCAAGGCCATTGTTTCAGTAGGGCTCAGGGCATTCTTTGGGTGAGATATTTGATGAGCTCAACTGCATCACCAAGTGTGCATCAGCAAGGTGGCTGAGGCACTCCAGCACTACACTTCTTCCTAAAAAGGTCTCACCATCAGCTTGCAGGCATGAGTGAGGAGACAAGGAGGAGAATGGAATACATCTCTTGCAGTGTTGTGCTCTGAAGTCAGCCAAGCTTTATGTAAGCTTCACCTTCAGCAATTCTGCTGCCTAAGCTAGTTGAAGCAGATCCCACCTTTTCCCAGCCTACTTGTCTGCTGCCATTCCAGTGATGTCCTGGGCCAGCTGCTGTGTAGCTACTCAGGACTACCTCAGGGAACTGATCTGCAGAAAAAAATTGCATCATTTCTCAGGTGTGCCAGAACACTTTATCCACTTTATATAGCTGCAAAAATACCTGTGCCAGTATAACAGAAGGGGCAGCAAGAGGATGGAAGAGGTGCATGGGAACAGACCTCTCTGAAGTAAAATGCCAACAAGCAAAGAAGTGCGTGCTAAGTCTTCATTATCTTGCCATTAAAGACATCAATTTTAGCGTGACTGTGCAGCTGAGTAATCCCCACAGCTGGTAGGTTTCTTTGAGCAGAGCAGGTAATGTGGCTGATTAAGGAGCAGGGAGAGGGTAAGACAAGTCAACGATTCTTTGCAACTCTACCTATATCCCATCTGGTAAGAAAGAGGAAATTAGATATTGTGGCATCCCCTGCATTGAATGAGTTAAAGATCAGAATTGGCAATTGTCTGCCCAAAAGGATGGCTCATATACTCTCTGATCCTCTTCAGTAAATATGGAGGAAACAAGTTGTTTTGAGAATCTTTTTGAAACTGTATTTTGGCATGTAAAGCCAGAAGATCTGTGCTCTCAAATGTCTCACTGCAGTGCACTTCTGTGTATGTTTGTGTGAGGCTAGTTTTGCTTATGTGAGGAAACTGCAGCCTGTCTCTTGAATAGCCAAGTCAAGATGTAGCAATATCTTTCAACAGTGGATTTGGGATTTTTCCCCTGTGAGTAGCACTACATGGTGTGTTTCTCTCAAAGTGTTCTACCATGCTGGGTGCCCTCTGGCCCTGGCTCATACCTGAAAACATGCTGTTAAGATAAATAAGGTGGGTCAGAAGTCAAAGCCCAGTGCCTATATATCTCTCCAGGTACACAAACAAATGCAGAAGAAATTGCCAAGACAGATGCACAGACTCAAAGATACCACAGCTAAAAAAAATATTTTAAACGATAGGGGTGGTCTAAACTATGGTGCTAACATGGTTCCTGCAAAACCAGCTGAGTCAAGGAATACCAAGAAGTTCATGCACTTACTTTTTCTAGAGGCAAGAGATAACTGAGCTGTTAATACTTCAATGGAACCAAACAAAGCACAGAACAGTAGTTTGTATATATCACCATCTGCAGTCAGAGCTTTACGTTGTGTCCTGCCTTTCCAGTGGCATCAGTGGGTTTGTGCAAGTTTTATGCATTAATTCCAAAAGCCTTTCATTGTGTGCTGTAGATGGAAAAACCACTTTTCTGCACCAGATGGTGCATCCACCAGTGAACCTCCCCTGACAAACCTCCTGCTGAGGCCAGCAGGGTCTGAGGCCAAAGGCTTGGAAATTGCAGTGATGTCTGTCAGACCAGGTAATGGAATTGGGGCAGGTGGCAGAAAAACAAGCTTAGTGGCACACACAGCCTTCGAAAAGTAATTTGGCTTAATACTTCCTCTCTTCAAACATTGTCTTCCTGATAAAGACTGTGGATGTTATCCTGATCTGTATTGTATTACTCACCAGTACTTAGACATTTCAATTTGTAGAGCAGCTGGGGTGGGGGATTTCCCTTAATTTTCCTGTTTTGTATTTAGTGAAAAAAAAAATATTCTCATAACAAAACCAAGCCATGGACTTGTTCAAGTCTCTCTAGTTCACCTGGCCCCATCAAGAGTCCTCCTCAGGCTAAAACATGCCACGTACCACCACCAGATCACTTCCACCAGGTGGAAGTTATGAAGAACCAAAACTCTACAATTAAAAAAGCAGAGTGTGAAATATATGAATATTAAAACACTTTAAAAAAGGAGCAAATTCTTTTGCTATATGCTTCTTTATTGATCCAATTCTACAGCCGTTTTCACATGTAACTACCAAAAATCAGGACACACAAGAGTATTTGCAGAATGGTTTGCAAGCTCTTTTTATGAAACTACTTTTTGTGTCTAGAGAGTGTTTATATATATAACATATATATATATATACACTATGGAAATATTATCAGAATCTGAAAAGCAGAAATGACGTGGAAGAGAGGAGGAGACAAGGAATATGCAAGTACTGGGGAAAAAAAACCACTGTAGGGGGCAAAGAGGAGAAATTCAGAGGTGAATGTAAAAAAGAAGCTCAAGACAGTGCTGATCATCCCAAACAGTACCTGGGACTTGAAACGCAGGATGCCAAAATTCCACTTTGTTAGTGTTTCTTACTGCAGATGTGAGAATGGAAAACATGTTTGAGAGCTTTTTCCTTGATTCAGGGGGAAAACATGACCTTTTCCCTTGATTTCTGTGACTGTCATGTTCCGGGGCCTTGTCACCCAGCTTGGCACAAAGTAGATTAACCATCACTGATGTTGCAGCAGAACTACCTGCTGTATCTCTGTGGGTCACAAAACTCCTCCTAAGAATACCCAGTTCTACACCAGTTCCCTCCTGTATGTTGTGCTGATGCTACTATTCTGTCACTCCACAGAGAGAACCATTTGTTTCAGTGCCACTACTGTGTTCCTTACCTATATGACGCTTCATGTTTGTGTTTAAACAAGTACTAATTCCCAGGCAGGCAACTGGGCACTGTAAAAAACTTCTCTTGCTTGGCAACAAGTAGTTGCATGTCAACTGTTGAGTGCTGAGCTGACATATGATCAGGGTCCACCTGAATCAAGGGAGGCTATATGGATAAAAGAAAAAAGGGGATTGGGTAAACAGTGTGGGTCTTCAGCAGGCTGATTTAGCAAGGTATATGGGTTTATCTCAGGAGGTGTATGGATCCATGCCTTGTTCTTATTTGGGGGAGATTTAATCTCAAGGAAACTCTTCTCAGCAAATACACTTCCCAAATGGGCTTTGAATATATATCCAGGGTTGATTACTTAGTCCTGCTTGTGATGGCAGTGAACCCTTGGAGGGAAACTAATCAAATTAACCTTGATGGTTTCAAGTCCAGGCTATCCCAGACACTAGTAATGCCTCTAGTTAATGTTCCAAACTATTTGTCTAGCTACTAGCATTGTTGTCTAACTGCAGTGCTGCAAGTTGTATGCTAAAAGCTGTACTGACAAAGCCATGCTCTCAAACATAGAGTCAGCAGAAAGGTGACTTTGTAGTTCATCAGTAACATCAATTGTATTAGCAAAAAGCACAGTGCTGAGGCTTTTCTCAGAAAAGGATAGTTCATTCTGTGTCAAGGAAAATCATGCAGCAATCAGTAAGGCTGCATCAACCAAACATTAAATTGTGGAGCAGACAACAAGGTTTGCAAGGGAGGATGTTACAGGGACTGTGATCCAAAGTAAAGCATATATTCCTTGTATGACAGGCAGCTAGAAAGCAAGTATGGAAGCATGTGGGGGAGATGTGGGCAAATGGTTTAGCAAGCCTGGGACAATTCTGGGAGATATATGATCAGGAACATAGAATGAGTCTGATCTAAGAAGCTGCTTGTGTAATAAGCAGGGTTTTGTTGTTAGAAACAAACAGTTCAAATAACAGCCAGACAGTTAAAATAAACTTTTGTCTTCCTTTCCTCTAACCCAGACTGCAGCCTGACTTGAATAGTATGTCAGGCCTGACCTCATCATTAGCTGTGCTTCTGTCCATACATGGCATCCCAAACCGACTGGATTTGAATTGTATGCTATGTTTGCTCTCAGCTTTTCCTAGATCTAGGTTGCCCCTGAATACATTTCAGTTTCAGACTGAAAGATACCTCCATCGTTCACATGAATCCTATTAGCCGGTGCATGCTCCACACGCCCTTCTGGGCCACTCCTTTGAAGGGAAATGCATTTTGTGCTGGACTGAACAGCACATTTGAATGACAAATGAACACTGGATTAAAAGAACAATTCTAAACTGAACTGGCATCATCCTAGTTTCATTAAATAAGGCAGATGACCATGGTTATACTGAGGCTTTTTCTGATCTAATTGCATGCAATCAAGTACTTCTAAGGAAGGAGATATCACTGGATTATTTAATTTTCACAGCTACAGTTTAGTAAAGCAGGAAATGGTCACAATCTAGACACATACTTAACCCCTGCTTATCAAGAAAAGCATGTTTCTTCACTCAGTGATGTGCCTAACAAAAACTGTTGGAGACTAAGAAGAGTCTTCCCCTGAGATTTTTCTAAACAGAAAACTGGAGGGGGGGGAAAAACTATACAAACGTTTCATTCTGTGTTAGCTATTGAGGAAAAGTTCAAAATAATTGGTTTATGTTCTTGCTAGTTGGCCTCCCTTCAGAAGGCAATCACTATTGTTTTGTTTAATTGTGCTTGTGGCTGACTGAGCTGCTACTAAATAGGAATCAGACTTGGGCAGACAGGCTACAAAGTCTCCTAGATGGGTGAAGGAATAAGTATGCCAACTAAACAAAGGCAGAAGAGCTGCTGTCTTGTGATGTGGGATTGTTCCAGCTCCAGGTGGTTTTGAAGCAGCTGTAGGTTTTGAAGTAGGTGGTTTTGAAGAGCAGAAACACCTGAACTGAGTATCTCTGGGAGGGAGGTAAGAGCTTGTGAACAGCTACTAGAAAAACATTTTTTTGAGGCCCTCTTTTCCAGTCCACTTGAAGTAATTTTATATTTTTCAAGATAAATAAGGTTGCTTCTGAAGTTATGGAAACGTAGGAAACTGCTGATCTTGTATTCAAAGAGCCCACATGGTACATGGTGTGATTCTTTGGGCTGTCCTGTGCAGCGCCGGGGGTTGGACTTTGATGATCCTTTCAGGTTCCTTCCAACTCAGAATATTCTGTAGTTCTATGATTAAATACTGCAGGTAGTTGAGCCCAGGGTGTGCACACAGGTGAAGCTGCTGAACACCTGCTGTGCCACCCAGTCTGCAGAGTAGCTGAGGTTGTTGGGAAGGGCAGTGCAGCCTTGGGCAGCTCAAATACAGGGGTCCTGCACACCAGAAAAACACAGGCTGAACAGCAAAGTAGAGATTAGTGTTCCCTGTTAAACAGCTGCAATAGCATTGCATGTGGTCTTTGGGTTTCCACTGCTGCTATGAGCCTTGCTCTTGATTCCTGCCTGTTATTACTCTCTGTTCAAACTTGCCCCCAGGAAGGCTGCGTCCTCTTTTCATTCAGTAGAATTTGGATGTCATTTATACTAAGAAGTTTCTGGTACTGACAGACCTCTCCATTTGGATAGATATTAGTTTATGAAATATAAGTTCCCTGAATCCAATTTGTGATTACTGTAATGAGGATTTCTTATCAATGTGCTTTTCCCTACAACAAAGCAGCAGTGTCAAGAAAACAACAAAATTCCTTCTCCTGTATTTGTAGAGAATTGTACTGACCCCCTGTCTGACATGTGGGGTCACAGCTGTGGCAGGCAGGTCTGGCAGAAAGTCCCATTAAGCCACACATGCTGCAATTGCATTTTAGCATCCTTGTTCGTTTGTCCTTTTGCCTTGAGGTGCCTGACAATCTGCAGCACACAACTGATCACAGCTTTATGTCATACGAATAAAGATGCAGTCTAAGACTTCAGAAAGGATACATCAACACAGTGTAAGGCCCAGAGGCTTGCTTTGAATTTGTTATTTTTCTTTTTTTTTGTGTCTGGGAGCAGTTCAGAGAGCACATGAGATTAACCTATCTGGTAGCCAAGGAGCAGGAAACTGCTTGGAGATGAGACCTGACAAATGCTGGCCACCTATGCCTCTGATCAGTATCTGGCAAGGACCCCTTCATCTGTGTGTTGGATGCTGAACAGACAGCTGCCAGGAAAGGGTAGGTAGGACATGTGGGGAAAAGAAATAAAGAATTACAGAGAGGAACAAAAATCTGAAATTTAAGTCTTTAATGGTCAATCCATTCACTTGAGTTGGGTGCCCCTGCAGCACAGCGACCCATCTTTCCTCTGCCATATGCGCCTGTAGGTAGACCAGATCCATGTCAGAAAACAATTTAGCTTGCAAGCATTAAATAACGAAATGTCTACAGTTAGAATCTGAACTTATATTAAAAAGGATGTCATGTTAATTAACCACTATGTAAAGTGAGTATCTCCAGTTAAGGCAGCTGGGCCACATCTGCTCCAGATATTTTCTGTGGCATTGTAAGCAAAATACATAGGGGCGTCTTGGTGTAGTTATTTCTCCTTTTCTTTTTACAACTTGAAATATTGAGGAAGTCAGCTCTGATAACTATACAAGCTTATTACTTGCCCTCCAAGAAAAACTTTTAAATTAAAAACTTGTTCTGAATTATCAAGCACAAGAAAATAATTATGCATGTTGATGACATGGCATGTGCTGTATGAGTGACAAACAGAAGCCCTGGAGCACTAAATGTCAGATATCCCCCTCTCTTCCTAAGCAAGCACAGACAGCATATTTTACCTATTTGCAGCCTCCCCTTACTAGAGATTAGTCTATTGGAGAAAAGAAATATTGTGGTTGAATACTGATAAAAATTCTAGACAGAAACTGTTGGGTTTTCTGATCCTTAGCAGTTAATGAATCGGTAAGGGAAGTTAATTTAAAGAATTCCCATTTAATCTCAAAGTCACTGGTCACAAGATGTCTGCTGGTAGAGAAGTGGAAAAAGAAAGTCATAGATACCAGTTTGGTAAGTTTTGGACTGTAAAAAATTTATTGCTGAATTTAAAAAGCTCCTTAAATTACATACAGCCTTAGCAAAATGACACAATGCTAAGACATGGATCAATAATGTGATAGCTTGGGGAGAACTACATAAACGCTCTTGTTTCAATTCGGTAAAATGTATTTTGCATAGGAATTAAATCGCTTTTGTGCCACATGAGGACAAGATTGAGCATTGGTGATATACATCACCTGAATGAGCCATTTGGTTCCTTCCTCCTGTATTTTTGTATAGGCAGAATTTTCTCCTACTGATGAAGTTAGCTAGCTAAGGATCTCAGGAACTGCGGTGTTGGTGAAAAAGGGAAGATATCTGACTTCTGCTGCAGGACACTTCTCTTAAAACAGATTTCTGTTTGCCTTGAAATCCCAGCACTAACAGGAGGTGAGCATGTTTTACAAAATTCTGGCAGCTTCTCAGCTGTCCCTCACTAGACCTTGAGCTTTATGCTCTGGAGGGATAACAAGGTCATCTCGAAAATCCATCGTCACACAAATATCTAGATTTAAACCACTGCTGGGATTTTTACAAGGTTCCACGTTTGCTGAGAATCTGTATTTGGCCAACAGACAAGTCCAGGCAGTTCTCCACTGCTTGTTTGGACAAGTTAGTTGTCATGGAAAATTAGCATTACACTCCCTCTGCTCCTGTGTATCCTTGAACACTGTCTGCAACACTTATGTTCTCTGACAAATCTTTTCACTATTCGAAGAATAATTTTAAAATTTCACCCGCGGGCAAAGAAAAAACCTGAGAATCAGAAAAGGCGGGCAGATTAAAAACTAACCAGTTTTGGCTGAAGTGTAGCAACTAGTAAGTACCTACGAAAGTGACATGCTTCCACATACCCTGCATTTAAACGCTACTCAGAATTACAGAACGGGAGCTGACAGGAGCACAGGATGACAGCCTCCAGCTCTCTGGATGTGCAGTTTTCCCCTCGTCCCGTCTCTTCAGTGACAGAACAGCTCGGGAAGCACGGAAGGCCGCTGCGAACCAGAGCAGCGCGCAGAGGCGTGGCTCCTGCGGGCCGGCACACGGCCCCGGCCGCGCCGCCCGGAGCGAGATCGGAAGAGCGTCG
>JAWWMO010000043.1:34302657-34321647 GCA_035047845.1 Dendrocincla fuliginosa
CTCCTCCTTGCCTCGGGCGGCCCGGTGAGTCAGCGCGGGCCCGGCCCGGCCCGGCCGCCCCCCGCGGTCGGGCGGTGGCGGCGCTGTGTGTGTGCTGCGGGTCATGCTCGGGCATGTCGGGCCGCGCCGAGCGGCACGGCAGCCAGGCCCTGACTTGCCCCTGGGGGCAGTGCTATATAAGGGCCGGCCCGGGCAGCGCCGCCAGAGCCCGCTGGGGCACTCGCTGCGCGGTGCTCACAGTGCCCACCCGGGGCCGCCGCCATCCCGCGCTGCGGCGCTGTGCGGCCCGCCCTGAGCTGGATCTCCCCGCAGTTGCAGGCAAATGTGCAATACCAAGATGTCCTCCCTCACGGATGCCTCCGCCGTCACCGCTTCGGAGCAAGAGGCGCTGGTCAGTAGCTCTGTTTCGTTCTTTTTGCAGAGTTTTTAGCGGCTAATGTAGAAGGATCACTTTTCGCGGCGAGCAAGGGTTGCAGAAAAGCCGGGAAATCCGGTGAAGGCGATCCCTCTTTGATGCTGTATTGTGAAGCAAATCGTATTCATGGCTGAGGATTGAGGGTGATGGTTTAGGTCTAGACTCTGTTTCCTGGAGATCCGCGATGGTTTTTGCTTTCTTTTAGTTAAAAGGGTCTTACGATCTGATTTGATCGTGCTAAGCATTTCATGGTGGTAATTGTTAACAGATCATAGCTGAAGAGTTCTGGAAAACCTCCGTCGTGCAAACCGTACTGTTTGTGAAATAATCTGAAGGTTTTCAACTTTCTCTTCTCTTGGACTTCATAAGCAAGTTGTAAGAAGAGTCTCCCTTCGTTTTTATGGCTTTGCATATCCAGGCTTTCCATGATACAGTGACAGTTCTGCTGCCCTGGTTTTGTATATAAGCCTGAGGATGGAAACCTGCTGTACCTGAAATACGACTTAAAAACAGCACATGTGCAATGATGTTTGGATGGGATTACCGTGTGCTAGAAGGTCAAAGCTTGAAAGTATAGGTTGACAATAGAACTTCAAAAAAGCGAAATAGTAGAACAACAAAAACTGTTCAAAGTCGATTTTTTTTTCGTTTGTTTCTTCTCTTTTTTTAAGTCATATTGTGATGCTATTGTCTGCTGGCAGATCTGTGAGGCCGAAGAATTCATACTTGGAGGAGTCAGGAAGAGAGGGATAGGGAGTAAAGGTGGGCTTAGTTGTGAATTCAGAGATCTGAAACTGTGGCTTCCTACGTGGAGCTGTCAGTAGTACTTTAATAAGCTACCGTTTGCTTCCTTTATGAAACTGTAATATGTTCTGCATGTTCTAAATAATTGAGCCCTTAAGACGGGGCGAATAGACGTCTGAGATTGTCCATAAGCTTGGTTATTGTTTTCATTACGGGTAATTCTTGCAAGTTATCTCTTGTTAGTGCACTGAAACTTAATGTTGGTTTTAACAGATATTAGAAATGGAACGCAGGGAAGTTCCCCTCCCCCGCCCTTCCCTTAATCATCTATTCGTTGTCTCATGATATTTTATTCACACTTCCCTGTATTTTTCTTTTTTTTTTTACTTCAATATTTGTTTTTGTATATTCCATTTTATACTCTGTATCAGGATAGCTGGATGTCAGCCTGTTCCTAGAACACTTATGCCATTGTTATAGAGGCAGCACTAGAATATACTGCACTGGGAACCATCAGTGGCTCCATAGGCACTTGCTTTGCAGTTGTGGCAGCCCCTGCAGCTTGTTCTCATCTGCTACACTGGTGCAGGCACAGCTGTGTGGGACAGTGCAGTGAACGGGATCAGGATACTGCTCTGTCCAGAAAAAGAAAAAAAAAAAAAGGTGTATGTATGGGGGAAGTGATTTTTTTGTTTTGTTTAACTTTTGTCTCCTCTGCCTCAGAAATTGTCACAGCCTGGATTGTCACAGATACAACTGCTGGCACAGTGGGTGGGTGGGAGGTCATTGTGGAGGTAGGAGTGAGTGAAGGATGATGAAAAGGACAGGGTGTGCTTTTCCCAGCTAAAAAAAGCCTTCAGAGGTAAAGCAGCCCACTTGGCAAATGTAAAACCAAAACCCCAGAAGCTGTCACAGGAAGACAGTAAGAAAGAGGTGGACCAGTGTTTTACTGTATGACTTGCACTCTGGACCTGACAGTCGCATGGTCCTTCGCCTTTCTCTCTCCCCTTTGGGAGTCATTGTAATGGTTAAAGGAGTGAAGCTGAATTCCCCAGGACCCAGCCCTGTACTTGAACTAATAAACAAATCCAGTACTTCAAATTAAGGAATCTCTACTTACGAGTGTGTTGAGGTTTAACTGCAGCCAGCAAATGAGTAGCACAGAGTTGCTTGCTCCCCACCCCAGCAACCTGTGGTGGGATGGGGGAGATACTAAAAACAAGAGGTAAAACCTGTGGGTTAAGAACAGTTTAATAATTGAAATAAAGTATAATAATAACAAAGAAAGGGGAGAGTAGCAAAATCCAAGAAAAACAGGCAAATTACAGGTCACCACCTGCTGACCAATGCCCAGCCAGTCCCCAAGCATCAATCAGCCCCTCCCAGCCAGCTCCCCCCAGTATATACACTGGGCATGGAATTTCTGTGTGGAATGGAATACCCCTTTGGCCAGTTCAGGTCAGCTGTCCTGGCTATGCTCCCTCACACCTTCTTGTGCACCTTCTCACTGTCAGAGCAAGGGACACTGAAAAATCCCTGATTTAGTGTAGCTACTTAGCAACAACAGAAACATCAAAGTGTTGTCAGCGTTATTCTTGTACTAAATCAGAAAACAGCACTGTGCCAGCTACTAACTGTCCCAGGTCAAAGTAGGAGGCAATGAAATGAGTTTGAGCTAAGATACACAATAAGTGTATGAGAAGTTCAGTATGATTTCGTTCATGTTAGTTGTTTGTTACTTGCTTTTAAGTTTTAACTTTGCAAAATGAAAAGCTTGAATGTGGATAGGTTTTAATGTAGTTGTGTGTTTGCATATCAGATTAATAGAGAAGGAGGAGGTCAACCTGTATAAATCACGTTTCTTTTGTGAGTAACTGGTGCATACCATTTTTCTACTTCCCCACACAGGTTAAACCAAAGCCACTATTGTTGAAGTTGTTAAAGTTAGCTGGTGCAGAAAAGGACACTTTTACTATGAAGGAGGTGAGAACTTTTAATCACTAAAGGTAAACTACAGTGAGTACAGATATTGTTTTGTTTTGGGTGAATAGGGGGCAGTGTAGTTCATAGCTTATCTAGAAATTATTAAGATACTGTGTTTATTCTCCTACTGACTTATAATTTGCTATTAAGCAAGTTTCTCAAAAATCTGAACAAAAATTTCTGGTGATCAGTTGAATGGCATAATTCTTGGGGAATGATAGATGAAAATCTGTCAGCTCAAAGGGAGTTTTAGGTACTCAAAGTTCGAAGATCACATTTCAATGTATCAAATGTGCTTTCTTAAACTTGAAACAACAACCTGGGTATTTAATGTCTGTGTATTTAATTTATTTTACAGGTAATATTCTATCTTGGACAATATATTATGTCTAAACAATTATATGATGAAAAACAGCAGCATATTGTACACTGTGCAAATGATCTCCTGGGGGATTTATTTGGAGTAACAAGCTTTTCAGTAAAAGAACACAGGTAAAATGGGATTCTTTTCTGAGAGTCTGGTTGGGAAATAATGAAGAACATAATGCGTATGGCCTTTTTAAATTCTTTGCATCTTCAAAGATGGTAAGCTCTCTTTTATGATTGCATGTAGCTAACTTGCAACATCTCTTTCTTTATTCCCATTTAAGGAGACTGTATTCAATGATTTCCAGAAATCTGATAGCAATCAATCAACAAGGTAAGCTAGTTTAAGGAGGGTGTTTTGTTTTGAGAAGCAGCACTAGGGAAAATACAGCTTGTATAATGTTTCTTGAGATAGTGATCAGATAACAGCAATTTCTCCATTATTAGCTCTTTGACTTTACCCACTAGTGTCCAAAGCAGTCATAAATAGTGAACCATATCAAACACTGTTTCTTCTGGGAGAGAAAAAAAAATTCTGAACAGGATTTGGGTAATTTTGTTGACTAGAACCAGAACACACACAAGCAGAGCTGAATAAAATTAGTATGAAATTGAAAACTTCATCATTTGCTTGTATTTTTTACAAATAAAGCTCTCAACAATATAAAAAGTTGTAATATGAAAAATTAGCTTCTTGAACTAGAAGCTTACTAGCTAGTAATGAAGTCAGCACAAATGCTCTTCTTTTTTTTTCTGTTAAAGTTCTATTTTGATTTTCAAAATTGAATGTGGAGTACGTTTAGTAGTGGTCACCCTCAGCTACAATGAGTCCTGTTTTCAAAGGTCTGTATACTTTAGAAAATTACCTTTGTGGTAATTCTGTGGATAGTGACTACTTGAGTGGGAAATTGTTGATACACAGTCATCTGTCGTGCATTATAAAAGTGCTCAGTATTGCTGTGATTTTTGCCTAATACAGGGATTGAATCAGAAGTTAAACAATAGAAGCCATTTTGTAAATTGGCTTCTAAATCCATATTAAGACACCCTTTGTTTCTCATTCTTCCTAAAGGCAAATTCAGCTGCTGAAGATGGGAAACATTCTATCTTTATTATCCCTATTGTTATGCTTGCAAGCTAAAATTTCTCAATTGTTTTGTTTAAGACTTTTATTAAATCATTAAATCATATACCATCAGTAACTAATTTTTCTTATATTTAATGTCTTTTTAGGTCAGTTTTCCTATAAGATGATAGCTAGTAAAAAGCACTTTGGAGAGGAAGAAGTGTATTGCATTTCCTGTCTATATTCTTTCATATCTGGAGAATCATGCACAATCTTCATTTGAAACCATTTTTAATAAAATTCTGAGCTGCTTTGTGGTTGACATTTTGTTCTCCCCACATTCACACTTCATTAATTTTACAGGGAAGGTGCTGCACACACCTGAAAAGCGAAGGAGCAGTGTGATTTTTTCCATTGTTCCAGAATGTCCAGGATTTTAAGTTCTATTTCAAATTTACTTTTTGAGCCTGAAATGAACTTTTTCTGCTATGTTGTATTATGGGTTCTGGTTTGGTTTTGTTTCAGACTCTACGCTTGGTGACGCACCTGAGGATGATGCCAGATCTCAGCTTGAAGGAGAAAATGTTCTTAAGGTGATACTTCCATTTTATTTTAATAAATGTTCTAAGTTGTAAATTCTATTTAGTTTTGCATGATAGAGTCAATGGTTTAGATGTAATTAGTTCTTTCTACCCTTTTACTTCCTATTCATGCTCAGGCTTACTCAATATTTCTGTTAATCAGGAATCTATGCAAGAGTTAGAAGAGAAGCAGACTTCATCAAATGTGACCTCCCGACCAACTACATCTAGGAGGACACACAGTGAATCTGGTAGGTGCAGATTTATGATGCAGAGCTTTCAGTAGCATGGCCACATAGGGGAAAAAGTACATTCTGTTGCCTTGATGACTTGAAAGATGCTGACAAGTACTATTCATGTTTCTCTCCTTACCTGAAACAAAATGCTCAGTCTAAAAGAAAGACACAATTCCTTGCATTGCTCCAGTGTCATGTTGCAGTTTGGATCTCTAGAACTGTTAGTAAAATGGTAGAGTAACTTGCTTCACAGATCTGGTAAACTTTTTCACATCCGCAGGACACTTATGAGTTATCGTCATGATGAGAACACTTTTGTTTGTATAGAGTGATGTAGTCAAATTAATTTCAATTCCCTCTGTTGACAGTCACAAAATTTTACATTTTGTTGGTTCTCTAAAACCAGTTTTTATTGGATTTCAATTGGCGGCAGGTGTCAAAGATCTGGTAGTAACACAGGATCATTTTGGATATGTTTAGGTACCTGACCGTTCATTAAGCACTTATGAAAACAACTAATGATTTAAGCATCATATTTTCCTCCTCTTTGTCTTTGCTGGGGTTATTCAATAATCACTGGCAAATACACTTTCAAAATATGAAATGTTTCTTGTGATAATTACCCTGACAGGGTAGTCAGCATAAACCTGAATAAGTTTCTCAGTGGAACTGTTCTCTACAGCTCTACTTAAATACTGTTCTGTGGAATATCTTACATTAGTTTGTTCCATCACTTGCTTCTCTTCCTCGTGACTAGGTGGTTGTAATTACCTGGGCAGCAGAGATAACCTTTTGTTGCTGCATAGAACTTTCTTTTCTTCAGTTGCTCAGGAACATTTTTGAGTTCCTCAGCTTCCGAGTAGTATTTTTTGTGTTCCTTGTAGGCCACTGTTATTTTAGTCAGTCCAAAAACTGTGCTGCGTTTTTTTTTTTTTTTTTTGCTGAGCAGTTTGCACTAAATTAAAAGAATGTTTTAATGTTGTAACTAAAACTGGTGAAAGGATGAAAAGTCTCGGTTAAACATCCCAACCTGTAATATTTAGGCATGACCCAGAGCACATGAAGTCCTGTGTTGTGCTTACTTATTGTAGGTTTGATGATTAACTCTTGTCTTTGCATCCATTTATTAGTTTGTTACAACCTTAAAACTTCTTTTAATATAGTGTTTTTATATACACTTTTTTTCTAATTTATAGGAAATCTTCTTTTAAGCCACTATTCTTGTTAAATTGGCATGGTAGTGGCTCCTTTGGAGCCACTTATATAGTGTATAGAAACCTTGTGGTGATACAGTATCAGTACGGCATGGAGCCATGACAACTAAATGAGGACAACGATGGACAGGAGCAACCCTTGGGCCTGGGGGCTCCAAATTTGGTGGGGCTCTCAGGGCGGAAAAAAAGAAAAGAGAGGGGCTGAGCCAAGAAGCACCAAGGGAAAGTAAGAGAAGTCTCAAAGTATGTACAAGTGTTTTGTTCTCTTTTCTTTTACAATGAAAGATTCAAGACTTGGAGACTCGTGGATTGTCATGGTGTATTTTGCAAGGCAAGGGAGAAGCTGGGCAGTAGAGGGTGGGTGCAAAAGGCACCTGTGGTGGGGCAGCAGGCTCATACCGAGGTCTGTTAAACCAAGATGTTAGACACCTTGGGGGATTTTCACTCCACTGCACTTACATGCTGACTTAACACCACCTTTTTTAACAAAATTGTTTCTTACCAAACACTCTACAAGTCAGTGGAGCTGAATTTTGACTTATCTACCCCTAAAATGCTGCACCCATACTCCTAATGGTGCTGTTTTTTTCAAAAGATGATGGATTTAAAAAGCATTGTCTTTTTGCTTTCAAACCAAGCATACTTAATAGGCACAGCTTAAAGTAATGCTTTCAGAGTTCAATTTTTACATAGTGTGTCTTGGAAGATTTTTTTTTTCTGGTGTGTGGTGAAAATTGTAACAGTTTGTTGCAAAAATCCTGTTGAGTAAATACATATAGGGCAACCATTCACTGATAAATTTGTCGAGGTGACTGAAACTTGAACCTGAACCTACCTTGTTTAGCCAAGGTCTTTTGTATGCATGTTACCTTGGAGGTAGTTGCCCTGTCTCCCTGCAAATT
This sequence comes from Dendrocincla fuliginosa, assembly GCA_035047845.1. NCBI lineage: Eukaryota > Metazoa > Chordata > Aves > Passeriformes > Dendrocolaptidae > Dendrocincla > Dendrocincla fuliginosa. The sequence goes on from JAWWMO010000043.1 coordinate 34,310,165, forward strand.
CTGGGATGGACTCAAAAGCTCTCTAAACGTGCCTTTCTGTCTACTGACTGTAGAGGGAGCAAGGACAATTAAGATCATAATTGCATTTTTTAAAATTAGGTGAGTTACAACGTGTGATGTGTGAACTAAGAGTTCTTCCAAATTTGCTATTTGATTTCCTGCATGTCAAGACTGCCATTCACAAGTTGTACTGATGGGACAAGTGGAGAAAGCCAGCCCCTGAAATACTGTTTTCAGGAACATTTCACACTTTACATGTTTATCAGTGTTATTGTGTCTTTTTAAATAAGTTTTGGTACCTTCACGTTCTTCCCCAAAAAATAATACTGAATTATATTATTAGATTTCTTTATAAATAAATTATATTTTAAGCTTCTGTTAAGACTGTTCAAAACTGCACATTGTGTAGATGTTTTTTGAGTAACAAAAATTCTTGAATGTGCCCAGAAGAAAATTCTTCAGATGATCTGCATAGTGACAGAAGAAAGCGACACAAGTCAGACAGCATTTCCTTGACGTTTGATGAAAGTCTCTCATGGTGTGTAGTCAGTGGTCTGTGCCGTGAAAGAAGCAATAGCAGTGATTCAACAGATTCTCTTTCCATTCCTGTAAGTCAAAATATAAAATATCTTGTGTGGTACAAATTTTGCAGATGCCACAAGTGCAGATATGCATCTGAAAACATCATGATCGTAATTAAAAGCAGCAGTGCCTTTTGTGGGTGTCTGAGGAAAGAAAAGGGGCTGAAAGAAAAGTTATTATGTGGGTGGGGGTAGGTTCTTTCATAAATCTGCTGACAAAGCTGAGGTGATTTTTTTTTTTTAAAACACAAACTATGGATATTTGGTAAAAACTGAGTTCCTTATTGCTTGGCAGAGTGTTCTATATATTTTGTGTTTTAAAGTATTTCTTAGTATGAATGCAATGCTAAGAGAAGGAAAGCAGTCACAGACTGTTGTAAGTCAGGATTAGTTGGTAGTTCTAGTACAGCCTTGGTAACTGTACCCAGTAGTATGTATGCTGATGATACACTGTGTTAATTTTCCAAGCCTCTACTGTTTTCAACAAACACCAGGCAAATTATCTGTGGTTAGGTTAAGTCAGAGCTAAACTAACAGTATTCCTAGTCAAATACTGTGTTCTGAATTGACAAAACTAATACTGTATCTTCAGTCTTCCTATTCTATAATTGTTTAGCCACAATCTCCAGTTAAAAGATTAACAGAGTTGACGAGAACAGAGAATTTAATGACATGCAGCCAAAAGACAGCATCTTCTTGCATCTGTTCTTTCACTTTTTAGGAGAGCCTTTGTGAAATAGTAACTGCAGTCTTCAAGCTGGCTAGAGGTTGACTGCCACCTCTTATTACAGAGCCAACAAAAGGCTTTCAAATCTAGCTTTATTTTAACCTACCTATAATTTGTTTATCTCAAAAGATATACTGTCTTAACAGCCACTGGTCTTATTTCTTTCTCAGCTAATTAAACTGAGTATACAGTTTTATCTTAAGAGCTGTTTTAACAATACTGGTTATGTATATGGACTGGTGAGGTTGAATGTGTCCTTTCTTGTTTTTTTCCAGGATCTTGACGCTAGTTCATTAAGCGAAAACTCTGATTGGTTTGACCACAGTTCTGTTTCAGACCAGTTCAGTGTAGAGTTTGAAGTTGAGTCTATTTATTCAGAAGATTATAGCCATAATGAAGAAGGGCAGGAGCTCACAGATGAAGATGATGAGGTATATATTTATTTTGCTTGGGGTTTTTTTTTGACCTTGGGGAGGTAGTGAGAGGGAAAAGGAAACTTGCAGGAATACTTAATGTTGAGATTCCAGCAAGAAGAGCTCTTTAGTTTTATTTTAGAACTGCATGTGCTGTGTCACAGTCTGCACCCAGTTGTTCATTAAATCAAATTATGTGACAGTGCAGTTGGGTCACCATTATACACCCACCTGGCAGTAACTGAAAGGGTGCTGAGGCTTTCTGCAGGCTCTGAAATAGGCTTTGTAGGAAAGTCTGTGTATTTAACTTCACTCGTCATCTGTTGGAGTCAAAAGCAGCATGCATACTTGAGTCTTGCAGAATTTTTAATTATAGAAGTGTATGTTGAGATTTGACATCACTAGATACTAAATGAAAACTTACCTAGTAACTCTGCAAAGGGATACTTCCGAGTCACTTCCCCCTATGAAGGTAAATGTTTCATAGAGATACTGAACCACAGTTTTAGAAATTTTCATTAGCAGGCAAGGGGAGAATAAAACTGGTTACCATAATTTTCAAGAGATCTGGAATGTCGGGAACAAAGTGAGAGTTTATGTGGGTTTTTTTCTGGGTTAGTTTTCTGTTACTTTAGAGAGGTTAATCAGCTCATGGCAAGATTGGGTAAATATCAGAGGCAGAATTTACCAGGGACATACATGATTGTGATACTTGAGAGTCTGAATGGGACTGACCATACTGTTGTACACTGAGTTGTAGTGTAGTGCGGCAGAGCTACACTGTGAGATAAGGCAGAAATTTGGAGGAAGACAGGATCGGGGTGTGCCCCTGCTCCCAGCAGTAGTTCTGAGAACTGCAGAATGACTGAGGTTGCAAGGGGCCTCTGGAGGTCATCTTATCCACCTTCCCTGGCTCAGGCAGAGCTGGTTGCCTAGGTCCATGTCCAGATGTCTTTTAAGTATCTCCAAGGATGGGAGCTTCCATTCGTGCTCAGGGCAACTATGCCAGTGCTCAGTCACCCACGCAGTAAGAAGTGTCTGCTGACATTCAGAGGGAACCTCCCATGTTTTGATTTGTGTCAGTTGCCTCTTGTCCTGTCACTGGACACCACTGAAAAGAGCCTGTCTCTCTCTTGTTTATACCCTCTTTCAGGATTTATACACATTGATAAGACACCACCCCTGCCCTGAGCCTTCTCCAGGCTCCTTCTGTTAATAATCTTAGTGGCCTGTCAGTGGAGACTCCACCAGGTTGAAAATATTTTGGTTTTTTAATTGAATGCAAAAAACCCCATTTACATCTTTTTTTTTTCTTCATTTAAACCAGGTTTATCAGCTGACTATTTACCAGGATGAAGACAGTGATGCTGATTCATTTGATGAAGATCCAGAGATTTCTCTAGCTGTGAGTAAAAACTTGCCAAGCGAAGCATCATAAATTGGGGGAACTAAATGATTAGATCAAGAAGTATAGATGTATCCTATTGCTACCAGTGATTTTTTTTTTAATAATTAAATTGACTTTTTCTTCTATGCTTGAAGGTTTCAATACAATAGTTTAATTGTTGAACATGTGATTATTAAGGAACCTTGACTTTTTTTTTTTAAATAACTATTAAGCTTCCTAATGCATTTAAAAAACCCAACAACCCTGCACTACCTTACAGTTTCATTGACTTAATGGAAGGAAATTATTTGAAGCCTAAATCTTTCTGCCCAAAATGAAAAAAAAATTAAAGTCTTAGACAGACATGTACATTTAATAACTCTTCCTATTAATCAGAGTATCTAGTTTTATAGTCTGCCCTGAATGAAGGTATCTGTAACATACAGATGTGAAGGCGAACCTTTCTTCAGAACAGTACCGTAAAATTAAGGGAAGCTTTTTCTAAATTCTGTGAGACCATTCTTGAAGTGTGGGAAGAAATTTAGGATCTTGAGGCCAAGTGTAGATGTATGTGAAAAAAGCACACACTAGAACTAAAATGCAGTGTATCTCCTTATTTATATTTGCTTTTCACAGTTGAACCTTAAATTAAGCTGTTGTCTGGAACTGTCTGACGTGTTCCAGTCCCTTGATTGTAGGGCTGAGGGACGTTACTCTGTGAAAGACACAGCTGACCACCTTCTGAAAACATAACAGTGGTTATGTGTGGAAAAAGAGGCCTGTACATTATTTTTGGATTTAGAATTGGTCTTCTAAGCTTTTGATGTTACTGACGTTATTCAGGACTCATCCGAATAAGTTTTGGGTTGCTTTTTGTTTCAATTCCCCCTAGGCTTGCATTATTTCTAAGAAGGGTCTTTCTCCTTAAAAGTGAAATATATTTTTAACGAGACAGTGGCTTATTTTCAGTGTAGTGTCTGGAGTAATCTCTGAGATGGTGATGCAGGACTTTTTTCTTTTCCTTTTTTTCCCCTTCTGTTTTTTTACTGGCCGATGTTTTCTCTTACACCGTGGTGTCAGAGTGCCCTCACCCGGCTGCTTAGCGTGCTGCAGGTGAAAGATGCCTTCAGTCTTGAATAGTTCCCCTTTCAGAAGTCTGTTATCAAAAAGGAGGGGAATGGTGACCATTTTATCGGAACTTTTTCGTGGGGTTCTCTGATGATTTTTGTGGCCTGGCTTCTGCAGTTTCGCATAAGAAATAATAAATTGTTATTGTTCTATTCACAAACCTTTTGCAAAAAGAAAGAAAATCAGAGTTGTTTCAAAGTAAGACCTGTTTAAATCTACACTTTAAAATGGGGCCAAACACTGAATGTAATTTTAAAACTATGAACAAGCTGATAGCTAGCATAATTATTATTTTAACAGTAGTAAATTGTTTACAGTCTCTGAATACTTCAGGTGTAAGTGTTCCAAGTAGCCTAAGCTGTTCCAACCTTTAATTCACTAAAGGATTATTGGAAGTGTCCCGAATGCAGTGAAATGAATCCTCCGCTTCCACGACATTGCCACAGATGTTGGGCCCTACGTGAGGATTGGCTTCCAGATGAAAAGAGTGAGAAACTGGAAAAGAGCAAATCAGAAGGTTCCTTCCCTGCAGAGTCTGAAGAAGGTTTTGATGTTCCTGACTGCAAGAAAACAAAAATGACTGAAGATAAAGAACCAGCTGTGGATGAGAATGAGGAGAAAGCAGTACAGATTTCCGAGTCCCAGGAAAGTGAAGATTATTCCCAGCCATCAACATCAAGCAGCATGTTTTGTAGCAGTCAGGAGGACTATAAGGAACCTGAGAAGAGAGAAATGCATGACAAAGAGGAAAGCATGGAATCCAGTCTGCCTGTTACCAGCATAGAGCCCTGTGTCATATGTCAGAGCAGACCTAAAAATGGCTGTATAGTACATGGCAAAACAGGACACCTCATGTCCTGTTTTACATGTGCAAAAAAGCTTAAGAAGAGGAACAAACCGTGTCCGGTGTGCAGGCAGCCCATACAAATGATTGTACTAACTTATTTTAGTTAGGTGGATGTTGACTGGAAAGCCTCAAAAGAAACTATTTTTGTATGCTTATTGGATAATTAGTATTTTAAGTCTCTTTACATTCAGTATGAAAAATAATTGCTGACATAAATGCACTGGAGTTGTTAAGAGGTTGGCACAATAGTCATAAATCAACTTGATTTTCAATCCCTCTCAAGAGAAATAACCAAGTCCTGTAAATCACCTGCCTCTCCAAGTGTTTAATGTTCCAATACAAGTTAGTGATGTTTGTTTTACTGGATTAAACACACTCTTTAACAACCCAAGTGCAATGATTGTGAGAGGAGAGATATGTTGAAGTGTTTATTCCTGCTCTTAAGAAGGTAGAAGATTCTCCAGATTCCAGTATTTTGCCTGGTGAAGACGCCAGGTTCAATCAGACCCCTCTGAATAAGTCAATAAAATAAATAAATAGAGTCTTGTCTTAAATTCGTCTAAGTAACCCAGTTATGGGGGAGATCTTACTAGGAAGTGGGGAAGAATGTGGGGAAAATAATTTAAGGCATTGGAAACAGAAAAGGGTATTTTATGTATTATTTTTATAGTGTGCATTGTTAACTTAAGGGCTGTGTGTTCCCCCAAGAAGTCATTGATCGAAGTTCAGTAGTAGAGTTCTGTCTTAAGTATCTTGAGAAATTGACATTTTAAATGCTTTGTGAGTTTGGAGACCTATACTGTCCTGATTATTATTAATTTAGCAGCCTGAGAGAAGATCTGAACAGGCAAGGTAAATGAAGGAGGTGATACTGTGTATTGTCACATCAGGCAGTATTAGGTGACAATTGTTTTCTTCTTATGCACTTGTTTTTGACTTCAGCACAACATTCATTGGAACAAAAATAGTAAGAAAAAGGTCCACCTTTATCTGCAGAAACAAATGAGCTGTGCAGTTCTAGTTCACATAGGTGTTCTTTAAATTCAGTAGTCTTTCCAAGTCAAACTGTTCTGACCTGTATCACAAGAATTCTGAAAATCTGTTGCAAGATGTTTGACGAACTCAAATTGGTCTCATTGGACCTGCCCTTTACTGCTTTTAGCTTTTGTGTCCTCGCTGTACTTCGTCAAAAACTTTGTGAACCTTCCCAGTTCTGTTCTCAAGGAGCCTGCTGACTGGCTGGGTTCTGTGGGGCGTTCAGAGTAGGGAGTGTAAGTATGTGAGCTCTGGTATCTTCTGGTAGGGTACAGTAAAGGTCACTGAGCTGTTTTTCAGATGGAGAGTTTCTGTACCACTGAGTGATACTTATTCCTTTAGAAAACTAGATTACAAGAGGAGTTGCATGATTTTAGCACCTTTTATTTTTACAGGTTGTTATTAATATCTGCCCAATCGGGAATGTCAAATTAGCAGTCAGGGGAGTGCCAAGAATGGGCATGTATCTTAAATGCTGAAATTGCCTTGCATTACCATCCTGCAGGCAAAGGTTCAACAGCTTTCCCAACACCACCAACGTAAAATTGCTGATGCTGGTGCAAAGATTTTTACTACTATCATTACCTCCAGGGCTGCAAATGCCTGGAAGGACCTAGGAGAAAGATGTACAGGATGGACTTGGTAAATCCTTAGTTGTGACTTGCCTGCAAAGAAATACCTTCCTAGGTAAAGACTGAATGACTGGGATCATTTATGTTTTGTTCATACATTTGAGCTATTTTTTCAAAAAATACCACGAAAATATACTGGTGTATGTGAAGTTCTAGCACAATTTAGTCTAACTAAACAAAATACAAACCCCAGTTGTACACATTTCTTCAAATTCTTACTTGGAAATTTCTTGCCCCTTGCAGTTTGTAAAGCAACAGCAGGTGGCTGGAAGTTCCTGGAAGTTTTTTGATAATCAGAAACGCTTCATGGGTTTTTATGGATTTGATAATCCTTCAGCCCAAGATAGAGAAGGCCTGTGGGCAGATACTTAATTTTTTCAAGTAGGGATGCTAATAGAGGGCTACCTGCCTTAATTTATACTTTCTCTTAATTTTTTCCTATTTTTTGATTTTATAAATTTAGGTGCAGTGAGGCTTTTAGAGACTGTTCGTTGCATGTGCAGGTGAGACCCAAACTATGGTCATGTTGTAGTCTGGGATCTGCAGCTGAGAACTGTGGATGTGTGTGTGCAGAAGCATCAATAACGTGGGGACTGTACTTAAAAAGCTTTGTCCATTACATTGTCTCACACTTTCTCAGTGTGATGTTTTCTCTGCAGTCACTACCATGGCTGTGTAACTGCCATGCTGGGAGAGCAGCTGCCCTTACCCAGTTCCTCCTGGGTCAGATTGTACCATCCCACTCCTGTTACTCTCTTCCAATCAATTCCCTTAAGTGATCTCCATTCTTAAAAAAATATTTCATCTCTCAAAAAGGCATGTATGGCCAGAGTGGTGATCCTTCTGCTCACAATCACTCGCCTTTGGGTTTATTCTTCTAAAGCAATTTCTCAGTAACACTTTGCAAGATAAACTGAGAGCATACAGCATAATGAATTTTCCCTTTTATGGTTTAAAATTGTACTTCCCTTGCCTTCTGTTGTGAATAGGCCTGGAAATACCCTCCACTCCATACAGTGGTGAGGAAATGGGGAATTTTGATTTCTGCAAATCAGTGTCAAATCTTTTGCTTCAGGTTAGATTTTCTGGCTTAATATTATTCTTAATTTCTAGTATAACTAGAGTTTGCTTGGTTTGGGTGCATGCCTTGCAAACTGGGGAGCAATGAGTATTGCTGTCTGTTGTGGCTCCTCTCAGGGTCATGGGCAGGTGAGTGGGTGCCTGGGGCCCAGGGGGTGTGTACGTGACAGGGGGACCCCCCTTGCTGTGGCCCCGACCCCTCACTGGAGCCTTTGGCTCTGCCTCCACACTCTCACCCAGCCTGGCTGTGCTCCGTGCATGGGCATGAGCAGTGACCACCCTCTTCTGGCCTTGGGCAGAGGCACAAAAGTCTGTAAAACTTTGGTACAAAAGTTGACAGTTGTTCTTACTCGGTATTTGAGAATCTTATTTAATATCGCACACATTTTAACCTTTAATTTATTGCCATTTGTAAATATTCTTGTGCTCACAGTTCAAGTTTTGAGCTCTAATTTATTGAATTTGTCTACTGCTATGTGTGTAGTCATATAAATATGCTTACTTAGTAAATCACAAGAAAAGTATTTAAGACCTGTAGCATTAAAATACAGAGAAATATTCAGATTAAGAAGGGTGCAGAAAGGCTTACGACTTTGTTTCCTTTTTTCCTTCCCTTAATTTCTGCATTGCACCTGAACATTTATTAGAGATGGATCTGGTGAAACATGAGCATGGTGAGAATATTTTGGCAGTGTTTTCCTTTGAAATGCTTTTGCATCCTTGAGTACAGCCAAGGAACTGGAGCTGACTGGCTGCTTCTGGGTGCTGGGAACATGCATGGGGTGATGGTGTGGAAGATGCAGGAGGGTGATGAGGTTTCTAGTTAATTTGCAACAGGTGCTAATGCCTTTTGGACATGTGACCAAGAAGGTTGCAGGGAAGGCTAGATGCTGACAGATGTGACTACACAATTTTCAGTAATTGTCTTAGTCTCTTCCTTGTACATCAGATAGACAATAGTTATGTACAAATGGTGCAAGTACTCTCATTTATTGTTTTTTATAAAGTATAATAAACCTACTTATTGTTTAAATACAACTCTTCAACTATGTACCTATTTATTAGTATTAAAATAAATTTCTCGACCCAAGGAAGTGAAGTGCAATGTGAGGTACTTGAGGCAGAAACAGCTGGAACTGAAGTGGCTGCGTGGAACATGGACACTGCAAAGGTGGTGCCTTTTTATTGAGCAGCACACCTTGAGCCTTGTTTCAGTGTTCCTAAGGAGCACACCAGCAGAAATGTATGCCACGTGTGCTGTGCTGTACTGCGCCACTCCCATCAGCAGGTTTAGTTAGAAAGGATAAAAGTGCTTCAAAATGTTAGTTCATGAAAAACTTTATATCTGCGTGGTACGATTTTTGTCACCCAGTTCTGTTTGCTGTAAATTTGTTACAATGTCTCTGTAGTGTCTCTTTGTGGGTATGAAGCCACATACAAGACTTCAGGCAAATTTTTTCTCTTTAGTGACTAATATGAGGAAAAAACAATTTCTCATTCTTACAGAAAGTGTCAAACGTAATTGTTTCAGAAAATTGTGTCTTAGAGACTAGAAAATTATTAGAAGCATAATGAAACTGAATAAATAGAAATTAATAAATAGGATGAATTCAAGGGTGAAGAACTTTGTCATTTTAATCTAAAATTGTCCTTGTGTTAGGGTGTAACTTTAGAGTTTATAATTTTAAAGCAGGTAATTTATCCAGAATGTTAAGTTCCCACATGTGTGTTGGGGCAAGATATCCCTTATTGCAGGAAGATTCAGCACTTTGTTGTGCAGCACTAGGCCTGTAAAGGGGCATTTGCTGATGGGGTGCTTCCCTGTGGGAAGGAGCACGGGACATGTGTGTGGGACTCGTGGACAGGCAGTGTTCCTTCCTGTGCTGAGCTCTGTTGGCCTCTCTCATGGTCATTTACAGGGCCAGCAGGTGGGTGCAGCTTGGAGGGGCTGCAGGGTCACCTCAGTACTTGCTAAAGCCCATTCCTCAGCCTATCTACGCTTGTGCTGCCCTGCACCCCTGTGTGAGCTCACGCAGGCAGCGCTTTGCTGGAGCATCAGCCCTCTGCCTGGCAGGGTCTGTGTCTTCAGGGGGATTACCTGACCAGCCAAGGGGGCTTTTCCAGCCCTCCATACCTGAGTCAAAGGCTTGTCTTGAGTTACTTCTTGTTTAAAGGTTGCACAAGCAAAACTCAAAACTGAGGCTTAAGGTCTGTTAACAATGAATTGCACTTAGTGAATGTGAAAAATTGTTGCTTTTAACTAAAGTGTGGGGTTTTTTTTAAATTTAGCACAGATGCACTGAAAGCTTCAAGTGAATGCCTCTAGTGTATCTACAGCTATATTCTACATGTAAAATTTTGATGATACTGAAAAAGGTATTGTCTCCCCTTTTGAGTAAATGTTCCTTTAGCTTAACAGCCTAATTTTCTTATTGGCTGTCTACATGATTACTTAACACCTAAAATACCGATAGATGTTCTAAAACAAGAATCTTTGTTGTCTGACTACACATAGCTGGAATACTATCAAACAGAGTAAATAACTATGCAATTTTGCCACTATTCCTAGATGAACACGCTTTCAAGAGCTTGTAATGGTGTGTACCTTCTGGCTACCCAGTGCACATACAACTACAGTCAGTAACCATTAAAATACAAGTATCCACTCCAATTGCACAGCGCATAGATCCATTTATGAAAACTTTCATGTGTTGCATTTATCTTTTGGTTTTCAGTTTTTCCTTTTCTAAGGAAACTGAATACTGTGTTCTGTTTAAAAGCTTTAAATAAAGATTTCTTTATATACTCCTTGGTGCTGCTTTTTTTTTTCCTGTCAATGGCTTGATTGTTAGAGGTCCTGGTACTTAGTTTTCATACAGATTCATGTTCCTGTAAGCCAGCACGCAGACTTTCTGCCCTCACCTGCTGGACCTGCTGACTTCTCTCAGGTTTCTTGGGTTTAGGGGATTTTGCACTCAAGGAATCGCTAGTCCTTTCCACTGTACGTGACAGGATCAGAACCAAGTATCAGTGGCGGGATTTAGTGGATAATTAATTACTTCTCTGACCGGTAAACAATGCACAGCATATCACAGGGTGAGAAATGGTAGAAAATTCAAATGGATGTGACAAAAACATTCAAAAATCAGTATCTTGCACACACAGCCCTCATTCCCAATCAGCAGTGCTGTTTCACATCCTGAAGTGCATTCACACACGGAGTATAGCCGGCTTGCAGACAAGTGGCTGATACCCAAGCTCCACAGCTGAGCTGGTAGGGCTTGGTGTGACAGACAGCAGTGCCTCAGGAAAGATTTTAAAAGGCATTAAAGGATTAGCTGCATTCCTGCATTTTTTATTTACTGTACACAGAAAAAGATTGATGTTTCCAAAGATAATCTCTTCTGGTTTACTTTTGAAATTGCTTAAGAAAATTACTCCCAGATAAAGTCTTAAACACAGGAGATGGTACTAACTAGCTTTTCTTGCTGAATTTTGTGTTTATTGGGCAGCTTCAAAGGGCCCTGAGGATGACTCGCAACTGGCCAGGCAAAAGGAATCTGCTAATCCTGCCTGCAGCCCAGCCCAGCCCAGCCAGGGCAGCGCTAAACCCAGCCTCTGTAACCAGATCTGGCTTGTGCCTGGCTCAGTGC
>JAWWMO010000043.1:34321747-34365587 GCA_035047845.1 Dendrocincla fuliginosa
CAGCCCAGCCCAGCCCAGCCAGGGCAGCGCTAAACCCAGCCTCTGTAACCAGATCTGGCTTGTGCCTGGCTCAGTGCGCCTGCCAGCTCCTGGCATGTGTGTTAAGACAGTCCCAACGGTGTAGTAGTAGCAGGGCTTTGAAGCTACTTAAGCAATACAAAGCCATTGCTAAAGCTATTCAAAGAATCTGAATTGTCTGTGGTTCTGTTCCACATGGAACTCAGTTAATAATGGACAAGGTATAAAGCTGTCAGTGACTGTTTCCACGTTGTTTTCAGCATCTCTGCCATAGGAGACCACTGTTTTCGGATATACGAATTCTTTTTCCCTGATGGTTCAGATTATCATCCAGTTTCCAGCAGCGTGACCCTTTGGCACATATTTACACTTCATTTCCATCTTCTTGTCTTAAAACCTGTCTGTGCGACTGGTCTTTACCTCATCTGAGCCTTGAGCTGTCTTGTCTATCCGTGTAAGAAAGAGCATATTTTAAAATGCCATTCCTCGTTTATAGCAGTAGTAGTAGTATGAGAAAATAGGATGGATCTGATCACCTTAGCTGTTGGTTCAGTGAGGAACCTGAGCTTGCACGAAACATTTGCAGTACAACTCTCAACTTTTTGAACACAGGCAAAGTCTTCAGAATGTATTTGTACTTTCTGCATCAAAATTCTACAGTTATCTCCATAGGCTGTACAAAATTTCTTCAGGGTAAAATACTTCCATAGAAAAATATGATTGTTACAATTAAAAATATCAAAATTAAAGTAAAACATTAAATTGTCAAGCCAGTATTTTACAAAACACAGTGAACATGATTGTGAATCCAAGAATTTGGTTTATAAAAACAGACATTCTTTTGCATACACAATTCCTTGTCTGAAAAGCCGCATTTGTGCAGAAAGGTTTTGCCTTGCTGTGACATGTCACTCCTGACTTTATTTGAAAATTACAAGCATAGCAGTCATTAAAACCAAGACATGTAGGGTTGGTTTTACTGCAGCTGAAGCCCATATGAGCTCTTGGTAGAGGGGAGTTTTGGGACATGAAGGAACTCTTGGTCTGATGGAGGTAGAGACCTCTGAGAAGGAAAAGTCCTGTTTTAATGCACTGAAGTTACCAGTGTTGTCAGGTATTTCCACTGTCTTGAGCATCGATTTAAATCCTGGTACAGTAGCCTAAAAGCAAACACAAAAATGTTCTTACTTGGTTTGAAACATTGAGTTCAGATATGAAACAACCGGTGTCTAATGTTCCTGTTTACACTTTAAATGTACATGAAAAATTTTTCTATATACACATTTGGGAACATGGGACAAAAAAAGAATAAAGCTTTCATGTTACAGCAATAAGACTTGCTGTTCAAGAGAGGGAATCCTGCAGTGATGCTTAAGCATAAGCCCTTGGCTGGCAGCAGGCAGAGCCTGTGCTGTGTTGGTGCTCTTTAACATCTGCAAAGAAACCATTTTGACACAAGGAAACAACTGTCACCAGTGGTGGTGTGAGCCCAGCGCTGCCCCGATCCCAGGCTCCACCTCCTCACCCAGCCAGGGCTCTGTGGTTTGTTTCCAACACCTCGAGCTCATGTCACTGTGCTCCGGATGCTCATCCCTGCTGGCTCCACCGTCAAGGTCAGATGGGGGCTTATCTCTGGACACTGAGGGCTTGACATCTCACTCTATCAAAAAATTTCCTTTCTGTTTACTCACATTTAAAGATACTATTTTCTTTTAAATCTGCTGAAGAGACTATAGCTCATATATGTGACTTGAGCAGTTCAGCTCACCGTCTCTAAGGATGCCCTCTCACTGTGCTGAGGAACTCAACGCAATTAGAAACAATAATTTAGTAAGACTGCACACTTACATTGATCACATACGTCCCAGGCAAAAGGAGAAGAAAGTACTCCCCTTGTTCATTTGTTCTATAGGGGCAGATATGAGGCCTTCCTTTGGCTTCCACAATGGCATTGGGAATAGGATTCCCATTCTTATCAGTAACTTGACCCTTGACACCTATGAAAGAGAGGAGAGAGATCATGACCTGCGACTGTGGTGAGCCTCCTTCTCAGAGAAAGTCAGACTGTGCTGTTGCTGGGTGCACTCAAAAACTATTTCACTGAGTTAGAGCACATCTAATAATATCACTAGTCACTTCTGTCTCACTGAAAGGAATTTAAACAGAAAATCCTTGTTTGTTGTTGTTAATAGTTTATCCTCATGTTAAGTTAGAAAGAAGCCTTGTAATCTCCTAAATCTCATTTGCTGAAGGCATTGTATATGCTTACTGTATGCGTATTTTACTGAAGGGCTTCAATCTTCGGTACTGGTTTGGTGTTTTATTGCACCCCCTTTCCCCCTTCTTTTTTTTTTTTTTTTGTAATTTAAAATAAATCAGCCTCTTGTCTAGTGCTTCCCAAAGGCAGAATATCAATGATGTCTGCTTATGAAGTACTTTCCCTTAATTCTCACGCATCATCTTGAAGGCAGCACCAGCATTAAGCAGAGATAAAACAGCAGTCAGATATTTTGGGCAACAAAATGCAAGATAAGCAACAGATTTGTTCAAACCCTTCAACTCATTGCAAAGCAGCACTGCTTCACTAAGCAGAAGCTCTCTTACAACTTTGAAGTCAGGTCACACCTAGAAAAGCCTTTCAAAAATACGAAATCCAAGTAGCAAAAGACCCACAAAACTTGTGCTCAGGCACACATACACCTCTAAAATAAATGACTGCCCCAAGGCTGCTCAGGAAAGCAGACTCCCTGAGGGGGGTGTATGGTCCCTTGCTCCCACCCCAGCACATTATAAGCCCCCTGCACCACTGTAGTAGTGCCCATTGCCCCTCACCCTACACACCCAAGTTTTCCTCCCTCACCCATCCCTGGCCTTGCAGCACTTCAGAAGCTCCCAAGCTCATGCTAGAGCTCCTCCCCTGTGAGCTCTGACACTGACCCAAGCTGCTGAAGAGTTCTCACAAAGCTGCCCTCAGCTTCGGCTCCCATCCCCATTCGCATACCCACCTAGGTGCACTTGTTTAATATATTCAATCAGAGCAACTTTGTTGTCGCTCCAGAACTGTTCCAGCTGGTCTGCTGGAGGATATTTACAGCATGACAGCTCCAATGTAATTTCAAAACACTGTCCCCAGACATAGTTGTAATCTTGCATTCCACCTTAAAAGTGAAATAAAAAAGTGCTCAGCCGCAAAGAAGCACTAAGTTCAAAGTAAAAGACAAATAGGAGAGTTAAAATATTGGTCCTTGCATCACACCAGGAAAAAAAGTAAATCAGATAAATTATTCCTCAATGCCACACTTGTATTTGCACCTCCTGTGGAAAATAGACTTAATTACTCTAGCTACATATAGAATGTTGTTTTCTAAAGCACAGTGGCATTTTGGGAATGATGACAATTCTGGCTGAGAAAGGGCGAATTTTTGGCTTCAATTCGTTCAGCGTTTCCAACTAAACTGTGGCAGATAAATTCATAGGTTTGCCAAAGCCATTCCAAAAGCCTTTTACATCTTTGAATTCAGACAGTGAAAGCAACACGCAATGCCACAGTACACAGGATCCATATTCTATTTGGCTACACAGAAACAGTAAAGAAAACATTTATTTCAGTGATCAGACAATAAAAACGATGATATATAAACAGAAGATTGTTTTTATTTCTGAAAGGACAAGATCTTGGTGCCAAGGAGTGTGCATGTGTGTGTAATCTATACAGCTATTGCAGGCCTTAAGCAAGGGCACAGAAGCAGCCAAACAGCAGTGACTTGAGTAATTCACTTGTGTAATTGCTGGCTGGAAGAGTCTGCAAGCACCCAGGTCCTGCTCAGAGAATCTGTGTGAAAGGAGTTGGCTTACTCCCCTCATCAGCCATTTCCCCTGTGTAAAATCACTCCCCTTTCATCATCAAAGATCGCAGGAGAAAGTGAGAGCATCATATCAGAAACACCTGAATAAAATATCACTGAGATTCTTACCTTCCAGCTGGTACCAAGAGTACCCGTTGGTAATGCCTTCTGGAAAGGTTTGTCTATTGTCACACCCAGTCCCTTTGTACATGCTGGCATGGTTGGAAGAGTAGGTTTTTGCCAGGTGAATAAAGACATCATCATCTGGGGATCTGCTATAGCCTTTTGAAGAGCCGGTAACTGCAGAATGAAGACAGCAATTGTGTAACTCTCATTACTGATAAAACATACAGTGCTGGCTTACACACATGATAAACACCTCTCAAATAGCTATATTAGGCAGTGAATTTTGATGGGGTTTATCAAATTCTGCCCATCCTAGCTCAAAGGCTAGAAGAACCCTGCAGGAATCCTCATAAATTTTGATTAGATACAGCTAATATTCCTAAACCAAATCAGCTGTGGAAAAGAGAATTTGTTGCTTGCTTACCTGAGTTACCATTATCAAAGGTGTAACTGGCAACCAGGGCACCCCCATGCAAGTTTGCTGAAAGAACAAATGTTTCATTTTTTATCCAGTTCATTACTGCTTGAGTCTCTGGCTGAATGCTCACACTGTTATTTTCAAAAGCATCAGGAAAATTTCTGTTCAGATCTTCTCCATTCTTGTTGTACCTTAGAAAGAGAGAGTACCTTTGCATTACTGTTTTGCCTATGGATGCTTCCACATCACCAGCTTCCCACATACTGCAGATCTGTGGCATGCTAGTGTCTTCAGGAAACAGACAAGATGAGCATTTTTTATTTTTCAAGCATTAAGATGATGGACTTCAGCTTGCTTTCTGGCAACACTGGAATTTTCATAGGACAATAAAACAATTCTTCTATTGTATTTCAAGTAGAAACGCTGAATATTTAACATGCATATAACATGCCTTCAGCTACACATGTGAATTAGAAAAACCAGAGCCAGATCAGGAGAATCTTGTCCTTCTGTATGTGTTTTTCCCACTTGTATAGAAGACCAAGGTAACTACTGAATGGATGTGTCCCTTGTACTGCTGTAACTCTGGACAGAGAAAAAAATTGAGTCAAACACAGGATGCATTCTCTTCTCCCTGAACCTGAGGGTCCAGCCTGTGCTTTTTCACTCAGACAGGTCAATACAGGAGTAAAGAGGGAATCTTCCATCAATGGTGTTAATTTTGAAACTCATTAAACTCCATTTGACAGTGAGGGGATAAAAAAAAAAAAACCTCCTCCATACAAGTCCATGTATTTTCTGAGGAATAAACGTCTTTCCTAATAAAAAGCATGACCTATACTGGTCACCTAAAGAACTAAACTACCTAAACTACTTTTTCACTTGTTTCTGATGTTGCCATGGCCAGTGATCCAAGAGAACTTCAAGCTCATGAGTTTGCTTTTTCTGCACGTTGCAGCTTCATCCTTTTGGCATTTCTTCCCATTCTCTCACTCTCCCTTTCCCTCTTCTAGCTTGTTAAGCTTTTCATCCCCTTTTTGGTCTGTGCAATAGTAGTACAGGATGCAATGCTAAATTACATTTTCTTCTGCATTAGTTTTTTTTTCCCCTATTACTACCTATTAGTGCAGTGCCTATTATAGCCAGGTCTCACCACATAATTCCTCCCTCTTACTAAATCTGCATTCACCACGATCTTTAAATACATTGCCAGAAGTCCATTCCACAAGTTTAGACACACCTTTTTCTCATTAAAAAGGGTTATAGAGTTCTTCAACTAAAATAGATCCCTGTAGGTGGAGTTTTCCTTCTTTTTTTGTAGCACCCTAAAGGTGCTACAAAATAGGGAATTGTGCTTGTATTCACAATCTGGGTCTTCTGCCTAAAAGGTGAGGTCATTACACCATTCTGACCAATTTTCTCGGGCTGCACCACACATAAACACCAGACTGACTCAGTCTTCTATGTTGTAACAGTGTGTCTACCGAATGGCACTGGAAAAAATTAGCCCTAGCACATCTTCTAGACTATCCTCTCTACCAAGTATGATTCAATCTCTTGGCTATCTGTGATTATTACTCCCCACCCATTTCCTTTACCTCCCCCACCTTCATGAGCCACTCTTACCTCCCTCGTGTGTAATAACAATCAGGCACTTTTGTAGCTTCAAATCCATCAGGATTCATTGTTGGCATGATATGAATTCGGGTATTATTGAGTAACTGAGTAATAACTGGGTCACGTCTATAGCTGGTCACCAGGAAGTCTATCAAATGGAGCAGGATTTCTCTCCCAACAGTCTGTATTCAAAAAAAACATAGATTTTGAGTCTGCTGTGGAAGACAAAGAAAATAATAAAAAAAGACCCACCACCTTGCACTTTCAAGTTTTTCTTACTGGATTACACAGACATACAAGAGCATTCTAATCAACACTGGTTTGTTTTATGGTCTCCCCTAAATATATGTAAAACAATTTCATAGATGAAAGGAAACACTGGAGGGTTTTCACAATGGTTTTAAACCCAGATCAGCCAGACCTTTTTGTATAATCAGAAACTGACTGTGTCAGCTGGACCGCTTAAATCTTGGATGATAAGGCATAGCCTTATCCAGAACTAAAATTGTCTGATAAAGATCATATGGGCTTGGGAACACCCCAGTGCATTTTCTCAGTCTTCTACTGCAATCACAGCCCTGTAGTGACACCCAGGGAACCCTGGGTTCTGTACATGAGCGCCAGTGCTGTGCATCTCCACTTGGCAGTGATGGTTCAGAAGAAAGAAAGGAGAAGCCTACCAGGATTGCAGAGCAGGATCTTTTATTGTTGATCCCCTTTTATGGAAAGCCAACTTTAATACAGGATTGAAGACCCACATAGACACTTCTGTTTCGTTCCCTGTTGCACTGCTTTATTTTAATGCACATGCATTGGGAAAACCAAAAGTGTATATCAATCCTTAGGAAAAGACATGGAAGAATATTCAGATGCAGACTTTGGATCAAGGAAAGGCAGTGGTAGAGAAAAAGCTAAACACATTTTTGTTCATATAAGTTTGCATAAGTTGTGAAAGCTGACAGCACATCTCCCTTATCAGATTTCAGGCAAAATAGTGTCAAGTTCCAGATCCAGAGTTATGAACAATCAATCCTATTCTACCCCAGAAACCATTGTGTTCACTGGACCATACTTTCTGGGGGCATTTTCCACAGCACTGTGACCCATGCCTCAAGGGCACTATAGGGTTCCTAAACCCTGCCTAGAATGGGAACAAGCCAAAACTTGCAACTAGGTGTGCTCTGTAGACAATCTATTTCTACTTTATCTCCAAGAGCAAAGTCTGGTAAATCACTGCAGGCTCTATTTCAGAGCTACAGCATCTCAGCATCTTAGAATGAGTCTTGCACCACTGAAGTGAATTGTTTTTTTCTAATGTGAGGAACATGAAGTGGCATTACCAGATGAACCCGATGTTGCAAATACACATCTCCTTGGTTTCAGATTACATGAATAATTTTTTCACAGATATTTCACAGAATATTCTGTGTTGGAAGGAACCCACAGGGATCATTGAGTCCAACTCTTAAGTGAATGGCCCATGAAGAGATCAAACCCATGAACTTGGTGTTATTAGCATCATGCTCTAATCCACTGAGCTAATCTCAGGTGAAAGGAATGTGGAATCAAGCAGGTCAAAAGCAATAGTTCTCCACAGCTATTTGCTGCACTCATATCTTGTTGAATTTTCACAGTGGTGCATTTTAAGTGACAAATTCTGCTTTTGGTGTTAAGGTAAATGGGAACACAGACACAGGACCTCTGCCTGGATACATGATGGGGCAGGAGAACTGGGCGTAGCTGCTGTTTGGGTTGGGAGCAAACCATGCCTTGCCAGTTAGATGCCAATTGCTATTTATTGCAGAAGAAACAAACAAATAAACAATGTAGAGCCAGACCTGACTCTGATAAGTTGTGGATCACACTGTTTTAAGTGTCATGTCTGAAGGCAGCCATGGTCTCTGAATTGATACTCAAGCAATACTGCCATGATATTTGCACAGCAAAAAAAGGAGAGCCCTTCTCTTCCCACTCTGCCCCCTAGCAGATTTGTTCTTAAGTTTTCCCCTTGCTGCTGGTCTCCTGCAAGCCACCATCCAGTGATCTGCTAGGGGAAGCTGCATTACACAAACACATACACTGTGCCAGTAACTAAGTAGTTCTTTTCTAGACACTACAGAAAACAGGCTTGGAAAAAAGGGGGAAGGTACATAATTTCCTCCATTTCCAGTGGCTTTCAAAACAGCACTTGAGTATGTGAAAACAGACTGTTCTGCAGGTTTGATAAATATACTCTGTGAAATTTATGGAGAGATGCAACAGAACCTGTCTTGCACAGGCAGCTCCTGAACAGGGTGATAGACATCTTGGGAAGCATATAGGGGTGGGTGAAGAAAGGAAGAGAGACAAATCAGCCAAATCATGGCCCTGGGCATGAAAGATAAAGCTAACAGACTCAGAATCAGCAAGACTGGCCCTACCACAGAGACAACTAAACTACAGACAAGACTGCACTGCTGTCTGGAGAAACTGGGAAAGCACTCTTCTCCTACTGTACTTCTCTTCAGTGTCTGACCAAATGAAAGGATAGAGAAGCAGGAACAGAAAGGGGAAAAAAAGATAAATAAAAGTAACAAGAGAAGGTTATAGAAAAGGACAATGTTTACAAAGATTGAAAGATGACCAGTTTTTCACAAATGACATTCTTTGCATTAAAAGTTAGCCCCAGACTTAGCTATGTATACAGTACTTTAAAACCAACTCTATTTTACAGAAATACTTGTATAGCTATTGTTGTACCCAAGTACTCAGCACATTAAATGATGCAGATTATCCCTATCATAAGAGGATTGCTACTTTTATCATTGCATGGTGAGGGAAGAATATACTTATTACCACTGCTTTGGTTAGGTAACAGAGGGGTGGTTTCATGTTGGTCCAGAGTACTCTGCATTTCTTGAGAAAGCACATCTGGAGGTGCCTGAGGGGGAAGATCTTTGTTTCTGGGAAAGTATATAGCTCAAGTTTTTATCAAGCCCTTGGAAAGCATCTGCTGCTCAGTCTAACTTTACCATGTTACTACAAAGGTCAGCTGTACCTGTTGGTAAGAGTTATGAGTCACTTAGTTTTACTTTAGAGTGTCAAACAAAGGATCTAGACACACTGAAGGTAAGTTGCTGACAGCAAAGTCGAGGACAGACACCTTAACCTGCCTCAAGTCTCATATGGAGATAAAGAGAAGAGCAGGGGACAGCATTTATATGCTCTGGGGCTTTGAGAAGGCATGATGAACATTTGGTTTTAATTGCAGTGTCCCAAGGGTGATGCCCAGGTGTTTTGCTTTGCTGTAGTTCACATGAAGGGTGGCAGAAAGGTAAAGGAAGGCCCTTTCTCCCACCTCTAGGGATACAATTAGACATCATGTTTCTCTGTGCACTTTCAGCTGTCAGTTCCCTCCTGTGCCCCAAAGGGAGAAAGTCAGCAGGAAAGGTTTTCAGTGATCCTCAGGGGAAGACCTGAATGAAGAAGTGTGCATGTGTCAGAGCATGAATCAATGCTGTAGAAAAGAGTGTGACTGCTGTTTCTGTACACACATCCCTTAAACTTTCTGACTCTCCCCTCTGGCATGGCTGTGTCAGCACCGTGCTCAGCTACAACAAGGCTTACTCAAGAAGCCCTAGAAGCAAGCCAGTTCGAAGATTAAGGTTAGCTTCAATTGCACCTGCACTGTACCACTTTACTGCAGCATTCCTGGCTTTAGCACATTGCTGTTACCACATGATAAAGACCTATTACCAGGAGACTATGGGTGGATACACTCTGCCCATTTTTATTATTAAAATTCTTTCCTTAAACAGGGCCTGGTTTTTAGATTGAACGATGTCGAAAGAAAGATCCAAACCATCAGGTAGGACCTGTTTCAGAGCAACACAGTCTCACCAGTCTCCTTGCTCTAGCCCCAGCTGCTCCACAGTCTAGTTCAGCACACCAGGCACAACCCCACCTAAGGAAGTGGAGTTAGAGCAGAGCAACCAGTAGTCCATCTTGGTTTCCCACTTAAATGCCACACTTATAAGATGTTATTTCTAACACTTGTACAGCACTAGTTATTACGCACTGCTACAACACACCCCACTGTGTTTGTCCTTCTTCACTAAAATACACCAGTGTTAAAGCGACTGTTTATGCAAATAAGTTGGCACACATCCTCTTATTTCTACAGCAGCAATCACTATGGAAATCTGAGAACTACCACATGTATGACAGGGAAGTGCCGTTCCTCAATTTATCACTGAAGGAAATGGCAACATAAAGCCTCCTTTTGAACTAGTAACTGGTATAGATTCTTACTACCTGGACAAATTTCATATGCTCCTCAGCACAAGGCTTCACCTGGCTGAGAAATGGATAGCTTTTTCTTTTCCTGCTCAGAAGACCGTGAGGAAAGATAAGGAAAAAGGTAACTGGGGCAAGGCACTGTTTCACTGTGTTGTAACAGATCTCAGCAACAGTCAGCATTTTTTTTTTAAAGTCTGTTGTTAGCACAGAGATTTGCTTGCTTTGAATTTTGAAATCTGGTGCTTCTGACCCTCTCAACATTACACCAGCTGATATTGAAGGCAGGGGGACAATAGCTCCCTATGCAATTTTTTTTCAAATAAATATTTCTTTCTTTTCTAGAACACACCATAATATATTGCATAGTACTAAGGACACAGGAATACGTGCTGAAACTTCTTTAGAGCAGCTGGTCCAAAGTTCTATTCCATTTATGACTTAGAGGTGTTTAAGGGCTGGATTGTGGTTGATGTTAAGTGGAATGAGTTCTTCCCCTGGGAGGAATGTGTAAGTGTACACACTGAGAAAGAGAGGATCTTTCAAGTAAGAGTATGAGGGGGGACAAGAGAAGCTGCTGCCTAATTCAGAATGGGAGCTGCCCAGGAGCAGTAGACAAACTCTCCCTCACCTTCCCCAGTGCAGAATTTATTAATATGTCACAGGCTTATGCATTTTGTGCAGTCTGTTAGTGCCATTTTGATGAGTCAGTTTAAATTAGTTTTAATCTGGCTTGGGTTAAACAAAAAGTACTGCTAAAAATGGTGTCCAGCTTCATACAGGCACACAAAGAACAGGAGAAGTCTTTTGTTGTCTCTCTGTGAATCTGGGGCAAAAGTTCACTCTATTTGGCAGTGAGAAACAAAAGAAAATCTTTTAAAACTTGGCTGGTTATGTCTTACAGTATTAAGAAAAAAATCAACCAGCTCTGAAAAAACCCCGAACTCTTTTCCTAGTATTGTGTACTCACATAATTTTATTAGAACTTCCCTATTGGGCAGCTCTCCAAATAACCTAGATTTTCTTCCAGCAGCATGTGTGAACAGCCCACACACATGCAATCCAGGATCCTCCCCAACTTTTATGTTTTAGGAGCAGCTGGCCAGCTAACTCAAATTTAAGTGTCATTTGAGAGATCATGACAGGTTAGAAGGGCAGCATGACCAAACAAAGCTTTAGAACAGAACTTTTCTCATTTTATATCATCGATGGAAAGTGTCACTGAAACACAAAAGATCTGGCTAGATCAATGAAGCCATCATACCACAGTTTGAATTTATGAAAGACTCTGGCACACAAATTTATGCTTGTCATACAATTAGGGCAAAATTTATCTGCTTAATATATTGAAAGGGTAGTTGAATCTATCCCCAGTGACTGTTCAGCAGAATCTTAGATTATGGGAAACAAATATTCAAATTCTCCAATGCCTTTCTATATGAGGAATTCATTTCCTGACATCTGAAATACATTTACGATCAGATAAGAAAAACAAACACCAACTGTGCATTATATGTATGCACAAAAAAACCTCATAAGGCAAAGATCATGAGGGCCTGAAAAGGAGGAAGAGCTGTATTTCCGGAATGTTCCCTAGGTGCATGCTTGGTCTAGTGAACAAGCTAGAATGTAGCACACTGCTTAGTGCTATATGGTACCTAGACATCTCAAGGATCAGCCCTACTCAGACTGTCTGGCACTGTGTCTGACTTTAAACCAAAATCCTGCTTCATTTCCTCATGAAGACAATAAAAAAACCCCTTAGATCCTAGGCAGAGATCTGAGTTGCCAATTTGCAGCAGCTCCTGAGCCCGTGGCTACACGAATGGTGCCTGTCTCTGTGTTCAAAACTCCTTGTATGTGTGCAGCTGGGCAGTGGTAATGGCAGAGGTGCTTCATTGTGAAGGCTTCAGTTATGCGTGGCCTTTTGCAGTCCAGCAATATTGGATTCGAGAGCCACGCCACCATGGATGAGATCGTATCCTGCCCTTCATCTCCTTCCCATCAAAGCTGGGTGATCTATAGCCACAGGTCTGCAGTTCCCTTCAGCAGTCTGCAGGGACTGTCACATGGACCCTCAGTTCCTGGGCACCCTGTACTCCCCTGTTGACACACACCAGGTTTCAGGAGCTGCAAACCCTGCCTTGGGCATCCAGTAACACATGTAGCCATTTGAAACCATGATTCAGCTTCTTCCCACACCGAATTACTTTCCAAAGCAGTCAAACTCCCAGAAGCACTTTGAGCATAGCCACTGTCACATAGGTGAAACTGCTTTAACTCGGGGAAAATTCTTGGTACAAAATTTCACAAGAGCCTGTAGGCGTGCAAGTGCTTCCACACAGTATTGTTAAATAGCAATAACTTGTGATACATTACCCTTTATACAGGATGCACTTCCTACTGCATCTATTTTTCTTAGTTTTGGGAATTCAGTCTAGCAGACTATTTAGCCTTCACATGAAGACTGCACAGAAATATATTGAGTAGTTTAAACTTATCCTGACCACAACTAATTAGAAGCAGGTAAAGCTAAAGAATAAGGGAAATAAAAAGCAGGAAAGTACTATAGAGAGTGAAGCTTTGATTCTTTCTGATCCAGATTCATATACTTCACCAGGAAAGCTTATAATCACCATTTTCTACTTTATCATTAAGTGGGCATTCTTCCCAGAGCAAGTTAATTGCTCTGGAATTGCTTTTTATTTTGTATTCACTGTGTTATCTCAGGTGAATCTAGGTGTTCCTATCTTAAGCTTCCCAAGATAAATTTTCTGCCTAAAATAAATAATTTGATGCTTCACAGCAATTATTATTTAATCTTAGGATGTATTTGTAGAGTTCTATCAGTCATATTTAATGTCTAGGCAATAAAAATGTACAAGCAAACTTCTGAATCTGATTCCCTGCCAGGAAAGTTAAGGCCTCTAGGGTTAGTCACTGGGAGAAGACAAAGCTCTCTGCTTAAGAGAGGTCCTGGGTGTAGGATTGCAGGACTCTTCACCATGATGTACCAAGGTGTCCTAAAGCCTCACCACCAAAACAAGGGAACTTCATTCTTAAAATTCCTCAAGAAATACACACATAGTATGTCCTCTTTGAGTTATGACATACCTCAACAATAAGTAGCACATGTCTGACAGAAGTTCACTCTAAACCTCTGGTAAGTATATTTGGCATAAATGACATTGCAAAAATTGAAACGTACCTCATCCCCATGCATATTAGCAACATACTTGAACTCTGGAATGCCAATCTTATGATGGGTTGGAAACCTTCCCAGAACAAGAACCCACAGGTCTCTGCCTTTAAGAGTGGAAGGGGAAAAGACATTTTTTAAACAAGCGTAAAATCATACAAGCCTTAGAAGAAAAATCATAAAAAGAACTGGTCATTAAGGCCACTGTACAAATTCTAATATTTTATTGGTGCCTAGTCAGTCCTATATATAACATATCAAAGTGGATTGTGGAGTTTTTATTTTATCAATATATGCTATATTAGTTGTAGGAACAAATACACTTTGCCTTCTGACCAAGTATGTAGCAAACCCTGCAATTTCTAAAGCATTGATCCAGTACTAGAAAAGAAGGCGCTTTTTTTGGTAATAAACATCTTTCAAATTAAATGTAGCAAACGAGATCATTCTTCCCCCCCCTTCCTCCGCACCACTATCAAATCATAGGGCTTTTCTGAAGTATATACAGAAGTTTCCATTGTCACAAAGAAAGAACATTTTGTACTAAAGACAACACAAAAAAGCTAAACGCATTCATGCATTGCTGCTCAGAAAGCAGGAGGTACCAGGAAGAGCTGTATCAGAGATATTCCAAATACACCAGCAGGGAAGAAATTAATGGCTACAGAAAGAGAATTAGTTAGGGCCACTAAAGCTACACAGGAAGCTGAACTTTAGATAACAAAATAAACAAACATACATGCATTTTGGGAGTCCTCATTAGGCAGGGGCAGCCATTTTTTGTTATTTTTAGTGATACTGTGGCATTTCAGACCTCATCTGCAGAACTGTGCTTCCCACTAGTCTACTAACTGAGCTGGAAACTTCAAGTTTCAGTAGATGGCAGCAATGAAACTGGACCAGTTCTCTGATACTGATAATAGCAGTCACAGCCTAGGGATAGCTAATGTCCAGACCTTGCATGCATGCTACCTGACCCCAGCTCTCACACAGCTCTTGTTGGGACCCATGGGCTGTCTGAGAAGAGTCCGGTCATCACTGTTACTTACAAGAAAGAAGAATGCAGATGCTGCTATACACAGTACTATAAAAAGCATTATTTTGTAAATCTTTGTGGCTCATCAAACCTGCAGTAAACAAGCTCTGGAGCAAATAAATTTCCCATTCCTGAAGCCATGACCTCCATGGTCATGCACATGCCACAGCATTTTTGTTTTCTTTTCTAGCTGTGTGACTCACAGCAATTATACCAGAAGGGTCATGGCTTCAGCAATGGGAGAAAAAAATTGAGGAGGACTGAAAGAACATTGCAAGATGCACCGAAACAATTATAAGAGAGGTAAAACTGAAGACAGTGATTCCCAAACTAATTTCTCTCTTAACAGGCTGAATCAGAGTCTCAGGCTTAAGATCAAGAAGTACAAGACAGCATCAAGAGCTGACAGATTCAACAAGGAGTGATCTCAGGATCCCCTGGTTTTATAGCTACTCTAGATGACATTGGTATTTAACCCTTGTAACCATATGCAATGCACAAAGCTGTGAGGTGCTGCTACAGACTCTTCCATTAAAAGGCAAGGTGGGCAAGCAATCCATACCTTTAAAAATAATTTTGTGGCAAGTGATTTGGCAAGGAATCTAGTTATTTCACTTTGTTGTGTGCAGAGCCACTGTTTCATTGAAAAAAACCCAAAACCCAACACCAAAACAACTTGACTTCTGTAAGCTTAGACAAGTTACAAAGTGGAAAACACAGAAGTATTACCTTTTAAGCACATCTTTCTTCAGAAAGGCAAGAAAGAAAACACCAAATCCCCACCATCCTAACCATTTTCCCCTCCAAAACCTCTAGAGGCCCCCTGCAACCTCAACCATCCTGCAATTCTGTAAAAATACAGGATTGCAGTAGTATATGCTTGGAACTGAAAACAATCCTAGTCGTGAAAAACATATGCTACTGTTATTCATAATTAAGCATGGTCAACAAGCTCAATTTAATTTCCATCTCTACAATGTGTCACTCTGTCCATAGTTGTGTCCTGGGGCAACCTGCAAAGAATTACCAAGGAAGTTCTTCCAGAGTACTCCTATGAGTCTTTGTCTGTATGCCCTCTAAGCCTTTCCTCCCAGCTCCCATTCCCTCTACTGGAAGGAAATTTCAGACATCCCTTCTTGGTTCCAGTGTGTTAATTGCCACATGGACTGCTGGACCAAGCGGAACGTACCTGCTCACAGGTAAGACTGCAGCCTTCTCATGACATCCCAAACTTAGAGGTGACTACTGCAAACCTACAACATGCAGCTTCCCTAGCTAGGGATCCATCAGACCAAGCTGCAGTGCCAAAGAGCACATCCAACATCTAAAAGTCAGCAGATATTGTAATATTAACGTAACAAAGGGCCTATATCAAAAACCTGATGGTGTTCCAGTTCTCTCCCAAATAGAGATAGATACAGTTAAATTTTAACACAGAGTTTCCTACAGAGGAAACACGTGCCTTCAATAAGACTACAAATTCATTCTAGTCTGAAACTGCCCGTTATCAGCATGAGTACCAAGCACAGGGCTTCAGAATATTTCAGAGTCAACAGATTTAGTGAATTACATGTAAAAAGTCCTTTCAGAGCAAGTGAAATAAGTGCCAGATAAAAGCATTACTTTCTTAAAATCCTTGATGAATTCCCACACAAGCAAAAAGCAGTGACTTAGGTGAGAGGATTTAATGCCCTGAGCCTGCACTAAACTGACCAATACATTTACTGTATTTGTATTACCTGTCGGTACATAATTGTTATCTAAAACATAAAATAATCAATTAAGCACAGCAGCTAAACAATGTTGTGGTGTCTAGATCATGATGCAGAACACAAAGCATCTTATCTCCCCAATAATCAGACATTAAGATTAGCCCTTAGTTTTATTTGAAAGGAAGAAAATCACAAGGACTATTTCAAACCTAACTACTAGCAATGACAACACCCTCATCCATTGCTAGACTTTTTGGAGTATCTCATGAACTAATATAGATGTGTCATATTTTTTAGCCACTTCCCCATAGCAGCACTAGCACCAATTCAGTACTATACATACTCAAGCAACAAGAGTCTAAGTACAGCTAAAATACTTTAGATGTTTCCGTCATTTAAGAGTTTCTACAAATAATGTTGTATTCTATTTACAAAATTTAAAAAGAAAAATAATGGCTTATGATCAGCAATGCTCATTCCTGCTGCTCTCACTGTGAAATTGCCCTCATGGGAAACACAAGGAAGAGCTAAGTATAGACTAACATTAAGCACTGATGTAAATTGGTCTTTCCAGCATTAGTATTTAGACTGTTTATAGTTTGTGTGAAGGCCATCTAAATGATAAACACTCCCATGAACTGAGATACCCATTATTTCCTGGCATTTCCAGTTTGTAAGGGGTATAAAACCTACCATTAACAATTAAAATAAATTCCTGGGTCTGCTCAGCCTGCAGTACTGGATAGTGTACCTATGAGAAATGATGTAAGATTTCTTTCCATATGGCAGTAATTAACTGCATATAAAAAGATTCAGCATATGGATATTAGCGAACTATATTTCAAGTAATCAAGGCAAACATACATTTCTAACTGTGTGTCTCAGGACAAGTAACAAGACTTATTTTGGAACAGAGCCAGACCACACAGCTTCTAGTAGAAGGAGCAGTCTTTTAAAAATATTTTCTAGCATTGCTACAGTTCACAGCTTAGTATCAGTGTTCTAAAGAGATCTACAAAAACCGGCAATTAAAATGGAGAATTGAAACTCATCTCCAGACCTAGTGAAAACCAAAACAAATCAATTTGTAGATGTTGAAGTCTGGATTGTGTTCTGAACTTCATTTCTACTTTTCTGCACTTTGTTCTTTACAGCTTCATTTGTGAAAAACTTAGCCATAACTTTTGTGAAATGACAAGAAATGAAGCAAAATGACTGGGCAATGTCCCAGACCCACTGTCAGTATCAGTCAGGCTAGGCTACTTATTCAAAAGTTTGCTGGGAGGACCACTTTGACCAAGAAAAAGCACTAAGCTGACTACAGTCCTCCTGGATTGGCCACGTGTCGGCCACTGGCTTCTTGGGTAGGAACTGCAGTAATGCTGATCCATACTGAGGCATCCTGCCTAGAAAGGAGGAGGACAAAGAGGAGGGGAAGAGAGATTGACCTTGTAAGCAAGGTCACAGAACAACTTAAGTGTAGAAACAATCTCAGAATCATTGAACAGTCCAGGTTGGAAGGGATCTCAAAAGATAATCCGGTCCAGCCTTACATGGGAAAGGGAACCTAGATAAGATTATTGAGCACTCTGTTCAATTGCATCTTTAAAATTTCCAGTGATAGGGACTTTACCCCACCTCTGAGGAAGTTGTTCCAGTGAACGGTTGTTCTCATTGTAAAAATGTTTTCCTTCTATTGAAATTAAACATCTCTCAGTGTAACTTGTATCTGTTGCCCCTCACTTTTTTCTGTGTGGCTCCTTGCGAAGAGAGGCCAAAACTGGCTATCCAGGTGCAGCCTGACAAGCACTGAGCAGCGTAGGATGATCACATCTCAGTCTCAGCTAGTAATGTCCCTGTGGATGCAGTCCAGGATCTGCAACCTTCAATGCTTGTTTGCTAGGAGCCCCAGGTCCCTTTCAGCAAGGCTACTCACCAGCCACGTGTGCTTTGGTTATTCTGTCCCAGGTGCAGGATTCTGCATTTGTCATTGTTAATTTTGATACTGTTCTTGCTAGCTCAGTCTTCCAGCCTGAGCTGATCCCTCCAAGAGGGCTTACCCTTCTGAACTGTCCACCTCACCACCCAGATTGATGTCATCAGCAAACATGGTGACAGTGCTGCCAGTTCCATCATCCAGACCATTTATGAAGATATTGAACAGTGTACGGTCCACTGGGAGTGGACCCCTGGGAGTCTCCACTTGTGACAGGCTGCCCACCTGAGTAAAAAACATTGATCACTCTGGTCTGTTAGCCCATTTCCTCCCCATCTACAGGCCACCTATCCAATCTGTATCTTGCCAGCTTGTCCAGGAGAAGGCTGTGTGAAACAGTGTCAAAACTAGTTTACTCTGGCTCTGGATCTGACTGAATACTTGAACAAAACTTGCTCTGACATTGGCTAGAAATTGAGGGTTTAGATGTTTAAGAACAGGCTTCAGATATGAATCTACTTGCAGGCATCTATATTATCTATAAAATGCATAAAGCTAGATTATGAAAAAAAGACAGCATGACATTATAATAAATCAAATTAATGACCTAAAAGCCCCATACTTCTGAGATTTCATACAAGGCACAACAATTTACTTTGATTTGTATTTCATACCCTCTTCCTTAAGACTTACTACTTGTTTCCCTTACTTATGCCACGTTTGGCAACAAACTACAGGCCATGTGGCCTATTATCAGGGTGGTCTGCATACTGTTCAGAAAGATGTGACCTTAAGTTGTAGGGAAGGTCACTTTAGAAATAAAAAAAAGACAGATATGTAAAATAGAAAGTTCAAAGAACTTAAAAGCTTTATCATCATTCTTCAGATTGTTACTGGCTACTGATATTTCAGCAGTCCTGAGAACTCACACTATCAGGGCTGCATTCTGTTGTGCTCCACACAAAATTTTAAAATGTTTCTGATGCCCAAAGTACACTATCAAAGCACTGCAAAGTAAGAAGGGGGACAAGACAGACAAGATTCTATTCAATGAGAAGAGGGTGATGGTTATGCCTTAGGCATAGCTTGTGTCAATCCTGCTCAATTCCAGTATAGCAGAAGAGCTTCAGCCTAGATTCTATGATGAGAACACCAAGTAACAGTAGTGACATAAACACACCAGCTGATTTTTACAAGAGCTTCCACTGCAAAAGCAACCTCTGCATAATTACGGTTTGAAGACGAGAAGAAGACAGAAGAAGAGAAACAATGCAAATAACTGGAATCTACATTACTTATAAAAAAATGCCATGCAGAGATAGGATGGCATGAGAGTCACTTCTTAATAAATTCTTCTGTAGATACACCACAATTCCCACATAATCTCTCACACACTCTTTAATCCACTTTAACTATGCATACTAATATTGAAAACATTGCCCTAACTGCATTTGGCAACATATTCTGCTATGTGTCATGATTCTCCACCCTTGCTACCTTTAACACTAGTGGAAATCTATGTTAATTGGTACTGTGCAAGATACTAAGGCATTTTACAGTTTTCTTGTTGTGGTAGAACTATATCAGGATCTCTCCCCGGCTGCATCTGACATCTGTTTTCTGAGACCAAGTCAAGCTATGCTCATTAATACATAAAGTTCCTTATCTTGCAAGATGAGAGAGATCAAGAAATCAGTCATGGCTTTATCACTTATAACTTTTTAATCACATTCATAGTAAATGTGTTCCCTTACTAACACAAAACGTTGTTCACCTTTTAATTTTTCTAATCTGTACTTGTATTCCCCTGCAGAGCTCAGTACTGCCAATGTGTAATATAGGAGTGCAATTGCTACCTGTGTGCACACACATAGGCAAGAAGTTGGAAATACAGGGAAGGTAAATTCTCATGTATAACTCTGTACTGTATTTCCAAGCTTCAACAGAAAGACAAAGTGTTTGCTTCTCCACAATAAGAGCAGGGCAACACTGTCTTCTAGCAAAACACTGACACAGCTAATGAAGGCTAATGAAGGACTTCAGAAGTAAGTCCCTTTTGCTAAGCAAGCACCAGCAGCATCTGTGCCCTGAGGCACTCTGATTTGTCATCACCAATTCAAGCTGGAAAATCTAAACCCATTTTGGAACTTGTCTTCTGCAAGGGGACTGCGCAACAGCACACACGACTTGATTCAGATTCTAACAGAATGAGGTACCAGTACATTATTTATATAACCAGAAATGCTTAATCAGAATGACTAATGTAGCAGCATTGCAGAAGTTGGCTTATAAATATGAACAAATATGTCAGACTTTTGATTAAAACAGCCTCAAAATAAGCTACACACCCCAGATCTGAGACCAGACAAACATCTGTATGAAAACTGCAGTACATCAGGTTCTTTCGTATTTATGCTCACTTTCATTATACCATGTTATCATAGTCCACTGAGGCAGAATGGATTTTCTAAAGACTTGGGTTGTAGTAGCATTAACATTAGTGATGAACAAAGTTGATGCCTCAAGAAGAGCTAGGACTCTTTAAATATAAGGAAGTCTTCAAGGTATTTGAAAGGATTAAAAAGATACAGATCCGTCACATACATCAACCAGGCACATGTGGCAATATTCAGCATACTGCTTAGATAAGCAGAGAAAAGCCAGAAGAACCAAGGTAAAATTAGGTTGCAGGTCTACCACAGCTACTTCTTAAGGGATACGTGGAAATAGACCAGAAGTATTATTAAAGACATAAAGCTCTTTCTCTGAAGGCAAAAGATTAATGAAAGTAACAATCTCCCACTATTCTGTGAGCCCCCATCTACTCCCAGAGATTATACCAACCAATCCAATCTAGAGTCAGCTTCTTGTAAGCAGAACTGCCAGAATAACCAATGACTCTTTAAAAAACACTAGATACTGTTTATTTGTATCCAAAGGACTTGAGAAGGGAAGGGAGACAAAACAGTTCATGGTTCACACACATGCTTATCTTCCTAAAAGTTCACAAATCTTTTGTTGATTAGGATATCCATAGCTGCTTTGGACACATTCACAGGACTTGTATCCTATGCGAATAGCAACTCTTTCTTTCCTAGGTACATGTGACTCATCATTGTACCATTTCCAGTTCTCATAATCAAGCTGAGCACACTCTTCATGCACAAAACTATGGAAAATTGCTAATGCAGAGCATAGTCTCTAGAATAGCATCCTATAGATTATTTGAACAAAAAAGGAGAAATAAGAATAAATGTGTAAAGCCAAAAAAAACCCACAATGCAGTGGGAATACTCTTTTCAAATTAGTGTATGCTAACCTTATTCAGTATTGCTCACTAAGAAGATGAGAAAACCACAGACACATAGAATTCATCTGAACTATTTACACTAACTGGTTTCATATATATTCCCAAAAACCAAACAGACTATGTTTCCTTTTCACCAACTTTTGTTTCTATTACCACGGCATTTTAAAACCTAGTTCTAAAAATGTGTATACTTTATTTTCTGAGACAGCTGTGAAACTGGTAGGCACCTGGTAATTTTCAGAAAAACTGTTGTATTCAGAAAAGAAATCTTACCCACTCACAGCAGTGTACCATTGGACCATCATGAATAAAGTGACTGCTTATAACACAAGTCAGGCACAAAAAAGGTGGCCATTTGTTTTAAAGTGGAATTTATTCCAATCCAAGAGTTTTGTTTGGCCTACCCTTTTACCACCAGTGGCAGAGGAGGTCAGAACTATTTCAGCCACTTGAAAGCAAGAGAGGGAGTAGAAAACCAGGAGGAGACTACAGGTTGTTGCTCATATGTGGCTGAGAAGTCACTAGAGCACTTGAGGATTTCAGGGCATTGAAGCACCTCATTAAGAGACTTGCTATGCCTATCCTGTAAAAATAAGAAGCTCAAAACAATGCACATCTCATAATCAACAAGCAGACTCCTCTAAATTCAGTGAGCTTCCTCTTCCACTTTTTTCTTTTCCTTTTTCTTTCTTTCCCCACCCCCCCCCCTCCGTTTTTTAGCTTGCTGGAGAGGGGAAAATGAAGGATATATTAACTTTTTTAAAATTACCCAGTCTCTGTTACAATCATCTGCTTCTTGCTTAGTTAACTAGCAAACTACATTAGTCTGATCAAAAGAGGTAACAAAACGTCTCTGTAGACGCTGCGAGTGGCTTTTGGAAAAAGTAACCAAGACACAAGGCAACACCTAAAATTCAGGCAGCGTTACTACCTAGGAACAGAGTAACTCAGTCCTTACTCTCTTGAACAAACATGTTCTGGTGGCCTTTGTTTCTTCTTGGGATTTTGAGATCAGCCAATGAAATTGTGTATCAAAGTAAGTTTTGTACTTTTACTTTAGGTATGCCACGGTCAGGAAATTTATTTTGTCAGAAACATCCAGGTTGAGCACTGCTAGAAGTGTATACCAGAGAAGACATCTGTGCCTACCTTATTCCTAGAATTCTCTCTAGCTGTTCTTTGGACAAAAAACCCCTACTGGACCAAACTAGACTGGTGAACTCACACAGTAGGGCTATATTTCTTACTGAGAACACAATTTACTTTAGCTTTAGGATAAGTGTTACTTTTTTAGATCTTCTCAGGCTCTGTTTAAATGCCCCAGGTAACCTCAAGACCGATGGATACAGAACACACCAGTTGTGGACAAACAGGAAATGTAACTCAGTGTCTTCAAGCCACTGTGAGCTCAGCATGCTACACAGCAGCTACAGTCAATCCATTAAACAACTCTAACCTCCATGGTCTGACCTTTCCCATAACAAGCAAGTCCTAGATATCAAACTGCAGGATCATCTGCTTAGAAGCATCCTCTAAACTTTCTCACATCCAAGCCACTGCATAGCTCATGGGAGTGACTGCTGCCAAAAGTGGAACAGCTTACGGGAAGGGTATTCTCTCAGCTGGGAGGGGAAGAGACCTACAGCCAGTCCTATGCAGAAAGTTCAGAAATCATATGCACATCCAGATTTCATTCAAAGTCCTAGCCTTCAAAACAATCTAGATCTCTCTTCTACACAAAATCATGCACAGAACAACTATCTAATGAACAAATGCTTCAGGGTAAGAAGCCACACCCTGCCTATCAACTAATTAATGTATTATGAGTAGGTTTTCATGTACATATGTGAACTAGTTGAACACAATATGCCATACCATAGCTATACACAGTAAAGCATTAATCAGGTAGCCCAGAGAATAAGCAACACTGGTAGCTCCAGGGATCTACAGCCAGAAGTCCTAGGCAAAAAGGCCATATAGAAGAGATGCAAGGGACACTGCTCTTCTCCTTTTGTAGGAAGTGAATAGAAAACTACTAGAAATGCTATTCTGCTAAAAAGCCTTATCCTCTGAAGGGAGGTAGGAGGGCACAGCTACTGTTCTCCCTTCAAGCTAAAAAGAGAACGCAGACAGATTCACCAACTGGGTAAAACTGAGGCCTAGGATAAGAGTTTAATTTCCTTAAGTAAGCTTGTGATTAGGATAATACTTCATTTACATTGCTAAAAAATTATGTACTCTGCTCCAAAACACAGAATTCTACAAGAAGTGAGGGAGGGAAATCATTAATTTACATCCATTGTGTATCACTGTTAGTATACTGAGCTGTGTTTTAGTTGGTTTGAAAACAAGCAATCAAACCCCCCAAATATAAAATCTCTTACATACTTTCTCAACACCAGAAAAAGATGTTGAGACAGACAAGAACCTAACTGCATCCACCAGCTGCAATTGCTGATTCTATGTCACACAAACTCCAGAGCACTGCTACCTTTACTTCTGTGAATTGCAGTAGATAGTGCTCAATTTTGCCTACTTCTAAACAAACAGGGAAAGCTGCAAAGTTCTGCTGAGGGAAAATAGGATGGCTGCAGGCTTAAGACCTTTCTTGCTCTGAAGAAAAGGTTAAACATATGCTGCAACTAGACAGCTATGAAGCAAGGGGTAGAGAGGAAGGAGGAGAACAGAGATTTCCCATCCCCCAAGACTGGTTTTAAACAAATGCTGTTCACACCAACAGTGGACTGTTTCAAAATGAAAAGATCTGACATATTTAGAAGTTACAACATTAACATTTCAGTACTAGATAATTTATATATGAGAAACGATTGATCTATGTTGCTAGGATAGGTTCCCTTCACACAGTTTGAATTTATTTATTTAGCTGGGACAGAAATCTGACATGCCACATTTTACAATAGGAGTCAAAAAACCCCAAAACTAAAAAACCCCAAACCAAAACAAAAACCCAACCAAGCAAACCCAAAACTTTCCCACAACATTTTCTGCAAGAAGTGTATTTAAGTAGCAGAGAGTATAGAAGGCAAGACAAAAATGATTGACCAGTTCACAGCAAGCACAAAGAAAAGACTTAAGCAAATTATTTTACTTTCACTGCAAGAGAATAGGAATGTGTTCAGTCAGTGACTGCATCTCCAAGAGTAATGTCTTGTCAACCTTTTAAACATCTGATGCTGACCAAACTACATATTTTTTTACAAATAATTTGCATAAAAAGCATTGTCATACTGACAGGAAAGCAATGTTAAGTCTTGTTATTATCAGAGAAAATCTTAGTATTTGGCTATTGGAGGACTGATAACACACAAACTACTTGTGTCACATTACTTGAGTCAAACTGCTAGAGGACACAATCAGATTATATATTAAACTATATTTTCACTTTGAAAGAACTTTTAGCTTTAGTTAAGACAGACTTAGAATTAAAGCTAATATAATAATGGTGAGTTCTATTTAAACATGTGATTTAGAGCCAAACTCAATTAGGAGCTGAAAACTTTTAAAAATACAGGCTAATACTTTTTCTTTTTAAAGTCATGATTTAGCTTTTACCAGATAAACCCTGAAGGAGCCAGTCCACCTTTTATTTTTCCCTTCCCATCACAGTGACTCACATGCTGCAAATGGAGTTTACAAGGCTGTTAAAGTCAAGCCCATCCATGAAGCCAAACACCTTTTCAATAATAAATTTAATAGGTAAACCTACTTAGAATCTTGTTAAAATACATTTATATGCCACAAGTACTGTCAAAGACTACAACAAAAATGGTTATCAGGAAAGACACCAAAAAGAGCAAGTGGCACATAGCTGGAAAAAATCTCAGAGGAGGAGCAGGCAACCACGGATAGAAGTGTAACTATCACAGTTTTAGATGATTTTTACATGAAACTCTAGACTGAAGCCAAGCTACTTTAGAATGATTTGCAGGAGGCCCTTGGAGTGGAAAATGTCTTATTCATTCTTGTTTCTAAAAATGAACACTGAAATCCCTCAATGCTTATATTATCTATACACACCATGCTTGCATGATGAGCCTAATTCACAGTACTAAGGAAATCTGTGGAATAGGAGAGGAGGAGGGAAGAGGAGACATCAAGGATTGCAGACAGGAGGAAAGCCACTTGCAGCAATCAAATGGAGCAAAAAGAAGGTAACGCTTCTACACAAAAATACCTCACATCATGTAACCACAGAAAAGATAACTGCAATATTGTCTTTAAAGACACCACATTCCCTGTGAATTTCCCTCTAAACAACTTGTTTATTTTCAAGACAAAAAGAATCTTCTCTATCACGTTTTATTTCCTTCTTTTTAAAATACTGTTTATCAGCATTTAGTCTGTACAAACATATAATCACAGGTAACAATGAAAAGCTTACCTCAGAGTACACTGGGACATATATAATCTTCTCATTCTATTTTGCACAGTGTGAGAACCCCTGAAACTAACCTGATAATAATTCCAGTAGAGTACAAATATTTTATGGATATGTATTTCAGCTTTGTTTTCTCCAGCAGTAAAACTTGTTTTCTAGTATTTAAACAAAGTAAAAACATCCAGAATGTGTCTCTAACATAAATGTAATAAAATTTACAATGAACTTTACTACTTCTGACAGTAGTAACACGGGCTTCTTACATATTGTGTCACAATAAGTAAGTTGCTAGTTTTTTCCCAGGTAGACATAATTTTTCAGCCACATACACAGACTATTAATGTATAGATGAGACAAGTCTTTTATTTTTATTATTTTTATTATTAAATATTTTCACTGGAGGGCAATTAATCTGAAGTTAGCAATCCCCTGTTCAATAGCACCCATAAACACCTAAAGATATCAATCACGCTCTACCAGAACACTCAGGAGATTTAAATTGATCCCTGGCACATCTTGGGGCATGTTCCATTAATGTTTGTGAGGAATTATGTCATGGTTCTCTATTAACTGTATTACCAGGCACATGATTCCTCCAGCACTACCCGAGTTCTAATCTCTAGCATGCCCTTTTGCTGAAGTCACAGCTGCTTATCAGATGGGAACCTGGGCATGTGCCATTCCATTCCCTTTTCCATGGAGGGAGACCCATGAATGCAGGCAGGAAGGAGATATAATGAGTTCCAACAGGCATCTCGTTGTCCAAGTCACTGGGAAATCCGGCCTGCTGGGAGTCCTGCTGAATACACCTTCCCTGTAGTACCTAATATCATCTATGTACTCAGCCATGGGCAGGTCCTGCGTGAACTGTAAAACCCACACCAAATGAACACATACACCCTGCATGCTTCAGCCTCTCTGTTTATACAACGGGGGTAGCAGAATACTAATAAGCAATATTCACTAATTCACAACAAAAAAGAAAATAAAAGCAAAGTTATCAAAATGCTTAAGATTAATGGATAGAACGTGCCCATCCAAGGGCAACAGAGAGAGCAATAGAATACTAAGCATCAGAATAGAATGACTAAACCACATAGTTCTCACCTGAAAAAGCATTCAAGGCAGCTCTTTTGCAAGATATTTCTTAGAATTTGTAGAGGAACCGGAATAAAATCAGGTCAATTTGTTTTAGTTTTTGTCTCTCTAGTGATGGAATCTGCCAAAGAGATGTTAATCTGTGAAGTCAACTTTGAAATTCACTAGGTGAAGACAAAGGTATTTTAAACATATACAACTTTTTATTCAATGAGCAGAATCCGGCCTAAGGATGTTTACAACTGTTCCTAGTTGACTGGAATTCTGAAAATGCAGACTGGCCTCCAGAAAATCTAGATCTAAACCAAGGTGTAATTGGCATGCTATCACTTTATCTGAATCCAGAGTGTATCTGAAAAGAGTTTTTATAGAGTGTGGATCTACTCCAAAAGTCACTCAGCTCTTTCAGCAGTTGCTTGTCTTTGTCCAAAGAAGGGCAGCAGGTCTATTAGAATCCTTAAGTCTGCTTTCCACTACCCTCATTTTCTTTTCAAAGGATAACAACAGCACTGTATCTTGAACAATGAAAAGCCACAGATCATATGCCTACATCAAATATTTTCTTTTCGGTAATGCTCTCTAAGATTTGTTTGCTGAAGAGCCAGTCTGTTTTACACCGGAGTGGCATGAGGCAGGACAGGTTTACATTATTACACCATGTTGCATTCTCCAGACTGATTCAGCTCTGCAGCTTCCTCTATTATTATACAGTGCACATACTGTTCAGAGATTGGACATTGGACATATTAGAAAACAGAACTCCTGTCAAAGATCTTTTAAGTGTTTATTCAACAACACACTTGAAACATTATAAAAGAATTAAGGTATTTTCTGGGCCATCACACTTCTCTGCCTACCTGCCAATAAGACCATA
This sequence comes from Dendrocincla fuliginosa, assembly GCA_035047845.1. NCBI lineage: Eukaryota > Metazoa > Chordata > Aves > Passeriformes > Dendrocolaptidae > Dendrocincla > Dendrocincla fuliginosa. Next base: position 34,349,611 of record JAWWMO010000043.1, read on the forward strand.
CCAGGTCTCTCACAAACATACAAATTCTCTACAAATCTTGATCATATTTGACTGCTTAGGTTTTACACAGAAATGACTGCCATAGTGAGAAAGAGGAAAGCACCCTATTTCTTTAGTCTTGACCTCAGCAAGACTTTCAACAGAATCACAGAAACAGTTGGATGGGACCTCCAGAGGTCTCCTGGTCCAACTCCCCTCCTTAAGCAGGGCCACTTATAGCCAGTTGCTCTGGACTGTGTCCAGACAACTTTTGAATCTCTCCGAAGATTGAGATCTCACAACTTCCCTGAGCAGCCCATTCCAGTGCCTAGTCACCCTGACAGTACCTTTGTAAACAAGACGAGAACATTGGGATGAAAGGAGTAGACTACAGTAAGGTCACAAGCTGGCTGGACTGAGCAGCTGGTGGTTCAAGAGATTAGCAGCATTCCTCAAAGGTCAGTACTAAAGCTGATAGTATTTAATATCTTCACTAGGGCCAGGGCTGCCATTCAAAGGGGCCTTGTCAAGCTGACGTCTGACAAAGGTAAATGCAAAATCCTGCACCTGGAATGAAAGAATCCCATATTTGGATCATCAACACAAGAAAATAACCCCATGCTTGTACAGCCTGCAGACTGGCTATGTTGCAGCTGTGCAGCCTAGGGGCTGCAGGGTGTGGGAGCAATTTACAGGTGGACAAGACAAATGTGAGCCAATAATGTGCTCTCACAGCAGAAAAAACACACCTGTGTGCTGGGGTGCATCAGCAAGAACAGAAACCAGCAGCTTGAGAGAAATTACTCTTCCCCTCCACTCAGCATTAGTAAAGCCACATCTGGAGTCGTGTGCCCCACTATGAGTTCCTGAGCACAAGAGCGGCATCACCACACCAGAAGTCCAGCAGAGTGCCACTGAGATGATCACAGTGCATCTGAGGAGAGGCTGGGGCAGGTCAGTTTGTTTAGCCTGGTTACAACTACGACCTTCCAATAAACAAAGGGACATTATAGAAAGACAGAGCCAAACCTTTAGAGGCACACAGCAAAAGGGCATCTAACATTGCTCACAGCAAATTCTAATCAGAAGCAGGAAAACACATTTGTACAACAAAGGTGGTTGGACACCGGATCAGGTAGCCAGAGACCCTTTAGAATCTCCACCTTTGCAGATATTCAGAACTTTGAGTGGAGAGAGCCCTGAGCATCATTATCCTCTAACTTTCAAATATGCCTTGCTTTGAACTCAGACTAGATGGCCTCCAGACCTAAATTACTTTATGATCTACCTGGAGCATGAGAGGCTTCCGACATGAAGAGTGTTAAGATATTTCTCTTAAAGAACCAGATGCAATCACTTTCTGAGGTGGTAATATGCAGGTCCCTATTGACCTCCACAAATGGGCTTCTGTGAGTAGACTCTACACCATCACAGAGCTCTGGGTCTACAACAAACCAATCAGAGTCAAGCCTTCACTTCACAATTTTCATAATCCGAGTCTGGATGGCAGAATAAAATACTAGATTATTAGATAAAATTGGAATAAAACATGGAATAAATAACATGGCAACAGTACCCATTAATGATAACAATAGAATTATGTCTGTTAACTTTATAGACTCCACTTTGATCCATGTGATTTTGTATTCACCATCAAGATCCATATCAGGAATGTAAATTAATTTCTGTTTCTCATCATCAGTTAGTACATTTTGTTATCATGGTTTAATGCTAATTGGCAAAGGGACAACACTACAAAACCCATACAAGTAAGTGCATGCACATATAGGCTTGTTTGCATCAGCTTAACCAAGAAAAGAGGAATAGATCTTCAGCCCATTGACCAAAACTGAATCTTCCTTTTCACCAAAATTATATAACCACTGTTGTCATAAAACTGTCTTTCTTTTAGTACAAGCCAAAAAAAAAAAAAAAATAGGCCCTAATTCAGTACAATCCCCTACCATATTCAAGTGGACTCTAAAGGCACAACTCTTAATTCAGATAGAAATCTCTTAACATTTAGGAAAAGATAAAATAGAGAATCACAGAACAATTTTCATTGCCAGTCTGCTTTACACAGCACTGAAAAAGTTTCTGCTGCCCACTTATTCCATTCAGGGAAACACTGCAGGCACACAGGACATGCAAGAAGCGTGAGGGATCACTTTTTTTATGAATCATGACATGTAGTTGGCAGAACAAGAAGAGCCCACGCAATTCTCTTCTCACAGAGTTTGGCAAAGCAGAAGGCAGTATATCAAAATCTGAGTGTTTCAGTGCATTGCTCAATCAAAAGCAAGAGATGATGAATTTCCAATTTTCATGGTGATGGAACTCAGACAAGTTGAACACTTTGTGTTATCAACTTTTAAGTATCTACATATGTAAAAGCTAAAATTTCAGTCTCTCAGGTTAGATGAAAGGCTTTTTCCTACCTGCACAAAGATAAGCCATCAGAGTTCCGGACAGAAAAGTCAGGATCTAGTCTTATCATCAGAACATTAGCTAAATTCCCTTAAGGTAGGAAAATGAGGAAGTGGATAATTGGTAGTTTGCACTGGAGGGAACTGTATGTACAGGAACTAGCCTTCTCTTGCATGGATGAATAACATAATCCAATTTAATTCTGCCTTTGATGAAACCAAGAATAACACAGTTTAAATAACTACATTACTTGTCTACTTTGAGATACATGGTAAAAGAAAGAAGGAAGCAGAAAAAGGAACTACTAGCATATCTACCAGGAAGAATAGAGATTTTTTTTTAAACTCAAGCACAAATTTGATAATAGGTGCTGCAACTGTCTCCTTCCATTGCTATTGAAATGGCATTAGAGGAATAGATGATATTTCTGACAAATCAATTCTCTATCTGGTTTTCTACCTCTTACCAAAGCAATGTAGTTTCCTGAATTGAAATATACTAAAATGTTTTTTATACACCAATAAACACTAATCTTTCTAATATCTTTTTAAAAAATAGTACATTCTTCCAGTCCCCACCCTCCACCCCAATAAATTTATGGTAAGAAAGTACCTATCACAGAGAGATAAATTCAATTATCTATGTAAGGTCAGAAAGGTGATTATTGATTTCAGTACATTTCCCTGTAGGGTTTGAGGCTGAAATCCCAATCTTATAAACCACAGAACCTTGTATCAGTATGGAATTTGAAATCCTTTTTCTGGTCAGTCCAGATGTACTGGAATAATACATAAAGTTAAAAAAAGAACCCAAAAAAACCCCAAAACAAACCAACCAAAACCCCTCCAAAACCAAACCAAACAAACAACCCCCAAACAAAAAAACCCAATCACCGGTATTTTTAACATAACCACAAGTTAGAAAACACTGTGTCATTGCAGTCCCGCTTGGAACAGGCACTTGGCAAACAGGGTCCCTCACATTTTAAGACAGCCGCCTTTCTGAAATTGCCACTCAGGAGGTTTCCAATTCTCAAAGACATAGGTGTTGGGAGAACTTTTTCCTTGATGACACTTCAGCCAGAGTGTGTTATTCACGCTTAAGCAAGAGGAAAAGGAAACTTCACAGAGATTGGTTAGAGCAGCCCCGCCGCCAGCAAGCGCACACGAAACGCTACCGCAGCCACCTTTACCCACACTTGTCCTAATTTAATTTTAAAAGGAAAAAAAAGCCTTCTCTCCCCTTTCCACTGCCCCCCGCCCCTTACCTTCCACCGACCGCCCGATGCTGTGCAGGTGGGTGAGGGAGGGGTACGCGGCGTGGACACCCTTCAGGTACTGCTCCAGCTCCTCGCTGTGGTGGTACTTGAAATCCAGCGCGGCCGCCACGGAAACCAGGCAGAGGATGCCCACAACGTCCTAGAAAGAAAGGGATGAAGCGGACAGCGCTGGAGGAGGCTCCCCGTGCGGGCCTTTCCCCCGGGGAGCCCCCGCGCCCCCCGCCCCGCACGGCGGGCAGGTGCGGCCCCGCTCCTACCGCCGCGGCCGCCCGCATGGTGCCGCCGCTCCGCCACCTCTGCGGCCCCGCTCCGGGCGGGGGCCGCCATCCCCCGCCGCCCGCCTCGCCCTGCCCCTGACTGACACGGCCTCCATCCACTCAGAGGGTCGGGCAGCGGGCACGCAGCCCTCCCCCTGTCCCCTCCCTCCCCGCCGCCTCGCCCGGCGCGCTCACCTGCGCGGGTCGCAGCCCCCACCTGCGCGGGTCGCAGCCCCCACCTGCGCGGGTCGCAGCCCCCACCTGTGCGGGTCGCAGCCCCCACCTGCGCGGGTCGCAACCCTCACCTGCGCGGGTCGCAGCCCTCACCGCTCGCCTCTTCGGGGCAGTCCCTGGCGGCTTGCTCGTCGTCTTTCTCAACCTGACACCCCCCCCCCCCAATAAATCAAACAAAAACTTAAAAAAGGCATAACCAAACCAATCAAGCGAACAAAAAAAATCGCAAAAAGAAAAAACAAAAACAAAACCCCCACCCAACATCCCAAACTGTCCAGGGGGGCAAAAGTGCACGTTTTGACTTTTGGTGTTGTTTTGATTTGCAAGAAGGGTTGTTAAAATAAGTGCCCGCGGCCCCTGCGTGGTCCTGGGGTGTGATCGGGACGGCAGCACCTGGGGCCCAGAGACAAAACCTTCTGCATGCAGAGGGACCTGTGAGAGAATTTATCTGCAAATCCAACAAAATCTCTGCCTGGCGGTTTTTGTTGTTCTTGTTTTGTTTTGAGTTTTTAATAGGCTTGTATTCACTTACTGAAATGACTGGATTCTATCTTCACAATTAGGAGCCTTTCTTCGTACTGAGCTAACCACATTGCCTTTGGGGATATCTCAGTCTTGGGATTCACCACAAAGACTTTTTCATCACCTTTTATTGTCTTTAAGATTGAAAAGTACTAAGAGAAGGAAAGTGAAGCTGGCCTCCAGCAACAACTAGGATAGTGTCTATGTTTGTTTTAAAATATGAAAGTGGATGTAGCTGAGTGTTAGAATGCAACTGTTGTAATTTCTGTTTAATTTATCTGAGAAAAAAAGTATAATTGCAGTGGGATTTCATCTGCTTTTTTCTTTTTTTCTTTTTTTTTTTTTTTTGTACAGTTGGCTGTACTGGTCAATGTCAGAAAAGGATATTGAATGTATGAGCCAAACCCAAATAACAAGTCCTGCTTTCCAAACAGAAGATGCTGTATTTAATAAAAATTCTTGTTAAGCAAAAAGCTGCCATAAATTAAAAAGTACTGTTCTTTTTCCCCCAAAGATTTAAAAAATAATCTTGAAACTGTATCTTAATGCAAGTATCTGTTGTATCCCAATGTACCAGAAACATATATCTAAAAATGGAAGATATCCGCTCCAGGCCCCTCTTAGTTCATGGGAGGGACTTCCATGTCATATATGACATACGACAAAGGATGTATGCAAAGTACACGGCTACTTGGTTAAAAGAGATATATAATGTTATATTTCCCTTGAATAGTGTTCCTTCTAGCATGGTATTCTGAGGGAGGAGGACAGACCCAGAGCCTTTCTACTATACATTGACTCCACCATTTTTTAACTCATAACTTGACTAGACCTTTTCTCCTATCACAAAAGAAAATTCTTGTTAAACCTAAATATGGGTGCCTTTTACCTTCTTTATTAAAAAAACCCCAATGTTGATAGTTGATTTTATTTAGAGTTACCTGCTATGTGAAATGGGAGAGAAACTCTGGGGTTACACTGCAAACATGTCTGCAGAGAAGGATGGAGGAAGGACTCAAGTATGTGAACTTCCATTTGAATTTATTTGGCTTTATACATATTTAGTTGTCCTTGAAAGATGATCTAGAGACACCACTTGAGTAAGCAGGGAAGAAAATATACTCAGGTGGTAATCCAACATAAACATACTTGGAAACCTTCCCAAGATAATCACACAGAATCAGAGAACTCTGACTCCAAGGCAGAGTAGGGTGTTGGCAACATGGTAAAAATCACAGGGGCTGTAAAAACTTAATCTCAGTGAAATGACTAAAATCACCTTTGATATTAGGTAATCATACAGTGTTATCTCATTTGGAAATTACACCACCCTTTAATGTAGTCAGCATAGTCATAGTTAAATGAGAGTATTACTGCATTTAGGAGTGTTCGAAATGATAGATTGTTTCCATGCCAGGCGCTTGCAAGTTAAGACAAGTCCACCTGTTTGGCAATGTTTGAGTTACATGTGACAGAATCTTTTTTTTTTTTCTTTCCCCCAGTCTGCATGAAACTCAAAGATAAGCCAACCTGGGCTAGTAATATTCTGGTATATGCATTTGTGGGTAAAAGTCAAAGACCAAATCCTGCATGAAACTAAGTCGGTGATAAATCATCCATTAGCATCAGTAGTTGAAGATGAGGGATTCCTGAAACTGCAGCTGTTCTCAGCACTGGGCAATAATGCCTATGAGGAAAGGACATAAACAGAGAAGTCAGCTCTTATTGAGGCAAACAGCATTAGTCTCCTCTCCGTGTCATTCCAGATGGTCCATTCAAAAGTATTCAACAAGTACTTATTAAAGTTAGCACCCCAGCATGGGGTGGATCCGAGGTGGATCCCAGCAGGGAGCTGCTCGGGAACTCACCGGAGGCGCGATGATGTGAGCAGCTGCGTTGCCCTCTAGTGACAGGTACAGAAATTCCTACCACAAGCAGCAGGTACGAACGATACTCAAAGTAATAGTTAGGTCGCACCGTAAGACTGACACTTCACAGACACACAGGTTTCAGCAGTATAAGGATCTTATGGAAGCTTTTGTGACTTCGGAGAGCCATTCACAGAGGTGGTCTTGCAATTTGAAATCTTACTCGGTGTTTCATCATCTTTCAAGCAGGGTTTCTGTAGTTTCTGAAGGTAAGGAAAAAATGAGTGCACCACATTATAACCGAAGTGTCAAAATATTATTTTCAAGATGTACAAAGAGATCACTAACAAGGATTAAGTTTTTCAAGGATCACCGCTGCTACTGAAACTTTCTCATCTGAAATCATGTCTCAGGCATACAGATTACAGCATCATGTTCTTTGCATCAGTGTAACACCAAGGATCTGGCAATCAGGTTTCTCTGTGGGAAAAACATGAACCAAAGGCTTTCTCAAGTGAGACAGACCAGACAAATGAATTCAGGACAAATGACAACACAGATACATGAAACCAACAGGAGAGCACAGTCCTGGATTAGCATAAACAAGGATATGAAGCATCTGAATAAACAGCAATGAAGCTTTCTGGAGTATAATACCTACACTGATGAATTAATGAGCTGATACTAATATGGCAAAAGATATATTCCCTTCAAGAAAGAGAACAAAAGCACCAGAAATTTCTCAAGCATTCACCAACAGATTAGTTGTCTCTACCACAGTGGCAGTTCTCAGCTGAGGTTTGCATATTTGCTTCATAAATCTTCTCCCCTCCGTCCCAGCACAAGGATTATCCAGGAGAAGGAAGGGATACCCTGCTGTGTCTGGTAATCTGCAATTAGAAAATGATCCCAAAGGGGACTATTAGCAGCTGCTATTGTTTAGAGCTGTCCAGACAAACACTGATTTAGCTGGTGACTCTGGAACCACAAGCAGCCGTCTGACAAGCCTCTCACTCATCCCATCTTGCAAACAGGAGAGCTTTTGAGCTAGCATAAGATAACATGTTGTCATGTGCTATAGAACAGGTCAATTCTGCTGATAGGGGATTGAAGCATGAAAACATTATCTCTTTCAAGACATAGGTTTTGAGTGTTCTGTACTTGGTATTACAATATAATTGTAAAGTTTTTCAGTTTTATCTGTCTCCTCTTAAATTGGCTTATACTTGCCCTTTCAGAAGTTCACATGGAATTAGATGTAATTTGAGAATAAATTATCCTTGGGGTGGCAGAACTTAATTTTGCACCTGTGGCATAATGTGTCCATGGGTAGGTAAGAGCGCAGGACTAAGAATAGGAAAAGGCATGAAGGTTTGATTGAAAGTTCAACAGCCCATGGATCGATGTATTTTGGGGAAGAAGGAAGGTGAGGAATGTCCATAGAGACCTTGAAGAGGTGAGAGGAGGCTGGAAGGTGGAAGGGTCATAAGTACTGTGAATAAGAAAGAGCAATTGAGAGTATTTGGAAAGGGGGTTCATACGAAAAAGGATGGAGGGTAGTCTTTTGCTCACCAATATCGTGCTAATCTGACTTCAGGGTAACAAAATTTGAGGGATTTAAGATGTTGGCAGAGCATCTTGTCAGGTCTGCTAATTTGTATATGAAATGCATTGCAGTTAATACCATGGAAATTACAAAGATTCTTTATAGCTGATTTCTTGTTGGTATTAAGCAATACTTTTGAGTAATCTGAAAATTATCCCAAGAACTGGATTCATGTTAACTTTCATCATTTGGAAAATTTGTCAAGCTTTGGAATAGCGTTTTGTCATTTTTGCTAATTACCTTCAGACTAAAATATATTCCTAATTGCCATTGTCAAGAACAATGTAACATTCTTGCTCACAATGATGCCAGATCTTTCTCCTTAAACAAACTCATCCAGTCCACTTAATGTATCTGTTTCAAGTAAACAATGGTTTGGAAAACTTCATTGTGTAATAAAACAATCCGGTATTTCTCTGCACTGATTTATGCATAGTGGGCCTCTGCACGGACAACCAAGTAAACAGTATGGGCTGAAATCTCCTATCAGTGAAAAGTACACATCGTGATGTTTTGAACTAACCTCTTTCTTTTGGGAAAGAAAAGGGAGCTTTCCAGATATACAATAGCTATGAATTTGCTGATTGGCAGATTAAAAATGAATGTTTAGTGGTGCAATAAACAAATACGCCACTTGCTTGACCTCACTGAAAGCAGCTGGCAAATCTTTTCTTGGATTAATCTGTACTGGCTGTGTACTGATTAGGCTGTTATTTATTAAATCATATGGCTCTGTGTAGGCTCCATTTCTCCAAAGGCATGGATATGGTTTTGTGGCTAGCTTAAAACAACCTAAAACTGACTTGTCCCTGAGAAAGGCATCCCTGCACCTACCCCTGCTGCCTCCCTTTTGCCAATGTGAGCTCTCGAGCAGCTATGTGGTCAGTTGGATAGGGGAACTGGTGCATCTGGAAGCTAACCACCCCCCCGCCCCTCAACAAACCTTCCCACACACACTCCAAAGAATCTCTTTATTTTCACCTGGCTCAGCTCCCTGATCCAACCCATACAGGCACTGGTCTTGGCTGGGGGAGCAGAAGAGCTGGACAGTCCATGGAGAGTGAAGTGAGAGTGAACTGCTGCCTCGGAGGGGGTAGGTGTGGGTTACCACAGGTCAAAAGAGAGTTTCTTTGAAGCATGAGCTGAGCTCAGACGAGAGAGACTGTTACACTGTGCCTCACTTCTGGCAGGGACTTGTTCCTTAGAGACAGGCTGAACATGAAATCCTGTTACCTCTCCTATCCCACTAGTGATATGGCAAAATTAACACTGAATTTAAGTGCAAATTAATTAGGCGTTGTCAGGCGGTCTTGTAATGCAAATTAAACAGAAATTTGAGAAAGACAATGCTCTTACAAATATGGAAACTTCTGCTACCTTTAGTCTGATACTGCTGCTTATTCTGTGTAGAAAATGATAAAATATAGATACTTCCTCCAGCCACAGAAGCCTTCTAAGGCAACTTGTCATGACAGAAATCTTATTAAGGTTATCTTGATACAGTCGGTACTTACAAACATGTCAACCTCCACAAAAGAGCACTAGAAATAACAACTGTAATACACAAATCCTTGCAAGTCCACAAGAAAAGCTGCTCCCATGGTGGCTATGGAGGCTGGCTAAAGAGCAGCCTTTAACAAGACACAACCTGAAAAGAAAGAATTTCTCAATATTTAGGCTTTGAAGGTAGTTTATTGGAGGTCATGCATAACTTCATCAAAAAATCAAAAATGAGAATGAGAAAGGTTGCTTTGCGGACAGCAGAGAATTTGCCCCCTGCTAATTCAACTTTTACAGAATTACTAGGAAACTATAAAAGTAGTCAAGATTTGATAGGAAGCAAGAAACACCAGTTGGTCCATTGAATTTGTGTATGATTAAACTTCTTCTAATGTTACTTGTTTACAAAGACTTCAAGCAATTTCTTGCCTTTAGAAGGCTTAGTACTTAAACTAAATTTTGTAAGAATAAAGGTTTTGTTACAACAATGCTTCCCTAAAAGTAACCACTCAGCAATTCTTCCTGTCATATTCACACTTAGAGAAGGTGTATAGGATAAGGAATGTTTTAATATTCTTGGCACATCCTTGGAATGGATGTTTCAAAACAGTGTATACATTACAGCAGGCTTAAGCACGGTCATCAGGCACCAAACTGACATCTGAGCAAGCCCCAGATTGGAACAATTTCCTGTACCAGGTACAGAAGGAGACGAATTTTTGGGGTCCAATGTCTGCATTTTGTTTTGTTAATATATGACTGTGTAAACATAATATAAAATGCTCCCCTGGGAATGAGGATTTCAAGTGTTTAAGAAAGAGTAGTCTCATCCCATTTGCATTAGTAATCCTTGTTGGCAGTCTCACACACAGGAAGCCTGAAAGCACACAAGAAAAACAGTAATTCCCCAGAGAACCTGTGGTAAAGGAAATCACTAAATTAAGCTGACTTGAAGGATATCCTCATTTCAAGACATCTATTCAAATCTCCATAACAGGGAGCAAGGCTGAATGTTGAATGCACTGCAAAGGTTGTAAAAAGCTTTTTGGTAGTTGATTGTTTTTCATGTAATTTTAATTATTATTCTTCTTGAAGGGTTTTTAATGGGTGATTATGGAGTCTGAGTCTGTCCTTTTCATTATACACCAAGTAGTTTTTGGAGCCTTTCCTTTAACATGATTGCTCCCATGCAAACCTAGTTTCATGAAAGAGTCTGTCTTTGATTAATGATTGAACTGTTCAGAGAATTTGTTCTTAAAAGTATCTTGTGGGCTAAATTCAAATTCCTTTTTATACTACAAGAATATCCATATGTTGCCACAAATATAGATATTTGACAATTCAAAAATTTGTACTTTCCATATTTACTTTCTTTGGACATAAATGATTTCATCTTGTTCTAATATTCATAGATCTATTGTGCTCTAGCATTTGGTATTATTTCAAAGTAGCTATCACAATTACAAATGCATTACAACACCTAATGTGTTTGCTGGCATATAGATATACAGCACAGATTTTAGATTCATGGTGGCAGATGTTTTACAGGACTAGAATATTGTCCAGTTCTTATGTGAGCTGAAGAAAGTTCTTGTTTTTATTTTAATTATAATAATTAAAAAAGTGCACTACACTTAAATCAGAACCGGACTTGCACTTTCTCCTGGAGTTATGATGTAAGTTATATCAACTTAAACTCAGGGATTTTTGTTTTAATTCGTTCCTCTAGATTCACATTTCATGAGATTAGACTTTTAAATTTTGCCTTGCAGTCTAAATGCAACAGAGTGGTCATTTTACTAGCATACTTTATCTGACTCCTTTCTTTGTATTTAAACAAAGAATTATTTCATGTGAGAAAAACCCCACAAAATATATTATTCCTTGCAAAAGTTTATATATACAACATGATTCCTTACAAAAAAGCGCAAAGTTTATTTCTTCCTCTCCAGACAGTGTTGTCCCAATTTCTTTCGGTAATTTTGGTACTTTTGTCTAGATCTAGAATTACAGAAAAGATCTCTATCTCTGTGTGCTGTCCAGCCTTTATCTAACTGTAAATAGAAAATCTGCTCCAGTAAATCACACAACCATATGTTCAACAACTTTAAACTTATGCCAAAGTTGTCTTGATTTCAATCACAGTTGAAGATATTATTAAGATGACGCATGCAATCTTGTAGGAGATGGAGCAGGCTTGGGAGCTTCCACAGCTGGGGTTTCTACTGTTCTGGAAATGTCTGTCTCCTGCAGAGTTTACATTGTTTTGTATCAAACCAGAGTTGATCCATGGACATAGATATCTGTAATGTCTATTGTGTCTTCTTTTAATAGTTTGAGCTCACAATTTTGGTCATCATTAACTTCTCCCATCTTCTTTTGAACCCAAATTTTAATGAGTTGCTAGGCCAGTAGGGATTTATGAACTTTCACTATCTCATATGGAAGTTTTATCTGATTACAATCTGATAGCATTTTTAACTCTTGTTTGAGGATTTTTTCCTTTCTCTGTTTATGTTCTATTTCTGGTGCAACAGTTACTCTGATACTTTGTGTCTCTATTATATTTTTTTGAACTAATTTTTTTTCTGTACCTAGAACCTCTGTTTGTTCAGAGTATACAGTAAGTAATGCCTCTTGATCTGGAGCCATTTTATATTTTGGATTATATTCATGTTTTCATAGGGTGGTCTATTTTGAGCTGTGAGATCAGTCAACATTCAAGATTGTGCCGGTGTTCCTTTTAAAATTGGAGGCTTGTGATGGAACTGGTAATTTTGTTAATGCAATCCCTTTCCTTTATAAAGAATGGACAGTCATGAAGTAATATTTTCCTGAACTCAACAGGATCAGAGAAGAAGCATTTTCTGTTCTTACATTTTCAAACAACACTATCATTAATTCCTTTGCTGTTAACTTCTGTCTTGTTTGTTCTGGCATTTCCATCAAAAAATACCCAGTCCCTCCAACTAATGTTCATCTAGGCAAGGAGCTCAGCTTCTTACCAACTTTGTGCATAACCTGCATTTACAGCTGACTTACTTTCAAAGAAAGTGTAATTCTCTTATTTCATATTTAAGGTAAACTTTAAAAACTATTTTATTTACATTATACTGGTACATTTCAATAGACTACTTTTCTCAGTACAGAAAGACATCCCAAGCCCCACTAGGAGGATTAAATTGTTAATTTCCTCAGGATGCTTTTTTTTGTCATGTTCATAAGAATGGAATATGAATAATTCACAAGCATTAGCATATATTCATAAGCCTCGATGGAGATTGATGTTTTCCTCATGTTACAGATGAGGTACTGGGAAACAAAAAAAATAGCATCAAAAGTCTTCATCAGTTTTAGGAGTCAATCTGAAATACTAGCAAACTGATTTTTGAGGATAAGTAGCATTATAATACTTTCTTAACACTTAAAACTATCATTGACTTCAGCTTATGCTTTAACTGTTAGAGACTTAAAAATTTGACCTCTCCATATCAGTATAGGTCACCAAAAAGAACGAATACAGCACATCTGGTAAGTAGTTCCATGAAGTGGATCACACAGCAGAGGCAGAGACATAATCTGCAACATTAATCACAGAACTGTGTTTTCTTCCTGCACTATGTACCCTCAGATAATCCTTTCCAACTGAGAGTAGACTCAGCTAGACCCTTATTTACAGCCAAATTCGAGTGTCCTTTAGTCAGTCTGTTACAGGGCCCGTACATGAAGGAGCTGGAAAAAGGCTGCATGGACCCTCTAGTTTGCAATGATACTCTTTTAGTGAAGGTACTTTTTATGTAATTTTCCATGTGAAAAATCCAACACAAGTAGAAGGAACAAGTGTTCTTCCCTGTGAAATGTCACCCTCTGTATGCTTCAGGAACAAGGTAATTTTAACTTTCAGTTGAGTTATGGAGACCAGCAATGGTGAATTATCTTTTGTGTCAACAGGTGTGTCTGGGACAAAGCCAGTATCTTTTAAAGCTACTTGGTGCCAGACAAGGTCTGAAAACCTCAGGGATTGGCATCAGGGAGGGCAGAGAAGCTGCTCTTACCCAGTTTGACTACCCTTGGCTACAAATATTTTTTTCTTTCTCCTTATTAATGCTGAGGGGAAAAAGTTTTTGCCAGAACTATTTAGGAAACAGTCTAGGTCACAGCAAGCCAAGCCATTCTAACCATTCATTGATCAGCTGCTTCTCTTCTCTTGGATATCAGTGCAATTTCATGCCATCAGTGTCAACAATCTCTCAAGTCTTTAGTGACTTTCAGTTCTGTTGTTTCTACTTTACCTGCTATTGTCCCATGAATAGGACTCTGACAGTGCAATACCGCATAATAATGCTTTGTGGTTTATATTACTTGAGAAAACACATAAAATTAGGAAAGTATAAGAACAAAAATTCTACTTTATGTCAGGTTTTCAGAATAATAATAATAAAAAAAAGGTAGCGGGACTTTTCAGAGCATTAGGTTGATGCCCTAATAGATGATGCTGTTTTTCTATATCATCCCAGATTACAGTTTGAAAGGAGTTGCATATTTTTATATACTGCAATGTATGATTCCTTATAAATTTGATGTCTTCTCATTGTTCACAGAATTCTCTCTTTTTGTTGAACCTTTTTTAACATATATAAAATGTTTGTTCATAAAATATAAAACAATTACAAAACTATATAGATAATTAAGTGTATAAGCAATCTTTACCTATAAGAATACTTTTAAGAGTTGCAAAAATGCTTATAAAACCTGTTTAAACTGTTCATTCAATAATAATCTCGGCATCATATGTTAATATCCAGTCATAGCCTCAAGTAAGATGTATAAACAGAAGAATGCCCTTCATTATCTGAGACTGAACATCACACAAAATACATACTTTCCCAAAGTTTATTAGCTGTGGGGTTTTCAGGATTTAAAATTAGTGGGCTTTTTTGGTAGTAAAAAAGTACTCAAGAATCTTTTTTTTTCAGAGTTTACTAGGTAGCCTTCTCCCTGCCTCTTATAAATTGGGTAAAAGTCTTTTTTTCAGTAATTTTTATAAGTTCTTTTGTGTTACTTAGACTAATACAAGAAGTATCAGTCAAATGCTTAAATTAGATAGTTTGGATTTTAAAGAAGAATAACATTAAAAGTCATTGATAATTTCTTTAATCTATTTCCTTAACTTGGTGGGAATGGCTACCGTGTGCTGGGATCTTCAGCCGGTTCTGATTACTGCTGTGAAAGAGATAAAAGTGTGGGAGGAAACAGTCAGGGGAAGGTATTTAGAAGCAATGTGCAAAGAAGCTTTGAAAGTACCAAAGATATCTAAATGAACAGATATATTCCTTTAAAAGGATAAATTATCAACAAAAATGAGGAAAGAAAAAAGATTGACTTAGAAGTGCCCACTGAGAATGCACAGAGCATTTTCTAAGCATAATGTGAACACACCTCTCCTACCCTTCAAATTCCAACTATTTTAGACTTTTTTATGCTCCCATCCATACCTGGAGTTTGAATACACAATTCTGATTACTGGGAAACCCATAAAATTGAAGACAACAATCAGACAGGCAATCTAAGGATCTGAAGTTCTGATTCACTACCATTCACACAACCAAAACTCTGAGCACAGAAGAGTCTTCTAAAAAAAAACCCACAAAAGGATGCATTTCTAAGCAATTAATGGACGTGAAGGCTTTGATATATTTATGCAATATCAGCAAAGAAATGAGTCCAATGAATTCTGTTTAACTAATCATATGGTTCATGACTACCAACCTAAGCTCCTTGTTATTACTTATTCCTTATTCACAAAGAAAACAGTGTGTCTAATTCAGGTCTCCATAAACAGAAACAAGACCCTTCAAGTTTCTGAGAGATATATACACTTATGTAAGGCCTGAAGCGAGTCTAAATAGATCAACCGTAAATTTCATAAAGAAGGAGATATTTGGAGTAGAAAGAAAGTCTCTATATTAAATACTAGAATATAAAGAATGACAGGATGTACACGGAGAAATTGCATTATGAGGGCACTAAAATAAAAATACTCAAATATTAATGAAGTAAAAATATTAGAATATTAAAACCCAAGGCAAAAACACTAAGTTTTTTGATAAGTCATAGAATTTAGACCTTAAGATGAAATCCGCTTTTGGAACTGGCTATTTTGACTCATCCTTTTCTCTGTTAAAAGGACAAACCTAACACATCACACTTTGAAAAGACTCAAAAAACCAGAAGTTTAGATTTATCTCTAGTTAAAACACTCAGGCTGTGCATGAAGTAAATTGACAGATTTTAAAAATAGTAAA
>JAWWMO010000043.1:34369299-34380357 GCA_035047845.1 Dendrocincla fuliginosa
TTTTAAAAATTCAGAATAGATATCTTGTATCAGACTTCTTCATCATGCTACTGGATAGGCTGTTGTCTGGCAGACAATATCAAGCAAGATCCTAGTATCCAGCAGATTCCAAGGTCTTGTTTGCTCACTTTTCACCCTGCAATTCCTCTAGAATGGTGAGCCTTTCACAGTGGTCAAATTGTAAATTTACATGAAACTCCCAGGAAGACCCTTTATATAAATTCTAAATAATTCCTTTCTCTGGAGGTTTTCTCCTGACTGGTACAGGTTTTCATACTTCTGTGGATAGTTTCTCCAATGGTTTCTCTCTTATGCCTTTTACCCTAGAAAATGGGGAGTAGAAAATTTATTTTCATCTCTTGAGAGGTCTGTGTGTTTAACCACACAGCCGGGTCAGCACAGGAACAAGCCTGATCTTTCATATTAATTACTTGTAGCTGATTACTTGTAGCTGATTACATAGCTGTTATCTGGGAAGTCAGAGTTACTAACCTATTCCAGCAGCAGCAGCAAGTTCAGCATTCCAATAAGACCAGAAATCCTAATCAATTTTTCAGTTTTATATGTATAAAAAATGAGATGTGCTTTAATTTGAAAAAAACCAAAACCAGTGTTTTGGCTTTTGAAGGTAGTTTCATCCCCATTCAATTAGGATATTTTATTATTCATTGCCTCCCTCTCAAACCTTCAAATACATATTCAACACTTGTTACAGTGCCAGGACTTTTCTGGCTTGGCAAGGAACACGGACTCAGTCCAGTTCAGAGCTAAAGGCCTCCTCTGCTCTCTGGACAGCATCTGGCAATCTTCTTTGAATAAGTCTTTCTCTTCTGTCTTCTTGTCATAAAGCACACTGTTTACAACAAATGAGAAACATATGATATCATTTTTGTTGATACCACTCCAGTTTGAGAAGTTCTGACAGCAGGCATAGCTGTGAAACTGTTCCCTGAAAATAAATTTCACAGCATGAAACTGTTCCCTGGAAATAATTTAAGACCAATAGATTAATTAAGATTTCCAATCCTATTGGAATGCTGAGCAGCACTTCACGAAAAAAAGAGAAACGGTTTTACAATCAGATTTAAAAACAAACAACAACAAAAAAATCAGGGCCTGTTTTTGTTTAGTGAAGAGTTCCAGGTCTGAGTTACAGCAGTTCTAGATACTGATGTTGGAGTTACGAGAAGACCTGCCCATGCAACATTATCCAGTCATGACTATAGGTTATTTATCCTTTTAATGAGATTCAGATAAAATGCATCTTAGGCAAAGCAACTCGATGAAGAAGACATAAATGATTTAAATGCTCTAATGTGATGATTCTTCTGGTTTTGTTTCAGAAATACGCTATGAACTGTGCTTCTATGATCACACATCTCATTGGTCCCCAGAAGTCTTCATTCCAAAGTCACGGAGGTAAATCTGACACGCAAAGACTGAAGCCTGTTTCTGCTGTGTGTAACCAGCAGTACCTGAGTGGGCTTGACCTGTCCATCCTGGGGAGCACAGCTGGAGGGACTCCAGGTGGACTATGTGGCCTGGAGAGACATAGTCTGCCAGGATCAGATGTCTCTGGATACCCATTTACCTCCAGAGCTTTCATCTAAACCCTCCATATTAGAACAGCTGGTGCCTCAAGACTTAAAAAAAACCATCAAGGAAGTATCAGATGACAGAAGACTGTGCTGAAAGACGAGAAGAATGGAGAGTCATCATCTCAAACAAGATGGACGCCAACAAAAGCACCGAGGCCCAGCTGAAAAAAATTACTGTAGTCACTCCTGAAATTAAAATCACAGTGTCCAACAATGCTGTTAGATGCTATTGCAATTAGTTCTTATTGGCACACTACGGGGACACACAAATGAACCTCAAGGGGGATATTTGTGGTGGAAGATGAAGTACAAGAGATCCCTGCCCAGATCCAGCAAAGTCTTCAGACAGATATATCCTCTGTACAACTGGACTGGCCAAATCCTGCAGCCCACAAGGAAAGATGAGCCCTTAAAGCTCTTCTCCCTGTTCCTTACAAAAGTGCTCAGATGTCTGGTAGATGGTTGAGTTTAAATCAGGAAAAGTTCTGCAACTGGCTCCAGTTGAAAATACCGTGTACTCATATTTACATATCTCAAATCGATTACGAGAGGGGAAAAATAGAGTGAAAAGAATTCTTTTGGGGATGCCACACTGAATATTGTTTCCCACAATTTAGCAGAACATATTATTGGACTGTAGTAATCCCTTTAAAAAGTATGAAATCTGGCAGGTGGCAAGGACTCAAACTTCTTAATGAAGTTTCCAGTTCAGCTCTATTTTCAGATCAGTGAGGAGCTGCTTCTCTTCCAAAAGCTACTGGTTTCTAGTCTTTAACTTTCAGCAGCTCACCTTCTGGAATCATGAGAATTCTATTTTCAGTAAGATATCATAAAAAACTCTGAAGAGATAGCTTCAGCAGTCAACAAAGATCAGCACACGATAATTCACACCATCTGTGCGATCACCCACTAACCCATTCCCACTCTTCAACTGCCTGTAACCTTCCTATCTTCCCTCCCTTCGTCCCTTCTTTCTTCCCACCCTCTTTTCCCTCCCACGGTTTCCATCACCCCACCCACCCTGTGATTTAATCCCTTAATCTCTATGCCCCTTTGCTCAGTTTCACACACCATATGAATCCAGATTTCCCATGCATGAACCTAGAGTGAAAAGTCTGTAATAAAGAACCAGCCATGGGTCTTAATTGTCTGTGCTTTTTGCTGCAGAACTTTACAATTTGTATCAGCAGTTAGGTTTTTTCCCCTTATAGCTGAATCTTTGCTTTGCATGGGAGAAGGAAAGAGGCTGCTTTCTTATGAAGACTGGGGAAGGAGGACTCTGCTGGACTCTCCCACTCCCCCAGCACATAACATCTCACTGAGAACACAAGGATGTTGATGAGGGTATTCGGTGTGGCAAAGGATAAATCACAGAGGTGGCATAATGGGCAGACACATTCTCAGTTAAGGAGCAAGCTTGGTGAGTGTGAGTCTGCTTGCACAGTATGTTCATCACCCAAGAGCTCAGCACTCAGCAGTGCAGAAAACATCCAAAGGCAGCAAAAATGACAGTGAAAGGGGGAGTGCTGCCCAGGTGGGCACCCACATCAGCTCCAGTAGCTGCTCCACGAAAGATGTTTCTGGTTTAATCAGTGCCATACTAAGTGGCTTTCACTGATGTTGCCTTCTTTGACATGTAAGTCCCCATCCTTCCTCCCTACCCAACAAGTCCAGCCACACTGTTGTGTGTGTCACAGAGATTCCAAGGAGCCAAGGATGGGGAGAAAGCTGGGCACACTCATTCCTCAGATATGCCTTCTGTCTCCTTATATCCCATTCCAGTTAGTTCCAGTTGCTGCTGGTGCCTGCCACCCCACCTCCCTCAGTGTCCTTCTTCCCATCTTCCTCCACCTGCTGCCAGTGGCAAGTCTCTGCCACTGTCTGAAGAAAGAGAGCCAGAGAACTGGCCTCTCTCCAGTATCGCAGGAATCACCTCTTGGGCGGGTTCCCGTTCCATGCTGGCCTTATTATGGCTCCTGCATTTGCTTGTGTACGGCCAACAGACCAGTTGCATCCTGCCCATAAAGCCAGACTCTGTCTGGGTATTTTCTCAGGCATCAGAAATTGTTAAGTCTTTTATTCACAGATGCCACAGATTCAACTGGAAGGTGGAGTAAGTCACAGATTAATGGTTAGTTCAGTCTCTGAAAGAGTTGGGAGGTGTGAAATAGGAGTTTGTTAACGCCCTCAGGCAACAGCGAGAACTTCAACTCTAGAGCAGTTCAGTGAAAAAGTGGTGATGCTGTCAAACCAGCCTCAGAATGATTAAGTGGAATCAGTAGCCAAGACTGTGCTTACTGGGGTGTGTGAAAGAGGAGGCTTTGAGACCTCCTGGAGCAAATCACCAAAGACACTCCAGCAGAGAAACACTTGTTTCTGAATTCCAGTGAGGTACAAGCAGTTCATTTGCTGAGCCATGGTGAAACTGAAATGCTTCTGCAAACACCCAGAGGCTGAACCTTCTGAACCTTTGAAAAGCCAAGGATTTTACATGCCTCCCAGCTGAAGTCATATCCAAGCCCTGGTCTGAAGGGTAACAATTTTGGGTATAGGTGCTCATGGTCCACTATGAATATCAAAGTTGTTCACATGATCTGGTCTTCCAGCCTTCGAAACAGATATAATCATCAATATATGATATTCCATATTTGAAAAATCCAGGCCAAACTACAACAGCACATTTGAATCCATCTCAATTATCATTGAAAGAATATGTTCCTGCCACAGAAATCAGGCACCATTTTGGACATATTTTGGCTTTGTTCCTGGGTTCTATCTTGCAACTCTGCTTCTGTGAAAAATAGTGGAATTGCTTAAGAGCTTTGGACACTCTTCGGAGTGTATGGCATTTAGCAACATACCTCAGCTGCAAACTTTGGGATTGGTTTTTAAACTGCTATTCAAAAATAAGCAATACTAATAAGAGCAATCACGTGGCTGGAGCATAAGCTTATTTGCACGTAGGGTTGGACATGCCAATAAGAAATTTAGCACGATTTAAATGCCTAATTACATAATACATTAAAATGCAGTTTGTTCCTCATACATACCCAAGCCTATACCCAGCTTCAATTACATATTTGTAGCTCACCTGGACAAAAATGACGTTAGTTCTGACAAAAAGTACATGTACTCTCTGCTGTCACAATGGTTTCTGGGTTCACCTAATTGTAAAATCATAGCTGGGCTGTCACTAGGTTATAGGTTCTGCCTTTTTAAAAATCACCTTTTGTAGGGGAAAAATTGCTAATACATTATTTCAATGATTTCATATCTGTATTCCCTATTGAGTGTTCAAGAAATTTGTTTAAACACACACTCAGGGTTCCCTGAATTTACTTTCTTTTACACGGACTGCCAGGAGCAATCACCTGATGTTCACATTGGCTATCATTCCTTTTTCTTCCTTGTCTGTTGTCAACAATAATCCACAAGATTGATTTTTTATTTTTGTGGATTTGGGAATCCAAGGAACTATACAAAGATTTGTGTTTTACCCCATCATCCATACATATTGGTGTTGCAATTCCACCTTTCTGTCATAAAATATGGACTTCAGAGGGAACGCAGGAAGAAAACAAGGACTGATTGAAATAATTTCATGAAACTGATAAACCATTTGACTATTAATATAGTATATTGGTCATTTAGTTGCCTGAAAACTGTTAATTTCATGGAAGATTTTTATGATTTAATTCCTGAAAATTGCAACATCCAAAGGTTACTGGATCAGATAACAGACACAGAGACCTCTATCACCAGTGAAAATTTACCCACCTGAGCAAGTTCAGTGCAGGACAAGGTATGCTCTTCAACAAATGCAGCACATGGATATAATTACTTCCCTTTAAAAAATGTAGTTTCTTTAAAATTCGTGTTTGAGTCCTACTAAATATAGCTAAATACATCTGCTTGTCTATTCAGGTGCTCTTATAATGGTGTGATCAGTACTATTTTTACACATTAATAAGGTTTATTATTTTCCAAATCTTGAGTAAATGAAATGGAAAACTTGAACTAGAGTTGCCTAAGTCTGTATGTAGGATTAATATATTTACAAGTAAATGGGACTTTCCGATCTGTCACAGATAGTTGTTATAATCACAGTAAATATAGATGTGTAAGTGAAATCCCCCACATATTTCTAGTAAAATGAATGGTTAAAAATTGGAGTGTTTGGGTATATTGAGACTCAGTGATGAGCATTTCCCACATCTATACAATTTCGGAGTTTAGAAAAACAAACAGCTATGTTGCTACAGTTTCCAAGTTCTAAAT
This sequence comes from Dendrocincla fuliginosa, assembly GCA_035047845.1. Lineage (NCBI taxonomy): Eukaryota > Metazoa > Chordata > Aves > Passeriformes > Dendrocolaptidae > Dendrocincla > Dendrocincla fuliginosa. The sequence goes on from JAWWMO010000043.1 coordinate 34,375,176, forward strand.
GCAGTACACATATCCTTAAAACCTCTCTAAGAGTCTATCAAAAAACATCAGTCACCAAATCATTCAGTTCTGAAAACACAGTCAGCAGATAAAGAGCTATAGGGGTTTGATATTGCATGGAGGTTTGGCGAGGGAATGCAAACTAAGGGGTGTGGAAATGGTGAATGCTGTTTTTTAGGGAGAAATACAGTGCACTTGGAAATGGATGGGATTTTTTTGAACGACTTTCCTTTGCTCTCAGCTGCCCTCAGGGAGGAGTTTAGGAAGGACTGTGGCTCTGGCTGAACCACTGAGACTGACACCAGTAGACCTGCACTTTTAGGTATTGTTGACCCAGTTTTATTCCCCTTTCACAGGGACAATCTTATCAGTAAGAGTGAAACACAGTCAAAATTTTGTTGTCAGTTGTTTTCTCTAAACAAAGGAATCCCAGAAATATAGTTGAAAATTGTGCTGAACTTTTGCTCCATTCAAAAATGAGATGCATGGGTGGATGGATGGGTGGGTAGACTGATGCACTAACCATTTCACCCCATACTTGAAATCTAATGAAAAACACATTTTGTGGCTTTGACAAATTAACAGAGCAGAGCAACCTAGTTTTATATTTTCTTATTTCCTGTTTTTCTAGTGAGTTTTGGCTTGGAAAACAAACAGACTACTTGTGCACAGATGAGTAATGTGTTTAGCTTTAGACTTGGCCAGAAAAGGAAATCACGGAAGATCTTTTCACTTGGATGGAAATAACGTATATTACTCTGATGTTACTCCATGGGATTCAGTTCTGTTGCTGCTTTTATAGCTGATTGCAATGTGCTAATGTGCTAGGGCCAAATCTCACATGACTTAGTGAAGTCAGTGGGAGTTTTGACTGATTCAAATTTTAATGATATCTGAAGAAGGTTGTTAGGACTTGCTTTGTCACAGATTTTCACCAGCACCCTAAAACCTTTACACTCTGAAGAAAAAAAAATATGAAGAAGAGGTTTTTGCTAGAGTCCTAAACACTCTGTAATGGAGATGGTTTCTGGAACGCAGACAGGCACTCAGGAAAACAGCTGTAGGACTGTTTTCCGGTAACCCCACCAAGTCACAGTGCAAAGGGCATTTGAAGGACACAGTAGAGCTGTAGCACACAGTGCTGATGTCAGGCAAGCTCTCAGGGTGAACAGGGTAACATGCAGAAGACAGTCAATGCCAGACCCATCCATCTTCTCATGCGCTGGTCCCCTTACATGACTTAGGGGAGGGATGGTCCATAGAACAGGATCAGGAATTCAGTGCTTCAGAAGAAAGCTATTCTCTCGAGTTGAGATTTCTGTTAGTAAAAAGCAGAAACTCATGCCTTAGATTTTGTGGGTTTAATTATCATCCTCCTGTAGAAGGTTTTGATCTGAGTGGACTAAAACTCCTGAGACTGACTCTTACTGGGTCCCTTTTGCAGTCTCAAAGCCCTGTTCATCATTATAAAGCCAAGGTCACGTTTCACTGGATTATATGATGGCCTCAGTTGCTATTTATACGCTTTTTAAGTAATCAAATTTTCCAAGAGATTTCAGGCCTGTGTAGTCAGAAAATGTAACTATATGGATTTAAACTAGCATACCAACACAAGAACTTAATCAGCAGTCCTCCGCCTTCTCTTCATCCTTCCACAATTATATATACTTATACACATACAGCACAGTTAAAAAACATAATTCAGGAATTCTGGTATGAATATTTTGAAATATGGACACGAAGCCTTGTATGCTTCGGACCCACACATCTTCCTGAAGAGAAAGATTGGCACACCGGCATACACCATGGGGTGGGTTGACCTTGCCTAGATGCCCCGTGCCCACCAAAGTCACTCTATCACTCCCTTCCTCAGCTGGGCCAGGAAGAGAACATGTAACAAAAGGCTTCTGGGTAGATATAAGGACTAGCAGAGATCACTAATCTGTTATCATCACAGGCAAAATGGACTTGACTTGGGGAAATTAGTTAAATTTATTACCAATCAAATCAGAGTAGGATAATGAGAAATGAAAACTAAATCTTAAAACAACTTTCCCCCACTCCTCCCTTCTTCTAGGGCTTAACTCCACTCTGAAGTTTTTACCTCTGCCCCACCAGCATTGCAGGCAGATGGGGAATGGGGGTTGCAGTCAGTTTATCACATGTTGTCTCTGCTGCTCCTTCCTCCTCAGGGGAAAGGCTTTTCACACTCTTTCCCTGCTCATATGTGAGGTCCCTCATGCAGGAGACAGTCCTCCACAAAATTCTCTACCATGGGTCCTTTCTACAGGGTACAGTTCTTCATTAACTGCTCCAGGGTGGTTCCTTCAGGAACAAACCGCTCCAGTGTGGGCCCCTCACAGGTCCTTTCAGGACCCTGCTCCAACAGGGAATTTCCATGAAGTCACAGCCTCTTTCTGGCATCCACCTGTTCCAGCATGGGGACCTCCACAGGCTGCAGGGGCACAGCCTGCCTCACTATGGTCTACACTACAGACTGCAGGGGAACCTCTGCTTTGAAGCTTGGACTTCCTCCTCCCCCTTCTTCACTGACCTTGGTGTCTGCAGAGTTGCTTCTCTCATGTATTTGGACTCTTCTCTGCTCCTGTGCAGTAACTTCTTTCCACTTCTTAAATACATTATCTCAAAGGTGCTTCCAGTTGTTGAGGTGCCAAGCCTTGGCCAGCAATGGGTCCATCTTGGAGCCGGCTGGCATCAGCTCTGTCAGACATGGGGAAACCTTCTGGCAGCTCCTCACAGAAGTAGCCCCACTGCTACCAAAACGCTGCCACACAAACCAAATAAACACCAGTATATGCACACGCATTTTTCATGATGAGGAATCAAACGATGGAACGGGTTTTCTAGAGATGCTGTGCAGCCTTATCTTTCGAGGGTGTCAAGACCTAGTGGAACAAGCCCTGAGTAACGTGGTCTGAACTCACAGCTGACACTGCTTGCAGCAGTAGGCTGGGCTGCAGATTTCCTGACATCCCTTCCTGTTTCAGTTACTGTGGAATCCTGTGATATTAAGGCTATGTAGTGGATAGACTACATATAGAATATATATAAGACATGTAGTACTTTTTTTTCAGTGACTTTGGAGAAAAACATTAAGGAATCTACACACTGTTACATTGTAAGTCCTGATTGTGTAATCCCATGAAACCAATACAATATCCTTGTTTTCCTTGAAGTTACAGTGTTTGTGCTAATTTTAACTATTCCAACTAACAATGCAGAGAATGTAAATATTTTTACAAAATATGTTTAAAAATACAGTGGAAAGTTATCCGTCCCCTCCCACCCTAAAATGTGTACAGAAAACATTTGTCTTTCCAGTTACCATAATTGTAAGCTCCCACTATATATGACTAAGGATGTTTTTAGAGTGGAGTTCACACATGGAAGGGTAAAAGTAGGACGTATAAACCAGAGGTAAATAAGAATAGACAAAAGAATGATCAATGCAAAAGAGAAGAAACAACATCTGGTGATATCCTTCCTCAGTTCAATATTGTTCTTTTCTGTCCTGAGAGTCTCTGTTGCTGGCTGTAGACACAGATAGCATACAACTCCCACTGATTCCCTTACAAAAGCATTCCATGCCTATTGTAACATGCTTGCTGTATTCCCTACTGTTCTCAGGTTAATATTCCTCATTCTTTTGTTCCTTCCCACCACCCTACAAGGACAGGGTTTTTCTACCCCCTTGGCTTACAGCTACTCAGAGTTCACACCCTTTCCATCCTCTCCCCCAAGAGTTTTTGCAGTGGCCTTTCCAGAAAAAAACAAACTTTCAGATTGCACAGTGATTAGAGAAATTACCCACATTATGCATTCTTCTTGTGAGCACGAGTACAACAAAAGCTCATTTAAGAAATCCTAGGACTCCTCTGTAGTGGGAGAGGTATTGCCTACCCCCTGCAAAAGTGGCCCTTTCATACCTCCGTTGGATTTAATCAACCATTTTTACCTGTCATCTCACCAAGAAGCTCCAGAAATCACCAGAACAATTATATTAGTTTCTAGGGGTCTTTTTAAAGATTTCCTGATGCTTGCCTGATGCTTAGCCTGTTCTGAGATCTAACTAATTAAAAGCTCACACCTGTTCTTTTAAGTCAGAAAAGCATTACCTAAAATATGTGAAAGCAGACAGAAAGGTCTGCTGTTTCTTGAGAATATTTCTCCCTGTTGTTCTTCCCATCTTCGTCACTATAGGCACTAAAATGACATGATGTAAGATAGAACCAAAAGAGTTGTTCACTTACTTGGGGATTTGACTCCAGTGCAGAGAACTGTGTAAGTCATATGTCTTTTTTACATAATCACCCCTCTTTTCCAGCCAAGTTTCCTGTTGTTCCAACAAATTATGTACAGGGCATGGTTGGTCCAATATTTTGTTTCTAAGATAAATATTTTGACATTTTTCCTCCTTTCAGAAAATACGAGCAGCAAGTTGTTTTCAATTAAGGCTAAAGAGTTTGCTGAGGATGTGGGAGATGCTTTTGAAGTTGGGAGAAAAAAAGGAATTGACAACTCTGATAACTTTGGCACACCACCAAGAATTACAAATGCAAGAAACCACGTGATTGCCCATTACTGTTTTCTCCAAATGAAAGTGTCACACTGAACTCTTCCCTCTGTTTCTTTTCATTTCTTAAGATTTTTCTGTTAAGTGAATGTGGTTTGATTGGCTTATGGCTGTTAAATTCATCATAACAGGTGCAATATTAACATGCCTACAAGAAAACAGCCATGTACTGCATACTTATATGTTGAAATTTCCTTAAAAATTATAAAAAAGTTAACAAAATGTGCCAGTAACTCCCAAGTCAGTCATGGTCAATATGGTCACATATCAGGTCATATGTGAGATCAAAGAATTATTATAAGCTTACTGTTTATGGTAAGTGCACCAAATGTAATGTAAGATGTGGAATTTCTTTTACTTTACAAAAAAGTAATCCTAGATTAAGACACACCTTTTACTGCATGCAAAAATGTGTTTGCTCTCCATAATAGGAAATATAACAATTTTTATTTTGATCTGTGGGCCACATTTCCCTGGTCAGACAGGTAGAAAATTTCACTGTTGCCTTAAAGAGCGAGGAAAAAAACTGCAGACAACTTTTTAGTAGGAGATAAGATAAGTGAGCAAGAGCTTTAATGAGCTATGAAG
>JAWWMO010000043.1:34380560-34390666 GCA_035047845.1 Dendrocincla fuliginosa
AGTACATTAGATCTACAATAATTTCTAACATCTATAAAACTGAAAAATCAAAAATCAAAGAAACCCTTCGGCATCATCACCTATTTTCAGATTAAAACTGAGTCAGAGTGTATATCTCTGTATGTATCTCTGTACGCAAATTCAGCATTTAGACAAACTCTAAATCATAAGGCCTCAATTTAATACCAGTTTTGCATAAGTGCTACATTCCTGCAAAAGAACTACAAAGGGCAAAATTTTCCAGCCCCAGATGATGAGAAAGCTTAAGAAGCAAGTGAAGATCAGGGATAGGCACTGTCTTGACGAGTTTCTTTTTAGGGAATAAACAGCAATGTAAGTTTTGAGGAGTTAGAAGAATACATGCAAATAACGTGTTTAAAAGAATTATGTAAGTATTTGAAGGTGAACATTCCTATAAGTAAAGTTATTCATCTGAGTCATCCCAGAATCTTCAAGGGATCAAAAGCAGAGTCTTACACTGCCCACTGATATGGAGTTGGTAGCGAATAATGTTTTCAAGTTTTTACATAGCCTCACAATACCTGTGGAAGAAATGAAGGACTTTATATAAAATTCTGGCTAAGTGGAATCAAACAGTAGATTGAGTACATATATGGCAAACTTATTTTAATTTGCAAATCTGTTACGGGTAGATGAAAAGAAGAATTTTGCCTATAAAATTAATATAACCACTATTATAAGAACATATCCACACTGTAATTTTTTATTTTAAAGTAGTCCTTGGTAGATGCTTTTTTTGGAAAAAAAAACCCCATGCCTGCACTTTGCACTTACTTATTTAGATTCACTCTTTTACTGTTTCAACTATTTATCTTACCCAAGCCTAGTTTTTTACTGTGTCAAATTAGGTCTTGAATAGTTCTCATTTGAGGTTTCCTACATGATTGCTGATGAGTCAAGGTCAGAGAAGAAAATTAGCCTTATGGAAACAAATACTTCATGAGTAACAGCTCTGAGGATTTTCCTTGTTTGCATCGGCTTTTATTCTGGCAATCTAGTGTACCCTAGTGCAAACTTGAATCACAAAATTTACTGTTTAGAAAGACTTTGTGAGCTTTTAACCAAATTAAGAGTATTCCTAAGACAGCAATATGTTGTTTCAGACTTTCAGATTCAGCTACTGCTGTCTTTAAATTCTTTCTTTTATACTAGAAAACCATGTCCTTGCATCAGAGGAATTCATCATAACTGGCATGATGAACACAGACATATAGACACCAATGAAATATAACAAAAAATACCAGAGTCCTTTCTGCACTTCTTTTTGATCACTAGGAAAATAAACCTGACACCTCAAGATCTGGATTTATCTTGTCTGTGTATTACTGAAGAAACAGAAGTCCATACCTACCCAAAATTTTCTCGAAGAAAGTGATCACCCTGATGGAATGCAGTAGCTGCCACAGCTGCATTTCCATACACACTGTACAATGAAATGATACATCATAGGAAGGTTTACATCTCTCATGCTTTCTTGTGGAATTCCTTCTTTCTCTGCTTCTTGGAAAGATTCAACTTGTCTTATAAATACATTATCAGGCCAGAGAATTGATTTATTTACAGCTCTGTGATTTTTCTCAATACACCAATAAGAAGTTTAGTAACAGTTAAAAATGCCTTGTTTGTCTAAAGTAACCACCTTTTTTTCAGATATCCAGTATTTAGGGCCTTTTCCAAAGTTTATATGGCTTAACAGCAAGACTCGTTTCAGACCAAGCCTTTGTTCTGCAAAACACCAGAATAACCTGAATACCAGTGCAGAGGAATGTGAACTATTTACTTCAAAGGGGATACACAGAAAAAGAATGTGCTCTATGTATACCTGAGATATAAATATACTCCATATATAATGCAAGTCTCCATTCTAACGCAGTCCCTGTGTGAATGAGGTGAAGTTACGTGGTCTCTCCGCTCTTTGATTTTCTATTTGGAAATATGAATAACATTCCTTTCTTACCTCCTGGGATGTTATGAGAACGCAATCAGGAAATCACTTTGGGGTGCTTTAATATTAGGGATATAGAGACAGATACAAAATTCTAGCTCAGATAGGTCATATTAATGTGCAAATACCAAGTACATGCCGTATCATTCAAGGATGTGATCCTGCCAATTTATAGCAAGACATGATTATTTCAGTTAGCAATAACAAAATAGCAAGTTTAGATTATTATGTTGTATGTTGCTGATAGCAGTTCAAAGATTTTAACAGAAACTAATAAAGCAAACAAGATGTTTGTGTTTTTTTTGTGAAATATTAAAAGTTATTAAAAACTCTCTCTGAGTGGAGAAATGCAAGCAGATGGAAAAACTATTATGTAAATGTATGATTCAGAGTTTTCCTAAGGAAACAATTTGACCTGAAAAAGCTAAAACTGGAATTTGGCCACAACACAGAAGCATGCCAAAGGCCTGATCCTTACTTACTCTTTTGGAATGCTCTTTAAAATTGCACAAAGGATCTTATTTAGAGGTCTGTAAGATCCCCAGGTCAGCTGACTTGCTCATTTGACTTAAGTTAGAGTGCCATCTACTGTACTAACAGACACAGAGGGTCCAGATCTATTATAAAATTTCTCTCTTCTGAGTTTATTTTTCAACTACATTACACTGTAACTGTAATCAAATCAAGCTCTGAGTTTAAAAGCACTCAAAATTGTATCAGATATGAATATAAATGGAAGGGACATTCAGAGTTAAAACAGTAAAGTTAGAACATACTTTTAGGAAACCAGACAGACCCACAAACTATAATGAAGACTTTTTGAGGGTGTATAACTCTTGCTTCAGAGTTCAGGACAGCCAAAAAGGCCAGTCTTTAGATACTGAAGTTGGAAGGAAATTTTCCTGTTGTTGGGTTTTCTGATACATGGCAGGTTTGGAGATTTCACAGCTTCTTTTAGAATTTTTAAGAGTGTAGATGCTGAAGAGGATAACCAAGAGATGAACCCATTCTGTTGCAAGACGGATTTTTTCCGTACTCTGCTCTATTAAATGTGCTTTTTGCTAATCTTAACAACTTCCCTCTCCAAAAAGATGCCACAGAGTTGAATTTTTTTGCGCTTCTGGTAGAGCAGGGATGCAAAGTTGTAGATTTCCAAACACGGAAATTCCAACGCCTCAGTACAATGAGCATATATAAAAAGAAAGAAACCATCACCTGAAAAGTTAGTGAGCTTTTGTAATCTATGATTTCTGTTCCTATTCCAGACCATATCCACTATTTTACTGAACCTGCAGATTTTCCTCAAAACCTTTGTTTCCAAGTAAAATCAGGAAAATTCACATCTAAAATGCACCTGGTTGCATCACTGAACATCAAATTAAATACAATACTTACTGTCTTGTGTCTTAGACTGGCGGGGCTCTCTCTTTTTGTAGCTACTTTTTAAACCAGCCTGCCCTTTCTGCTCGTTCCTCAGACCCTTTTGCAGCTGGTGGTTGCACTGCAAAGGCAGTGGAGATTTACAGCTGGTTAATTCCCTCTTTCCGGTGAGCTGCATTGTACACCCCTCTCCTTTTTGCTTGTATTGTAAATAATTCCCCTGTTGGAAGTTTTATTGAGAAGTGGAAAACAAACCTTAACAAAACATGTGATATTGTATTTCACTCAGAGGTCATCTCATATAAAGTGCAAGTAATTTTTGTCCCAGATGGGGCTTCCTAAGGATTTAATTCTGTATTGGCCAGTTGAGTTTGACAGTGGGCATTTCAGTAAGCTGGTGTGAAAATATGTTACTGCTTGAAGGTGCTCCTCTTTGGAAGTCCTTTGTTCAACACATTCATAGCACATATAGCTAGGGGAAAAAAAAAAACAAAACCAAAACCAGCTATTTCTCACTGGATATAGCTTCAGAACTTTTTGTGGAAAAAACAACAACAAAAAAACTTCAACAAAATAAAAGACAAGCTAAGGTGTTAAGCAAGGCCTTATTTCCACAGTTGTTTGGAACTGGCATAAACCAGAATTACCTCTGAAAGGGGTCACCCTGTCCTTCCCCAACCCTTGCATGTGCAGTCCCACCACTCCCATCTGCTCACACAAAGGCTTCTACAGCCTCATGCCAGCTTTATTCTTTTTACCATGGTCATTTCGAGCCAGATCACTGCTCTGACCCAGTTCACTACAGTTTACACAAGTTAGGACTTTACTGCTAATTCAAAGAGTGCCAAGCAGTGCAGAGGGACTTGCAGTGACTTTCTTTACAGCCCGTTACTTCCAGAGAATGGCTTCTTCCTCCCTGGCCCTTGGTCTTATACAGTTCACACATAGCACAAGTGTGGACCCAAACTATAGTTACTCTTTTGTCTGCCTTTTCTCAGTTCAAAGAGTCTGGTAGAATGGGATGGCTGTGTTGCATCTTACCAGGAGAGGTTTTTTATTGCATGAAGCAGAGAGCATGTGTTGCAAGCATTAACATGGGCAGGAAGGGCACTGGTGAGTGGGGACTGTGTAGGACAGAGGGACCCAGAATCAACAGAGTCATATCCATCCTGCCCAGTCAGGGACATTCTGGATTGAACAGTATCATGAACCTGCCAACACACAGAAGGGAGGTATAGGCAGGAGAAGGGGTTTCAGAAGCACAGCTTCCCATCCTCCAGTGGCAGTCTCCACTTGAAGTGTTGGAGGACTTCAACTGGTCTTGGAAGGACACTGTGAATCTCATAGCAATGATGTATAATAAACTTCTCTTAATGAAAGGGTATGTGATTCCAAGGAGTGAAAAACTGCTGAGCTGGCTTTGGCATATGTAAAAGAGAGGAGCACTAGTGGGCTTCAATTCAGAAAATAAACAGATCAGGGCTCTGGTTTACTGCTTAGGGCAGAGCAGTTGAGACTCTCTCAGAGACCCAGTCCATGTCAGTAAAAGTTGTTGCGGTTCATCTGTGTGAAATTATGTGATGGTGATACTGAATCTCTACACGGTGAAGTCTGGGGCAGAGAACATTAGTTGTAGTGTGTGCCAGTAGACAGCAACATCACTGTCTCTGCTAAAAAAACCAAAACCAAAACAAAAACCCACAACCCAGTTTAGCTTCACAGCCATTCATTTTTAGTTGCCATAGAAACAGCCATTAGAGCCATTTTATATCTTGCTGGCGAACCCCACATTTTCTGATCTCTCTTGTGTTTTGTTTTTATTCTTTTATGTCTGATTTTTAATTCAATCCAAAATACCTGTCAGACATAACTTTTACCTGAAACACAGATACAATATTTTTTATTTGTGAAATTTCCATTGTTCCTCATATATATGTGCTCAGTTCATAATAAAAAATACATATTTCTATTTGAAAACAAGCCAAAGGAAAAAAGACACACATAACCCCCAAAGTTGCAGATATAGATACTGTTCCTTTTCTCTTGCAATACAGTATCACATTAATATTAGCATGAGATATTTCTTCTAATGATTGTAATAGACGCCCATCTGTTCTCCTAGTTTGCCATCTTCAGTTATCCCAAGCACAAAACAGGAGTTTATACTTAGTTACTTCCACTCTAAATTAGTCAAATGACTTATGGAGGGAGAGTTAATGAATACATTATAACACTTGTAAATTATATCATAATCTTAGATTTAAATTGTTGGAAAAATGCAAATATTTGTGAGTGTTTTGTGTATTTTCTGTAACACAAAATTAAGCCAGGCTAGAACTAATTCAGAACAAGACCTTACAAAGCAGAAGTTAATTATTACATATGAACAGTACTCATTCCTAAGAGACCCTTAAAATTTCTAAAGAAATAACCTTTTTGAGAATAAAAAGTACTTTTCTTTCACTAAGCTGTTAACAGCAAAGGCATGTTCTACATAGACCCATGAAAACAACGCTGAAGGACTCCTTCAGAATGGCCTTGAAAGCCACAACTTGGCTGTATGACAGACAAGTATTCTGACAGTAAGCCTGGTGGTGTCAGCTCACTAGTGCACATGGCTTTCATCAATTCACTTTCTCCTTATTTGCTTCCCCCCTTTGTGGTGTTTAGATCTAAACCATCTCTCCTGTAACAGCTGTAATCAGTGCACACATACTTGTGATTTATGGTGTGGACAGCAGTTGATGGCTCCTCTTCTGGGGTGAGTCCCTGAGTTGTAGGGCAGTGAGAAGCTGCCACAGGACTTACACCGGTTATTTACTCTGCAGTATCCTCAAGACCAAACCCCCTGGTTATCTTTGCATGCCCTGGGCACTCTTAGGGATTGTTGGAGGGAAACCCTGACCCTCCATTCCTCTCCACTGCTTTTGCAGGCAGGATGGTCCCTAGGAGAGCTGCAGATGAGAGTGATCCCTGCTCCTCACTGCAGTTCTGCAGAGGTGCCTGGTGCAGCCACTCCTGAAAATCTCAGTGGTACAAATGGGACACCCAGCCCTTCTGCTGCAATCCTAGCAGTGGGAGAGGGGTTGGGACTTGCCACACCATCTGATCTTAAGGGTAAAAATGAAAATTTGAGAAAAGTTTTTAGACAAGGGAAAGAGAAGCTATCAAAAAAATTAGGATGCGATATAAGGTTGAAAATTCAATTTCATACTTTTTCTGAAGGTAATTGAACCTTTTGATTAGCAACTCATGAAAGCGGATTCAAATGGGGCAATTGAATTTATTATCACCTCTTGCACTGCATTTTCCTTCTCTAATACACCTTCCTGCTTGAGGGTTAGAATATCAATGCCATTTGCAAATCATATCCTAATTAACCATAATTTTCAACCTGGCTCTGAATCAGAGTGTGAACAGCTGAACCAAGAGAATGAGCAGACTGACAGGCAGCAGAGGGGGGGAGATGGAACACTATGCTCACATGTATGAGCCCAGAATAATTGAATACCTATAAAAAGACAACTCCGGGCAAGTGATGAATAATGCCAGCTATTTTCCTACAATAGCTATGTCAGTAGGAGTTCTTGTAGGTGCCCTTTGGATCCAGTTTCATGTTACATTTAATCCAATCTAACTGTGAGTTCCAACCAAAAGATGAGGTAATATTCCCTCTTTCCCAGCACAGGCTGTTGCTACCTTTGTCAGGGAATGGGAACGACTGCCTCTTTTCTTGTCAGCCTGCAGTTAGAGTCAATAAAACTTGACATTTTGGCCTCTGAAAGCAATTATGCAGATTTGTGCTTATTTGCCACCTCATTTAGAATATGTTTCTTCTCAGTTCTTGTCTACACAATGTTATAAGCTGAGGCATTTCAGTGGAAAAGATGATTTCTGATTTCTTACAGTGTAGAGTGTACAGACTTTTACCATTTGGATTATATTACTGGGAGAAAAACAATAAAAGAGCATGCAGAGCGGCTGCAGGCAGCTTTGGAAAGACCAAAACCTTCAAAACTACAACAAAACACACAAAACATACTCAATGCATTTGGACTAACATAGCTAGGACCTAAGTTTATACAACAAAACATACATTGCAGTTCTCAACTAAGCTGAGGCCACTTCTGAGTACTATCCTGATTAACACAGCAATCTTATATCTTATCTTTTCACTTTGTTGTCTATAGCATTACCGCATGAATAGTTTACTCTGATACTGAAATAAAAAGTCCATTTGAAAATTCCTTTACCATCCTCAGTCCTGATTCCTTAGGGAAATTCTACTTAATTTTTTCTTAAAAATATAAATATAAATATGTATTTTTGCTGTGTTGATATTAGCAAAAATAGATTGATGTTTAAAAACACCACTATATTGAAACTGGTTTTGTCACTCTTAAGTAATACATTTAAAGGTATTTTGAGGTAATCATGTACACTGCAAAGGGGGTTGGAAAACCATTCTCCTCTCCTTTGTCTTGCAGCAGGACCATCCTAGTAGAAAAGGCTCTGAAAAGCTTTTGAGAGGTCTCTAGGCTAACAGGATGTGCATCATAAGGTCCTCAGAGCACCAGCTGCTGCTTTTATGTTCAAAATGAGAATTATACTTCAATTTGCATCATTTACAGCACGAGAGACCAAAGGAACAATATACAAATAAATAGGACCCTGTGGATCCATGAGAAATAGGGACTTAACTTACAGGCTGCTTTCTTATGTAGCGCCACTACTGTTGTCTCTTTTCCTCCCTGCTTTTGGTATCAAGGGAACCCCAGTTGTTGTTGTCAAATGAAAGAATATCCCACAGCGTGAAGGAAAAACTGATGGAAGACACCAGCTTATCTGCTGCCATTTGTCCCCATGGTGGGCTCTGGGTTTGGAAGGTGTGCAGTTACTTCACGACCAGTGGCTCTTGCTGTCCCCAAGAAAAGTTACGGGGACTCTATTCCAAAACCAAGTTGTACTGCTTCTAACCCTTTCTCACATGACCACATTTCTATTTCAGCCCCTGCTTCACCTCAGCCTTCTAAATTTTACTTGAAGGAAGCCAACATATGGTCTAAATAATTTCAGTGCCTACAAAACATAAAGCATTAATATTTTCACTACAGCGGATCAACTTGAAGTTGCTTCATGGATGCACAGTATTTCACAAAGAAGCTATTAATGACCACAATAAAGATGAAGACATATTTAGTAATTCTACTCATGAAAAGAGTTAAAACACAACAGAAAATAAATAGAACAGCTTGCATAATATTGTCTCCTACACTCTTTATAGAATTTGCTTAATAATATGCATACAAGAACAAAAACGATCATAGCCTATTCTGCAAATGACTGTGGACACTAAATCTAGCAAGTCAAACTCTTTAGAAAGGCTCCAAAGTTAAAAAGCCCCCTGAGAACAAAACATAGTGTAGGGAGGTCCAAGGCTGCATTGATCACCCTTCATTATTTTAAAGAGCAAAGGAGGGGCTGATGTCTTCTCCTGCCTCATCAAAGGCCCTCAGTGGGGTCTTCAAATGCTAGTGGTAATCCCTGCAATGGTTTCTGAGGTGATGATAATGACTTTTTAATTCATATTTAATTTCCTAGCCCTTTTAAACATCATTACTATCTATGCACAATATAGAGGCACATATAAAACATTCAGCTGCACACAACTTACTATCTCCTGTGAATGTTTACCTGATCATTAGCAAGGGTTAAGTTTTCTTGATTTCAGTAACTTTATTTAGCATGGCCAGAAGTGTTAACTGTCACAGTGCTTCATCTTGTTCTGTAGAAGCCTAGTCACTCTATCAGTTCTTCATTAACTAAATATATGAACCCGATTAGATCTCAATACTTCAGCAGTACCTGTGTGGAGCCCAAGAAATCCAGAAGAAAAATGAATCTTCCTTGCATAACCAATCAATCATTTCATTCACCAGTGACTTGCACATTCACAGATGTTAACATGTACTTTTAAGCTGTGATCAAATACAGTACTGTAAATCATAATTGCAACCAACACACTGAAAGTTAAATTAAGACTTTTTGTTTCTTTGTTCCTAGTTATCATCTCTAAAATGTTGTGGGTTGGGTTTTTTTTAGGTGATACGCTGAGCTTTTCCAAAAACCAGGAGACTTGAATAGAGTTGAAAAAAGCTTCAATTACAGTGCTTCTGTCTTTTAGAATTTACAACAGGAATGACACAAGAGATCTGCAGCTAATAAATATAACGTGTCACAAGTTGTATAAGAACTCCAGGAATAACCCAGGTGTCTCCACACCTGACGTAGACCTAGACTATCAGCAGGTGTACTCCGTAATATAACCTGTGTTTGGGATCTCTGAGTTTTTAGCTCTTTTCTGGTTCCTTAACACTTCTTTTTAGTGGAAACGTCAACGTAGGGATAGCGAGATAGGCAGGGGTGGTCTGCACACAAGCCCTGGACGCCACATGAAGTCAGGACAGTTTGGATGCTGACCCAGGAACGGTGAAGTATTCCCGGCCATAAAAACAGAAATTTTGAGTCAAGCTAAAAACAGCGGCATTTTTATCATTGTAGTGATATTTTTACATCATTTTAATTCAGTCAGAGAAACACAATCTTCATGCTGACAGCTTTATTTTCGGATGTCCAGCATCACGTACAAAGTGGAGTATAATTCCGTAGAGGATGATTACCGCTCCTCGCGGCTGGGCCCGGGTCAGCGCAGGCCCCGCGGCGCCGGCGGAAGTCGGGCCGCGCCCCGCGGAAGTGACGT
>JAWWMO010000043.1:34391681-34434756 GCA_035047845.1 Dendrocincla fuliginosa
AGGGGCCGCTGCTGCGGGCTGGGCGCGCCGGGCCCAGCGCCTGCCCGCCTCCCTGCCTGCCCGCCCGCCTTTCTCCCTGCCTTCCTCCCCTCCTCCTCCTTCCCTCCCTCCTCAGGGGCCGCCCCGGAGGGCTCTCCCGCGCCGGCTGCGCGGCCGGACCCTGCCGGATGCGGTGTGGAGAGCGGCCCTGCGGGGGGAAGCGCTGCCATTGTTCGCAGAGGAATCAAAAAGCCGCCCAGCCGCGGCTGCTGCCCGGCCGCGCTTTGCGGGGGAGGCGGAACCAGAGCAGCTTTATCCCCTGGCACTGGAGAAACTATCCTGCTTTTTGTGGTTTGGTTGTGTTGGTTGGTTTGCTTTGTTTTTCTTTTTTTTGTTTTTCTTTTTTTTGTTGTTTATTTTCCCAGTTCGTTGTTATCTTACAGTTTAAAAAGTTGTACAAGCGTTTCTTAGAGAACAAGCTCATATTTTGTTGAGGAAGTGTGGATGAAATAAACAACTTCCCTGCAGTATAAGTAGTCCATTTTTCTAGTACATCTTTTTTTTTTACCCCTCGTCTTTCCCAAAAAGCCATGTGCCAACTTTGCTGCCGAAACTCGATGTTTATATGAATTTCACATACCATCTGCCCTGTTAGCGAGCCCTGCACTTCTCCAGATTGTGTTGCCCCAGATTGCTTTGTTCCTGCCCTAGAGCATAAATAACGGGGAACAACTGCACTTTCACGCACTTAGTGCACAGCTATATGCCTGCTTGCCCTAGGAAGAACGGGGAAATAGGTAATAGGGTGTGGAATCCGCAGGTAATTCGAATAGTAACTTGTAGCTCTCTCAGACGACTTTTAATTCTTTAGAATTTATTGATACAGTAATTCGAAGTGTTAGTAATCTCATAAAGGTATACTATAAAAGAATGCCATACTAAGAGGAGACGATGAAGAGAATTGATTTGCTCTTAGTCTGTCAGCATGTGAAGGTTTCTTCCTTAAAACTGAAGACCTGTAATTCGAATTCAGATGGGAATAAACCCTAGGTCAAATACTATTCACAGAAGAATAAATCTTGAGATTCTGTAATAATTTGGGTTTGTTTAAATCAATTCTAGGTAAAACACAAATAACAAATCAAGCTTTTCAGGGGAAAAAACCCTCATTGCAATCTGGTAGTGTTTGTGTAAATTCATGTGTGCAGAAGCCCTCAGAGTAGAATGCTTCTGTGCTTTCAGTATAGTGCAGACAGACACTGCCAGAACAAAAGTAATGGGGATGATTAGTTTCACTCACACGGTCCTGGTCTACTCAGGTTGTTGTTAATAATGATATTCTCTATAGCCATGATGGCACAAATGAAGAGAATCTTGTGATTATTTAGTTTAGCCTATTCTAGGTGGCAGGAAACCCTTTTGCTTTTTTTCACTGTATTTGCCCCAGTTACTCTTCTGCTGGGTTTGCATTTCTGCAATTTGTTACTTCAGATTGTGAACCTTCCAAAATACAGGGTAGAAAGGTGGGAGGAGGCTAGTGCCCCTTTTCCATCAGCTTGGCTTTGGGGGTTTTGTTTGCTGCTTGTGTGGTTTTGTTTGTTTCACACCCCCCAAAAAATTGCTGTTTGTTCTTTTCCAAATTTCATTTTCATGACTTCCTATTTAAAGTGATATTGTTGAACTGAGGAGGTCCTGAGACAAAAGTTTTACTGTGAAAGATTGACAACTCTGCCTTTTCCCATTTGCTTCTGTCAAATATGAAAGAAGGCGAGTTGTTGCTGTATTAGTTACCACCTCTGAATTCTGATATAGTTGCAATAAGTCCTCTAGAAACTTCATGAATTACTGTTTCAAATTTGAAGGTGACAGCTTAAACTGATAAGCTGGAACATAGTTCTCTGTACCTGTGGATGGGTGAAGATGACAGTTAAGAAAGAGGGAGAAAGTGATTTGCATTATTATATAGGGAACATTTTACAGAAAACTATTTGTAAAGGAAAATTTGCTATATGTGTAAACTATTGTTTTTGATTGTGTTGCACTACATTAATGTAGCTTACTAATATTTGTTTGAGTTGTACTGTAGGAACTGTTTTCACTTGTTTTGGTGGTAGCAGAAACTGGAAAATATGCTGTGTAGCTTTGCTGTTCTTCTGGGTGCAGTATATAACTACTTACACCCAAGTAGGACAAAACTTTTGTTTCCATCTGTAGTAAATGCTTCATTTAGGACTAGTGACCGGATAAGCTTCCCTTGGTTGTTTTGTCTTGTTTTGGGCCTCAAGGTATTCATCCTTAAGGCTATTCTGGGATGTTTTAATGCCTTTTTTCCTCAGGAGACAGAGGGAAGAGATGTTCTGCTTGATTAGTGCTAAAGGAACCACAGGTTAAAAGGGTGAAATAAAAGCCACAGAGCCATGGGTTTACAAGTTGGGAAAGATGGATGACAGCTATACTCTTTGATTTGTATTTAGTGTTGGTTGCAATGAGCTGACTGACTTGACTTCAGATCTTTATAGTGAAAATGTGTCTTTCCTATTCCATCTGGAGCTCATCAAAGCTATGCCTTGTCAGCGTTGCCTCTTTTTTATTAACTTATTGTTCATCATAATCATATTCTTTGTCCTTGGGCTTACAGCTTTAGTCAATTTGGCTCTGACCAAATTTGTTTTTTTTTTAATTGTGCTTTCTTTTTTTCTCTCTTTGAGAACTTGGTTGAGTCATTTTTCGCTTTGTTCTTCTAACGTGGCTTTCCTATCCAGTCATCTTTTCTATTTATTTAAAGTCTTATTTTTAGGTGACGGTCTCCTAAATGTAATACTTTCTCCGTACTTTGCTTATGAAGTGTAAGAAATAGGTATTGCATGTCATACTTTGAGCATCTCTGTAGACATTACACATCTTGCTTTTCAAGAAGAGATCTGTGCTGTCCATGAGAACTATCTGCATACAAATGGCTGAGTCTGGCATTCTCTCCATGGCAGAAGACCCAGAAGATTAGGGGTGCTTTAGCAAATATTAGGGTGTGGTTTTGTACACAGTTACCTAGAATATCTGCATGATATTGATATAATAAAAGGAGTATGTGCATGAGGCCAGTTTGCATCTGACTCGAGGCTGCCTCCAATTCTGGCCAACAAAAAAGGTTGCTTTCTTGGATTGTGAAGATTTGACCATGTGTTGCTGAGTTCTCTGAAGCTCTGATCAGCTTTGCATTTCCTAAGCTTGTGGGATTTTTTCCCCCATGTGCGTTCATGCATGTTATTAAACAGTAAAAAACTTTTTGTGTGCACATATATACTTACAAAAATCTTTCTGACTAAGAAAAGGATGCAAAAGAATTTAAGGATATCTTATTTTAAGGCTGTGGAAAAAGTACTTGCTTTGTTTATACTCTTAAAGAGTAAACTTGAATAGTTGCATTTTGGATATATCTAAACATGCCTGTAGTGTTACAGTTTGTTCTTTAAATGCTAACAAATTAGAAATGAAAGAGTTTTTACTTTGTATTTTGTAACTGGATAATAAAAGTGATTTAGATGGAATAAGCAGTTGAGAGTCTTAATTATCTGAAAACTCTGTGGCTACCACAGTATCTGGAATGTGTTACTCTTGTCCGGTCTGTAGCAGAGGAATTTTCCTAGTGTAATAAATAATAAAAGCTAGTATTTAATGGCCAGTTAAAGTTGGTTATTAAAAACAGTCTTTATGTTTGAAAGACAGTTGTCATATCATGGGAGGGATGGATACATTGTGTTGTAATAAATTTCTAGTCAGGGGGGCTGTCCTGATCATAAAAAACATAAGCTGGCAGACCAGCATTATAAGATGTATGCACAATACATTATGGCATATGTATTTTGTCAGTTCTGGTGAAAGAGGCCAAGGGAAGAGATAATTTCTCTATATATTTGTAAATATCAAACTACAAAGAAAACTTGAGACTTTCTTATCTGACACCCATTCGCTTTGTTCTAATGTGAATAGTGATACTACCCATGGTTAATTTACACTTCTATTTGTGAATTTTTAGTTATTCTTGGTAACTCTGTAATTACTTTGTAACTTAGTTACAAGGGATCAGGTTGGTTAAATTTTAGTGTTGTACTAGTTGTAGAACCAAGACCATTTGGGCCTGTAGAGTAAACGTGAGTCTTATGATGCAGCAGACTTGTACACTGTGGTGGATGTTCCTGCCATAGGCAGTGTGCTATTTTAGAAATACAAAATGGCCTTATTTTTTGTTAAGGTTCCAGTTGGTGTTTTCATACAGCTAATCCAGACCAGCAAGATTTTTATCTTTTCATCTTGGTATTCTTCAGGATCTAAAAACTTTTCTTATTTTTAAAAGTGAGGAAACTAACTTGTATTTAGTGCTTTTGACTACAAATATTGTAACTTGAGTGAAAAAAGCTTGCTAATTTAGTTTTTCTTCATTTCCCTCCCCCCCAAAGATAACAGTAAGGTTTTTTCATTACATTTTATTTACTTCACTGATTTTTTTTTTATTGTCTTTTTGGAGGTGTGAGTATTTAACTCTTAAATCGAACAGAGTTGTTCAGAGAAGGCAAATCTAAGAGACATATTTACAGCTTGAAGAAATTTTGCTTAACAACAACAAAAGCCATTCCAAAACCGCATTTTTAAAGGAAGTGAACAGTTCTCTGCAAATCAGAGGAGTATTGCTGCTAAATTCTGAAAAGAAATTACATGTTTAGCTTGTGCCTTCCGGACATGATGTGAAGTTCTGTGTGCTTTCATATTTGAATGTTGCAAAACACCACAAATAGCAATTAAAACACAAATTATTGACGAAGGGCTGAGTAACTGGAAGTATAACAGCTAGTCTGGCTTGAATATATCTCTTCATTCACTTAGCACAGAATCTGAAATTTCAGTCCTGATTTTCAAGAAAAAATAATACAGTGTTTCAGACTGTGGTCTAGTTAAAACATAGGTTTTGGAAATGCATTACTAATCTTGTTTGGTGCAGAGGGGTCTAGAATAGCACTGTTCACTTTGTTTCTTAGCATGTTTATCTGCAAGATTGTGAATTACTATAAGTGAGCAGAAATAATTCCTCTGCAGGCTCGATGTCCTTCTTGTAACTAAGGAAGTCAGAAGAGGTCAAAACTGGTTCCTGGTACAGGCAGAGCATTTGTTTAAATAGCTGAGACAAGAGAAATAACTCTTCCTGTGTTTTTTTATCCTTACTTTTCTGCATCTAGGAAGGAAGGGTGTGCTTAGGTAAATTTCCATGGAACATGTATGAAGGAGAATGGTTTGTTGGGTCTTTTGCAACATCAGTCAAGACACCTCTCTTCCATCTACTCTTGCAGTTGTTGGTTCTGATCATTCTTAATCATCTAAGCACGCACCTTGTTGGCAGACTGGTAACTGAATGAATTCCATGCTGGCTGCCAAATCAGCAGGATGTAGGAAGAGATTATAATGAACAATGTGAGGGTTTCTGTTGTGTCTTTATTGATTTAAATTAAGACAGTGATGCTACGGGGCACTTTTTCTGGCCTGCCTGCCCTTCTCCCTGTCCCCAGTTACATGCAGACTGTGCTGCCCCAATAGTTCTCTCCCTCCATTGACGGTGACTTGAGAACCCATGTGATACCAACTTGATCTGTTTCAGAGGAGTTTCTTCCTGCTAGGGAAGTACAGCAGAGCTGTGGACTGCTGCCTACTTTGGTATTTTGGCAATGCTGACATCAGAGAGATAGGTTAGTGTACACACATCTCTTGTAAGACTGTTGGTTGCCTGTTTGGATCTGTCTACGAAGACTAAATTATGCTTCCCTGAAGTCATCATTCATACACACAGATGACTAGAATTGCATTTCTTTGTGACATCAACCTTAATCTTGCTGTAAGATGTCATGTTTAGGCCTGTCCCAGGCAGTTCTATGAATCTGCTTTCATTAGCTATGGTGATAGGAGGAATCAGACTGACAACTGGACAGACTAGGTGAAATATGAAACCCTTAATTTAATGGTGATAAGCTTACTTTAAGAATGCGAGATTTTCTGTTGAAGTTCAGAGTGTATTGGGACAGTACAATTTACTGAGGATTAAATCTACTTGATTCACAGTGCTGAAACTTACCATACCTGTTTATTGGGGGTGGGTGGGTGTTATTAGTATTGTTTATTTTAGTTATACTCTCTCTGTATGAGCTGCAGCAGTTGATATATTTTCAGATCTTCAAGAGAGTGGATCATCTGATGATGTTGTGGACATATTGTTTTTACAACAAAGATTGCTAGCTTTCCAGCCTGCTTTTTTGTGGAATCCAACTTGGTTCTCTCTAGCTGCAATATCTGGTACTTTGAACTCTTCTATCTAGGATGCTTGTGTAGGTTTCTAGATACAAGTTAATAGTGGATGTTGAAATATCTCTGATACCAAAACCTGGTGAGGCAATTTCTGTTCTGGAGCAGTGTTTAAGAGTCCAGGAACCCTCTGCAGGCCTAGCATGTTGGCCTAGCAAACTGTGAAAGTAAATATAAAGGCTGAAGGTTAACACTAAACACTGCTAGACTCTCTTAAGCCTTGTCAGACCACTGTTTTACACTGAGAAGTTATTGCCTTCCTGTCAGTAGACATTTAGGTGGGGCCTCTCTCTCAGAGATTGGGTTACTCTGTCATAAGTGTTTGCTAGGACAGTGAAAAAGGGTAGCAGTATTCCATTGTGGGATTGATCACCGTTAAATATCATCAGTAACTGTAAGATGAAAAATAACAAGTATCAAAAAGTATTTGTTTTAAAAATAGCTCCTTAATGTAAATGTACAATATCCAGCTTCATTCATATTTAGAATTAAATAATCCAACTGAGTAAGGTTATGTTATGTTTTAAAAAAACAACTGTTGCATGTTTTTTTGAAGGAATTTATCATTTACAGCCAATGTTTTACTTTTCTTTTAATTTTCTGTCTTTGGTGATGACAGAACAGCTGTCTCTATAATAAAAAGGTAATACAGCTTTTTAGTAGCACATCAGCAGATTGAGGCATTGAAGCTCCAGCTACCTAACACACTGTTTGCATGGTCTACTTCAGACTTAATTTAGTCTGGCCCTTTGGACCAAATATTCCTACCACACGTAGAATTCAAAGCTGTCTGGAGGACCACAGAGTAATCTTGACGTGTCTGTTCCCATTTAGGTAGGATGCAGTTGTTGAACACATGAAGCAGAGCTTCTGGGAAGAAACTCTCATTTCCCTTGCCTCTGAAAGGAATCTATTTCAGTTGGCCAGAACTGTGCTAGAACATGTACCAATCCAAGGGAAAAGGGGATAATTCACTCCAAACCCACAGATGCTTTTCTGAACCAAAATTTTCCACGGGTAGCAGTGATGCTATAGAATAGTCCCCTCTGTATCCCATGCATAAATAAATGTTTAATAAACACACCCCTGGGTTTATTACATTTAATTAAATGAAACAGAAAAAAATGAAGTTAGGAATCCAGTAGAAGTCTAAAAGTTAGAATGTTTTGTTTGTCAATAGTAGCTTGGTCTGTTCACTATACCAAATGTTTCAGTGGAAAAAAAATTTGAGAGAAAAAATTTTCTTTTGCCCATTGCTTGTTTTCTTGGGATAGGGTTAATTTCCTTCCTAGTTGCTGGTACTGTACTGCATTTTGGAGTTGTTGCTCCCAAGTAGCATTCACTCTAGATCAGAGAATTCTCAGTGTCTCATGTTCTGTCAGTGAGGACCTGCACAAGAAGTCAGGAGGGAGCATAGCCAGGAGAGCTGGCCTGAAATGGCTAAAGGGGTATTTTGTACTGTTGATGCTTGGGAACTGGCTGGGCATTGGTCAGCAGGTGTTGAGCAATTGTGCTGTGCATGACTTGTCTCTCTTGTGCATTATTCCTGTCTCCTCTGTCTCCCTTTTCATCAGCACCATTATTATTTTAATATTTTACTTCAGTTATTAAACGTCTGAATGTACAGGTTTTACCTTTATACTGATTCTTCTCCCCTGTTCCACAGGGGTTGCAGGAGGAGTGAGTGAATGTCTGTGTGGCACTTAGTTGCCAACTGGGGTTAAACTGTAACAGTCCTTTTTTGTCACCCATTGTGGGTCTTGATGTGTTGAGGTGACAAAAGATCTAACTAGACGTGTAAAACAAAATTACTATAAGCATTCATTATATTAGTTTAATAGTCACTGGTCATGATGTTGATTTTAGGTTCTCAGAGCTGTTCTGCTTGTTCTGAGTATCATCATATAGCATGTTACTTGCAGTATGTGCTCCCTCTTGCGTTATCATGTATGGGATCTTGTCTAAGGTTATTTCATTGTACTTTGACATGGGCAACCTGGCCTAGTGGAAGGTGTTCTGTCCATAGCAGGGAGGTTGGAACTAGATGGTCTTTAAGGTCCTTTCCAACCCAAACCATTCAATGATTCTGTAAATACTGGTTTATGATATGACAGAATTGCTGGTCATGAAACTAGTCTGGTATTTGTACTCAGCAATGCTGTGATTTCCATACTTTGTGAGCCATCTTTTGGAAAGTATTAATAATTGGAGCTTTTCCATTTCATCCTCTGAGAGTTAACTCTGCTATGGAGGAGACATGATCCAATGTCTTCCCCTTCTCTGCCAGGCTAATAAGAATAGCTCTTGAAAATTTTGAATGTCCTTGGGATGTGGAAACCAGCATGGCCCTATTGCCAGGAACCATGAATGTGTGCCAGGTCTTGTTTAGGGTTAAGCAACTACTTGCAGCTACTCAAACCCGGTGACAGGCACTGTGGCTACTCAAACCTTGGTGACAGGTGGTGCAGCTGCTCAGGCCCTGGCGGTTGATGGTGCAGCTGAACCAGAGGACCAACTCTGCGCCAGTATCAGTCACCCCTTTTCACCAGAGTAGGCATGAAAGAGCTCATTTAGTAAAGGAGGGCAAAGCAGGGCCATCACAAGAACAGTAGGAAGAGGCAAAACGAGAGGGAACCACTCAATCCCTACCACCGGGTAAGCTGTGGGATATACATAAAGTTTTCAGCCATTGCCCAGGTGGGCACGTTATCTGACTGTTCTGACTCTGGGGTAATGGGGCTACTAGCCTGGAATTAAAGAGTAGGGAAACTAAGCAGCTGGGATCACCTTCTAGGGAATGGGATTGGCAAGGTGAGTGGAAAAGGGACGTAAGTCCTCAGCCTGTGGAGACAACTACTGTGGAGCGTGAAGGAAAGACATCCCTCCAAGTTAGATGTTATGTGTTACCCCTGCAAGTGGGCTACCACAGAGACAAGTATCCAGTACCTGAGGAGAATTAGCCATGCTAGAGATTATTTATTATTACCCAGATGATGCGCAATCACCCACAGATCTAGAAGTCCAACACACATGACCTACATGGCAGAAATTCGTACAGAGCATTGCGATCATTGTATGCCAGGTTTACTTGAAGATATGCATGCTGTGGCCTGGCATGTCAGGTTCACAGGAGTATAAGCCTCTAATAGCCACCAGTGCACAGGGTACCCTAATGCTATTCAGCTATGCAAGGGCAGAATCCATTTCCATTTCTGGAGTGAGAGGGGGATCCCAAGAACTGTCTGTATTGGAGGCTGAAGTGAGCCTGACTGGGAGTGTGTGGCAAAAGCACCCCGCTGTGACTGGCCTTGAAGGCTCCATGAATCCTTGGCATAGACTGTCTCAGGAGATGGTATTTCAGGGACCCCAAATGGTACTGGTGGCTGTTCAGGGGGCGGAGGAAGTAAAGCAGCTGCCTGCTTTACCTGGTCTCTTGGAAGACCCTTCTGTTATGGGTTGCTGAAGGTCGAAGAGCAGCTGCTGCTCACTACCACAATGTTGCACTGGTGCAGCATTGCACTGACCGAGACTCCTGTAATTCAGCTGGAGAGTCGAGGAGTGATCAGCAAGACCCGTTCACCCCTTAACAGCCCCATGTGGTCAGTGTGAAAGAATAAGGAGAGTGGAGGCTGACAGTGGACTATTATGGCCTGAATGAAGTCACACCTTGGCTGAATGCTGCTGTACTGGACCAGCTGGAACTCCAATATGAACTGGAGTAAAAGGCCACCAAGTGGTTTGCCACGATTGATATTGTCAGTGCACTTCTCTCAATCCCTTTGGCAGGCCACAATTTGTTTTCACTTGGATGTCCAGTACACCTGGAATTGACTGCCCCAAGTGTAGAAACACAGCCCTCTCATCTGCCATGGGCTGGTCCAGACTGCACTGGAATAGGATGAAGCTCCAGAACACCTGCAGTACATTGATGATACAATCATGTGGGGCAATACAGCAGCAGCAGTTTTTGAGAAAGGGAACAAAATAGTCCAAATCTTTCCTGAAAGCTGATTTTTTAATAAAACAAAGTGAGGTCCAGGGATCTGCATGGGAGATTCAATATTTAGGAATAAAATGGATGTTGAGAGGTCCCAGTGGATGTGATCAACAAAATAGCAGCAATGTCTCCACCAGCTAGTAAGAAACAAGCTTTCTTACGCATTGTGGGTTTTTTGAGAATGCACATTTCAAATTGCAGTCTGATTGTAAGCCATCTGTGTCAGGTGAAGAAGAATTATTTCAGATGAGGCCCTGAGCAACAACACGCTTTTGAACAAATCAAATAGAACATAATTCACGCAGTAGCCCTTGGGCCAATCTGGGCAGGGCAGGATGTAAAAATATGCTCTATGCTGCAACCAGGGTGAGTGGCCCTACCTGCAGGTTCTGGCAAAAAGCACCAGGGGAGACTTGAATCAGCCCCTAGGCTTTTGGAATTGGGGATATAGAGGATCTGGGGCCTGCTATATATATTCTCCAGCTGGAAAAGAGATACTGACAGCTAATCAAGGGGCTCAAGCCACTTTGGAAGTGATTGGTGCTGAAGCACAAGCTCCTCCTGGCACCCTGACTGCCAGTGGTGTGCTGGGTGTTCAATGGGAAGGTCCCTCTCTAGACATTATGCACCTGATGCTACATGGATTAAGTGGGTTGCAGTCATCACACAATGAGTTCATATATGAAATCCCAGTTGTCCAGGAGTCTTAGAAGTGATCATGGACTGGCCAGAAGACAAAGATTTCAGAATGCCACCAGAAAAGGAGGTAACATGCTGAAGAGGCACATGTTATAATAAACATGTTAGTATAATGAACTACCAGGAAATGAAATGTAATGTACCATGTTTATTGATGGGTCCTGCTGTATTATAGGAAAGCATCTGAGATGACAGAAGATCATTCCCAGTATATAAAGTGGTGGGAGCTGGCTGGAAGGGGTTGATCACTGCTTGAGGACTAGCTGGGCATTGATCAGTGGATGGTGAAACAGTTGTATTGTCTTGCTTGAACTTCATTCCTCTTTCTGTTATTTTTTTCCCATTGCAATGATAACAATAATTACAGTACTTTATTTCAATTATTAAACTGCTCTTATCCCACAGGTTTTACCTTTTTCTGATTCTCTTCCCCATCTCAGCGGGGGGTTGGGGAGGGAGGAGTGATTGAGCAGTTCTGTGGTATTTAATTGCCAGCTGGGGTAAACCCATGATACTTGTACTTTCTGATGTTTGTAATTCTATAGGTAGGTCTTGTGGATTTTTGGATTTCTGCTTGTATTACAAGGGCAAAAGTATTGCAATGGAAGACTGGCCAGAAATATTTTCTTTCCCTTGGCAGTTAAGAACATAACAGAAGTCAGAAGAATTTTATATGTTTTATGTGGATGAAACTGAGATTTAGCTTTTCAGCAGGGATGTTTTGTAGGTGTTGAATCAGACTTACCACGTCTGTGGAATGTGGCAGTTATCACAGCTTTTTGTTTCAATTAAGTTTAAGAGTGTTTAATATTAAATATAACCAAATGTCTTTTTTACTTTAGGAGGCTGAATATGGTGGACATGATCAGATTGATTTATATGATGATGTAATTTCTCCATCTGCAAATAATGGAGATGCCCCAGAGGATCGTGATTACATGGATTCTCTCCCACCATCTGTTGGGGATGATGTAGGTAAAGGAGCTGCACCAAATGTTGTCTATACATATACTGGAAAGAGAATTGCCTTGTACATTGGAAATCTTACTTGGGTAAGTGTCTTACTGCTGTTTAGTTGTAAGCAGGAGTTTTAATTATGGACAGTAACTATTTGTACTTTTTTTTTTTTTTGCTTTACAGTGTTTTGTATGAAATATGAGCACAAAAAAGCAGGTGGTTTTGTTTTTGTTATTGGTTTGGGTTTTTTTTTATTTATGGTTGTGGTTTTTTATCCTTTCACCTGAAATTTAGTGAGCCTGTCTGGAGCTGTCCTGATGTCTTAAAAATCTTCTGTAAATGTAAGCTTTAAAGTTTCTGTAATGTTTTAAGTGTTATGAAGGGATATTTGTTCTACAATTTTAAGTTTTCCAGAGAACTAAAGGGAAGAAGACAACGAGTTTAAACTATGAAATACTTTATGCCTGTAGATACCTTAAAGTTACTGAACAAATCCAAGTTTTAGTAAACTCTTACTGAAGGTTTTAGTTTAAAAGGAAG
This sequence comes from Dendrocincla fuliginosa, assembly GCA_035047845.1. Lineage (NCBI taxonomy): Eukaryota > Metazoa > Chordata > Aves > Passeriformes > Dendrocolaptidae > Dendrocincla > Dendrocincla fuliginosa. The sequence continues at coordinate 34,404,196 of JAWWMO010000043.1, forward strand.
GGGAAGGTTCTCTGGGATTTTCTTGAAATTACTTTTCACATTTTTCCAGGGGCTTTTTCCACTGACAGGGACTCTTATGACCATTTTCAGTTAGTTGTCTTGAGGCGTATTTCTTCTGCCTAGAAGTACAGGTTTACAATAACTCACTGAACTGCAGTCGCCCATAAGACAATTACCTTTGTTAGCATTAAAGAGTTTTAAAATCAGTTGCAGTGAAGCAAACAAAGTGCAAGAGCTGATCAGTAGCTGAATTAAGTGGAGCTTTTATCTGTTTACATGAAATCAAATTCTTCCAGGTCCACACATGGAAAATTCTCTCCTTTTTTTCCTTTCTGATTAATTTCTTACTAGTGCTAAACGTGAAAAGGAACGGGTGTTTTTTTTCATTAGTTATTACAGTATTTCAGGAGCTAATAGGTAAGTAGAGGGGCTGTTGCACTAACAGTTGTCCCATTGTGAAGTACATGAATGGAATCAGTAAAATGCGCACGAATTAGCTGAACTCGTCCAAGTCAAATGTCTGAATTTCTAAAGCAGCTAGGGCAATGTTCAGCAATTTGTACCTGTTATTTTTGGCTTCACAAATTGAATTATACACAGAAAATGCATTTATTTAGTATTGCTGTTGTGTTTTCTTTGCATTTAGCTTTCAGGAAAATAATATGAATTTTTAAAAGAAGCTTTGATTTGAGAGAGACAGGATAAGGAGTTCAGAAAATTGAAAGCCTGGCTTGCACTTCTCATATGAAATTTAAAGGAGTGATGTAGTTACAGAAGTAGGAAGAAAACCATATATATTAGTGTATTTACGTATCTTTGGATATGAGTGAAGTTATTAAACATTATGTAGTAATCAATAGGAAGTTAGAGCAAGTTGGTTTGGTTAAGTGGAAGCAGATGTTTCTAACCATAGTTTTATGTACTAGTTTCCATTCTTTGGTCCATAGATCTTGCTATTTTTGGCAAATAGTATGTAGTTCACTAAACTCTCGCTAGTCAAAGCCCTCACAAGCAGTGACTTTGCTGCGTAATTAACCTCACTGGTTAATAAGGTATTTAAAATTGTTATTTGTGTGAAAATAATAGAATCAGAGGGAGAACATACAGATCGGGTGTGGGAAATGTAGCAGTATTTCAATACTATTATATTCAATACTATTTCATTAGCCCAGTTTAAGCATTGTACTTTCAGAACACGAAAGTTACTCAGTTAGAAACTTCTGGCATGCTATAACTGGTATGCTGAGAGAATGGGGTTGATGCAATGTAGCGTGTGGGGAACCATGTATATTAAAAAATGAATTTTCTGAGAGTTGTAAAATAAAAATGACTACTCTGCAAAGGTCAGAATATATTGACAACTGAATAAAGTATTCCTCTGGATCAATTTCACACACACACACACACACACACACACACACACACACACACAAATCCGTGGAAAACTTAGTTGCCCTTTGCCTGGTGTTTTTATACTTGAATATTAAAAATATTTTTCAGTGGACAACAGATGAAGACTTGACTGAAGCAGTTCATTCACTGGGGGTAAATGATATTTTGGAGATAAAATTTTTTGAAAATCGTGCTAATGGCCAGTCTAAAGGGTAAGAACTTGTCATTTGTTTTTTCTGTATGTGTATGTGGACTGAAGTTTGGGAGTGTGAAAATAGGGAAGGAGATCTCAATTTTCATAGCTATCCTTCTGTGAACTGATAATCTCTGCTTATTGATCCAGCAACGATTGGACATGTAATTTCATACTAATGACTTAAGTTTCAGGCAGAAATTTTTATTATGGTATTGTGCATCTCATTATTTTGTGAGTTAAAGCTTGTTGGCTGTCCTCATTAAGACCCTTGTCAGATTTCTGTTAGTGTGGTGGTGATCGTTGTTGTTTCTCATAATGTAAATACTACTCCCCCAATCTTCATGATTAAATCTTTATTTACATCTTTATTTTCCATTAGCTATTGAAAGAGAGTGCTTGAGCCCATTTTAGAGTGTCAACCTAAACTTCACTGCATAAATGTGCCTTTCCGTCTCCTTGGTAGTAATGAGCACACAGTCCATGCTTAACAGTAACTTGGCCGTACGGATTCATTATGTGGTGTATTGATACTGTACCAAAAACCTGCCTTTATTGTGGTATACTTTGATGCATCTTTTACTTGCCCTTTTGTTTTCTTATATCCTAGAATAAGTTGTTTTATCCGTTTTGAAAACCGGACTAAGGCCTGTGAGACCATTTCTGTATCTAGTTTTCAAGTATACTTTTGCTTACTGTGTAATCTTTTTCATGAGGCATCAGGATGTCCAGGAAATGGAAAAATTATGGTGTAACTTTTTTTTGTTTTCTTTCAGGTTTGCCCTTGTGGGTGTGGGATCAGAAGCATCCTCCAAAAAGTTGATGGATTTGTTGCCTAAAAGAGAATTGCATGGGCAGAATCCTGTTGTAACTCCATGTAACAAACAGTTTCTGAGTCAATTTGAAATGCAGTCAAGGAAAAGTAAGCTTTTCTTAAGTGGTGTCCTGGAAAGCAGAAAAAGTAATATGGCAGGGTTTTTTTTTCAGCATCTGATAACTTCTACACAGTTTAAAATAGCTATATAAAATACTTAAGAGTCCAGTTGCATCTTTTTTTTAAAGAAATCACTTAATACACCAAAGAGCTGCTGCACTCTGATAAAAGGTTGCAGCTTTGTGCAACTCTTGTCTTAACAGCTGGAGATGCTTTTTCAGTTTCTTGTAATTGGATGTATTTAAAAAAAAAAAAAAAAAACAAGTGCATTTAGATTAACATTTGCAGACAAACTGGACTAAATTCTGAAGTCCGGACTGTGTGTTTATGACAGAATGGGGAAGAGATGTTCTGTGTTGTACTGAAGCACCATGTCTTGTGGTTCCCAGTCCTAACAATCTGTGGCCTTGGGCTGCACTGAAGGAAGGACTGACAGTGTCTCTAGGTGCTCTTCTGTTAATATGGGGCATAGTGTAGCACTGCCACATTTTAGCAAAACATGTTTTCCTCCCCAGCTGCATTGGGTTTGGGTACAAGGAGCAAGTTGGTGCTCATAGGGTCATGCTTTAGTGCTGCATAAAACATTAGACCAAGTGCTAAAATTATTTAACCTATTTTGATGTAATGACACTTCTGCTTCTCTGTTGCAGCCACACAGTCTGGCCAGATGTCTGGGGAAGGTAAAGCTGGTCCCCCAGGAGGAAGCTCAAGAGCAGCATTTCCACCTAGTAATAGAGGTCGAGGCCGTTTTCCAGGTGCCATTCCAGGTGGAGACAGATTCCCTGGACCGGCAGGGCCAGGAGGGCCACCACCACCTTTCCCAGGTAAAATTTTTCATATATGGCGTTTCAGTTTTATTTGTGTTTTCTTGTTTTAATGTGGCATACTTATTTGGGAAATTATAAAGATCAAGGCAATTTAGTAATGAGCCATAATCAGTGTTCTTAGCTAGACTGTAGGATTTGACTGTTTCTTTGTTGGTCTTCAACAGAGAGTTGTACTTACTAAATTCAGTCACAAGATAACATGTTTAGTTGCATTCTTTATAATATGTAAATATACATATTTTTAAGTATGATAAAATTAGATCATGTTAGCAAGTAGGTTTGGCTTTAGAACAGTGTAGTTCAGATTTTTTGATTTGCTGTATGGGATGAGAATGCCTGTGTTGTAGACGGTAAAGTAACTAATTTTCTCATTGGATAACAAGTTTGCACATGATCAAAAATTGAGCTTTGATTCATGTCCACTGACAGGTCAGTTAGTTGGCACTTAAAATACTAGAAACTTGAAGAGGAAGTGTTCATGTTTAGTCAGGTATCTGATATGGAAGAAACCTACTAAACAATTAGGTTTGCACTTCAGTGAAGTTCTTTTTCTGACTGAAGTATTTTTTAGTAAATGTCAATCAGTAGTAGATTGTCTGTCAGCAGTCAAAGGGACATGGTCAAACTGAAAGGCCACTAACGAGAACCTGAAAGTGGGTTTGGATGCTACATTTATATTACCTTCTCCAATACAGCTTTTCCCATATTTTTAATATATATTGTATCTTAAGCCCCATATGAAGGTCTAACTGCAGGTGTAACTAGAATGCAATGTTTTTTAGCTTTAGTAAGCTTTTGGGGGTTTTGGTAACAAAAGCAGGTTGTGTTTCAAGGTGGGTGGGGGATAGTTGTCAGTTTTCAGGATAATGTTATTCTCCTTAGATATCTGTATGTGTTGATACCAGGTATCTAGAGATAAGTTAAAAATTGTCCAAACTACTGGACCCGAAGTGGGATTGTGCATGTCTTGTATATGTTGTGCAATGTTCAGTGAGGGTCGCTTTTGGTTTTCTGTTGTTGTTTTTAAGAATAAAAAAAAATCAAGAGTGTTGAAGTATTTTATTTCTTTGTATTTATTCACTCAATTTTGTTTGTTTGTTTGTTTTTATTTTTATTTTTTATTTCCTTATTTTAGCTGGACAAACTCCCCCACGTCCACCTTTAGGTCCTCCTGGCCCACCAGGCCCACCAGGCCCTCCACCTCCTGGTCAGGTCCTCCCACCTCCATTAGCTGGACCTCCTAATCGTGGTGACCGTCCACCACCACCAGTTCTGTTTCCAGGACAGCCTTTTGGTCAGCCTCCACTTGGGCCACTTCCTCCAGGCCCTCCACCACCAGTTCCAGGCTATGGGCCACCACCAGGTCCACCACCACCTCAGCAGGGTCCACCTCCACCTCCGGGTCCATTTCCCCCTCGTCCGCCTGGCCCTCTTGGGCCACCCCTGACTCTTGCTCCTCCTCCACATCTCCCTGGGCCACCTCCAGGTGCTCCACCACCAGCACCACATGTGAATCCAGCTTTCTTCCCCCCACCTGCCAATAGTGGCATACCTACTTCAGACAGCCGTGGCCCACCTCCGACGGATCCATATGGCCGACCTCCACCATATGACAGAGGTGACTATGGGCCACCTGGAAGGTGAGTTCTTTTGGTCTAATGTGCTTGGGTAGCAGATTTTACTCCTTGTAGGAAGCATTTGGTTTTTCCCTTTTAATGCAAATGTTAGAAGCAATTAGAAGTAGGGCCAGAAGGGATCCCAATAGCCCTGTAGTTTGTCCCTTTTAACTTCTCCAGGGCAATATATCTGAGAAACATGTTTGCAGCAGTAAGAAAATCCTGAAAGGCAACACCAGCAATCTCACTTTCCCTTTTCAGCTCTGAACTGTTTGTCTTCGCTGTATTTGGCAGTGTCATCATTCCATGTGTTCTACATGTAAACTTATATATCACTTCCGATGCAGCAGCTTCTGGTTGTGCTTCTGTCTTAACTTGAAATTCTGACTTTTACCTGTATCATCATGCTTTGCAGGCTGCCTTTTGAGAATGCTCTGGAGTTTCTTTTTGAATATGTGTGTATGTTGAGGTCATGCCAAGCTCATACCATTTTCATCTTCAGTAGTAGTGCTTGTCCCTTTTTTCTTCAGGATTCAATTAAAAGTTAGTGTTTGTCTCAAAATCCAGGTGTGAATTTACTGAAAGGCTTTTATCTTCCTTTCCTGTCAAGATGTTTCTGCTCATTTGGTGCAATCTTGCTGTGTTTGTAGCAGTGGCTTTTCCTATGGTTAATCCCATATGGGACAGAGTTTTTAAATCTCTGACTCAATTTGTCAAGTGTTTCTCATCTTGTTTGAAACATCTTTTTCATCTGTGATTTCAAGTATTTCTGTCTTGCTGCTGTTTCTTAATTTTCACCATATTTGTATTTGGCACAGAAAGTTTTTTATATAAATTGTAAGAAAGACACTTTTTACAGTTAGATTTGAATTTTTCAGTAGTAATTTTACTGCTAGCATGAGACACACTTCTCTGGCTTAAAATGCTTTGCTTTTATTCTTTTATCACAAAGTTTAAAAAACCCCAAGCATTTGTACATGCTATGTTCATACAGAAAAACCTTTGAAATTCAAGCATTTGGCTTAATTGCCTGAAATATAAGAAGACTATAAGGTGTTGGGTGTTTTTTTGATGGACAAAATCGAGGTTGTCTGCAGTTTATAGAATGTTTGGGGAGGGAAGGAGTGGGAATAGGACAGTATAACTTACTGTCCAGTATTTTCATTAATAATGTTAAAGCTATCATCCATAACTATTTAAATTGTCATTAATTATATATCATAGGCGTTTCACTGGAAATAACATGTCCATAAGAGAAAAATTACATATTCCATTCTATGGGAGGCACACGAAAAATAATACTCAAAACTCAGGGAGGTATGAATTTTTAGACATTTCCTCTTATGCTAAACTGGCTATAGGATCTTGTTCCACTTCTTGCAATTAAGAGGATAGCATTGCTTATTATTCTGCATTTTCTTTCTACCAGAAGAACTAACACTGTTCTAGAAATATCAAGCAGTGGGCCAGTTTGACAGTCTCAGCATTTGTCTCTAACACATTTGTCCAAATTTTCTATATGACACAGAGACTGGCTAATAGGACACTGCAAAACTTTTGGGAAAATTTAGGTTTACTTCTGTGACTTTGTAAACCCTCTATAGGTAGCTGATAATTCAAGTGTAATGAGTATGAGGATTCTGCTTTATTGCTTCCTCCTTATTGTGACTAGTTTGGAGATTAAATTGGAGCACGTTGAACTTGACCAGAAATTTAAAAAAAAAAAAATTGTGGTAAAATGTTGACATAGCATTCAGAAAATTGTTTTAAAATGATAACTGTATTTGTTTTTCAAAAGTTACAGCGTTCTGGTCTTAGTTGAGATCTGGGAAACAGGATCATATAGTTCTGATTCCAGTATTGTTATAAAAATTATCTCTTAATTTTGCTCAAAGTTGCATTGCCTATGTACATGTATTTCCACATTCATTCAATTGGGAATATATATTTGCATACTTTCAAGAATTTTATGAAAATTGTAAATATTTGTAAAGCACAATATTAAGTGCTGCTGAATGTTTGAAATAGGTGGGATGAACAAAAAATAAGTCTATATAACAGTATATTAATTGTTTATTTGGGTTTTTTGTTTGGGTTTTTTTTTTCTTTTTAGCTTTCAGGATTTTATACTGTAACAATGGTCCTTAACAAAAACCAAAACCAAACCCAGATCCTGCTTTCTTTTCTGTTTGTCACTGCTTAAAGTTGCAAAGTTGGATTGTTGAAATTGCAATGTTAGCTTCTGAAGTTCTCCTTAACCTTTTAAATATTAGTTTTATTGCTTGCAGAGAAATGGATGCTGCAAGAACACCTCTAAGTGAAGCAGAATTTGAAGAAATCATGAATAGAAATAGGGCGATCTCAAGCAGTGCCATTTCAAGAGCTGTATCAGATGCCAGTGCTGGTTAGTAAAACTCAGTATGTTTGCTATTCTTCTCAACTGAAAAGAATTTGTAGGGTTCTCTTATTTGGAATCTGGAAGGCCTGAAGCCACATTTTCTTAATAGGATGCTGAATTTAGATACATCTTACGACTGATTTTGTCCTGTGCTTCAGTTAGTTTCTGAGAATGCCTTCTGAGTACTGATCTGGACAGTATTTTAATATTTGGCTCTACAGTAAGTAATCTAGATGGCTGTTGAGGAGAAGATGCTCAAAATGGTAAAGCTGTTACAGATAAAAATCTGTGGTTTAATTTGCACAGTTTTCTGATCGTGATCTTACATTATTTTCAGGGGACTATGGAAGTGCTATAGAGACCTTGGTAACTGCAATTTCCTTAATTAAACAGTCCAAAGTATCTGCGGATGATCGCTGTAAAGTACTTATTAGTTCTCTTCAGGACTGCCTTCATGGAATTGAGTCCAAGTCTTATGGTTCTGGATCCAGGTAAAACTTTCCTTTTCCATCTGCTCTTCCTTATAAAAGAGGTGTAGTGCAGGACTAGTTCACAGAGAAGAAACTGAAACTAAGTCATGTAAGAAGGTTAGTGATTTGCTGAGTTGCACAGGAAATGTGTGAAAGAACCAAGTAAGTGTTTTCTGAACTTAAAAAGGTGCCTTTTAACTAGCCCTCATTTCAAAATGGGTCTGACTAGCCTAAATTTAACTCTCAGTTTTATTTAGTAGTTTTGGAACATACTTTCTTTACAGAGATTAGCAGCCATGCTGTAGTGATCGTTTAAGTTACGGTACATTTCCCCCAGCTGATTTCAGTCATCCTCCATTCTGAGCATGTGCATTCTGACTTTGCTAGATTAGAAAGTGCGTGCCCCTTACTACCTGTAACTGAGTTCTTAGGCACCACTGTTTATGTCAGCTGTCTTCAATGTTATATACAAAACCTTAACTGCTTCACAGTGAACAGATCTTTCATATCTGTTTTTGGTCAAATTCATACTCATAAGCGGAGTATAAGGGTGGTGTGGGGATGACTAGTATTTTGAAGAAAAATTTAATGAAGTAATTTCTTTTAGAAGACGTGAACGATCCAGAGAGAGGGACCACAGTAGGTCACGAGAAAAAAGTAGGCGCCACAAATCACGTAGTAGAGATCGTCATGATGACTATTATCGGGAAAGAAGCCGTGAAAGAGAGAGGCATCGTGATCGCGACAGAGATCGTGACAGAGAACGAGACAGAGAGAGAGAATACCGTCACCGTTAAAGAAGGTGAGCATTTGTTTCATGTTCTTGAACTTTGCTGTTTCTGACTTACTAAAAGTAACCACTCTAGGTTTGAGATTATTTACACCATTGATGTCTGTGTTTAAATGGTCCTGCAGTATGTACTGAATTACTTTCTTCTTGCAGCACCTGACATGAACATAGGTGAGTAACAACAGGTAACTGGTCTTGGGAGGGAGGAAGTCTTTGTGCAGTGATCTTCTGCGTTCTGCATGCCACTTGTTTTATTTTAGCTGGTATAATGTTCCCACGTTTTATGAAATGCAGTTGAACCAGTTCTTAAAAAAGCAGTAAGCTGGACTGTTCTCTTTGTAATCTTAGAAGATTACATGAAACTTATGGGTTTATTTCTTGGTTGTATTTAAAAATACTAATTTTGTATTTTAAAATCTACTTGTGTAAGGACTGCAGCATTTAGCCCTTCATAGATCGTGTGTGAATTATTTCAGGATACATACAGTTGTTGTCCTTGCACAAGTATGGTGATGCTTTTTGGGGTTTTGATATTTGTGGGGCTTGTTGTTTTGTTTTGTGGTGTTTTTCTTTTGTTTTTCCTGGTGAGTTTTAGTCAAATTCAGGAAATATAGCTGGATTCTGCTCTTTATTTTATGACATGAGACCTGTCAGTATCTTCTGCCTTCTGGGTAAATTCGGGTGTTAACTGTCAGAAAAATTGATGATCAGTTGTTCCCCACTACCCTAATTTTTCAGTTCCCCCCCTCAGATAGTAAAGTAATTTTCTGAAGACTAGTAAAAATGTATGACATGAGGATTGTTTCTTTTCTAGTTGTTCACAAACTAATGTGTTCTTTTATTTCATATATCTGAAGTCTTGCATGCACCAGATGTCTAGACAGCTAGAGTAGCATGCTAAGCAATGCTTTTATTCAATGTACTGCTGAGAGCTTTAAAATACATAGAAATATTTACATTGTATAATGTACCATTTTGAGGATTGGCAACTGGGGGAAAAATCCTACCTAATAGTTACTCTGTAGTGACCTTTTCCCTTTTTAGAAGAACTTCCCACTACGTCTGCACTGAAATTGAAGCTTGCAGATTGCCTGTCTGCCCAGCTTCCATTTCTTACATTTAATCTCGGATTTAATTTCCAGATTTGCATGTGTTATTTATTCATGGAAGTTCATTTACAGAAGTTATAGAGCAAAACTTTATATATAGAAATCATATAAAATGTAGTATACTCCTAAGTAAAAATACAATATTGTATGAGTTAAACGTCAGTTTTTCAGTCAGAATTTTGTGTCACTGTCTGACTCCTTTGGGAGAGAATTAGTTCAGATGCTGAATGCTCTAGTGTGTTGACAATTAAGTGGGGTATTTTCTTGGGTTCATATACTAACAGGACTCACAAAGAAGTAACCAACCTAGAGAAGGGAAATCAAAGGCTTAAATAGGAAGGTGAAACATGGCAAATCAAATAAACTTGGTGGTATATTTCTGTTAATGCCACTTTTTACCATTAAAAGATCGATTGGTAGAAATATCTCTGGAATTTAACAAAAATAGTAACTGTAGTTTTTAATAACAGAACATAAAAATACAGATATAACAAAAGTAAATGTAGTTTCTTTTATTGAACTGGATTTTTACCTTTTATAATAACTGCATATTTTTGATACTTGCAAATACTTCTTACTAATAAAGGTAACCATTGAGCTGAGTTAATTGATGGATTTCCAGAGTATTTTCCTTCTGGTGGAGATGAGGAAACCATACTAAAAATTGTTATTAGCCTGGAATTTAAGATAATTTTTTTAACCATTGGCATACTTTATTAATCTAACTTTAATTTTTGTGTATTTAGTGTTGTGTACATAGATATGGACTTAGTGTGCTAAGTATAGATTCCCTACCGTGTTACCCCAAGAAAACATATCAAACAGCATTAGGTTGCATTTTATGGTTTCCAAAGAACAGTTTTAAAATGAAGCTGTGCTTTCAGTCTCAGTTCAGGTGGGATTTATATTTCCAACATCCCTCAGCTTTGTTGTGTGCTGGGACTTTTCTTTCAAAGGGATGTGTTGGCAAGATTCCCTTGTGTGAAGAAAATAGGTCCTAAGAACTTGATTTAAAGGGCCAATTTAGTATATTACATGAAAATGAAAGCATTTGGTATTTTTTTTAAGTTGTAAACATTTTGTCTTGTTGCTGTCTTAATGAAGAAGAGCTTTATTGAGTTTTGTTTTTATATATTTATACACCCACACATATAAAAGAAATATAGTTATCTCCTGGTTTGTATGTTTCATTTTCACTAAGATGTATGTTGCCATACATTTTTTGTTTCATTTTTTGCATTGAATAATATTCATAAACGGATTTAACACTCAGTCATCTAATAAATATCAACAGTGCTGAAAAGAGTTATTTCCCATATTATTACTGTGTTTTGCCAGACAACATGAAGTTGCCTCTGTGCCTGCAGCCTATGAATGGCACCTATGCTTCTAATTGTGTACCTATAGTCATAACTGTGATACTGTACTGGCATTTTTTCCTAAGTGTTACACCTCTAGTTTAGAAGGATTTTAAAGGTCCAATGTGAACATTTTTGTAAACAGTGAAATTCGGTTTGTACTGTATTACATTTATAGAGATGGGTTAAATTGGAACAACTTACAAAATGTGTTTACAGCTATAAAATTCTATAAAAAGTTTAGTTGTACCATAGCAAATGTTTACACTTCTGTTTGTACACTTCATGATTTCAAATTAAATGCTTGCAAGATTTTTGTGCCTTCACTTGAATAAGGCTTCATGTACATTGATAACCCATTCACCTGAATTACTATAAGCTGAATGTTTCTTTGAAACATCTTGTCTTTGCTTATAGAAAGCCTATATATGTAAAAGAGAACAATAGATTTAACACAATTGTTTAACCTGTATTAGTCAAAACTACTTAAGAAACCAGTTGAATGACATTTAGAAGGATTAACAGCAAAATTAATGTGTACAAACAGAATAGTAATGTAACTTCATCATCATGAGTCCTGACTTCTTTTCAGGCAGATTTTTTTTTTTAATTTAACTGATACTGATGTATTTCTAGCTGATACATTGTCCCAATCTTAATCTGTCTGAATTTCTATAACTGCTGAATGTTAAATTTTTCATTTTATGTTTTTGTTATTGGGTTGATTGATTATTTCCTATTTAAACTGGATTTGGATTGAATTGCAAAGACAAAACCACAACATTGTAACAGTTGATATGTATGTAGACTTTGTACTCCATATTTCATGTTTATTCTCTGATTTTTCTGCTCTCAAACCACTGTAAGCAAAATAATTTGATGTCAGAGGCTCACATGCTTCTTCAGAAACTGCTCTCAGTTCTCTCTGAAGTAGTTGCAGCTTTGGAGTGATCCAAGAAGTAACATGGTTGGAATTTTTTTGGTGTCAGTAGGATGGGAAATGGTACTGATAGTTTACGTAGTACTCATTATATTTTTGCTTCTATAAGTAGGAGTAGTCCTGTAACAGTGTGTCAACAACTACTTCAACATCAAGTGAAGTATGAAATTAGCCTTTTAAGAAACCTAGTAATTGCATAGGAAAATGCCTATTTTTTATAAGCTATTTTAATAATAAGCTTCTAGTTAATATTAAGTGAATGGTGTGGTAGCATTGTTCAAGACCTGGGTGTACATACCTGTCTAAAATTATAACAGATCTAAATGTTATTGACCTAATCTCTCTTTTCTTAAAATGTGTTTTTGAGGAAGCACGTATGTGGAGCTGGCACTCTTCTTCTGCACTTAGGGTTCATCAGAGAAATAATGCTTTGCGCATCTGATTCAGTATTTGCAATCCAGCATAGAGTGAGCAGTGCCACTGCTTTATGTGCTTCTTAAAGCCTATTTTATCACTACTCTGGTGCTTTACAGAAACATCGTTTGTTTCTTAATGTTCCATGATTTATCTCATTTTCTTGAGGGTGAAATGATGATTTAAAAAATGAAATTAATATCTTATGCTACTTATTTTCAAAAACATAAAACTTTTACTGCTTTTTTTCCCGTGAATATGTTGCTGTAATTTTATCGACTTCGGAGGTGTCTTTAGACTCACATATACTTTGGTGTTCCCCATATCCTGTGCTTTTTTTCTTTTATTTGTGAAATCATTAGTTTTGACAAATTTAGTCTGTGTGAAAGTTCTCCAAGAAACTTTTAGCCTTCATGACATATGAAAGAAAGAAATGAAAATGTTGATTTGATGCAGTGTTCTCTAAAGAATGAATGAATTCATGTTTTTCCTTTTGCTCATTGTGGTTTGAGAACTATGATTTATTTTAAAAAAAAAAAAAAAAAAGAGACACGATAGAGGTATCTTCATTTTTATGTTTTTCTGTGGCAGCCTGATCTACCTTTTTGTCTCTTTCATATATTAATGTGAATTTGACTTGACAATAATTCATATCTTTTTAATTTGTAAACTAAAGATTGAATTTTCTGAACACACCTCACTGCTCATCAGTTATTTTTGGTGAATAGACAGGCTGGGATAGTAGGAGAAAGATACATGATGAATGAAATTACTTAAGGAGGTTTTCTTCACATGTAAAATTATTTATAAAATCATTAAATTGCTGTATTATACACTAAGATTGAACAAAGGTAGCAGGTAAGTACATGAATAATGGAGCAGGGGCAATAGGCAGGAAATGTGAGAAGGTGCTAGTGGTGGTAAAATTGTATGATGAACAGAATCACATATGTATCTTGGCTTACATGCAGAAAGACAAATAGAAAGTCAAGCTTGAAATTCCTTCTTTCTTACTATGTTATAGCTAAAGCATCAGAGTATTTGGAGTTTTGTGATGTTCTGGAATGTAGGTTAAATTAAAAGAAATTTTGCCTTTCAAGCTGATACTTTCTGTGGGATGTTTGGTTTGTGTGTTTCTTTCTGTATAGAATAAAGGAGAATTACATGGAGTATTTCTTAGGAGCTTTTAGGATATACTAACAAATGTATGTCATGCATTTTACTGAAATGTGAACATGTGAGATTGAAATTCAATCTCTGAAAATATCAGGAATTAAACTACTATAACAAAACTTGATGGGTGTATGTGCATACAGCCTTAAAACTACCATAGAATGTTCACAATTTTAAAATATATTTAAAGCTTTTATATGCTTATTTGGATAACTGGAATTAAAGGGAAAAAAATCAGAGTTGCTACTGCAAGATGCTTTTGATATATATAAGCAGTCTATTGGGTTTTGTTGTAAGAGTGTGTCTTTGTGGGTAAAAAAAATGCTCTAGTTGCATCTTGCATAAGTATGAAAATGTTTGATCACTCAAGTTCTGGGATTTCATTTGTGAAATGTTCTGGCATAAACCCCTAATTTTTAAACCACAAAATATCTATTTAACAGCTAAGTCTGAAATTTGGGTTTTATTAGTAGAAATGCTGAGAAACTGATTGCTGTGTGGTGTTAAATTGTACAAACCTAACACACGTGCTTGGGACAGATAGCTTATATATGAGTTAAAGGAAGACAGAAAACAGTACTGCCATGAAATACTGACTAGGGATTTAATTATATTTTTAAAGTTATTTGTTGCCTCAATATTCTACTTGTAAAATACTCAAAAGAGCTGAGCATGAAGGTATAATCCATACAGATTTATTTCTTCTTTTTGGAACCACATGGTTTCCAGTTTTGCCAAGATACAGTGGCAGAATACTTGAAACCAAAATGTACACCACTTTGGATTTTAGTTGGTCATGTTTTTAAAAATGAAGGTTCAGTGTCATGCTGACCAATTAAAAGCTCAATAATGAGAAACATTAATCCTAAGTTCATTTTATTGTGCATTCTTTAGAGTTCCTGTAGTTCCATAAGTACCCTTAAAAATCTAGCAAATTATTCCCAGGAACTTAAGCTTTCTTATGCTAGTATTATAAATCATATATATGGTACTTTGGATCTGTTAACTGTCGCCACAGAAGTGATAAAGATCCATAATTTTGGCTGCAGCAATTGTATTATGAGAGCAGCAAATTCTGACGTGCAGTCCCACAGCTGTCAGATGCTTACTTTCTCCACTAGAAAACTGAGATTCTCTCCTGTCTGTTTGTGCTAACTTAGCTCACAACTCTGAACACATTTTTCACGTGGAGGCAGCACTTTCTCTCTTGGCTACTAATTAATGTCAAAACTACATAACACCTATGGAAATACTGGCCTCTGGGGAAGGAAATTCCCCAGAAGTTAATACATTCATGACTTGGGAACAAAGTCTGTGAATAAGAAAAGAAATTTCAGTTGCTGCTTTGGATTTGCATTAGTTTATGTGTATAATGTAGTGTATGAGCCTACTTGGTTATACTTCGGGATTTTTTAAGTTATTATTAAGTGACTTTTTAAAGTCACTTTGAGGAAAGGAAGAAATAAAAAATGAGTATTAGTTTTGAAATTATTGTACTAGTAGAAGAATATTTGACAGCTGTGTACTGTTGCATGTTCATGAAATTGCTTCTCTAAATGTCTTGTTTTTCAAATAAACAATTTAATGTGTTGAGTTTTTTGACAATTTGATTTTAAGTATTTTGAAATTATTGAATGTTGAAGTTGTGAATTATTAATGAAATTAAGATAGCTAATTGTTTTGTAATGGAATTCAACTGAAATCCAGTGTATGGAATTATACCATCCCAAGTATTTTGTGAACTCTTACAGTAATTAACTCTGAATTGTGTGGTTCCTTAATTTGCCAAAATAGAGTAGGAAGTAGGGCTTGGGTTTTTAACGAGGGCAAGTAGCTGACGAAACCTGCAAATCTGCATTGTCTTATTTGACAAGTGAGTTCTTGTGCTTAAACTGCAAGCGTGTATTTTTAGATGTGAACCCCATCCAGCTTGCCACTAGTCTGAAAATTTTGATTATACTGGTATCAGATTCCGTGCACTTTTAAATGTTACTGAGCTGTGACCATCCATTTCATTATACAATCAGCACATTACTTAAATGTCAAAGCAGCTTAAAACTCCTGTAAGTGGGCAGGTAAAAATGTAAAGGTCTAATGGTGGCAAAATTACCCTAAATTCTTGTTCAGTTACTCTTGCAGAATGCATACTTCAGGAAATGTTCTATATAAATGTTGCCATCAGTCACGGGAGCAATAGCTATTTCTTTCTTTATCGTCAGTACTTTAACTGTGTAATTTATATTCTTTCAACTTTGTTGTACAACAACATTAATCTTACTTTTTAACTGTTGTGTTAGAAAACAACACACAAACAAGTAGCTACTGCTTCTGGGTATTTTGTGTTAGTTTACATTATGGTGAAGTAGATGCACGACTTGTGTATGTATAGATAAGCCAACAATTTTCTGTGTATTATGGGGACTAGCAAAATCTACATCACAAATTTTGACACATTACAGCTGAAGGAAGAGGAACAGCGTGCAAGACAAGATACATTCTTCAAGGAAAGATGCTTGTCCAGCGGTTTGCTTCATGTGATTGAACTGAGCCTGTAAGGATTCATGGATAAAATGAACAGGAATAGATCTGAATAAAGCAAATCTGCATACATGGTAACCAGTAGCTCTTTTACTTTTTTATGTTGCTTAACTGTTTTATTTGAGGGAAACCTGTGTGATTTAAACCTTATAGCTTTTGCAACTTTATTCCTGGTTATATACATTTGGCAATTATAATGTGCAAGCAATTGGAAAAAGTCAAGTAAATGCTTGTTTTTATAGTAGTTTGTTCATGTTAAACTGTTCATATGATAATGTCTGTACACAGCACCACTGATTACAGTAGATGTAGTGTTGTAATAAACTGTTTAATGGGGCTGATGTGTAAAGCTGTTCAAGTTATTTGATGTTTACACCTCAGGGAAAGTCTTGTGTTCAGCAATATTTAAAGATAATGTTACAATGAAAACATTGATGCTGTCTTCAAAAACATTGCAATAGTTTTTGCATATGCCTCAACCTAATCTTGCATTCAGCGAGTTAAACGTACTAATGTTGCGCTCTCACACTCAATTTTGATATGAAAATAGGTGGTTACATAAAACCTTTAATGCTATTTTGCTTTCTAGCAGTGTTTACCTAGGTGGCTTGTGAATTTGCTAATTGACACATAAAACTGTAAAAACTGCAGCTCTGTGTGGTCAGTTGTTTTGAGGAGAGATGGTCCCAGGTCTGTGATTTTTAGCACACTGAAAATTTTCTCTCGTACAGCCTTGATCCTGATTGACACTACAATTAATAGAAACTTAAACTGTTCATATGAACTTGAACTGCCCATCATAAGGGGTAGAATGGTTAGGTTTAAAAAAAAAAACAAAACAAAACCCTGCAGTTGTTTACAGTTTTATAGTAATAGTGCTTGTGTGTGTTCCCTCTCTATCCCCAAGGCCGTAGCAGTCTGTACATAGTTGTATATTAGAAATGTGCCAGAAGAAACAAGATGTTACCATTTTTATGACTTTATGGGTTTGGTATTTTCTTAGTACTTTGGGGTTTATTCACACATGCATATAAAAGAGAAGGTACACTTGTATGTCCTTGTTCACCAATGGGCAATATTTAAATGTCTTAGCCAAAAATGGCGCTGATTAAATTTGTCAGATGAGGTTTTGTAAATTTACCTAAAAACAAACTAATGGAGTGAAAGTTGGCTTCAAATTCAAGGATTTGTTTTAAATTTCATCAAGTGTGAAATGCAAGTGAATAGAAAGTTCATATAAGTTACAAAAACTTAGTTTGGGCAGCCTTGTGCAAAGGCTCACTTTTAGTCTATTGTAAATTGTTGCATAATGGGCATACTCTTGGAGTTTTCATGTATTTAAATTACTGCACTTAATGTTTTAAGTTAAGTTTCAAGACCTCAGATGGCTTGAAGAGGCAACTCTAAGAAAACTCTTTGATTTCTTTTTTTTACCAATTTTGAAGATTTTATAGCCAACGTAAAATGTTACCCTGTTCAGGAAAGCACTTAAATCCATTTGGTTTTCCACAGCATATAAAGCATGTGCTTACATTCCATAGATTTCCAGGAATGTACACATATGCTTTAAGTATCTTACTTGCATACGTGAGTGATTTTTATGCTTTGAGTTGGGACCAGTAGCTTGTGCAGCTGTCAAAGTTTTGCATAAGTCTGAAATGCTCTGATATTTTTGGCACCTGCTATTCAACCAGTTTTCCTGCAGCCAGGTTGATTCTGTTGGACTTGGCTACAGCTTCAGACTCTCCCCCCACTTTTTTTTTTTTGAGTTTTTTTTTTCCCCTTAAATTGTGTACCTCAGTTCCCCATGCATGGGATCACTGGTGTTTATTGAACTATTTGCTACTGAGAAGATATGTGACGTGTTTGTTTAATCCTGTTTGAAAATGAAAACTGCCTTTAAAAATTTTGTAAACCTGAAAGTTGTATCAAGTCATGAATCACTTCCTGCTTTTTTTGTGAATAGGTGTTGGTTACAAACAGTACTGTTGTAACTTTTTTTTCTTTGCTTAAAAACACTGTTTACTACTGTGTGTAATAAGTTTAAGGAAGAAATAACCTGCCTGTAGCTGTTACATGGGGAATAGCTAATACTGGAAAGGCAGCAGGTAAGTAATGTTCCGTTGCATAGATATATTAAATTTTAAAATAAAAAAAGTAACTCTACAAGCATTTCATGCAGGAACTAATATTTTACTCCACATTGAAATAGATTTAAGGAGACTGTTGCCCTTTTTATATAGAGTGTAATTTCTCACTCACATGCAGATTTCCATTGCTGGCAATGGAAATAGCAGGGAGGGAATAGCAGGGGGTAAATAACCTAAGTTACACCGAATGATCATTGTGACTTGAGAGATGAGATCCCTGTATGCAGCCCATTATTTCTGCCTGTTCTCCAAATACTTAGTTTTAACTGATAAATGTACTGTGTTGCAATTTAGATAATACTCTTGTTATTGTGAGTTTCCTTTGTTAGATTTTTTCTTTTTATAACAAAAAGAAATGTACAGAAAAAATCCAAAGACACTGATAGACACCAAAAAGGAATATGCCTAGCGTACATCATGTATAACTGGATCTGTAGTAGAATTTTTACCGAGTTTTGGTTTATTAAATGTTCCTGGCAATTTCCAGTACGCGCTCAGGAAACGGCAGTTTGGAAAATTGCAGACTGGTGTTGATGCCATGATGGTTACCACTCTTCTCTTTGATACTCATTCAGTTCTATTTCATCTCCTTTTGCTGAAGGAAGGATGAAATAGTCTGTGAGGAAATACTTTATTTCTTTCAAATATTGATTTTATAAGTAAGATTGAAAATACTATCTTAAGACTGTGTCCTTTATCTTGAAAGACAAAATCAACAAGTAGTGACTTAGGGGTGGTGGTGCTTTAGCAACAGTTGTTGTTTTATTGGTGGTTTGTTTTTTAGAAGTAGAGGGTGGTTTTTTTTTTTAAAGTAAAATTTTTACTGGACTATATGTTTTGACAGGTCAAAAGTACTTCAGAAGAAGAACATAGCATTTTGGAAACTGTACAGTCTTTTTTTCCCTCATTCCCTTTTTGCTTTCTGTGCCAATAATTTTTGTTCTGATTACATTTTTAAAAATGTTTTTCAGAACTTAGAATTTTTATTTACAGTATGGCTTATAAGCTTGGATAGCTGTTGTTTTTGTGTTAAACAAGATATTTTTATTAAATTTAGACATTAGCGGTTTTTTTTAATGGACAGAGTGCATTCTGGTTGTGTTCCTTTGAAATTGGTGAGGCTTAGTTTTTCTAATTGTATTTTTTTACCTGATTGTTTAGTTGCATACACAAGCCCTTGTAAATGTTTTCCTAGTTGTATGTGGATAATTGAAGATTTAAATGTTGTATATACTTGTCATCTGTGTTTCTAGTAAAATACATGGCATTCTTTATAGAAATACTTAATTCCTGCTTTTCTTTTCTTATCCACTTGCTCTCTTGTGTAAAGGTTAAACAGACTTTGCTCCTATTTTTATTTATAGAATTTTATACATAGCCTGTTAAAGTTGTCTTTGGTTCTTGTATAAACTGAGATACAGCCTTAAATTTCCTAATACAATACTCACTAAGATACTGTCAATCATGTAGATTCAAATATAAAACATGCATGTTTAAGACTGGTACTCTTCAAAGATCCAAGACACTAAATTGCTTCTGCATTGAAATATAAGCCCTTCGAGATTTTAGGGAAGGAGAATGCAGGTCAATGTTCATATATGTTAAGAAATTTGAATCCTTTCTAAAATAACAATTTTGACATAGGAAAGAAGCAATGTGGATTCACTTAGTATTTAATTTGGTAATTGACTGCATAGGTCTTGAACATAGTCGTTGCAGCATGCTAATGAATCATGATGTTTATGCAGAAGTACTGTCTCTTGCAATTATGATGCCTTGCAAATAATGTTTCAGACTGGTTTGGGGTGGGTGGGCTGTTGAGGTGGTTTCCTGGTTTTGTAGTTGTTTCCCCTTCCTCCCCTTTATCCCCCATTAAGGTCTGACATCCTGTATATTTTTAGATTGGTTTCAGCTTTAGAGGATGAATTTACTAGGGAGCAGGGGAGCATAGGTTGTCAATGTCATGTTCTTGGGGGATGTGTCTTCCCCCATATTGGACAAAGTACAAGGAGGCTCCTCATTCTATTTGTATATGATACGCTTGTTAGTTCCTGAACCCTTTCTACAGCCCCAGTGATTGCAGTGGGTTCCGGGTTCTGGTATGACCTATGCCTGTGCTTAAATCTTTTAGAGCTTCTTTGGAAATACACTAGTTTTACTGAAGTCTATTGAAAATAGTGAACAATATACCTTTGATCCCAGTGGAATGGAGCATTTAAGTTGTAAAAATTCCCATCTATTTATACCACATAATGTGATTTTTACGTAGTTTCAGTATACACTTTGGAGTATATTCAACTAATAGACTTTGGCCTCATCCTCTTGTACACAGTATTTTGTAATAGAAAAATATTTTAAACTGTGCTTATTATTACATTATGAAACAGACATTCCTTGATCTTCAGATGTAAGAAAATGAGGAATGTGTGTGGTTTTATAAATACAAGTGATTGCAAATTCAGTTTCCTTACTACTGCAGTTGTCCTTTTTTAAAATAATAAAGAAAGGAAAAAAAAAGCCAAATGTTTTAAAGGTTAAATACATTCCTATTTGGTAAACCTTAACAGTTTTATGACTATTACCAGCACTGCTGACTTTTTAAACAAAAGGCTGTATTGTCTTCCTGTACCATTCCATTTCCTGGTTCCTGCTTTGCACAAGGATGTATGAGTGAACTATTCGAGAAATGGTTTGAAATACAGGAGGGGGATTGTCGAAGTTGGAGTGCAGAATTGCAATGCAAAGTGTAAGGAAATGGATGCCTGTCAGAATGCCTGACTCCAAAGGATTTTATATATTATATAATAAACAGTTTACTGATGCCGGCAGGCCAAAGAGTCTGTTGAATACTGGAGTTTTTGGAGACCTGTATTTCTCCACAAGGTAAGATGGTATCCTAGCAAATGTGGATTTTAATACATTTTCAGCAGAGGTACTTAATTAATCTGTAAGTTTAGGGATCATTTCATCTTTTTTAGATGTTATACTTGAAATATTGCACAACTTTTAGCTTTCATGGGTTTCTTTTTTTTCAGCCTTTAGGAGACTGTTAAGCAATTTGCTGTCCAACTTTTGTGTTGGTCTTAAACTGCAGTAGTAGTTTACCTTGTATTGAAGAAATAAAGACCATTTTTATATTAAAAATACTTTTTTGTCTGTCTTCATTTCAGCTTGTCTAATGTCTTTGCACTTCTCATTAATGTCAGTCTTTTCAAATTTTCAGACATTAAAACTGAGACTGTGGACATTCTAACAAAGTTATAGCTAGATTCTGTAGTGTAATTTCTGAATCTGGAAATAGTTGTATTCATTGTTCTTGTCTTTATCTGGTCTTTGCAGAGTTTACAATCAGTGAGAAGTGCTGCAGACTTTTTTTTTATGCCAATCTTTTTATTTCCTGTAAAACACAGTGGCCCACATGTAATGTGTTAACTGAAGGGGAAAAAAATAAGCATGTTGTGTAAAGCAGTTTTAGTCTCTTAAAATTACATTTTCAGAATCAAATATCGGTGTAGTAATGTTTGGAGCTGTGGGCTTGCTCTATAGGAAACATTAAAACACTGATGATAAAACTTTATTTTAAAATATTTTTATTTTAACCTGGTTTCTTGAGTTGATGAAATCTGGCGATTAATCATTGCAAAGCATGTGTGTGTTAAACACAGCAGTTGTAAAACAGCTGCATGGCAGGTTGAACTTGTCAGCTCATCTCATGCAAGCAATTGGTTTGGTACCAATGACAGTATCCATCCTCTGATGATTTAAAACTCCTTTTGGTACTGGGGTGTCATGGGCAAATGTTTTTGCTGTTAAAGCAAAGCTTTGTGTTACAGAAAACACACATCCTTATGTTGCAAACAAAAAGCCATTAGCACTGCCATACTGTGCCATCCTAGTGGCGAACTTTTCATAATTTCTAATACTTGTCAAAATTCATTTACTGTGGCACAAAATGAGCAATATTATACCATCTCAGATTAATGGTACTATTGCAGTGCTGTCGGCTCCAACTTTGGTCTGTGATGAGCCTCTAGCATTTGACAGTGGCAGGATTATGTGAGAACACTGGTTTTCATTTGTGGAAAAAAAAATTATCGCTTCAAAAAGAAGTCTGAAATGTAATCTGATTGCTGTGGAAGAACATAACACTCATGACTGTATTTAAACCTGATGAGCAGTTGTATGGGTCTCTGTAGAGGAAACCAAGTGCTCATTAGAAAATGAACCTGAATTTCTTTGGATAGTGCTCCAAATGTGCAATAATGGAAATAACATTCACTTACTCTAAAGGGCTCAGACATGGATTATTCAAAATAGCAAGCAAAAGGATGGCAAAGTCAACTTAACCACTGGGTTTACTGCACTGTGTCTGAATTTTTTAGCCACATGAGTGTGTGTTTTAGCATGGCTTCATTGACCAAGTGAAGGTTCAGATAGAGATTGAGGCAGTGTTGGGCTGCAGCTGCTGGGGCTTAGGGGACTGCAGGCTTCCTTCTGGGTCAAGAATACTGGGGAAAATCATTGTGAACTCTTGATTTTGAAAGTATTTTATTGCAGTTTTCCTCCAGGGTAGAGTGTTCAGCAGTTCCAGTTGCTGAGTGGGAGAGAAGTGTAAAGCATCCTCTCCCGCAAAACAAGTGATGTAGACTCTTAAGATAAATACAGTGAGGATTCAGTCATACATGGATGAATTTATTGTGGAGATGTTCAAGTATAGATCAACTAACCAGGATGCAAGACCATCAGTGTACGATTTGAAATGGTATTGGAGAATGAGGAAGGTAAGCACTTTGAGTATGAGCTTTGTCTTCTTCCACATAAGTTCCCTGGGGAAAACATTATCATTTGAGTTTGAGACAAGGAAATAATTTGATAATGCTTGTTAGGAAAACTTTCTTGCAAGAACCTTGCCTCCAGCTTTTTTCAGTGTCTTCTTTATAGCTGCTGAGGATTGAAGGCCCCAGAGTCTGAGGTGAGCTGGAGGGAGAGATCCTGCTGGAACCCAGGCTTCAGCAGATTATTGTCCTTGTTTGTTCCTCTCTCCAGTGCATAGCAACATGGAAGCTGGTACAGAAGCTTTCTCTGCCACTTCAGCTGCAGGCTAACTGGCCTCAGCAAAGAGATGTAACTCTTCCCATCTACCCTATCTCTGAGGGCTGCAAACAAGATAAAAATGGCAAAACTCAAAATTACCCACACCAGGATAAGCTGGTTCCTGAACATTGCTGTATTTAGCTGAGTAACATCACTGTTTGGCTCTTTCTACTGACTGTCAGTTTTTTGCGAGGTTTAGCAGGGGAACTTAAAATAGTCACTTCTCTGAGCCTTGTGTTCTTGTGCCAGCTGCACTTGAAGGGGGATACTGGACTGTAGGAACTGTTTCTGTGAGGGTTGCTCTGCAGATCTTGCGCACATCTGCTGTGGGTTTTGCAGCCCAGGCAGCAGGACAGCAGAGTCCCTGAGATGTCTTCACAGGAAGAAGAAGTCTTCCCTTCTGCTGCTGCACATGTTCTGAGCCAGCCTCACTGAAGGCTCTACTGAAGTTGCTCCTCTTAAAAAGCTAGCATTTTGCTTCGTTTTCTGTCAATACAGGAGTTACCGATCAGGGAGAGGCTTAAATTTTGGATATATGTCTCTGTGGAAATGAAAGATGTCCTAAGCACCCTCTGGGAAACAAGCATTGAGTAAGGAGGTGGAAGTGTTCTTTTTTGACCTTCCTCAGTTTAGACTGTGAAGAGATGCTCGGATTTGGAGTATTATAGTGCTTTTCTCTGCCTTTTAATTTCCGCCTGGTTCATATGGGAGTTTCATAATGCAGCAGTTTGTCCAGCGGAGATGGTAAACTGCAAAAGAGGAGCAGCAGACAGCAAATTAAATGATAAAATTGGCAGAGCAAAGTCTGTATGAAGCTGTGAAAGGTAAGCTTGTCCAGTGCAGGCTGATTAAAGGAAGACAATGTCTCTAGCTTAGGATCACAAAAGATACCTTTCTTACAGATATTACGTGAAATTCAGGTGCATGCACCTGAGTGCCTATACCTGAAATGTTACACTGTACCAAATCGTGACATGCTAGGCAAGGAAACACTGGTTTAATTATTTTGGGACCAGGACCTCTATTTTGCATTGGGAATTAGCTGAATCCCCTTGAGGGCCTGTAGCATCACACTCTAAGAAATAAAGTAGTCATCTGAGAAAGGAGTTTTGCCCTGTCAATCCCTGCATTTTCCCAAAGATAACCACCTAGCCAGCATAGCATATTTGCTACAGGAATGTAATCTGCACACTCAACACTTCTGAGAGTGGGTTTGGTGTACTCTAAAGTACTTAAAACATGACACTACTTGAATTTCTGAATGCATCTTGATCAACAACAGAGATTACTCCAGACACAGTGAAGAATTTAGTTGTGATTTGATGTTCACTCATGTTCTGCTCAGGAGACTTTGTTGTGCAATAGATGGACAGTTTAACTGGAACTGCAAGAGGAAGAAAATGTATGGCACATTTAATTTTTATCTATTTTACCTCTTGGAATATACAAAAGTAAGTGATTGCTTCTGAAAAATGTGAGTAAATGGCTGGAAATGGGAAGACAATAAGCCTGCTCTGTGTCCAGGAAAAGTAACTTGTTGGGAGAGATACAGGAAAGCCTTAGAACAGAAAGAGACCGAAGTGAGAGTGAGGTGGGAAATATATTTCCTTTCTTTGCCTGAAGATGAAAGGAGGTGAAAGGTGCCGAAGCGATGTGATGCAGTGGCAGCTGAGGAATGCAGCATGTTTATTTTCAAGGACGCTGTGAGCTGAGAGGTGCTGTGCAGTGTTTTTCACTCTGCTCTTTTTCTGCTCTTGAAGAGACACTGAAAAACAATTGCAGCCCAGTAGAAATAGAGATCTCTTTGCAGCAGATAGAAGATTGCTATACCTTTTAATTATCTGAATCTGTCTATGCATCTCTTCTGAACAATTTGCAGAAAATTGTTAGCACTTTATTTTCCATCAGACTGTTAGAAGTCTTGTAAATTTTGTGCCGTTTGTATAAATGGGAAGTAGAATTAATTTCTTTTCGTGCAGGGTTTCCCAGTTTTACAGAAAGGACCTAATGAAAACAGATAGTTTTAAAAATTACATATTGCTGAACATTTTTTCAAAACTACTTGAATCTACTTTTCACTGGCACCCATTGAGCAGATTTTTTTTTCTTTTTATCCCGTATATTAATGGTGACGTTAGACCTCTAGTTGTTCTATCACACAAGGGAAGGATATGTTCAAAATGGTGTAGATGTGCATGTGGAGCATAAAATGGCTCTTTCTGCCATCTAGTGGCATCAGAAAACCTCTCCATTCCTCTTTGCTTAATTCATAGTCCGATGAGTTACTGTATCTGCATTGTCAGCAGAACTAAGTGTGATAATCCTGAACTGTCCTAAATTTAAGAAGATAGCAGTCACTTCCCCCCAAAATAAACTCCACAAAATAAACAAGCTGTATTTTCTTTTCCTTGTCATGACACCTCATGAAAAAGCTCGTGCAAAAGCCTAGTGAATAAACCTTGGTTATTGCCTTATTTTCTGCATATTATTCTGAATGCCTTTTGAGCGCACTGCTCTTAAAATTCCTGTGTGTGTTTTCCTGCATAATACACTTTTAGTGAAAGAAATACTTTAATGCTCAGAAACCTTTCTTTGACATTATGAACACTGGAAAAAGGTCCTGTCCACACAGGCAGATAAAATGCTGCCCGTAGTGGAGTGCATCTCTAAAACCCTTCAGAAGACAGGTGGGTTCCCCTGTGGAACAGTCAGCACTCACCTCCAAAGGAGCAGCGAGCTCCATGGAGTTACTGCATTTAAGAATGGTTAAACTCTGATGCTTAGAACTGATTTCTGAGGCTTGCTGGTACCTACTTTCTCAGTTAGCCATCTACCTACTTTTGACAGGCAGCTATCCATGCCACCTTTTACAATCTGCAGACTGTGCTTCGCTTAAAAAATATATGGCTCTGCCTGGATGTGTTACAGCTCCACACTGGTGGGAGGGGATGAAAACAGAGACCATTCATGCCAAACAGGATCCTTATTCATGGGTCAAGTTGTAAGGGAGTTGGGCTCCCATCTCAAAATGTTAATTGGAACCCATATGTAATTAAAACTGCAGTTCTCACTTTTCTGAAAGGCATTTCTCCTGGAAACTTTGCAAGATGTAGTTTCACCGCCCCCACTTTCTCAAAGACCAGTAGTGTGAGGGTAATGAAATTGGTGAATGGTGTAGAATGGCCAACAGAACCCTGCAGAAGAAACTGTTGAAAATAATGTCTAAATTGTGTGATGGGTTCTTTTTTTTAATGCATGAAGTACTTTGAATGAAAAGGGTCAGAGAAGGGCAGTTTTATTAGCAGCTATAAAAAGCTATATTTTGAGCTTCTGTGTGTAAGTACTCCATAATGATTAAGGCTCTTCTGTGTGTAAGTACTCCATAATGATTAAGGCTATCTGCTGGCTGGCTTCCATCTCAGCAGAACTCCAGGAAAATTTTATTAGTGTTTCTTTCACAGTGGTAAACAGTATGATACCTCATAATTTTTTTTTTTTAAAGTGGAATCCCTACTGTGCACTCCTAATTTCAAGTTAGCCCCTGCCTGTTTCAGTTAGTTAAGTAATGTGTTGTATTTTAAAAGTAATTTTATGCCTTTTACTCAAAATTAATTTAGAAATACAGTTTTTTTTTTTTTTTTTAGTTAAAATTACAGCAATAGCTAGCTCAGATTTTTAACTGTGAGGGGCTTGGATATCTTACTGAAGCAGGCAAAGTTTCTAAAAATCCAAGTCTTTATTTAGGGAAAAAGTAGCAAGTTGTCAAAACTGCATTAGCACCAGAGTAAGTTGGTAGTCTGTTAAAACAAGCAGGGTTAATGAGAGAAATGGTGGTATACCATTCATTGCTGGAGGCTAGTTTCTCCACTTTTACTAAATGTTCTTCCATCCTGGTAACAACATTCAAGGCTATGAACATTTGGGTAATATATCCAGTAACAGTTCTTGTGGTGAGCAAATCTTTGTATGAGGTTTAAAAAAAAATGGATTTTTTTTTCATTCATCTATATCTGTCTTCTCTGTGATTAGCCATGCTTGTAGGTAAAACAGATTAGAAGTGGTGTGGGTGCCTTCTAGCCTTCCATACTTCATTGCAAGGCCACACAAGAAAGCAAGGTAGCAAGAAAGACTGGGAAATGCTGCCTGAGATAGGAAGCTCCATCCTGTCCTGGGGCAGCTAACTGCATCTTTTAACCTCTTTCATTATTTATCTTACAACATCATAAGGTCTCTCTGGGGTGTTTGCTTCCTACAGGAAGTCTGTCCTGCTCCTCCCATGCTCCAGGGGTTACAAATCAAAGTCACTGCCTGAATTTCTTCTTGGCTACATTATATTTAATTTTTGTGCTGATACTGCTCTCTATCTAGTTATATCCCTTCCCATTGTACTTAACCCCTTAAGGCATTCACAACAGCTAGTTAATAATTCTTCTGCCTTTATTTTGGCAAATTTGCTTAAGGAATCTCTGGCCTTCTGTAGGACATACAGTATTTGCACCCACTTGCCCTGTTCTTGCATATTTGTTTTTCTGTTAATTTTTCCTACAAAAGGAGATAATACACTCGATATTAAGACAAAATTTTTCCCTGTGAGGGTGGTGAGACACTAGAACAGGTTGTCCAGAGTTCTGGATGTCCCATCCCTGGAAGTGTTCGAGGCCAAGTTGGATGGAGCTCGGAGCAAATTGATCTAGTGGAAGGTGTCCTTGTCCATCGCAAGGGAGTTGGAACTAGGTGGTCTTTAAGGTTCCTCCCAACCCAAACCATTTTATTATATATTCCTTTAACAGAAAGAAGCACACTTTTCAAGATGGGGATCACAGCATTTCCTGCCGCTTTACCACAGTGAAAGCATAAAATAGGAGACAGCACAGTAGCACAGAGTACAGCAGGTATTCTGCCATCCAGGCACTGATTGTACTCATGTCTGCATACTCAAAATGCGCTCTGCTCATCACTAGTACAGTGGTGATGTTTGGTTACTGTCCTGCCTGTTCGTTACCATCACCTAGACATGCATCAGCCCATCCAAAGGACAACCCCAAACTGAAGCAAAGCTGCTTATTTTCCATACATGATTGAGCCTTTGTTACTGGTCTGACTGGTGCCTCCTAGGTCCTTACATGTAGTTCATTGCATCTTTATTTCTCTTTGAATCAGAGTTAGAACTGCCAGATTAGAAGGGAATGTGTAGTTGGGAATTTATCCATTAGCTTCAAGGCCAGATCTTCCTTTACTGATGATGATTCTTGCAGTGTTTCCTCTGTGTGTGAATATAGAATGGCCTTTGCTGTTCTCTCTCTCACATTCATTCAGGAGTGTTTTCAGTGCTTGGGGGGGTGGAAAGGGGATGCCCTTCTCAGCACAGGGGAGGTTGTCACACCTACAAAATAAAGGATGAAGCCCCAAAGGTTCATAGCATCAGGCTCTCTTAAGACACTCAGAAACTGTTTATTAGGCTTCTTTAAATCCACTGTAGGAGAGCAATAGACTGACTGGATGAGTGACAATAAACAAAGGCAGTTTCTTCTCTTCTGTTTTCCTTGCTGCACCCCAAAGAAAAGAACGAGAACGTGGTGTCTTCTATCCATTGTGAAGACCAAGAGAGGCTGGAAAATACTCTGGCTCCAGCCACCAGAGTGCATTGAAGCATCTGTGGGTAGTGAATGTAGTTACTTAGCTGTGACAAAAGCGTATTCTGAATAACACATTTCATGGTTTATAGAGTCAACCTGAACTGGGAGTAAAAGTAACACTTTCAAGTTTTCCTTCCTTTGGGATGTGTTGAGGTTATTTTTCAGCTCAAAAGGTAAAGTGCAACAACTACACAGAAGGTGTAAAAAATCAGTTAGTTCCCAGGGGACTATAGTTGACAATAGTTTTGGGGAGATTTGCCCATAAATATTCTCATTTTCAGTCAGTGCTCTGCTGGATAGTTTTACTTCAGCTTTCTGAGCTTTCACTAAAAGACAGACAAAACTTCCCTTTATATCGTTCTAAAAACTGTAACTTCCTAAGGAATAAAAATATCCTAAAATAATCAAAGCAGTGTTGTTTTTCAGAATTTCCTCACAGCCTGAAACAACAGATCTGAGGAGTGTGATATATTAAGTGATGGAGTTTTAACATGACGTTTAAAATATTAGTATTGCTAATTACTTTAAATGCTTGCTCTTTCAGTGAAACTTGCAGGCAGTGTGTTTACCCTGCTTTCTCACACTGAATTTTTATGGAAAATACTTATGGTTTCCAGGACCTTTAATTTAGTTTAGAGCAGCTGCACAACTATTAGTGTACTTGCCACTATTCCCCCCCTCCTTTTTAGTGACTTCCATAGGCATTTCCCTTCTGCTGTACGTATCTTGCCAGTGCATACTGTACCCTCACTGGGATTGCTTTTTTCAGGATGTTGCATTTAACCAGGCAGTGTGTTTGTCCATGGGAATGACACGCAATAAGATGGTGAACACCACCACATAGTAGCAAAGGCTGTGTTTGAAGAAAGTTAAAGTAAAAATATGAAAAGAAGAAAGAAGGTTTATCTAATTCCCTTCTCCGTTGTTTAAGTACTGCTGAGCTCAGACAGAGCAGGATGCGACCTGTGTGCAGAGGGCTGCGAGTGATGGCAGTGGCACAAGTGTGCGGGAGGTGCTGCATTTGTAGGACACGGGCACCCAAGAGAGGGACACCTGGGGGTGCTGGTGGGTGAGAACTTTGGCATGGCACGAGTGTGCGCTGGCAGCCCACAAGGCCGTGCCCTGGGCTGCATCACAGGCGGCGTGGCCAGCAGGCCAGGGAGGGGATGCTGCCCCCCTGCTCCGCTCCTGAGAGATTCCCCCTGGAATACTGCATCCAGCGCTGCGGTCCCCGGGTAAGGACGGGGACCTGCTGGAGCAAGGAAGGCCATGGACAGAGGGATGGAGCCTGTCTCCGATGAAGGCGTGCTGGCAGCTGGGGCTGTTCAGCCCCACGAAGGCTCTGGGGAGACCTTACGGCAGCTTTCCAGTACCTGGGGGCCTCGGAGAGAGCTGGGGAGGGACACTCTTACAGGGGAATGCGGTGACAGGAGAAGGGGCAATGGCTTTGAGCTGGCAGTGAGTCGATTTAAACAGGGTATCAGGCAGCAGTTGTTCTCTGTGAGAGCGGCGAGGCACCGGGGCGGGCT
>JAWWMO010000043.1:34434874-34459500 GCA_035047845.1 Dendrocincla fuliginosa
GCCGGGCCGAGCGCGCTGGTCCCGCTGGCTTTTGTTCAAGGGCGTCACCATCGTGAAGCCGATCGTGTACGGGAACGTGGCGCGGTACTTCGGGAAGAAGAGGGAGGAGGACGGGCACACGCACCAGTGGACGGTGTACGTGAAGCCGTACCGCAATGAGGTACCGCCCGGGAGCGGCGGGGAGGGCGGGCCGGCACGGGCGGGGGGACACACAGCCCGGGGGGACCGGGACGGGAAAGCGGGGGACACGCCGTGCTTCCTGAGCTTGTGGAGTAAGCTTTCCAGGGTAGGGGGAAGACTGGAGAGCATTCGTGCGGACAAAACACGGACAGACCTGTGTGCTGGTACTGACTTTTGGATTCACCACTGTGCTTTCCGTCTGTGGTCACAGTCAGAAGGAATAATAGGCATGTAGGTGGCTAAAGAGTAGCTTGGTGTGCCCTGTGAATAGTCAGAAATAACAGTGTTTCTGGTTTAGGACATGTCTGCCTATGTGAAGAAAATTCAATTCAAGTTGCATGAAAGCTACGGTAATCCTTTAAGAGGTAGGTTTTGCATTTCGGCATTTGTTCCAGTTTTTTTATTCCTTTTTTGTTCCACTGAAGCGTGATCACTGGTTTAACACTTCTGTGTTTCCTACTGCAGTTGTTACCAAACCACCGTATGAAATCACCGAAACAGGCTGGGGTGAATTCGAAATAATCATCAAGATATTTTTCATTGATCCAAACGAAAGACCTGTAAGTACATTGAATTTTGAACAACGCCTAAGTAATTAATTATGGTGGCCTGAAGCTTTGCTCTAGGATATTGCTGATCAAATGAAGTCCCATTGGCCATAGAAGTAATCGAGCCTGTTCTTGAAGAAAATGAATTTAATGATTGGCCACATTTTCCTGTTTCTGTGCTTTCCTACTGTCATTCATGACTTCTTTTGCTGCATTTGGCTTCTCTGACATTTACTATTACATGACTGCATGTTGCACCTTACTTGGTTTAAGCACGTGCTGAGGCTTTCTCTTCCATGTCACTTCCTATTTCTGGGATATTTTGGGTGTTTAACTTTTTTTTTTGTCTGTCGGATCAGAATCAGTCAAAAAGCAGTAAAGCTACTATATTAGCATTAGTCTCTGCCCTAAGAGAACCAGGTTGAGAAATTCCTGTAGTTGCATAAAGCACTGGGATTAATTTCCTTCTTCCCTTTCTGTGTTTTAGACATATCTTGTAGATTTGTATATCCAGGTGTAGGTAGGAAACTCGATTACCCTCTTTTAGGGGAAGGGGATGTTTATTTCTGAAGGACTGATTTACTTCTGTTGCATGAACTGCAGCAATCCTTTATCAATTTTTTGCTAAACGGGAGCAAAGTTAATTTTGTGTTTTTCTTGATTACATGACAATCGATAGAAAGGGCTTCCTGTGCTGTTGTGCTGTGTGTCCTCTACCCAGGCCATGGTCCAAATGGTTTGTGGTTCCTCAGGGCTGGACAGAGGGCTTCCATTCCTCTCTCCTCCCTGTCATGTTCAGTACAGTAATGGAAGAGTAACTTCATAAAGAGAGATTTCAGTGAAAAGCTATTCACAGCTGCCCTGGTGTTTCACAAGAAGGGATTATAAGGTCATGGAAAGTACTTTCTGATAAATGAATTGGGAGAGTCAGTTTGAATTAAATCACCTATTTGAAAATGTTTGAGAGAAGGTAGTATTAGTAGGTTTTATAGAACAGGCCTAAGCCACTTGCCCAGATGTTTTTGAAGTATCAAGAAGCCTTTGGCTAGTTGACACGTTTCAACAATTAATACTGAATTTAAGTAATTTTGCTGGAGCTACATGACATTTATTTTTGCATTCCTAAAAGATTTTTAAATCCTATACAACTGTTTTGTAGGAACAAATGCTACTTGTTGATACCTAGAACAAGATTTCTATTTCCCTACAACTGCCAAACTAATAAAATTCTGTTCTTGCATAGGTAACCTTATATCACTTGCTGAAGCTTTTTCAGTCAGATACGAATGCCATCCTGGGGAAGAAAACTGTAGTTTCTGAATTCTATGATGAAATGGTATGAACATTTTTAATGTAATCCTCCCTTTATTTTGAAGAGTATTAGTAATACCATGTATTTCTCTCCTTCATTAGATATTTCAAGATCCTACGGCAATGATGCAGCAGCTGTTAACAACATCTCGTCAACTAACACTAGGTGCTTATAAGCATGAAACAGAGTGTAAGTTGAAAATGAAAATATTTTAATTTTAGAAATAAACAATAGTTGGTTTTGTTTTTATTGCTTTTCCTGTGCTGTAAAAGTACAATGGATTTGGATGCTGATAAAAAGTGATATTTTTGCATTAAATTTAACTTCACCTTTTGCAAAGATATTAATACTTACTTGAAAACTTTTAAGGTTTTCTGATATGTAGGTATGGTATTAGGAATTGCTCAGTAGGAAGACTGACAGCATGATCTACACCTAGTCTGACATCTTTGAAATGAGTTAAAACAGAGAATAAATGAAGGCCACCCTGTGGTACGGTTCTGTTTAGCACTGCAAGCAAAGGTCATACTTGAAGCACTGAAATAAGAAGAGTTAGTGATGTTTAAGTCAAAGCAGCAGCCCTTTGGGAATAAAGAGTAGTGTCTGAAAGCTCTTCCTGTCTCTTTCCCTTCTAGTTCTTCAGCTGTAGGTAGTTTCGTAACATACTTCTTCAGTACAGCCTAATGATTTTTGTGTCGTTTTTATCTAGTTTGTCTCCAAATATAAACAAAAATATTAAGGGAATTAGAGAAATTAAAGATCCATTGATTCATAAATCAGTGCATTTACTGATGATTTCTGTTCTGATCTTCTGGATTTCATCCCTTACCTACTATCAGAAAACAGATGTAATATTTGTTGAACCCAAATCCTGCCTTGTTAATTACAAACTCTAATGCCATTGTAATCCAGCTCACCTGGCCTTGTGTTCATGTGACAACCAATGTTAAGTATATTTTGGACAGCAAATACCTAGAGTTAAAGAGAGGAGAGTGATTATGAGTTTGAAACTCTATAAAATTCGTGTTCTGACTTGCCTTATGTCTCCTTGGCTGTGTGGATGTGTGAGCTCCATGTACTTTCTACTTCCGTTTAGCCAGTCTTGAGGTGGATTTTTGTTACATTGCATGTTGTTATGGTTTTAATTTAGAAAATGTTTAATAGTACAATTCATAAAAGTCTTGTCCAAATTTAAACTTTTTTCACTTAAAATTCTTGTATGTTTCTCCTGAGAGTAGATAGAAACATTTAGTATGTTTTTGTTTGTATATTTCCTTAAAATGTGCTTGCTACTAAATCAGAAAAAATTTGCTACTGCCCACCATTATGTAATGTATTGGATATGAAGGGATCTCCATGGCCTTCATAGTTTTGTCCAAACACTTGTACATGAAAAAATAATAAAAAAAGATAATTGATGTCAGGGATTTGTAAAAGTAAAGGCAACACCACTAAAACATTTAGATATGCAAAATTAAACTCCAGTGAGACAAAGAGCAGAAGGTGGTTGCAGTACATGGAAAAGGAACCACAAAGTGGTGGGACTTAAAGGGACCTCTGGATGCCATCTTGTCCACCCCCTGCTCAAGCAGGGCCACCTGCAGCTGATTCCCGAGGACTGGGTCCAGATGGCTTCTAAATGTCTCCAGGGGCAGAGATTCCACATGGCCCCTTTGGACAACCTGTTCCAGCACTTGGTCACTCTCACAGTGAAAGTTTCTGGATGTTCAGAGGAACCTCCCAAGTTTCAGTTTGTGCCTGTGGCCTCAAGTGCTGTCACTAGACACCTCATATTCATAGTTCTCTGTAATTTCCCATTTGCTGTCACCCTGACAGGTTTTATTTACTCTTAAAAAAAACTGTGGAAAGTGATGTCATGAACTGTATGACTCCATCCACCAAACTGATGGGCTGAAGGCTGAATGAAGCCCCAAAACAAGCTTTTTAATTTTTTTTAAAATCCAGGTTTGTATTTCGATACCATTTTGATTACAATCATTGACTCTCTTAAGGCTAGCAGTAATAGACTTTTTTCAGACACATGCCATCCAAATTACTGTTTCAATTAAAAAAAAAAAATAACAACTTTCCATGGTACTTACAATATTTATTTTTCTTCATAACCACACAGTTGCAGATCTTGAAGTGAAAACCAGGGAAAAGCTGGAAGCTGCCAAAAAGAAGACTAGTTTTGAAATTGCTGAGCTTAAAGAAAGACTAAAAGCAAGTCGTGAAACCATCAACTGTTTAAAGAGTGAAATCAGAAAACTTGAAGAAGATGATCAGTCTAAAGACATGTGATGAGTATTGACTTGATAAAGAGCCTGTACTGAAAATGGGAAGACTTCAATCATGGAACTGTATGAGTTCAGTTCTGTAACAGACTATGAGAATTTCACCGGCAAGTGATTGAAGTGTGTGGCAATCAACTTCGTAAATGGAAGAGAAAAGAAAGAATGTATCCTTGGTTTATAGTTCAAATCTGTGGGTACTTCACAACTTACTTCAAGGAGAAGGGGTCTCAGAGACCAGACTACTTTTTTTTTTTTTTAAACTGCATTTGAGTTGTATATGAAAACTTTGTATTGTCTTCTATTAGTTCCATGTGATTTTACAAAATGCTGGTATTTACTTTTTTTACTTGTGGGTTTTTTTTCTACAGATTGTTTAGAGATGCAACTTTAGAGCTAAAAATAAAATATGCAGTTTTTTATTTAAATATTTTTTGTCTCCATCCAGCTGTGGAATTGTAAGGAACAATTGTAAATAGCATAGCCTGATTTAAGGCAGAGGTTGAAATACAATGGTATGCAAGTTGCTTAAGTCTGGTTACAGTGATTTCAGCGTGTCTGTTAACAGCACAGTGAAAACACTTCTGAAAACAGGATTAAATAACTTGTATATCTACAGGAAAGTTTCTAGCACCAAAGCTGCTTTAGCACATAAAAGTGTATCAACTCTCTAAGCTGTGCATGGAAGCAGGAGGTTTTTCCAGTCCTGATTTGTTGGAGTTTGTTTAATGCTTGCACTATGATCACTTTCTCATTGTCTCTGCGCCTTCTTCCTTCTACCACTCTTCGTCTGCTCGAGTGTGGGTCCCTCCCACAGAAGACAGTCCTCCATGAACTTCTCCAACATCAGTCCTTCCTATGGGCTACAGCTCTTCAGGTACTGCTCCAGTGTGGGTCCTGCCAGCAAACCTGATCCAGCATGGGCTCGTCCCCCCACAGGGGTACAGTTCCTGACAGGACCCTGCTCCAGTGTGGGCTTCCCACAGGGTCAGGATGAGGTCCTCCACAGCCCACAGGTAAATTGCTCCTACATGGACATCCATGTGGTGCAGGGGAACAGCTGCCACACCATGGTCTTCACCACAGGCCACAGGGGAACCTCAGCTCAGCTGCCTGGAGCAGCTCCTCCCATTCCTACTTCACTGACCTCAGTGTCTGAACGAGTGTTCCTCTCACATACTCTTGCTTCTCTCCACTCCTGTTCCCCCCCAGCAGGTTTTTTTCCCCCTCTTCTTAAATCTCTTACCTCAGAAGCATTACCACTGTGGCTGATGGGCTTGGCCTTGGCCAGCAGCAGGTCTGTCCTGGACATGGGATGGGGAAGCTTTGGGCAGCTTCTCACAGAAGCCACCTCTGTAGCCCCCCTGCTATCGAAATCCTGCCATGCAAACCCAGTAGATATTTTTACATCACTCGCATGTGTTCCCCCTGAAAAATTATTACATGATCTTACCAGTGTTTTGAGAACAACATACTCATTTCTTCATATTTGAAAAAAGTGATGATTGGCTCTTACTATAGCTTGGTAAAGATTCAGAACTGAAACAGTTTCATTACTCAAAGTTGACTCTTTCATTAAGAATAGTTACTGTTAAAACTTGGCATACTTGGTTTATGGTATGGACACATAGGTAGGTTACGGAACAGCTGGTACCATATCCAAATTTTTCTGGCTAGCTAAAGTGGCTTGGTTTATTGATTCATCAGCCAATTTCCTCTTAAGCAGCAGTTGAAGAATGTGAGAATTTCAGTTCAATAGAATGCCATTTTCAGAGTTGTGCATTGAATATAAAGGCTTGCATGGGCCAAAGTATATTGTGCATGCTGAAACAAAAATGGTAATGGAAAGCACAATTTTAGTGATACTAGGTTCGTATGCAATGTTATTATCTTTGTATTCATCAGTTAAATTACTACTAACAAGGACTAACTCGGAATATTAAAGAGGTTCTGCAAGAACTGTGACTAACATGAACAGATCTGCTGAAACAGACTTGAACAGACAAAAAAGGAATAGAGATGTGCCTTTTGAATCCAACTTCTTTTGTAGGAGCCTAAAGTATTTTTGTTTATATCTTTAGCAACATCCAACAAACAGCCTTATATCGAACTTTACAGAAGTAATATTAGTAGCCATCAGCATTATAGACCAGTGATGCAATTTTTAGTGGTATTTTTTTCTCAGTTTTTCTTTCAAGTTTTTGTATTTCTTTTTCCTTTCCTTTGTACTGTCTGCAAAGATCACAGAAGCATCATTAGGGTCCTCTGTCAATAATAAGGCAACAAAATAGTCCGACCAGCTGTCTGTGCTGAGGACTTCCCATTGATAGACAACAGGGAAACTACCTCTTGCTTTACAAAGTTTCTTCTTACGTTCTATATTTTCATTAGAAAATGTTTTCTTTAGATGCTGAGAAAGCAGTTAAGCACTTTATTAGACCATAATTCTGGGAAAAGTTAATGAGAATTAATCATAGAACCACAGAGTCACAGAATATCCCGAGTTTGACGAGACTCACAAGGATCACTAAGTCCAACTCCTGGCCCTGCACAGATCACCTGAAGAACTGCATGGATCTCAACCTGATAGATATAGGTTATGGCTGGGCCTATGTGCTTGACTATAAAAGTTGTTGGTGCAAACACGAGAGGGTGTCTGTACACAGTAAGTTTACAGTAAGTGCTGACCTTCTAGTGCGTATCATTTTCAAAATTACTAGAACTTAGAGTGGGGTACCTAAGGACACAGTGGCACTTGACGTCCATTGCCTTGAAGAAAAAGAAAAACCCAAATGCTACATTCTGCTTTACTGCTGGCAGTTCTGCGAAGATGCGATTCCAGACAAATAGTTACGGTTTGTGCTTGCCAGGGCCTTAACTTAAATGCTAGCTATTTATATCACCGAGACTGACTTCAGGCTGTGGTTTCATTCTGAGTTAAAATTGTGAAACACAGATGTATTTAAATCTTGCTTTGCAAAGGAAGGGGAAAAAACTCACTGTGCTGTAGGTACACTTTGATACTGCTGAATCGCACAGTAATTTATTCTGTTTTGTGCACTAAAGCTTTAGGCTCCACTTGAATTAACCCTTTGGTAGGTAAAAAAACCCCAAAAGGTATATCTCAGATGTAAGCATGGTTTACATACTTACTGTTACAAATTTTACCAATGAGGAATGTTTACTTTAGGCATCAAATGTGCAAAACTACTCGTGTCATCGCTGTTTCCACTGCAGAGACTTTGGATGCTTTAGCTAAGACAAATTAATACTCATCACAGTAATTTCAGGCACTGACTGGTTACTCACTACCCAGGACTATATCACTAGACCTTTTCTTGCCCATTTCCATCTCGTACAATTTAGTGCTTTCCTTTGAGTTTGGCACACTGTAGTTTACAGTAAGACTGTGAAGTTGTGTAAGGCTGTTGCCCAGGAAGTTTCTCATGAAAAGTGCCATTGTCTGACAGGAGATGTGTAGATCCAGTTAAGTCAAAGATTTACTTGAGAATTTATGTAGTTAGTAGAGATGGGGCTAGAAGCAATAGTAACTCACCTTGTTTGTTTTCTTTCTAGACAGGTGCTG
This sequence comes from Dendrocincla fuliginosa, assembly GCA_035047845.1. Taxonomy (NCBI): domain Eukaryota; kingdom Metazoa; phylum Chordata; class Aves; order Passeriformes; family Dendrocolaptidae; genus Dendrocincla; species Dendrocincla fuliginosa. The sequence continues at coordinate 34,442,792 of JAWWMO010000043.1, forward strand.
GTAATAACACCAACCCTTTGCTGCTTGTGCATTTAATTAACACACATCAGTGTTTGTTTGCTTCTTAATGGGGATACAGATTTAAGAAAATTTCAGGTTGTTTTCAGACATAAGGTTGTTTTCCAAACACCAGGTGGCAGGTATGTCCAAAATATTCTCCAGTCTCAACAGCAGTTTAATTCCTGGGATTTTGGCAGATCTGTGATGTCTTTGATTGATCTCATTTGCTTTGAGACTTGGTGATCTGATTAGACAACTTGTATTTGTTTCTGTAGGGATGACCAAATTATCTCTTGCATGTTATGAAACCATTCAGCAGCCTTGTCAGCAAACTGAATGTGCTGTGTCAGGAAGCACAAAAAAAAGTGTGAAAGTTTGATAAACCATGTTTGTTCATTTGTCAAGGAAAGCAGCTTTCAAAATTCAAATCTTAGGGGTTGTTTTAGGTTTTGTATTTTTTTTCTTTTTCAGGCCAAGATTGTGTGACAATATGGATGTACAAAACATAATTTAAGCAGTCTACTGGATGGCATATTTTGCTTGCATTCAATTGTTTGCACCTCAATTGCACATCCAAAATAGTAGGATTTTCCACAAGTAAAAGTAATTAATCCTTTTAACTTGATAGAGGTAATAAGGTTCTTTGACTACTTACTGCTTAATTTTCCTGAATATAGCAGGGAAGAATAGCTTAAGGAAGGGAAAGAAAAGAGAATTAGGATGGTAGAAAAGAATAGCAACAATGAAAAATTCCTGTTATATATTTGGTTGGAATTTATTTAACATTCATTTATGGTATATTTATACTATTTCCATTTTAAAATGTTTTAAGCCAGAACATGAAATCAGTTTCTAGTGAAAGTCTTGCCTATGCAGTAGCTAATACACATCCAAAATGAAAATGTACATTTAGATTTTCATAGGAAAACCCTCAAGAATGCCAGGTGATTAGGCCATAAAAAGAATTTGTTAGCATTGCAATATGCAGTAGTTGTCCTACTATCCCCCTGATAATTACTATAACTTTTAAAGGGTTCATTTGTTAAAGAAGAGGCTGGTCCTTTTTATTCCCACTGTTGTGGAGTATTCCGTACTTCAGAGCAGAAACAAATTTTATCTGATCTACTACTGACTTCTGCTTTGCTCATACTTTCACCTGAAGTGATCAACAGCTTTTTTTCTTCAGTGTCTTAATTCCGCAACGTCTAGCAAATTTCACAGTTTCTTAAATCTACAAATCAGCCTTATTTTGAATAGCACATTTTATTTAACCTCTGACCTAGAATGTTAATAAAATGGTTTTATTTAACATGCTTCTAAGTTTCTCAGTGAAACATTGTTATCTTTACTCTTAAGATCAAAAAACAGGGCATGTGGCTAAGACAGTCTTCACCGGCTGCATTGATCAGACAGAACTGCACTTCAGTTTAAATGATTCCAAACAAAAGATCATAGAATCATTTCACAGTTAAATCACAGTTTCTAAGCTTGTATTTTAAGCACTAGCACGCTGGGTGAATAGAGTTGTTTAGAGCTGGCAAAACCCACAAGGTTTATGTCTCTTATGCACCTAATGAGGGTGACTACTTTTGGATTCAAAATTCTGAGAATGAATAGTGCTGCACCGCTGTATTGTTCCATGCACCAAGTGTGTTGAAAGTAGCAGGGCCAGCATGTGGCTCCTTTCTCCCTCTCTATGCTTATTGAGGCAAAAATTAATCCAGGTAATTTCTGTTTTAATCACTGTCCTGATTAGAGGGATAACTATGTCCCTCTTAAAGCTCCATTCAGGTCCTAGGCCACCTGAACTCTGAGTAGGTAATAGGGAGAATGCTGAGAAGTTAGGTTTGAGGAGCTTGCAGTTAACTTTTGGTGTTATTTCCTGGTGTCTGTATGGAAGTTTATGTAGTAGTGTAACCATTTACTTAGTAAGATGAATATTCCCAAGGAAAACTGAATGTGCATCACACACTTTTAGAAGTTCTTAACCATGAGATCATGGGAGCATTCCAGCGATGCAGCTCACTGTGGGCAGCAGTCAGCTTTTCAAGACTTCTCTAGGACTGGACAGGGAACAGGCAAAGGAAAACCATAACCTCAGTGATTAGGCCACTTGAAAAAACAAGTGGGGTGTGTTTTTTCAAGATTAATAAGGCCAACATCTCAGAAAAGGGTTACATCCTCAGTAAACAAAGTTACTAAATTAGAATTATTTTCCCATTACCTTCAGAAATTACACAACTTTTTAGTGATTGTAGAATAAATGGATATTTTGGACAAATTGGAACTGATTTTTTTCCTTGCTACAGATTAAGAACGTTTGCATGGTGAGGCAGGATAGAGGATTAAACTAGGCAGACTGAATTCCAGCACCCTACTACATAGTGTTTAAAGTGATCAAAGCATCCGCTGCTTTGCAAAGATTTGTGGTTGCTCTGAATCTTCCTTTTGTAGTCCTTATCAGCAACAGCCAGGAGTTGCAGTATTAGATGAGCATGGGCATTGCCCTGGGTTATGACAAAATATTGTGGGCAATATCAGAGGGAAAAAGTGATTTGATATGCACTCGACTGCCAGGCCTGCAAGTCACCATTTGGCTTCTCCTTTCAGGTAGGAGTTTGTGCTCTTTGAGAATCTCATCATTGATAAGTCTGGTAGTCCTGTGTCTCCACAGATTCATTCTACATTATTTAATAGCCAGCAGTCTACAATTTCAAATGGCAAACACAGTCTAGCTGATTTTAAAATAAACTGTGTTTTGAGTTTTGTGTATTTTTTATTAATAAAAAATTAGTCCTCGTGCAGTTGCTGACAATAGAGAAGATACATCTCTAAGACTGATTTATTTCTAGTATCCTTTTCTCCTCAAGAATAAAAGGCAGAAACAGAGAAATTACTTTTTTGGAACAGGCTGGCACAGTATGAGTATTTTAAAATGGAAAAACAGTAAAACTTTTCATGGATTCATTGAAAAGAGTTTCCTCATAGTTTAATCTGACCTCATATGGTACTAAATGCTAGCAAGTGCCCAGCCTCTGCATTTGGAGCTGGAAACGCTCAGTACTTCACTAAATAAACCTTCCTTTCAATCCTGGTGGAGTGAGTGGGTTTCCATAAGACCTCTGGTGAATGATGGTAATGAAGAAGCCACATTTTAACTGTAAAAGGGGTACTTAGTAAAGTTTTGTACTTGATAGTTAACACTACAGCATTCCTTTACAGCTAAGGCTTTTGGAAGTCTGAAAATACCCTATGCAGAAATTTAAACATACCCCTTCTTCCATTTGTCACCTAGCCATTGCTACTGCATGTGCTCTTATTGACTTTGCAGTAAAATTATTTTCTGGTAGCATATTTTGCACATTTGCCCAAAGATTTGGCCTTCATGTGTTCCATCACTCTCCTCAACTCTATGCTACAGCTCCTTCCCTACTCAACAAAGACTAGAGACAAATGATCTGTAAACCAAAAAGAACTTAAAATTTGTTTTTGCTGCTGCTCTTACTTCCCAAGGTTTATCTGAGACTGATGCTGTAGAGTGCAAGCCTCAGAGCTGTCTAGAGACAGTTGGTGTGACAACTCTGAATATATTTTATCATCTTAACAGCTGTCCACACTCAAGCATGTTGAACTTGGGTAGCGACCTACGTCACTTCTCTGTGGTCTTGTGTCAAATACCTCAAAAAACCAAAACCCGGTGGCTGAACCTCTATCATAGTGTCCCTTATACAAAAAATAAAATTTGCTGATCTACTGTATTTGATAACACTTTGTAAACTAATGCTAAATTGTTGATGTTTTGCACAGATGCTTGTTATCATTACAGCTTTATTTGGAATTTCTGTCTAAAAAAACCCCACCACCACATAAATCAACTCAGGTACTCTGGTTCATTCTGATCTATTTACTGCTCCGTAGTCATACCTGTTTTTTTGAGGACTGACTGTGGTTTACTCTGCTTGGATTAGAATTGCATCCAAACTAACTTCAGTAAAGACACTTTGTAATTGCAAAGCAGAACTGGATTTGAAATAACATTCTCATGATCAAAGATTCCAAGAAGCTTTTGTAGTAATTGGAGAATAACAACTATATAAAATGTGTTTGCTTCTCATATTTAAATGAAGCATAAAGATAAAATGCATGAGAGGCACATTAAATGAACACACAGATACTTAATCTGATAAGACCAAAGCAATTGAGTGGGATTTTAATTTAGGCATTTGACTGGCTTTAAAAAAAAAATGTTTTTGAAGTAATGCTGGCTTTTTTACATAATATCTGAGGGGTTTACTCAGTTGTGGATTGCTCCACTGGGCTATTCCCTTCACTGATGATATATTATTATTTATATTGCATCCTGAGAATACTGCACATGTAAAATGCACAGGCAGAGTTCCAGGCCTGAAGGCCTGCAATCCAAACAGGCAATATAGGATGGGTGGTGTAATAAATTGCAGTTCTTTACTTCAGCTGTAAGCAATGTCTTTCAGCTCTAAAATTATACCCTTCATCCACTTTGATCTGAAGAAGCACAGTACAGTTCTCATCCTGTGGCAACACAACTCATTGAGACGAGAGTGGACAAGTGAAGCAACTGCTGTCTACGAGTTTCACCATCTTTAACAAACTAGACTTATATAAAAAAATAGTATTCCAGGAAGTCACTTGCAATGGTTCTTATGATTTTAGAAAAGAAGAGATGGAAATTAGCAAAAATTTTCTGAAAATCTCATCTGTAGCAAAAAGGCTTTGATTTGAGGGTTGGAGTGGGCATGCAGTTGTTTGCTACAGAACTAAGTAGCCTTAAGAAGAAAGCTTAAGAATAAAAACTCTAAGGATCTTTACTTTGACCAAAATAAGCCCATTCCTGCTGGTTTTGAATGCAGAACCAAAAACCTAGATACTTCAGGCTGCTTCACAGCAGTTTGCACTGACCAGTGGGTCTTATTGAAGACCAGGATATACAGTCTGCCCTGAGCTCTGACACAAAGAGCAACTATTTGAACACCTCAGAAAAGGCCGAGAGTACAACAAAGAGAAGGAGAAAACCATGAAAGAGCATCCATGGTCCACAGTTACCAGTTTAGTTCTGTCACAAAGAAGCTCTCTGCCATGAGAGAATTGAAGCTGTCTTAGCAGTGGAATGAACTTCCCCACATCAGACTCATAAATGTCAACTTTTCTCACTTCATCTTGAAGGTCTGTTTCTTTGGGGTTCCTTAATGTAAACACAAGTCATTTGTAAAAAATGCTTCATTAAAGCAAAAACTGTTCTGTCATCTTTCCTTCCTCCCGCTAAGAAGCAATATGGAATAACAAATGCATTTGGGAAAAATCCCTCTCTATAACAGTTAGCTAGTCCCACTTAAATCAAGCTGCTTTGGGAAAAGTTCCACGAGCAGAACTTCCCTGATCTCCTTCCTTCAGACTCTTCCCCATACTTTTTTCTGCATGAGGGAATAATGTTGATAAATATTTTGATTTTGTCCCTAAATTAGCTTAAAATATATGCTATTATATGCTACTGACGGGAAATCTAATTATTTCTGCTTAAAATAATTGTTGCTTAAAGTATCATTACATTAACAAGTCTGCTTTTATTTCCCTTGTTTCAACCAATTATGTAGTTTGCTTCTCCTGGCTTTATGTGTGAATTCAGGCAGTGCTGAGAGTGAGCTGCAAAATGAGGCAGTGTAAAAGCAGTTTTACATTCCATTACCAATAATTCCGCTTTGCCATATTTCATCTTTTCTTTTTCTATGCCTCTTCTGAGGGAACATGCCCAAAGTTATCTCACAGACTTCTATGTTGGCTGTCTCAACTAACTTTAGAAGTAATTTTTTCAAGGGCTGGAGTGGTTGTGTCCTTCGGATGGCCAGTTACCATCACTTGGTGGTTTCTACCCACATGGTAATAAAGTTCTTGCTTTCCCGAAGAAGCCCATTCCTCATATACTGGGAAAAAATTTAAAACCCCCTGGCGTTTATGCTTTTCTTCTCTTAAAATGTCAGGTTATGATCAGTACTTCAGCAGCTTCATAAACTGAGCCTTCCCCCAAGCAGGGGTGAAATCCTTCAAGAGGAAGGTAGATGATATTTTTCACAGTCTTCCAATTTTCATCTGTCTGTATAAATTGCAATGCTCAGTTATCCACTCATGTCCAGATGTGATTTTGGAGTATGTGGGACAGGCACATGAATGAAGGAGAGCAAAGCCTGCTCTACCAGTGTTCAGAACAGCTGATCTTGCACTTTCTTTGACCACCGCTTTCACTAACAAATTATGATTAAGAGGCAGAAGAGTAATCCTGCCAGTGTGAGCGTGAGCTTGGGTTTTCTCTGCAGATTTACTGCTGAGTAGGCAGAGTTGTTTTGGATGACAGAAAGAGAGTGTATTTCTGTGTCTCACCATGACAATTTGTCTTCTCCAGAGAAGCTTTTATTTCTTGCATGAAGTAATGTATCCACTCCGGAGTAACTGCACAACACCACCATGAGTTCAGTTTACTTTACATTTTATATCAAAGTTCATATGAAGTAACGTATTTTATCTTTTGTACTCCAGATAGGAAAAACACTGGATTAAACCAAACACCATTGTATCTGATTTTGCTAAATCAGGTCTGTCATTGATAGGGGAAAAAATCCAGGTTGCAATTTTAAATGTTCCTTCAAATGTTCTTCCTGAGCTTACCAAAAGGCAATTTTCTAGAAAAAGTAAGGGTATCATTCTCATTGCACAGGACACAGTAACTAGTGTGTAAGATAAAGGAGTTTCAGAAAGGTAGATACATAACTCTGGTATGTAATATAGATTAAAATTTGACATTGAAAGCCATTTTCCAAAGACAATTCAGTTATTCTGCCAATCACGATGTCCCTTAGTTATGCAAATGACAATGTAGGGCAGTGATTATCTGCCTGTGACAATGCAGGATTTTCCAGTACTGCTAACTTACATTTTTGAGAAGGTACCTGCTGCCCCTACAGGCACCGTGTCCCCTCAGAATCATTTTAACAATCTTTGTGCATGGAAAAGAAGTTTATTTAAAGGTAATCCTGGAACCTGGAATGTTTAGTTCATTCATTCATTACAAGCATTCTGTAAGCTGATGGCAAAATACATACAGGAACAGTTGTTCTAGTAAAAGTTTGCACCCATTTTTCTTCCCTCACTGTCTCAGATCCCATATGTTGCCATGCTATCACCAGACTTTCTGCTACTGCCATTCTTTTCTTGACCGGAAACCATAGCAGGACATACTACTGCAAGGATAAAGCCCCAAGAAAAAAGCAGTATTATTTTTAACATTTTCTCTCTAGCAGTCACCATTCATAACTTATAACATATACTGTGAAAAGACTGAGAAAACGATTGATTTAAATCTCCCTTGATTTTTTGACTAATGGCAAAAACCCCACACACTGGTGCTTAATCATACTTTGCATCATGTACAAGCATGTAGTTTTCCATACAAATTCCATGAGGTGTTTAATCTGCTATTGCAAAAATACTTATTTGCATACAATCACACCCTGCTGTGGTTTTAAATGTTTTCTGAGAATACATTTTGAACCTATTATCTTAACCTCACTGCCTTTCTACCCACATACACACTAACAGACATGCAAACCCTTTAATTTTTATGCAGGCCTGACTGTAATTAAGTTGAAGTGCATTTGTTCTTTAAAACTACGGGACTCATCTTATTCCATAAGTATTGCTGGTGAATACCCTGTTGTTAAGTTGCTTAGCTGTTGCAGGGTCTTCAGCCTACAAATAAAAGTACTTATTACAGGAAAAAAGAGTGATGGGCAGCTGTGAGTGTTTCTGTAGTCTGAACTGTTTGTTCATGCCATGTGTGCCAGGTGCAGTCAGCCACAAATACCGCTATCTTATCTTTCAAAAATCTTAATCCAAGTACTAAGGACTGACCCTAGTTAGAGACATGAGGGTGAAGAACATCTCTACTGACTTTCTTGTTGGAGACAGTTTTGATATAGATGCAGAGAATATGTACTTATGCAATCACATCATGTGACATGGCAGAACAAGCTATGCCAGGTATCCTCTTCCCCATCATTTAGTGTCTGACAAATGAATTATATGTCATTTGTTTAAAGAAGACACTGGAAGTAAAAAACCAGAAACTGTGAGCATGGATGACAGTACCGTTTACTGAATCCTCCTATAGCTGCACTCCAACAATCAATTTTTCTTGCAATACATATTTTTACAAAGTATTTTAATGACTACTGTCAAGCCAGTAGACAGTACCATAGCTGACTCTTGCTTTCTTTATGCCAAATCCAAAGTGTCTTATCCCCACTATGTTCTTGCACTGAGTTTTAATATGTAATAGTTAACCCAGACCAAATATATTCCACTTCTGTCATCAATATGCCATAGGAAATAATGTTCAGTTAGGGCACGAGCACATGGTAAGAACCCATCTTAAAAAGCTAGAACCACACGGGTTGCAATGGGCCTCAGGAACCCACCTAGGACAGCCTACTGTTCAAAATGGGGCCAGTCAGTGGAGACTGCTCAGGATAATGTCTAGTCAAACTTTGAGTATCTCCCTGGAAAGAGGTCACTCCTTTCTGGGCAACTTATGATATTTGACCACCTTCATGATAGAAAGACAGAAAGAGAAAGAAAGACAGAAAGACTGAAAGAGAAAGAAAGAAATCTCTGTATCTAAGGAGAATTTACCATGCTTCAACATGTGTGCATTCCCTCTCAAGCTGCCACTGTGTACCTCTGAGAATAATCTGGCTTGGTTTTCCATGCAGACAAGAGCAGCAAGATCTTCCCTTAGCCACTTCCTTAAGGCTGAACCGTACCAGTTCTCTCAGTCTTCTCCAATACACCACTTTTCCAGTCCCCTGACCATCTTGGTGTCTCCTACACGAGCTGTGAAATGGCCATACTGTATCAGACACAAGTACCCCTAACTCTCTTATTCTGAATGTAATGACCAGGACCAAGCCAGGAAGAGAGTATAAACAACAGGTCAGGTATAGCACAATGCTTCTTAGTATATATTCAGTTTTCAGTAAATCATTGACTAGGCAAAACTAGAACCAAAGGCCACTGTATTGCATTCAATTTACTAGCTGCCAATGCACTACTTCCCTTTTGAGTTTATTTCCTTTTTGAAAGTAATTGACAGTTTTATATTTCACATTTCTGGAAGCAGTGAGCTTCATACTTTAGTTCTGCAGCATATGAAAGAAAGACTACCTTTTGGTTGTTTTAAACCTGCTCTCCATTATTTCTCCTGTATGCCCACTTACTACAAATAAGTGAATTTGTAGTTACTTACCTTCTTCCCTCCACAAGACACCATTTTATGTCATTCAATCATCTTCTCTCAGTTGCCAAGAATTGTCACTTTTGTGTTTTTCAAACAGAAGTCCTAGTGTTGGTGGTCATGTTTTAAACAGAAATAATTCTCTATGTTTTTTATTCTTTTCTACCTTTACCTTCTTTCTGACCTGGGAAACTAGAGTTTACCACTATTGACAAATTGTCATATTTTTTGCTCCATTCTTTCTTTCCTAATAATTCCTGGTATTTTTGAGTTGGAACTGCATTACACATAGAGACTCTAAGAACGCAATCTTCAGCAATAACAGCATATGCAGAACTGATCACTAGGCACATGTAATTAATATCGGTCTTGCTTGCATGCATTACTTTTTAGGTATTGAGACTGAATTTCCACTTCCAGTTTAACAGCCATGCTGATCAGCAGAACGAGATCCTTTTGGAACTCCTTGCTGTCAGCTTCATAGGGCACTACTGCACAGGATTTTGCATAAGCAGCAAACTGTGCTGCTTCCCTTACTCAGTCTCTTTCCAAGACCATTTCCAAGACTAGTATGCTAACTAGTGCAGGTCCCAGCATGAATCCCTGTGGGAGTCCAATCTAACTCTCCCACAGTGTAAAAAATGACTATTCATTGCTATCCCATTAACCCTTCTCTTTCAGCTAGTTACTAAATCACGAGACAGGCTTCCTTCCTAACCTGTGACAGTTAACGTTCTTTAGCAGCACTATCAGTGGACTGTGATAAAGGCTCTTTTGAAATTGCTACAATGAAGGTATCACCCTGGTTTATCAGTTTGTTGATTTCAGCAAAGAACTTCATAATTATGACAAAGCTTCTCTATCTACAAAACCCATGTTGATTTTTCCACAGTCTGACGTATTTGTCTGTATGCTGAAGCCTCACCCCAGCTCTGTCACTGATTTGCTTTTGTCACCTGAGACAAGTCTAGGTGACTACACCAATAAGAGGACTCAGATGCTCAAAATGAAAACCTGTGAGCCTTAAATTCAAAATGACTGGCTTAAAAATTCTCATCCACTTGCTTTCCATCTATGGAGCTGCCTACATTCCATAAATCCTTATTTCAGTAAGGTTCCTAAAACATCTCTGACCACTTTCACATGTACCTCTCAGCAGGCAAATTCTACTCCTGAAAGTCCAGCCCAGACAGTCAATAAAACTGTTTCAGTGGACTGGATTAATGAAGCTGTAATAAGGATATCATGGTTATAGCACACCCCAAGTGTGCGGGGAAAATGTTAACTTATAAGTTCACACACTGAGGAGGAAATGAAACCGAGGTCCCCTACATGCTGAAATTTGGGGGTTCTAATCACCAAACTATAGGAAAAGGACAGGGTGGTTTCTCCTAGTCTTAAATATGCACATCCTGTACGAAGGGGGACCCCTTGGGCATCTAACAAAAGAGTGCAAAGGCATGAATTCAAAGTGGAACAGGCAGCTCCTTCCAACTCCATCCTTAGTTTTGAGGATGTTGAGAGACACACTTTTAAGTTTTGCAGCTGTACTTGCCCGTGTGTTCTGCCTCTGCACTGAAACTCCTCTCATGTAGCTGTGTTGGCAAAATGGACTATTTGTCAGTGTCCTGGCTATGAACTCACAGTGTGGACTTAATTGAACATTCCCAAATTAGCACTGTTGTGGCTGAGGCAAAGGTTCATAGTCCACCTGCAAGTTTTCCAATAGCAGTCATAATACTGACTCGTAGGACACAACAGACACAAGGCCAGCATCCGACAAGACTCTTTAGCACTTGCCCCCAGTCACTGTGACTTCAGTCATATAAATGTCATTTCACAGTGAGAAGTTTAGCCAGCTCCTTTTTCAGAGGGGATCCCAAGTGATCCTGTTCCTCCACTTCCTTCTGCCATGCACTATACAGGAATCATGGACAGAAAACTAGTTGAGATGGATTTCACCCACCACCAAGGTTCTCACTATTAGCTGCCACAAATACTACCAGTGAAGTAGCAAGACCCTCCACAACCCCTCACTCCCTTGGACATAAAATGAAATGATTTTTCTTGTCTTGAAAAAAGAGCACAGAAAAAATACCGCTAATGAAGTATCAACCAACACAATGACAAATGCCCCAAGAATACCTAAGGAGTTATTCACTAAATGAATAAGGCAAAGGGCACTTGCTGCATGTACAGATGTAAAACAACCAGGGTATCCTGTGAGAGGTATCTATTCCATGACCTGAAGGCACAAGATAGAAAAATGGTAAGCTATGACAGCCTACTTAACTCTATCACACTTGGTGCCCACAGGGAGTCAAAACCACAGCTGCACAAGTTGCCTAATTTTTAAGTTTGCTATTGTGACAATGCTCTCTGGACACTGTTTTGTACATAGCACATAGTGAAGTGTGCACAGTTCTGAAGCCCTGAAACTCTGAAATACAAAGGGGTGAAGTAAGGTCACAGCAGCAATCTTCACTTGGAAAAAAATGCTTTTGTCAGCTGAAGTCAGATCTTGAATGTTACTGCAACACAATGTTTGTTTTTTTTTTTTTTTTTTTGCATTTAATTATATTTATGTGCCACTTGGTTATTACAGGCTAGTTGGAAATAGATGTGTGTACGTTCTACAGTCAACACATTGATGCTCCTCCAGGGAAACTACCAACAAGAAGTTACAGGAACTGCATGTGGCAGCCTTTGTTAGGAAAATGAACCCAACTCGATTTGTTTAAGTAGAACATTAATTTGTGAGAACTGAATGAGTATATATACTCCTGAGGCCCAAAAAACAGCTTCACTTGCAATGATGTTTTTCAGGCTTTGAATATTCAAATGGTAAAGGACCAAATATCTAGCACCTTAAAGAGTAAATTACATAGTACCTCAGACAGCAAGCTCAGTCTGAAATGAGGTCAGAAAAAGTATCTAAAATCACTGTAATACCTTTAAGAGTCTACTGACCAACTGTCACAACAAGTACCATGTCTTTTATAGAATATTCCTTAGAGCTCATGGATTCTTTAACCATGTCAGCGGTGCATTTGTACAAGGACAAGACAATCTATACAACTGAAGAAAACCAAATTACAATACACACAGCTATCTGAAGAATTCCTGAGTGACCAGGTCTGCTCGACTTTTTTTCTGGCTACCACAAGAATAAGAGGAGAAAGTCTGTCGTATTCCAGCAGTCATTTCAGGAAAAAAAGTCACTATGTGAATTAAAATGTCCAGCTGCAAAACATGTTTATTTACTACTGGATTTGAACATTTTTTTTACTTTTAACTGAAATCACAACTAACGATCACAGTACTCAATGAAGGAGCAAACTACTGGTTAAAATTATTAGCTCAATCTCGCACTTCCTTCTGAAAAAAAATACTACTAACTGTTCTGGGGAGGTGTGCTTTCTTAAGAAGTGCAGGATCAGGCCACAGGTAGCTGCTGTGTCATCCTTACTGTATGCAAGGGGTTTGTTTGGTTATGAAAACAAAAAAAATCTGATATACAAAGGGTTATTCTACTTATGCCACATGAGGGGACACAGAATGGAATGTGACTGGACTGGCACTTCTTTCTGTGATGAACTTCTTCCTGATGTCCAATCTGAATGTTCCCTGGTGCACCTTGAGGCCATCCACTCTTACCCTGTTTCAGGTTGCCTGGGGGAAGATCTGATCCCCACCTGGCTACAGCCTCCTTTCAGGTTGTTGTAGAGACTGATAATGTCACCCCTGAGCCTCCTTTTCTCTCCCTCTTTTCTGGATAAGCAACCCCAGCTCCCTCAGCCACACCTCATAGGAACTGTGCTCCAGACCCTTCACCAGCTTCATTGCCCTTCTTTGGACATGCTCCAGCAACTCAATGTCTCTCCTGTAGTGAGGGAAGGGCCCAAAACTGGACACAGGACTTGAGGTATGACCTCACCAGTGCCAAGTACAGGGGGGAAAACCTGCTGTTAAAATGTTGTATGTGATTTGGCTGTGCTCTTGCTTACAGAATTGAACACTACCTAAATGAACATACATGATAGGCAAAAACACTTGACCTGCAGAGTCTAAATTTCTTGATAAAATCCACCACAACATGTTGGTATCACCTTGTAAGACTCCAGTAACTGAAACAAGAGGGGTGGATGAACCAACACTGAAATACATGAGTTCAGTGCAATGAGAACTTCTGGAAATACAAGCTACAATATATCTGATGCAGTTCAATATTATGTCCTCTTCAAATACTAAAAAGCTTTCAAAAATATTTATATGACCTAATTTTTAAATAAAAAGAGGGAGTTAAACCCTGAAAATTTTCATTTGGGGTGAAAGTTTCACTATTAATAAAGGAGAAAATTCTAGAGAGTACTAAAATTTAACACCTTTAAAATGACCATTCAACTGGGTAAGCCAGTTGTGAATTAAGAGAATGATGAAATGTATAATTACAGTTGTTGCCTCAGAAAAGCCATGCTTTTAGCACACCTCGTAGCCAGTGTAAAAGACCATATAAAAAATGCTCAATCAAAGAAGCTGAAAAATTTAGTTACTAAAACAATAATTTTATAAATTTTAGCTATGCGCTAACCCATCTAATTTCTAAAAAGAGAGAATATGAACTCTAGTAAAACAGAGGAAGCCTTTGACTTCAAAGTTGATGTAAAGGAAGTTTCGCAAGATCTAACAGAACTGAAGATGCCATCAAAGGACTTCAAGCAATATAAGTTGATAATTTGCAAAAGTTTGTAAGCAGCTATGCAAGCTTTGAAAGACTAGTAATTGACGCAGCATCTGAACAGAGCTGCAATAGTGTCAGTTTGGGATGACAAAAATGATTGTAGTTATGTCATGGATCCAAAACATCTATGAAGTGAGAAAGAGAAGGGACAACAGTGTGACAGTTAGAAATTCTCAGCAGGAACGTGACACAGCAAGGTCTTAAGAAGCCAGAAAATCACCTGGAGAAAGATACCCAAGAGCACAAAGAACAGCAAAGTTCCAGTATCTAAATACTGAATTGTCTGTCAGTAAATCTGAGTGAGCTGGGTAAAGTAACACTCAGGTGACCAGTAAGGATGAGCAATTTCACATACGAACAAAACCAGCTCTTCACCTTTGATGAAGACATTGAACTTGACTGTCAAAGAGATGCTCTGCTGTCCAAATCTAATACAAATCCTGACATATAATTTAAGTGCAGCCATTCACATGAACTGGTGAAGGCACAGTGAGAGCTAGAGGAGGGAGAAAAGAAATCAGTGACCCACAAGCGACATGTTGAAACTTTGTTCCTTGCTCACCCAGACACTGCCAAGACTACAGAAAAATTGCAAGGTACAATACTTAGTCGAATGTGGACTCACAGGGTGAGATCAATAACTGAATCTGAACAGACTTTAAGGCCACTCCTGTGACCTGAAGGTCACAAGGAATCCTGCAGATATTTGTCTTAAGAGCAGCTTATTATTTTGCAGCCCATCGATGAATTACGTTTATGGGATATGAGCACAGGTACATTAGATGACAGAGTTTGCTACACCACCTCACCTATTACATGACTCAGCTATAGGAAAATCCCATTTGTTCTGCTTTATCCATGCAGCTCTCTGAGTGCTGACTCACAGGCACAGAAGCCAACAGCTACATTAGTACAAATGCTAAACCACAGTTGTGCTGCCTCAAAGGATCACAGAATCTGCTGAGTTGGAAGGAACTCACAAGGATCATCAAGTTCAGCTCCCGGCCCTGCACAGGACCATCCCAAGAGTTACACCATGTGCCTGAGAGTATCATCCAAACACTTCTTGAACTCCATAAAGCTTGGTGCTGTGACCACTTCCCTGGGGAGCCTGTTCCAGTGCCCAACCACCCTCTGGGTGAAGAACCTCTTTCTAATATCCAACCTAAACCTCCCCTGACACAACTCCAGGCCATTCCCTTGGGTTCTGTCACTGGTCACCAGAGAGAAGAGATCAGTGCCTGCCCCTCCTCTTCCTTTCACAAGGAAGTTGTAACTGCAATGAGGTCTCGTCTCAGTCTCCTCCAGGCTGAACAGACCAAGTGACCTCAGTTGCTGCTTCCTTCTAGATATTATCACCTTTCTAGCATGTACATCTGACAAAAATCTCTGCATGGACTTCAGCTTTTCCAACTCTCACAAAACCTACAGATTAAACGAATGTTGGGGTAGTGGAGTACTGCCATCCACTTGCTTTTAACACTTATGCTACAAAGCAGTAACTGTCCAGGGAAGGGAAAAAAGTGAGCAACTGTGAGAGCAAGGTTCTCCATCCTCCCTTCCATCAGATAACTGAAACACAGTCAAAACAGGAGTTGCACAACCCCTGAGAAAGTCAGATACATGGACAGACCTGTTCTGTGAAGCAATTTGGTGCAAGGCATTGATTGGCAAAGAGGTCAGAAGTTAGATCAAGGCCAAAGAAGCTGGGTAACGAGAGGGAACCATACGTAACATGATCTGAGACAAAGCTGAGAGTTGTGCAGGGTGCTGGCTGTTCTAACTGCGGGCAAAGTTTGTGCGTCGGGACAAGAGCTACACATCTCAGATTTACTGTCGATCCCGATGTCCTCTAGCCCGAGCGCTGTCAGACGTGCTGTTCTGTAAGCAGAGCGCAGGCACGGTGACAGGCAGGTAAGCCAACACGAAGCAGGTAAGCAGCACCAACAAACGTGTGGGGTTTTCCTGCACTACCAGGAGTGCTGAGCACCCCCCCCAAGCCTGCACGACACGCAGGTGCGGCACCTTCTCTCTCTATTCTTGTTTCCCACATGAATTCTGCCGTGTTTCTGTTTTCAATGCGCACAGAGCACACCTTCAGTCGCACCTAGTGCAGCCTGGCGAGCACGGCTGGAGCTCAGCTCCACAGTAACACCGGGGACACCGAGTACAGCACAGCTTACACGGAGACAAACCCAACCCAGCCACTGCCGTGCGCGCAACTACAGCAGCAATTCTGTTTTCTTTTAACCTGAGGAACCGGCGAGACCCGCTCCCCGCCGGCCCGGCCGCAGCCTGTGCCTGTCCCTGTCCTTGTGCCGCTGCCTCTGCCTGTCCCTGTCCTTGTGCCGCGGCCCGTGCCTGTCCCTGTCCTTGTGCCGCGGCCCGTGCCTGTCCCTGTCCTTGTGCCGCAGCCCGTGCCTGTGCCTGTCCCTGTCCGGGTCCCTGTCCCCGTTCCCGCTCCCACCCCCACCCCTGTCCCCTGTCCCCTCTCCCGTCCCCGTCCCCGTCCGTCCCGCCCCGCGGCCCGCCGGGCGCTGCCCCGGAAGGCGCCGGGCCTGCTCCGGAAGCGCAGCCGGGCAGGGTCCGGCCCAGAGCGCGGCCCTGTCGCTGCCGCGGTCGGAGGCGCCGCCGTGCCCCGGCCCGACG
>JAWWMO010000043.1:34460844-34495795 GCA_035047845.1 Dendrocincla fuliginosa
GGGCGGGCGCGCCGGGGGCTCGGACACAAAGGACGAGGCGCTGAGTGGTGCCCGCTGCGGCCGTGCTGGGGGCCAGTCTGTGGCGGGGAGCGGGCCCGGCCGCCTCCGCCGGGCGAGACCGCCGTGCCCCATCCCGAGTGACCTGTCAGGCGCTCGCACCTTCCCCCGGGTCAGCCGCGCCGGTCACATCCCTCCCCGCACAAGGGCCTCCGCTTTTCCGAGGTACAGAGCAAGCCCAGGGGCTTTAGAGGGCGAGCCCTGAGACGAATCGAGAGCTCTGTCGGGTCAGTGGGTTGGGACCAGCAGGCAGAGTCCGCCAGGGAAACGGGTCATCCAGGCTCTTCAAGGTGATGCTGTGTCTGTGAATGAAAGTGATACCTAGCTCACTGCCTCGTCATTTTAAACTTCCCGACATATCGCTACACGTGAATGTACCAGGGATAGATATGAAGAGTCGCAGAGGTCGAAAGGTGACTCAGTACTCGTTTGACTTGATTCTCCAACTCGAATTGATTGGGGTTTTTTTAACAAAAGCGTGTTTTCTTATCTTCCTGGACACTGCATCTTGTTCAAAGTTTGTGTATAAGATGTGATAGTCGTGATTAGAAATCATTAGGAATGTTGTTGGGCTGTGAGTTGAAAATAATACTGTTATTGCAATGAATACATCCTTTAGAAATCAGGGTTCATTTTAGTAAATGTTGAAAAGGTTGCCAACTATGGTTTGATATTAGTAATATTTTTAACAAGCGTTTTATTTGTGACTTTTTTGAATAGTCTTTGATTTTTTTTTAAAGTCCCAGTGACAAAGTGACATTTAGTGTAATGAGCAAAAATGTTCTCTGAATAAGTATTTAGCTTTCTTTTAGTGGTCTTAATGTTAGTTAGCACATTAGTTAGTTAGTTAGTTATTCCGTATAATGTTAGTTATTCCGTATCATGACTCTGTCATTAAATCTGCTATGTTAGCTCTGTAATATATTTATATTTAGTAAAATGAAACGTTACGTTTTTTAAGATTCCTTGCTCTGCAGATCCAATAAGCATCCTGTTTTCTTGTTAAAGTCAGCAGAACTGCTAGGAAAATTCATTGTTTTCCTTGGTTGGCAAGTGCATTTGAACAGCACGCCCACCTATGTCTGCTTGAAAAGAAACCTGTATCAGGTCAAGTCCAAAACCTGTTAGCTCCATTCCAAAGGGAAAGAAATTAGGAACTTTATTCCTTGACTGAGATTCCCTGAGTTTATTTACTTCTGTGTCAAGAATGCTTTGAAAATGCTTGTTGTGAAACAGCGCACCACCAGTTGTACGAATATCTGCTTAAAGGGTTTTCCAGGGTTTTGCTCGCTTTCCAGTTCAGTGTCTTGTCTCAAACGTTGGTGGTGAATTGTAGTCAAAATAATCTGTTCTCACTTCTGTATAATTTTTACAGGCAGAGTACTTTCAAACACTTCTTCATTATACAAGAAGTTTCTGTTAAAGAGAAGACCAGTTGTCTTAGATTGCTGCAATGGGCAAGCGGTAGTTTGTGGGAGAATCTGGCTTTGTGTGAAAATGAGAGTTTCATAAAGGAAAAACATACGGCACTGGGGAAGATGGGTTTGCAGATACATGCATCTGATTCTGCACTTCAGTTCTTGAACTGTAATCTTGATATGTCTTATCAGTTGAATTGGTATAATTATGTTTCTTTGTCAACTGGATGACCATAAACAGATGTATTAAGTTCCCATGGAAATAGTTCCCTGCTAAATCTAATGACCCAATAGTAAATTAGATGGCTTGGAAGTTAGCAAGATTATTGCTGACAGTCTGTACTCTTACTTAAGATAATTCGCTGTTAAAAAGTTAGCTTGAAGAGTAGCTACATCCATATTTATTAGGTGACTGATTCTGAATGCATTGAAATGAATTTTGTTCCCTTTGGTGACCACTGGGACTTGTAGTTTCAGCAAAACAACTTTTCAAATAATGGCTGAAATTCACTCCTAAGTAGACAGGTTTTTAGGATCCCTTTAGTCACCAGAACCATTGTTTACGTTGCTTGTAAATACTAAAATATGGTTAAGATAATACTTAACATGTCTGCAGTGGCTTTATTCTGTATGTGTTCTTCAAAAGCAAATATCTGAGTGATTTAATCAGTGATGTTTAAAAGAAGATCCAGTGAAACTATCATTAAGGCAGAGTAACTAATGTTCTGTCTTTGTTTTATTAAACATAAAGGGTGAAGTTGGCTAATGTAGTGAACTGGCCTCTCTTCCTGCAGCTTGTGCCCAAGTAGACTATGGCTGCCTAGGTTTCTGAAAAAATTGGAATAATCTTCATAACAAATTGATTAAAATAATCACATTCAGATGTGCAGGCAAGTTTAGATTTAAAATGAGTGGATTTCCACAGCATCACAAGCTAATCAAAATTGGACCTCCCACCTTCCCAGCCTCTTTCCTTGTTTTCCTTCCTTGTGCGGGTAAGGGTTGCACTG
The DNA here is from genome assembly GCA_035047845.1 of Dendrocincla fuliginosa. Classification (NCBI taxonomy): domain Eukaryota; kingdom Metazoa; phylum Chordata; class Aves; order Passeriformes; family Dendrocolaptidae; genus Dendrocincla; species Dendrocincla fuliginosa. The sequence continues at coordinate 34,463,330 of JAWWMO010000043.1, forward strand.
GGAGCTGGTTCAGGAAGCTGAACTGGCTGAAAATGAGCACCTTTTTTCTTGGTAGAACTAATTTTCAGTTGACTCAACACCCTGAACTGACTCAGCGTGCAGTTGCATACCTGTCAGTGGCTGTGTGAGTGAAGAGGTGGGATCCCAGAGAGGAAGGGCAAGAGTGGTACTCCATAGGCCTGCATCTGTCAGGGCGATGTTGTGGGACTCCAGCCTGTGACCTACTCCTACTTTGCATCAGTGTACAGCTGGTGTAGACCAGCTCCACCATTGAAAAACATGGTCCTGTTTGCTTCCACCCTGCTCTGCTGCTTCCTCCTTTGTGCAGGCAAATACTTGTATGCTTATGTGGTGAGCCGGGCTGAGGATTGAACTGACCTGGGGGAGGGGCAGGGAGGGGAGGGTTCGGTTTGAGCTGGATCAGTTTGCTGCACAAACATTTGTGCTGGCTCAAAGATGGGGGTGGAAGCAAGCAGTAAGGGGAGCAGGGTGTGTCTGTTTCTTTTGGTGACAGTGACACATTATGCCAGTTTAAAGTATATTTGATACTGGCCTAATTCTGTGAGGTTAAGCTGGTACTGCATTGAGGGTTTGAAGACATCGTTTGGTTTTGGTTTAGGAGCATATTTTTGCATTTAAGACCCCTTAAACCACAGTAGTATGTGTGTGATTTCATTATGCACTTTGAAGGGATTTTGAGGGAAGAGTCTGGCCTTTTAGTAATTACTTAAAAAAATATTTTTATTTGGTACCTGTTGTTTCATTTAGAGGTACTTAATGGGAAAATATACTCATGTTTTTAACTGCTGTTCATCCATCAAATTACTGCAACAACTTTATTCACCATGTACATTGAGTTTTTAAGTTTGAAAGACTTAAATAAGAAAAGATAGTGATCAGACTGCCCACTGAGAGAAATGCAAGGTATTTTGCAGTAATTGGTAGATAAAGAAACAGAACAAATCTTTGAAAATTATGAGGCTGCCCGAAAACATACATTATAACTTCAGACAGTTTCTGGGGAGGCAGTCTGTGACTTCTCAAGTAACTATAAGGGTTAGTGGTTTTCAAAATCTGTCTTAAGGCTTTCAGCCTATCACAGAAGTTGTACTTAGTGTTTCAGGATATAGATAGGAACTGGTTTTTATCTACTCTTTCCCCCCCTAACATCTGTGAAAATTGTAGATACTGTGTTCCCCAGCCATTTGTCTAAATGCTAAGTGATCCTTTTCCAGAGAAGCTGTATGTTAGTATGTTTAGTCATAATCATCATTTAAATGGACAGTATTAGCTCAACCTGCCTTCACCGGTCAGTTACCTTGATTAATTTTTCCCAAAGTGGATTAGTGTGCTCTTGCATGATTCACTGTTTTAAGTCTGTATGGGTGGTAGTCTCCTTTGCTGGGTGGCGATGAGTAACTCTGGGCAGTAGCTACTGCTGGAAGAGATGACCTATCTGTAGCTCTTAAGTGACGTGTTCTGTAACAAGTGGTAATGGGTTTTATCTTTGTCTGCCACCGAATGACATAGTTTTTTAACAAAGGTATTTGAGAAGCTGTTGGCTGAAAAGTACTGCCCAGAGATGTGTAATTTCATGTAGTACATGCAGATAATACTTTGGTTGTGTATAAGCTGTAGAATAGCAGTTCTAATAGACTTTCAGTTTTATGCTCTTAAGCATCATCTTTCCTTGTTAACACTCCTGTGTCATCAGTGTTAGATGTGAAGATTCTTTTTGAACTGGTGGCAAACAGGTGTGTGGTGCTTTCTCATATAAGTATATATGCATATAAATGCATGTGTGTGTGTATCATGTGTTCTCCAACTATAGTGTACTTTTCAAAGCTTCCTCTTCACTGCATCTGGCAGGGTGGCAACAATCATGACAGTCAGTTTAGTTCACTCTTTATTGAGTTCCATCTTCCTGCAACCATGTCAATTCTCCAGAATTTGAGTTTTCCCCTCCAGCTTGAAATGGCAACAGAAATTTTTGTCCCTTTGCTTAAAAAAAGAAAGAACTAATAACTTATTTCTGATGTTTATACAATAAAAATCATTATTATTGCATGTTTGGGACTGACTATATGCATTCTTTTCTAATTAGTGGAAATGGCACTATGATTATTGACTGTTTCCTTCTCGTGTCTTAGAATACTTTGATTTTGTGTCTTACTTGTCCTTTTTCTAAGATGCTTCCACATCGATATGTGTGGTAATGAGATGTGCAGCTTCTTGTCACATGACTGATAGGTAATCTGTAATTGAGTTCCAGGATAATCCCTAAATTTTTGGCTGATTCTCAGTCAACAAAGTAATACTAGTGTCTGTGTGAGACAGTATGTTCCTCTGAATTATTGCAAGTAACACAATTTTGTTGCATATTGTTGCTATCATACCTGCCCGTGCTGGATGACCACCTTTATTTACTTCAGCTTCCAGAATCAGCCACAGTTACTAGACCTGCCACTTCTCACTGCACTGTTTTTTTGTTTCTGTATAAAGATTCAGGCTCAGTTTTGGCTGATAGAAACACCTCTCTGTTGGTATGTTTTTGAACCAGAATTAAAAAAAAAATCCCAAATACAGGTTTTAGGATTATTCTTTTTCTTTTCCTTATTTATGATAAATGTGTATCTTACGGCAAAGGCACTCAAGTATATCTTGCTATTCAGCTTTTTCTTGTAATGTGTCTGTTACTTTTCTGTTGGAGAAAATGTGAGTCAGAAATACTGTGTGAATTATCCGTGCTTTAGCAAAAGCTGTGAACTACAGGGCAGTTGGTGTATCTGAGATAGTGATAGTTTTCCTGTACTGTATGCCCAACTCAGGAGAGATTGGGGCACCTGTATTTCTAGTCTGAAGCACTGACTTCTTTCCCTTGGCTTTTCTTCATAGTGATTTTGGTCCTGGCAGGGTTGAGATGCTGCTGCTGCCATTCACACAGTGGTGACAGTTACCGTAAACCCCTTATCCATTACTGGGTGCTACTGACTCAGTGGTGAAAAGTTGCTTTACTTTCCTGCCTTTCCAAGGGTAAAATAAACTCTCTATTCCGTATGGCGGTACCTGGATTCCTGCTAGAATCCTGCTGGATTCTACCGCAAGATATAGATCTTTGATCTCTCACAGGAGCTGCAGTTAAAACTAGTGCGGTGGTATTTCCACTGTTGTCGCTGCTTCCAAAGAAGTTAAACTACATAATAGTTCCTATGCTCTGATTGGCACCTTGACACAAGTGAAACATTTGTCTTACAAGAAGATTTTCTTAAATGCTTTGCACAGGGATATTATTTCTTGTGTGCTAGTGTGACCGCTGGCACGATGGGGAGCTGGGGGCATTTCATTCTTACCATAATGTAGTTGGTGAATGTGATTGTAGTAGTAGTGCTTGTTTAGAATCATAGAGTATTTTGAGTTGGAAGGGACCCATTCTGTGAACATTGGGAAGATACTCATCAGCACAATACTAGATGTATTTCTGAGATTTAATGTCTTTATTTCACGGCTGGAGAGCTTACTGGTTTTGCCATGTCTTAGGACACTAGGGCATCTTTTTTTTCCCAAATGGAGATGTTGAAGCTGTTGCTTTAAAGGAGAAATTACCACTTTTTTTTAAATCCTGCAGAAATGCAAATTTAATTTATATATGAATTTGAAGTGAAAAATGAATGATCTAGTGCTGTGTTCAGTCTTGGTAGCAATGTAGCTTATGCTTAGCTTTTCTGAATGGACAGCAGTAGCTTTTTGCTTAGCAGCACAGCAGAGCAAAACAGAGCTGACTGTGCAGCAGTTATCCTTCAGACATGGCTAAATTTTTCAGTCTATTTATGAGTATCAACAAACACTTTGTGCATACTTTTGCCATGCGTTGAATGCTTCTATTTTCCGTTAATTTAGCTTAAAACTAGTAATGGAATTCCTGAGGTTTTGAAAGGAATAGCTCTTGGCAAGCCTAGCATTTTGAAACCAAAGGCAAATTAAGATACCAAGCAAACACAGGGAGGGCTACTTCTTCAGGGAAGTATGCTAAGATTCTTCTGACATTAGCATTTGTTGTAGTTTGGTTTTTTGATTGTTTTGCTCTTTTAATCTCTTTGAATTACTTATTTAAAGCACAGTTGTTACTTTTCTTTAAAAAAATCTTACTGGAACACAAGGGGAGTTTTTCCCCCCCTTGATGTCACTTAACAAGTTTAGCCTTTTTAGGCAACCATTACAAGTAGAGGTGTAATGCTACTTTCTTACTAGCTGCCTGTGTTTTTCAGTAACTCAAACACTAAAGCATGCAGTTAGAACACAAATTTTAGTTGAAATAAAATATTCTCTTGCCTTTAAATCTCCACAATAATTGTAATTGAAAGTAGTTTTTACTGTGCATCTCTCAGGTGGTACAATAATACAATTAAAAATTTTTTAGATTTTCAAAGTGTAGTTGGGCTTTTTGGAAAACATGACTAAGCTGCTTTATCTTTGTGGAAATAAGAAGACATACGGTGTAGGGAAACTTGCCTGGCTGTCACAGCCTTGAGTCTCTTCTGCATCTGTGGTACGGCTTGCTGCAAGCATCTTCCTTCTTTTGTACCCACTTCCCACTAATCCCAAGGGGTGCAGTATTCATAGGAATCTTGCATGCTATCTCCATTATTTACATTACTGTATTTCTTTGTAGAGTTTCATGGCTCTTTATGTGCCTTGATTTAGCCCTCCATTTCCTTGCAGTGTTTCTTATTATAATAATTTTGAATGTTTCAGAGCTCATTGTTTTCTTTCTCAAACTTAACTCATTTGCTCGACATTTTCAATGCTGCTGACAGTGGTATAATCCTTTCTCGCCCAGGAAGAGCAGTTGTTTGGGAGTAGCCCTCTCTTTTTCCTCTTCTCCTTGAGTCCATGGTCATGTTTTATTCATATCCTCCTTCTTCCTTGTCCAAGCAACATTTTCAAGACCACATTTTCTTTTTCAAGACCACATTTTCTTTTTCTGTCTTTGCAAATGAAGCTTCTGTCATCTGGAGTACTTCAAGTACCTTCTCCCTCTTCTCTTGATTTTCCCTATCTCTGCAATCTGTTCAAAATACAGCTGGTATGATGTTTCAGTAGTCTGAGTGCTAGTTTGCTCATCAGGCTAAAGCTTGCTCATTGTCTTTGAATTCAAAGACCCACATCTCATATTTCTGCATCATAGTCTTCTTGCTACTTTTGACGGTTAAATCCATCTTTTTTCCTCCCTCCATACCCCCTTTACTTATGTTTCATGTCATATCCTTCACTTTGATTTACAGAACTTTTGAGAATAACTGTATGCTACGTGTTAATACTGCTACAAGAGAAAATTATTTCTCGGGTATTAGATTATCCTGTTATCTCTTTGTTTATACAGATGAATTGCATTTTTATCTATCCAAGCTGACAGGGATGCATGTCACCTTTGGATTTTTTTTGATGGATACCTGTGAAATATATGTTGCTGTATATTTTTCAAATCTGGTTCGCTTGTCTGGTGACTATACTTTGTAAAGAGCACCAGGTAGCATGCTTTAAAGTCCATTGTGTGAGTACAGTGTCAGATTTTGTGGAATTCTATTATTCCATGTGATTTCAATTAGTATTTTTTTTCTGCATTTGGCAGGTTTCCTTGGTGAGGCAAATAAGATGTAATCTGCAACTTTTATTGAGATGATATACAAATTGAATTAAAGTGGCAATCAAAGTAAGTGCCGTGTCCTACACTTGACTTATTGCAGAAATAAGCTAATATTGACAGAGGTAATATTTTTTTTTTTTTAATAAGCAAAGCCAAGTGACTCAGATAATTCTTTTTGTGTCTCATGAAACTTTGGGTCACAAGGTTTTTGTAGCTTGTGTTTAGGATTTTGTTTGTGATTTTTTGGGGGGTTTTATTTTGGAGAAGGTTAAAGTTTTGAGGCTCCTTATTATTTGAATATTTTTTGGTTGGTAATACAATGGCAAAGTAAACCAGTAATTATGGCTAAAATAGGAAATTTTAACATACAGCTTGCTGTACCTGTCTCAGAAATGTTTTAGAATAATATAGTGAAGTCATTGTGAATCTCTTCTGCATCATGGCAGCTGCCTTTTGTTTCCTTCTCTTAAAATCTACTACATGGACTTTCATGCCTTGAAACTGGGAAATGCAGTATATGTGTTACTCATCCGTCTGTATGGCTATAAATGTAAAAGGTTTAGGGCAGTGGTAGTTAGTGTTAATTCTCTGAAGTGTACCAATGTTAATGCTAAAGGAAGCTGGATGTCTGTATAGTGTCTGTCTTTCTATACAGTGTTTGCTGCTAGGCTGGACAGTCTTAAATTTTTAAGTAATTGCCCCCTATTTTAAGGTTCCTAAAAGCCTTTAATTGGCAAATGTTTGAATGCTCTGTGTGAATATGAATGCCTGCTTTCTTATCTTTCTGATAGCTATCTCTTTCTTCATTTGCTGTACAAGTTTTGGGTGATGTTATTCAGTTCCTGGAAGAGCTTCCTCTTCATTTGCAGTTTTGCTAGGAAGGATACCATTATGGTAATCTTTGTTATTAAAAGGCATTTAGTTCAGACTTTTTAGATCTTAAACAGTAATGAGCAAGCTAATATTAAATACAGTATAATCCAATAAATTGTTCTCTAAACTTGAACTTTGTGGTATTTATTTAGTATTATTACAACAACGTTGTGGTGCCTGTATTTAGAGAAATCCTTAGTGATTCATGCCAGTTGGTCAGTCCTGCAGCTCCAGCGAGTGCTCCATTCCTAAAAATTGCTGGACTAGAAAAGAATGTATACAGGAAGGGAAAAAGGGAAGGTGCTAGACAAGGCTCAGACAAAGTATTTTATTTTTTTATATTGTCTTCCCTCCTCTTTTTTTTTCCTGGTAGAGACGTAGGTACAGGGCTTACATTCTCCCTCCCTAAGTTCCAGAACTTTCTCTGGTAACAGAGGTGGGCAGAGCATTTCCATGTTGTCCTGTGGCTTTTTAGTTCTAGAGGAATGTGTGTTTTGTCTCAGAGGTACAACACATAGCAGAAACTTAGATAGGCTTCTAGTTTCTGTAGGAGTCTTTAGGTTTAAGTGTACATTATGGCTGTTATTTTAAGATACTTCTGGCCACTTAGGGTCTTGAAATATTTCTACCAGTAAAGGGCAACAAAGTTCCCTTCGAGATCTGAAGTTCAAGTTATTTGTCTTGGATTTTCTCTGCCTACAGTGTTACGTGGATCATCTGACCTTCACAAATGTGTTTTCTTTCACTATGACTTTAGTCCATAAGTGTCAGTACGTTTGCTTAATAAATATTTATTTCTTTCTGCCTCAGAGTTTTTTATTCTGGTAAGTCCCTATAAACCAGTCCCATGGAGCACAACTTCATGTATGTCTACTGAATTTAAATTTACTTCTCTTGAAGAGTTTGTATTTTTATGTCAGCTGTAATATAGAATTCTATTTGTTAAATGGATGTAACTTAGAAGTTGTAAATGATGAGGTTTTAAAATAGTTTCCTATCAAAGGAAAAAATAGTTTAACGTTGCCAGTAGCCTGAAATTAGAACTGCTTTTCTGGAGGTTTGATTGTGCCAGTACCATATTGGTTTAGTATTTTTCTGTGAATTCTTCACTGCTGATGTTAAAATAAATCAATAATGCTTATTTATACTTAAACCGGAACCTATTCGGTTTCCCCCTGCCAAGGACATAAGCACTGTTCATTTGTGCTGGGGCTCAGCCTGAGGCAAGACGTGAATGTTTGCATCAGGGTTGAAATATTTGTTGAGTGTTACGGTTCACAAGTACAAGTGTGTAAAAAATTAATTGGCAAGCACTTTTATGTTCATGTCTTACCTCTGGTAGCTTCCTATATTCTTATCTATTGGTAAGTAAGTTGCAGGCCAACTTTGAGCAGCTCTTTATTTAGATCCTGGTTCATGTAAGATATTGCTTAGTATTTTGGCTTCTCATTGAATTATAGGCAACCAAATTTGGTGACACATGTGCGAAGAATAAGGTTCAACTTCTGCTTGTGTGAGTCAGTTTGAAATTTACTGGTTATAAGCTCTTCTTAGGAAGGATTATTTCTTTGTACTTTGGAGTAGGAAGAAGTCTGAAGAGAGGGAAACCAGTTCAGCTGAGGCATTGAGGACAGACTGAAGTACCTAATGATAAGTAGTGTACTCTAGCAAAAGCTCTTAATAAAATGATTACATGTTGCCTAATGTGAGCTACTTTATGCTAATAAGTAGAGTGATATTAATCAGTTGTTATGTGGTATGTCAGACTGCTCTTGCATTGATTATAAGATGACTGGTTGCAGTGATACTGTTGGATTGGTGCTGGTGGCTGACTTCTGAAGTGATCAGTGCATTAAGGGGGGTCCACTGGATTCTTACCAAGTGTCCTATTGTACATGTATTAGTGAGATTTTAAAGTAGTTAGACTTTAAATTTGTTCTGTATCAAATATTATTTCTCAAGTGTGCTATACCAGGGAAATGTAGCTTCAGAAAACCACCTGTGTTCTTGAGTTCCAACCAAACAAGGAAATACCACAGAAAAATGCTTGTGATGATGGAATAATAAAGTCTAGCAGTGGTGAACAGTAGAAGTGTTTTATGTAGTACTTTGAATAGTAAATATTGCAGTGTGACAGTGGTTTGTGAGAGATCTTGATTTACATTCATTGTGAAGACTTTCTGTGAATTAATTCCAATACTGAACACAATTTCACTGAAGTCACATCACTGATTACCTTTCAGTATGAATGGACTATTTTGAGATGGGGAGTTGTAGGAAATTTTGTTACTACGTAGGGGCATATAAAACTAGAAAACAGTAAGGGGATGTTGTCTTTGAAATACAAGTCTAGAGTTGTGAATGCAATTAAATGCAATTAAAATTGTCACCCAAAATTGCAATCAAAATGTTTGATGTTAAATTCTGTATGTTAAAAACTATTTGCCGAGTTACTGATAGGCTAATCCTAATAACAAACTTTAAACTTTCTTTGGGCTTCAAATCTGTATTTGTTAGTATGTTGCTTTTATGCTACTGCTGGGAATAAAACTGTTGCTAATGGAAATCCGGTAAAAATCTCAAATCTAGACGTTGAGGTTCCTTTCTTCTGTGCTGAAAGCTCCTCACGCTTTCTTTCCAAACCAACATATGGAGAAGAAGAAAATGCCTCTTTTTAAATAATGTGTCATTTAGAACTAGGAATTTTTGTGGGGGTTTTTGTTTTTTTTTTTTCTTCTAAATATTTTTTATTTTTATAGAAACACATTGTTACCAAGGCATGAATTTTTGTGCTGGTGCAGATGCACAGTGAGTAGATGATTCCCAATTCCTCTAAATATATTTTTAATTTGTTTGAACACACAGTTCTGCCCAGCTGCTGTACCTTTGGGTGAAGTGTTAACAGTGAAACTGAACGTCAGTAGGTTTGGGTTTTCTAAGTCAAAAACAGTGACAGCATATCTTGAGGCAAGTAGTGCACTTTTCTGCAGTTCATTTTGCACAATCGTCTTGCAAATGCGTGATTAAACTATTGGTAAATGAGTTTACAGTATGGCTTGTGTATTTTTTCGTTTGCTTTAAGAGGCCGTGATGGGAACTGCAGCAATTTAGCAGCGGATTTGTGAGTGGTTCAGTGTTTGTCTCCTGAATAAGGTCGGGATTTTGTAGGGGGGCTGGCACCTACTGAGGACAGTGAATTTATCGGCTGGCTTCTTGGTGATGGTGGTTGCTACTTCTCAGAACTTCATTTTATTTCCAAGAAAACTGTAAATGCTTCCCTATGAAGTGTGTGCATTCGTAGGCAGACCTTAGACTTGTGTCTGATGTAATTAATTATATCAGTGGTTTTTATTGTGCCCTGCATTTTTTCATGCAGATTTTAGCCATTATTTATACCTGGTTTACTACTTTTTTCTTTTTAACCAATAAAGCTACTAGGTGTGCTTTAACTAGGGTTATATTTCACTGTTGATGGCATAAATCTGTAGTAGTGACTTGGCAGAGATTTTAAACACTTGCAAATGTAATTATACTTCTGAAGAGTGTCCACCAAAGAAGATTCTCTAGGTAAACTCTCCAGTGAGTCATGCACAGTACCACACAAGTAGCAGACTGACTTCTGAGGATCCTGTGATTATGTCTTGTTCCCTAGGCTATCTGATGGCCATCAAGGAAGCCTAGATGAGTGAAAGAGCTCAGGTCTTGCTTCAGTCCAGAGTAAGTTACAAAAATGGCTAAAATTAACATACCCATACAAATTAGGCAGGGATAAGTGGTTTCTGTGATTTTGGGTGTCTTCCAGTGTATGCAAAGGGGTTGAAATAAATGAATTGGGTATCTGGGATTAAAATGCACTTTAAGTAGCATGATGATGGTTTCACACTGCTTCTGTAACTGCATCTAAACTTTCTTCAGTTTCGTTCTGTTTCTGTTATAGAAAATAATATAACTTTTGCAGATTTTGTTGTTGGATTGCAGTTTCTGTAACATACTCTTGTTGACTAATTCAGTTATTGCTGGATGTAATGTGTTGCTTTGACAGAAACTTTGTTTTGTTTACTTGTACAGGATGAGACACACTATTTTCATTTGCTTTTGAATTTTTATATTAGCTGCAAAAGTACAGAGAGAAAGAATAGGAGTCATGGTTTATCTTGGATATTCAGACTTGCTTTAGAACATTATTGCCAAAGGCCATTACGCTTAGTGATTATTATGTTTATGAAGTTGTTGTATTTTCTCAAACCACAATTCTTGTAAAAGGATAATTGAGTTAAAGCTTGGGCTATTCTTTGCAGATTCTGTGCCAGCGCCAAAATATTTTCAGACAATACGTAGCTATAATTTCAAAGATATCCTTTTAACTTGAAATACTAAGTAGTGTAGTAAGTTTTTAAAACATAATAAACTAGGGCAGTAGTAAGTTTAAAGTTAAAGCAAGTCACTTGTCTTGAACTGCCATTAGGAATCACATGTGAAATGTGCTACTTAATGTGAAGGCTTAACGTTTATGTTCTTGTTCTCAATTGTATGCTATCGATCTTTTGCATAGGGGAACAACAAAACCTGACGTTTGTAGCTTTTGTTGCTGAACACTTTAATGGTTGGGTTGAGCAAATCACAAACTTCCAAAGGGTTTCATGCTGTGTGTTTATATAATTTAATACTGAGTTGGATAATGCTTGAAGTGGAGTGGGTAAGGTTTTTGGTGTCTGTAATTGACATTTTTAAAAATCATATGAGTGACTTCTATCACTCAGTAGTAATAGCTTAACTGTCAGGAGCTTAATTTTGATTGGCACACTTAAGTGAAGTTCTGTGTTCTTAGTTTAAAGAAAATGCAAAATTAAGAGGACTTCTTTCAAAAACAAAATCTGTACTGGCTAAGTGGTCACTAATTCTGTTCCTCAACATTTAGGATCTTTTGAAGCTGTATTTGTGCAGAATTTTTGACACACTGCAGTGTAAATGGAAGTTAGAAATAACACTGTTAGAAGTTGTGAAATGCCAGCAAGCTTCTTGAATAAGTCTAGATTTAATGAGTCTTATCAATACCATTCTTGATGTTGCTACTGAGATACTGTGCTTTGTATGTATAAAACTCTTTTCCCAGCTTTTAAACAGATTTCAGTATTTTCTTGAAATTGCACTTTGCACACAATAACTGTAGCTTTATATGAACTTAGTTTTGCATAAAGTATGTTGAAAGAAAACAGTTTTCAGAGGCTACAGACTGGTTTCTTTTCCCTTAGGTGTTCTATAGGATTCTGCAGAAGTGACACACAGCTGATTTATTTTAGCAGATTCCTGTAGTATTTCCATATATTATAATGAAGCTGTATTTATGATCACTTTAAAATGGTCAAACTATGAGCTGTTGCAAAAAAAGAAGAGTACGATTTCTCCTTAGGCATTATGTTGCAGCCTTCCTTTCCCTGGCACTAGTCATTGTGTGGTCATTGGATCTGCACGAGCAGTGCTGTAGTCTGGATAGAACATAGCCAGGGCAGGAAGGACCATGTCTTTCAGCTGCAGTCACCTTTAGATCAGCTGAAGGCAACACAAAATAGGATTTTGAGGAAGAAAGGCAGTTAATTTAAAATATCCCACCTCACAGGGACTCTAATTTACAAAAGGAAAACTACTTGATGACCATACTCCTATTTTCTGTACATTGGAGGAAACAATATGTCCTTGCTATAAACGGAATTTGTATTATCTCAGAAACACAGGCTTGGTTTTGAAAAAGATGGGGGTTTTGTTAACTTTTGACTCCTATTATGTCAGTTCTAGTAGACATAATTCTAGTAGAGAAAATGAAATTTTTTAAAAATAATTATTTATTTTTTCCATTTTTGAGTTTCAGTGTCAACATATAAAGAAGAACAAGTTGAGTGGGACATAGGTATGTAAATATTAGTATTGAGTCGTTTGGACTTCTCTGTGATTTCACAACAGTAGTAAGAAATTATTTTAGGTTCGTTTTTTTCTTTCCCAGGGAAGCAAGCAGGGATTGGCAGTTTTAAAGTTTATGGAGTAGCCCAATATTTTGTCTTTAGTGAGTGTTACACAACTATTTGTTTACCAATATTCAGTGTTTTGGCTTTTTTTTTTTTTTTTAAAGTTGTACAGTCATCTCAGTTACTCCCTTTATGTAATTAATATCAAATGCTCTGGTTGAAGTACACAGATATTTCTCATAATGAAAATTATATATGAGTAGAATATATATAGAATTTCTTCTATATATGGGATTTTTGTTTACATCCTTCTCCCCGCCTCCCATTCATTCCTGTACCACAGATACTTAAATATGGCTACTGTGACACAATTAGTGTAATGTTTTTTAAAAGAAATTGTGGAAGAGAATATTTAAAAGAAACTCAAAACTTTTTAAAGTTTATCTTTAATCTTGAGTTTAAGGTTAAAACAGCTTTTACAATTCCAGCTGTTTTGAAAGCTGTCTGCCTGTAATGGCATAAACTTTGGCATAAACCATTGCCCCTGTTAACATGAGCATCTTCTTATGAGAGTAGAAAAAATATCATTTTCTTTTAACTTTAGTATTTCCTTTTCAGTATGAATACTTGTTGCTATCTACAAAATAATTGAGCTTTTGGTTATATGCTGCCTAGATTATTGTTATTCCTTTGGTGTGCAGAATAAATAAAAATGCAAAATTTTGGGGGATTTCTCCTTGCTGTTAAATTCAGAATGATGGGAAGATTACTACATGAAACTGAAATTCTTAATGTCGACTTGTAGCGTTACTGACTGTGAGGGGTGTTCTTAGACACAGCTCTTCACAGGGCTTCTTTTCTCTGTTCTCCGAAGAAACACCATATCTATTCCTATTGCAAGAAGACAGCAGAAACCCCAGATTTGTGAGGTTGCACTGAATCAGTAGGAACCTTGTGATGTTAATTAGATATTATTAACAGCATCTATTTGCTATTTCATACTACATCTCTTTTTCTGGATAGACGAAATAAGCAAGAACACTCCAGTGTTTTGAATTTGAAAGCATTAATTTCTGGTAATGGAAGATGTGGCTTTTAGGGAATGACTTGGAAAATACATTAAATTTTAATGGCATCATTTAATGGTTTATATTGTGTATATATGTCAATTTCTATGGGAAAACGTGCACAGAGTATGATACACATGCTTGTGCTATTGTTAATTTGTTTGACTGTTTTTACTGGTGGTTTGAGGGGGCCATTTGTTAATTCATTGTGAAATGATAATCTTGGTGTTAGTTCTCACAGATCTGTTACAGCTTTTTGAGAATACATGTTGATTTTTGTAGATAGGAGGATTTATCTAGCTAGCACAGCCAGCAGTAGCACTGGTGAGATGAAGGCACAGGCAGGCACTTGATGCCTTAAAGTTTCAAGAAATCTCAAAGACGCTATTCCTTTTTACGAAGTGAAGACCAATAACCTGCTTTGGAATTAGTAGAGCAAATGCTGAATTTGTGTATGGTGAGACCACATGTGAAATCTGTCCTGATGAAAACCAATCACAGTGGGTAACTGTGGGTTCTGGTGTGCAGTAAAGCTTTGGAAAGGAGTAACTACATGCTCAGGAACGCTGTGTCTGCATTACCATGCCAGTTGGTACAAACGATCATGCCCTTCTGCCAGTTTATTGTGTAGCTTTGGTAAAGATAGAACTTTTTGCGTTAGAGACAGTTAACTTGGATGATTTGGTGTATTTTGGGACTAGGTAATTAGTGGGAGTTTCAGTACAACTAATGAGCAAAGTTCTTTGAACCAGGCAAGCATACATGCCAATATCTAAAATTAGAAGTTTGTTGGGCCACTTCAGCAGATTGGTGAGATAATTTTTGTGCATTTGGTAGTAATAAGTCATATCATCCTAATGGCTACTTATTCATTAGAGTTCTCACTGATTATTTACAGAGTAATCAGTAGGGATTAGTGCTCAACTTCATTTGCCATGCAGTAAGTTTTTTGAAATGCTTGATGGGTACATATTCTCTTGACCCATCTTCTCTCTTTGCCACATCGACTTTCCATTGCATAGCCTTCATATTGTAAGGGAACGGTGAGAGGCTTTTCAACAAGGTACCTCATTTGCCTTTGTATGACCAAAGCTCTTAAAATAGTTACAGAAAATATTTTAATCTCACATAATTGAATCTCCTGTATATGGACCTTTGGCTTGCTGGTTGCATTTACTTTTAAGAATACAGTTTCAGTAGGAAAAGTAAATGACTTTTAGTACAGCATGTCTTGAGGATGTCTTTATTTTGAGGTCTTCCACCACTATTTTTAGTTTCCTTGTCTCTTGAACTATTGCAGAGAAAGGTTTTAAACATAAAAATAAAAAAGTGGATTTGTCGGCACTGTGCTGACTGTAAGGTGTAGCTGGATCTTCTTAGGAAGCTTTGTCTAAGTCAAATTCAGTGACAAAGTGTACACTTTCTCCTTTCCAAGCCTGTACCTGTCAGCTGTATGTTTGGTGTTTTTACAGTTGAGGGTTTGAAGGATCATAAGCAGTACAATATCAGGTAATACCTCTGTAAGTGTAGAACTGCACGTAAAAAAACCCTCATCACTTTTACTTGAATTAAGAGTGAAGAGCAAGGCACTTAAATTCCATAATAAGCATAACGGTGTTTTGACATAGTTGAAATGAGTCCGCTCATTGCCAGTTCTTGGAGAGAGAATATTTTCATTGCATGGGAACAGACAAAAGCAACAAGATAGCTGTGCCAAAAAAAGGGGATACCAGTTTAGACTGGTAGAGGTGTTCCTGCCAAGGAATTGTGGCTGGACTTAGAATTTTCCTGTCTGTTACAGTGTGTGTAATGGTCAGCTGAAATCTCTTGTGGTAGCTGCAGTGTAAATATTAGGGCAGGTATTACCAAACGTTTTTTAGAGTTTATAGTCTAAATGCGTAAGATAGGCATGCAAAAAAACCCACAACCCAACAAACACATATTATGTGACTGTAGGTTGACAGCAATGGTGGTAGGAATGGATATGAGCTGGGGATGAGCTAGAGATGAGCTGAACAAAGAAAACAGAATAAGAGACAGATAACTGAGATGAGGTGTGGTGACAGGAGAAGGTTCAAGGAAGTGAGATGGGAACTGTAACAGAAAGAAAATGTTGCCAGCATAGGAAAGACAGTTAATGAGTTTTACAGAGATTCTTCCCAGTGTCCTGGAAACCAAAAGTCCTGGCCTTACTTGCCTCTGGTCCTGGCCCCAGGGGTACTTGTCTGGCTTTATTTGACTAGCCATCTCCACTGGACGGAATAATTGCCAGTGAAGTGATTGTTACTGATCACCCTGCTGATTCACTAAACCCCAAAATTGGTACAAAAGGGTCAGTTGTTATTTTCAGCATATGTCCCAGCAGAGGTCTCTGTCATGGGAGGTGGAATGCTGTAGGAAAGACTGGAAAAAGTAATTACAGTAGGCAGAAAAGGAAGGAACAATGTGTTCAGTAATCATGCTTTACAAATCAGTTATCGTATAAAATTGTTACCTCAGCTGTGTGCTTCTGGAAAACCTCCTCTTATACGGTATGGTGAGGTTTTTCTCCTTTATTGAATAGGCGAAAGTCATTATTGAAGGTCTAGATCAGAAGTACCAGTTATATTAAGGAAACCTTAAAGTTTACACTTCAGACTTTGCAGATTCATTACACAGCAAACATTTTGATTTTTCTATCCAAAGATCCACATACCTTCAAACAGTTTCTGTTCATTGGTGTTATTTCCATGGTTTTATTCTTTAAGGTATTCAGTAATCACTTCTGTAATCTGTGTCAGTCTTGTATGTAATGTGTTCATATGCTAGAATGTGGTCCTTGTCAGGAATATATTTCAACACCAAGTTCAAAGGTAGTTTTTATTCTAAAACTGCTTCTGAAAATTTTCAAGGGAGTTGAAGGGAGCTGTTTATTCTTAATCATAAGTTGCTTAAGGCTAGCATGGATGAACCTAGCCTGACTCCTTTGTGTTCTGATTATGTACTACATCTCACCCGTTTATTGCAAGCAGTTAGCTTTCTATCTAATGATGTATTCCAGAAATCTTTCTGACCTTGATTTTGGATCTCTTCAAGACATCAAAGCTCCACCCATTTTCTTGTCAGCTTATTACAGACATCAATTACCACGTATTTATTCTGTGTTTAATTATTTGATGGTTTTTATATGTAATGGTTTTTAAAAGCTTTTCTTTTTTTTAATTCTCAGAGGTTCTATCAACTTATCTCATCTTGAAGTGGAAACATTTTTTTTCCATTTGACCAACGATTTTTCAGTGTAAATATTTATGTAACTTCTAAACCTAGAATTTTTTTGCTTGGGATAAAACAGCTCAGGTATTTGGCAATATTCCACATCTCATACAGAAGAATGCACCTCAAAAATCATTACTGCATTTCTTCACAAAATAAAATACAGGGGTCTTGGATGACATAGTGTTCAGAAGAAATTACTTTTAAATAACTTTTTTTTTTGATGATAATTAGTAAAAACCAGTCCTCTCTGCGGACAATGGTGGTTCAGTTTAGCTGGTTTCGAATTTTTGTATATTATTCCCTGGACTTTCCTAAGCAGTTGAAATGTGTTGTAGGGAGTAAGAAAATCCTGTAACTACATTATGGGAGTTTTAATATAAACAGTGGTAACAAGCAATTTTCCTTGCTTCAGAAAAACCTGTTAAAATGTATAGTTCACTGCAGAAATGCTAATAAGCTGGAGTAGCATAACATGACAAGGGAAATCAGTACGTTAGATG
The DNA here is from genome assembly GCA_035047845.1 of Dendrocincla fuliginosa. Classification (NCBI taxonomy): domain Eukaryota; kingdom Metazoa; phylum Chordata; class Aves; order Passeriformes; family Dendrocolaptidae; genus Dendrocincla; species Dendrocincla fuliginosa. Next base: position 34,480,629 of record JAWWMO010000043.1, read on the forward strand.
TTTTACTGCTTTGAATTTTCACTTAGAGAGTAAATCCAGAAGGGATTGAGTAAGTCATTTACCTGTTGGAATTGGTTTTTAACTTGCAATTATATGTACTTGAAGCCTAGTTTAAGATCTTGAATCATTTATAAATACTAAATTGAAAATACAAATTTGGATCTTGGAATTGAGCAAATTAGGATAGATTTTTGTTTTCTTTCCCTTCCTGTCTAAGTAAGTGCCAAACATTTCTAGAAAGTGAAACCTGAGATACCCACCTGAATTTTGGCTATGGGGTTTTCTTACTAGTTTTTGTTTGTATTCTATTTCTTAGTTGCAGCAAATTGTATTTTACATACATTTAGTATAGACATATTAGATGAAGGAGGAACATAAGTCTGTTTGCCTCTGGTCAGGTTGGGCTAAGGAAGCTGTGATCTGGGTATGGCTTGAAGTCCCAGATGATCCAAGCACGCACCAGTTGTAGCCCTGCTCCCTCCTGCACATCCCTGCATTCTCTCGGTTGTGCCATCTCTGCCAACTAGGGCAGCAGGAATGTAGCTCAGGAAGCTAACCTGCTTGAAACATAACCTTCCAAATACATACTTTCTACTGACCTTGCTCCATGAGGCAGCTCACTGTGAGGACTGATGACAGTCAGAGCTCACCTGGCCAGGAGTGTGTAGGTCTGACTGGTGTTACTGTGTAGCCTCCAGACACCAGGAGTGTGACCTTCTGAAAGGTGGCTGCGTATACTTCTAAGCAGCCGTGCTGTCCTTCTGCTCCTGCTCTGTGCACTGCCTGCCTGTCTCTCCACGTGGCTGCTGCATTACCCCTGCCTGGTTTAGGAAATCACTGCTCTCCTCTGCTCCCCTGGCACCCTTGCAGTTCTTCATTGCTTCCTGCAAAGTGTCACTTGGATCTGCAGGGGAGAGTAGGAGGAATGTGAGAGGGTCTCATTTTGAGACAATGTGGAGGGGCGGAGACCTTGGGCAGAAGTCTCTTCCCGTGCATTCAATACCTCTGGCTTCTCCAGTATAGAGAGAGACCAAATATACCCAGATTTAAGTGAAGAATAACTCTTTACCAAGAGCAATGCCAATAACAATACTGATAAAACTGGGTTCAACCAGTCGATGAGGAGAAACTTCCCAAGCCCCACCCACTGGACCAAACCAAGATGGTGGTTCAGCCTCCCCCACCCAGAAGAACACACATGGCCACAGGACAGAGACAAGATGGACACCCTTCCTTGTGGATCACCTCCCCACACCTGGAAAACCTCGCGGGAATGGTTGGAGAGTCAGTGATAGAATGAACTGCGGTACTAGTATAGGCAGTCGGGGCAGGGCTGTGGACCCTCCAGACCACTGGAATAACCTGCTAAACACCTGTTGGATCCAGTGATGAGACTTGGTTGTTGCAGTTTCAATTTTCATTGATCAAAATGGTGGTTGCAGTCTGGCTCTGTCAAGGTGGTGATAAGGAAAGTCCCATGAGATGAGGAAAGAAAACCCTGTGTTGAGTGAAGTCCAAGTGTGGTCTTTTATTGATCTTAGGCTAGGTGGGCATGCCCCTAGTATCTCCCCTAGGGTGGAGATTTCTACACTAGATGATGTAATACTGAATCAGAGAATATTTCAGGAGTCTTTGACACCTTCTAAGATGTGACAGCTACCTGTTATGTCAGCACAGGTGGATCCATTATGGTCCATCAGGAGAGATGAGTATCTTCACCCTACGTGTGAGTTGTCCCAGCGCTTCCCAGGAGGGGAGTTACCACAGCTGAGTCATTTCTGTAAGGACGAAGAAACACTACCCTGCCTGACAGAATTTTGCCTCTCTCCTTTTCTCGTTTGACACCCAGCTTGTAGCCTGAGGTGGCAGGTGTGCATGCTTTCAGCACTCCGTGGTTACTTTGCACATGGTCAGCTTGCACCTCGATTGTCTTGAGTCATCAGCATTCCAGTCTCTCACACTTGTGGATACATTCTTCTCCTAGGATAATAGTACCAGCGTTATCTTAATTTCTCCATTACAGTCCAAATTAGTTTGCATATTTAGGGAAAAGAGAAAAGAAAAGGTGGATACCAGAATTTTTGTGTAACCCAGGACAGAAGGTGAAATGAGCCTTGAGATTGGACTTCAGTTTGAGGAATGCTGGTTTAGGAGATGCAGTGGCTGACTTATGAACAGGGACCCTTCATAAATGAGACAACTTGTCTGCTTTAGCTGATAAAGCAGTTAATGTCAAGAATATTTCAGAGTTGGCAACTCATGTGGTGGTCTGCAGGGCTTTCAGAGCATCATTAGTACATTTTGTTTTAGTTTCTTGTTTCCAAGGCCTTTTTGAAGTTTAATAATAAAAAAATATAACAGAAGATCTCCTGTTTGTACCATATAAGCTGATGTACTCTACTAAATGGTAAATACAGAAGACAAACTATTTTTTAAAGAACACAGATTTAATGAGATATTGGAAGGATGCAAATACCAGTTTTCCAAGACACAAAAGCCACATATAAAAGCTTGGTATTCAGGTAAGGCCAGGTTCCTTACCAGGTATCCAAGTGCTAAGAACTTGCGGATAGTGAAGGAGGAACCAATGGATTGATGAGAAAAGGCACATATTGAGAATACATACTGAAATCATATGCATACGGTATTTATTTATTTATATAAAACACAGTGTCATGGTCTTAGTTTGGATAACATCTTACTTAATCTGCTTAACATTTCAGTAAGAAAGGCTCTGGCAGCTTTCCAGCGTTGCTTCTATTAGTGTATTAGAAGACTGTGTGCAAAACATGTCAAAAACAAAAGCAGAAGGTAACCTTTCCTAAAATGTTTGAATTAACAATGTTACAGAGATTAAAATATTACAAAATATAAAGTCAATGCCATTTACTTAATTACAAAATTTGGCACTTTGCTGGCTTTGAAAACTTGGCAAGACCTGTGGGCCTCAAGTTTTAGGAGGCATTTGTGGTTAAATATTGGAGAGCTGACTCACTATTTAAACAATTTCAAGCCAGGCTTCCTTTTCAAAGAATTAATCTAGATTCTCCTTTTTCGACCCTATTACTTGACTTCATTATTATAGCCTTCCACTTTGTTTTCCCATCTCCTTGCCTTTCTCCTTGATCCTGTATCCAAAAAGCTTTTCCATAGCACTGCTCTTAAAACTTCAGTCCCATTTCTGCTAGTTTATTGTTGTGTAAAAGTAATGCTTTCTGTGTATGCTATTCCTCGGAGAACATTTTAAAAGAGATTCAGAATTTCCAAGAATAAAATAATTTAGTAGTGCTTACTTGTTTAACCTAATGTTGTGGTTTGGAGTGTGATGTTCTGCTGTTTCTTTTAAAAGGATGTAGTTAATTTGGCAGACATTCACAGAAAACAATATGGTGGTGTGGATCTGGAGAAATTGTTTTACTAAGGAATTAAAAAATAGTTGCATGTGTGTAAGTTGTTTTAAAAATGATACCAAATAAAACAAAGTGTTGTTTCTCTGGAAGTTTAGAGTATGAGGATCATTTTTTGGAGAGTGATTAAAGAGTAGAACAAGGCGCGATGTCCCACATCCTCAGAAGGATTAATGGGGATGATGAAGCAAACAGCTTTCACACTCCTGTTCAAGATGCATGTTTATTAAAGACCTAGAGTCTTCAAAATGCGCTGAAGTGAAAATTTGAAACTCCATTTAGTGCTGTATATGTATATATGTGTGTACACGTGTTGAATAGAACAGTTGTACCAACCTAGTACTTGAATGAAATGTGTGATTACCGTTTGTATCAAATTTGGATAGGCCAAAACGCGGGGTACCACAGTTCAGGATAAGGGAATGCAGTTCTTAGAATGTCATGCTAGAGGAAGTGGAGAGGTATAGGATCAGTGTTACATAAATCAGTGTTAAATGTCACAAAATATTTAACGTTGGCACAGCCTTGCTGCCTGCCGCAGTTCTGTCTGTCTTAGCTGTTTGAGCTGGATTTTAGCATTCACTTCTACTGTAATTGGGGTGAATATAAGAGCTTTTCTGACAACGAGCATGCTTTTTTAAAGGAGTTACTGAGGGGCAGTGTTCCTACAAATGTTAAACTAACCTAAATTTGAGCATTTGGCTAAAGTAATCCCTTTCAAGAAGAACTGTAGACAGTTATTTTAATAGTAGCATACCATTTCAAAATTTTGCATAATGACTCTTCAAGATCAGTTGGTAGTCCTGAATTTAAACAAACAATAAAGCTCCTAATTTGCATTTTTAAAATGTTACATTTTAAAATTTTATTTCATATATAAAAATATCCAATATCATTTAATATAAGGCATGAAAGTCTGGTGGAGTGAAGGGAAGAAATAAGAAGTTGCTGTTCATTTTGATTCCAAATCTGCAGAAATATACACAGCGAAACACATTGAGTTGTGAGGTGATCTGAGTGTTAAAAAGGAGGAGTAAGAAAAGAAAAAGAAAACAAGCCTCCTGTGAGTTAGAGAAGCAGGCACTTGGCAGCAGCAGAAGGTGCCAGCAAAGGAATGCTGCTGAGAGGGCGACTTCTGGTGTGATCCTGCATCAGCCTCCTTGCTGCGTGTTCAAAGAGGCTGAGGCTCTGAAGGCAATGTGCCGAAACGGCAAGCTTGTGTGCTGAAGCTTGTGTGTGGTTGCAATAATTTTGTTTTCATTGGAGCCAGAAGGCTTTGCAGCTTAACTTGGGTTTTGCCACTTTTGTTTTTTGGTTTTTTTCCCCCTTTGGAAAGGGCTAAAGAAAGAAAAAGAGTGTATATTTATTACTGTGTTTTAATCATAAGTCTGACAACATGCTCATTTCATAAAAATCTTGAGGTAAAACTCCACCTGTTAGCATAAGCAAAGTTATAAACTAGATTCTGCAGCTTCACCTCTACCATTCATGGTTTGTTTTCCATAATTGCAGCCAGCGGCACCAAACTCTTTCTCAGCATGTTTAGTTTCTTCTTGGATCTCCTTCATTGTAATTTTTAACTCTGTAATGGTCGGCTAGTACTGCTGCTTTTTAATCCTTTGAGTACTTAGGGACCTTCAGTATTAATTTTCTTAGTAATTGTTGCAAAGTGGATGAAGGGCAGGGACTATGTCTGACTATGTTCAGTATGCTTTACTATTAAAATTCCTTCTCTAAACACATTCACTGTTTGAGGGTGAATTGCTGTTATGTTGTCATTTGTCAGACTGTGCAAGGCAAGGGCCTTCCAGGACACCTGAAAGAAGCTGAGTTGATTTGAACGATGGTGGCAGGCATGGGCAGGCAAGGAGAGTGTTTCACGCCCCTTTTACTGTATTTCTCGTGAGTTTCTTCCTGTTTTGCTGAACACTCATATCCCTTTAAACCCCCGTGTTTCTATGGTTGAACATTCTGGCTTTGGCACCTCTTATGTCTGTTCTGTCTCCAAACATCTTTGCTGATGTACAGATTTATTTTTTTTCCCCTCTGGAGTATTTATAAAGCAGCGAAGTCCTTTTTGTGACCATTGGGGAAATAAGGATCTTGGACCTGACCGCACTCCGTAATTACTAGTTCAGGGGATAAGCTTTATTTTGATGCTGCGTGTCTTATGTGCATGTGAGGTCTGGTATGTGAGAGTCCCGTGTTCCAGAAACCTAAGTTTTGTTTTCCAATTGAAAGAACTTGGCTTCATGGCAATGAAGATATGCTAGCCAAAATAAACAGAAGGTCAAAGTATGGGTTATTTTAAATCCTACTTAGGATACCAGGATTCTTAAATCATGTAGAATTTACCACCATGGATTACATCGCGACTGAAGACGCAGAATATGCCACATCAGATAAATAGGTTATCCATTTAATCCATTATATTATATTATATTATATTAGCCAGTTATGAAATGGGCAGTATTTTGGCTACCGGGCAAAACACAAAGGACTGATTGCTGTACTGTTCCAGTCTCATTCACCTATCTTCTGGAAGGCATAACATGCCAATAAAACAATCATTATTTTACTCAGTAACATTTTTCTTACGTGGCAAGTTGGTTTCTCTTATTTGTCTGTTTGCTGTCTTCCACTTTCATCCAAGATTTGTTTTTGTGTGCAGAAAGATTAAAGCTGCTTTGTTGCAGTGACAACTCTGGTTAATGAGCAGAGGGTGTAATAAGTTACTTAGAAATTGTCTGTATAACCTGAGATGTTCAAATTTATGCTCTCAGTTTCTGTTTAATCTCTGAGGTGACAGTCTCCAGGTGAAATTATTCCCTGCTGTAGAAGAATCATTGCCATCAGAAAGTGCTCAAAAACTCTGAGCTGAGAAAATTAGTTATAATGTATCTGCAGGGACTTGGCTGTGTTTTCCTCAAGTATTTCCAATTGTGAGACTTTAAAAGAGGAGAAAGATGTACTGGAATGAGCTCCAGGGAGGGGCAGGTTCTATGCTGTGTGGCTCATCATAGGGAAAACAGAAAAACAAAACAAGGTGAGTGGAGTTGCTAGTGTTCAAAGCAATTGAGTATGCAAGCTTCAGGTTCTGTTGTAAGATTTTGAGTTGGTAAAGGCAATGCAAATTTTGGCATTTGTTGGAGTGAATTTTTAAATATAGGATTTAATTCCCAATTCATGCAGTATCTTTGAAAAAAATGTTTTCCCATTGACATACTATGTTCTCAGTATTCGTCATGAAGGATCTGGAAAAATAGGCTACTTTATAAATTGTGTTCCATTCTTGCTGCTTGTATTTTTGCAGAGTGAAAATTCACTGTTAAACAAATCTGAATACACCAGTTTAAAACGAAAATCAAGCGATATTTAATATGGTATGCAAGGGTGGAAATGATGAAACATGAAGGATGACAAATCTGAAATAAATGAATTTAGTTTCATTCTATGAAAGATTTATAAGGAAAAATAGGTCCTTAAGGGAAAAGTGAGGGACAGGGAGAGAGATAAAAAGTTGCAGTGGTATCTGTAAATGTTTGACTCACTTTATTTTTATATACTGAAAGCCATAAAAAAGCTTAAAAATAGCTTCTGTTTTAAAAGAAATCAGTATTAAGACTGCTGTACCATTGCTCTAAGAAGCCACTCATCCAGCTATAATGAAATCAGATTTCTTGTTTTGAATAGGTCACCTCTGTTACCAGGTAATTTGTGTGTGAGATTGCAGCACGTACTGGTCAGGTGCACTGATAGTCACTGCAGCACTGAGCTGGGGATGCTTCTGCTCTGAATCCCTGTGTAACTAAATATCCAAACATTTGAAGGCCACAAATTTTGAACTTTGAGAGGAAGTTATCAAAGTTAGTTTTTCCTGTTTCAGTATGTTCAGTTGTCTAGCAAATTATTTGTGATATTTACTCCTGGTGTCTAGGTTAGATGCCATTTAGGCAACCAAAATTAGGACTCTTGTTTCTTACACGCTAAATGGGAGGACTTCAGTCTCTGTGGGGCAAAGGCACTGATTGACAGTGTTTAGGTTAGTGACCTAAAATACAGTATGAATCTGGTGTCTGATTAAATAATAACAACTTTGTGTTGTATAGGTTTTTTCCTTTGCACATTTCCACTTGAAGTAAAGAATTCACTTTTTTCTTTATTTAACCCCAGGGGAAATAGGAAAAAAAATGTGTCTCTAAGAGGCAAAATCTAGAAATATGATGGATCTGCTCCTGCAGGAAGTATTTTAAGTGCTAGCTGTCTTATGTAGTACTTTGGACGATAACAATGTTTATTTTTAGCGAGTTTATAAGAGCTTGCGGCATTAAAATGCTTGAAGGAAGGGATAAGGGGGAGTTTTACTTAATACTAAGCGATTTGTGCATATTTTTGTATGGATACAAATAATTTGCCCTATCTGTCACTTCTGATAATGCATGAACTCCCAAGGCATCAGGAGAACGAGCCCTTTCTAGGCTTGAGACAATTCTTTGTGGAGAGATAGTTCTGCCTTTAAGCTGCAAATACGACGGACCTCGTATCTCCCAGTGGAGGCTCTGGATTTTCAGAAAAATAAAAATGAATTGTTGTTTCCTGAAGCTGTCAAGTATAACTTATTTCCATTTCTTTTTTTTTTTTGCTTTTTACTTTACTTGATTGATCTGAACATTAATTATGAAGTGAAGTAAGAAGCAGGTGTTGAAACCATTCATACAACTTGCAGTTAAAGAGTGTGTTAATAACACTTCAAATTGAATACAGTCTCTTTGTTCATTCTTTGATAGTAAACAGCTGTGAGAACCCAGTTCTGTAGTTCTGAAATAGTCAAGTATTATAGTGCTGGTGCAGCTGGAAAAAAAAAATACTTTAATGGACTTAATTTTAGAGCTTTCTGAATTGAAATGATTTGTTTCAGTGTTGATATAAAGCACAGTGGCTAATATGTTTCAATTTTAGGTAAACTGTGGCTAATGCTTTAAGGTGGCTATGGAACCCCTTTTGAGAAATAAATTTTAGCCAGTGGCAGAGTTGAAACTGTGAGGGTTAGATCCTTGAATTGGTATTGAAGAAAAAAAGATATATGAAGTGCCAGGTAGTAAAAATTTTATTTTTATTTTAAAAATAATTGATTCAGAAAATATTATTCTACTTACTGCTAAATAGAATAATTTAAAGACATTAATGAAATGGTGAAATAGTCTTGATTTTTATATATCCATCTGTCAATGAGTTTGCAGTTTTAATATACCTTCAAAACCTGCATAATTTGGTTTGGTTTTCATCATAACCACTTTATTTCCACAGAAAATTATGTTAAATATAAAGGGTTTGATGATAACTGCTTTTTACCATACCTTTTTAAGGAAATATTTTAAAGAAAAGTAGGAAATGAAAGTGTAGAGGAATTCGGCTTTCTAGTGGTTGGGATTATGTCCTTTTATTTTTATTCATTCTTTAATAGTACAAGCCAAACAAGAAACAGTCTTTGAAAGTGCTTGGTAATATGTGAATGAATAGGTTCAGGTTTTTGACAGCCTGAGTGCTAACAACCTGTACACAGGCACCTTTCTGCAGTTACTCCATTGTACTCATTGGGCTTTCTAGATATTAAAATTTCCGAATGAGGAAAAAGCTCTAATAGCTTTCTTTTTTACTACGACTTTGTGGTATAAAATGACTTAAAATTATGTTAATGCACTTCAGTTTTTTTTTCTGCTCCCTACTTGTAGATCTGAGAGCAGAACATAACAGAGGACCTAGCACAGTGGCAGCTGGTGCTTTGAAAGGCCGTAGAAAAGACTGTGTGGAAAAGAGGGGCTTGCAGGCAAGACACCTTTGCTTCTCCGTACCTCTTCTGAGGTGTGCTACAGTTTAAGAGGTTTTCTTCACAAGTTAATGTTTGAGCCTGCAACCAGAGCATGCAGAACTAAGTTAAAGCCAGCTTTTAGATTGGCTTAGCAACTATGAGCTGATTTTAATGAGCAAAAGGAGGAGTACGATTGCAGCGTGTCTGAGTGGCCTTTCTTAGGAGTGCATGCCTTGTTCAGACCATTTCTAGACTGGAGACATGGCAGAATTTTGAATGTTAGAATTTCTACAAGTTTTTGACTGTCTTTTTTTTTTCCCTTTATCTACTCTGTTTATGCTGATTCCTTGTCTTCCTTGACTTCTGAGAGATTAGTTTAAACTTATTGCTCCTGCTTAGTCTATGAAGGAAAGAGACATGTTTTACTTTACAAAGCCCTGTTAAATCTTAGTGAAGTTACAGCAGTTCCTAACTTTCACTGCTATTAGCAAGGTTTAGATAAGTGCTGGTCCTGATTTGTCTTGCCTGGGATTTTTACCTTGCAGTGCAGTAATGAATGCGTTAGGGAGAAGCTAAAACTACTCTCTGTCCCCTTCCCCCTCCTTGCATGGCTGCACCCAGCCACCACTGATGCTTCTTGAATGGGAAATCACTGCTTCTAAATTTGACACTGTAGACATAACTGAAAAGATTAAGTTTTAGGGTTGTAATTGTGAAAATGTCTACTTCTTATATGTTTAAGTTTGGGTAAATATTTTGCAATCTGGCAAGATTTAAGAAAATCCTAAACAGAGTAAATAGCCAACTTCTAATTGGAAGCAACTGGTTGGAGAATTTTGTTACTGCTTTACATTTTGAAAAAAGTTAAGTGCTGCAAAATTACGGAAAAAAAAATAAAAAATTGGGTACTTTCTTTTATCCATTTTAAGCTCTACTTAGATTATTTAAGAATCATTCTTAGGGAACTGAAACAGGCTAGTCTGCTTTAGGTAGCCAAACTATGTGAAATCTTGAAAACTTTGCTAAGTAAAGACCAGTGCAAACATACCTGCAATGGGTACATTGCCAGTGAAAATTTTTAATTTATTTTTCTAATGACTACCCGTAATATTCCACCAGAGTGTGTGGGTTAGGCTTTCTGCTCCCTCTTCCGTTCTCCTGTTGTGAAGATTTTAGTAGGGCATTTGTAAACTTAAATCCGAGTAATCAGTGAAGGGGCTCATTTTTTTTGAAAACTCTGCTGAGATGACTAAGGCTATGATTCTGTCCCCAGCTGGCTGTGGCGCTTACTAGACTCTCTGCTGAGTTGGTTTGGTGCACTAAGCAAGCAAAAATCTAACCTGAGCAAAATCATAGTTAAATAATACCAGCTAGATTGGGCAGGGACATCAAAGAACCAGAGACTGTTCGTATTGCAGAGGGGTGGGTCCTAAATACAACTATATGCAAAAGTACATATCTTATTGAACAAGCAGTTCAATAAAGTTTCTTTCTGTACCTTTGTGAAATCTAGGATTTAGTTTCAAGTACAAGTTGTTAATTATTTGCTTTTTTAGCATCTCATGGCAGTGCACTGAAAGACTTATACTGAGTTGATGCCATCCGTTTACATGAACTAGAATGACTTTACTGGGTCACACTTGGAGTATCAGTTGTCCCATATCCTGTTTCTGACAGTAAATAGTAAATATATAGGGAAGGGACTAGTAAGATGGAATGTTTTATGATCAGTCCTTAAGACACTTCTAAGTATCTGCAGCTTAGAGATTTTTTGAGCCAGTTGTGACATCCTGGAGTTCAAAAGCTCTTCATGAAGCTTGCATTTTTCCAATTACTTTCTGAATATTTAAATTTTTGGAACTCATTCCAACAAGGCATTGTGGATGACAAAATTTAAGTACATACCATGTGCAAAAAGTACTTTTGTGTACCTCTTTGAACCTGCCCCTTAATAATGTCAACTGCTGTTCCCTTGTGCTTGCAGTTGGAAAATGGTTATACTTTATTTATCTTCTCTAGCTCACCTATGATTCTGTATTCAGTTTTTCTGGCCTGTGTGCTCCCTTTTTTCAGGCTGAGCTGTCTAAGTAGCATATTCCTAGTTTTATTCTGTCTCTTCTAACAGGGAGTCTCGATTGCATACATTACTACATCTGTGGGTACACTGTGGATTCATACAATAAATTGTGGTTTTTGTTTGGCTCTTTTCATTCTTTCCAAACAGTTATGTTTCATTTTCTTTATGATAACTCTTGAGCTAGCATTTTCCTTGAACTGCATGACTATGTGACTGATCTTTCCTAACAGAGCTCCTTTGTTAGGTGTGTTATTTTGAATTTACCAATATTGAATGTCTGCTCTTCTTTTGCACAATCCCTTCACAGTAAAAGTGTTTTGCAACTGTTACAATGATGCCTAGGACCTCGTATGAAATTGGACTACATTACACTTGATATTATGCTAAAAATAAGAGTACTTGGGTTTCCCAAGATGATTTCAATCCAGATGCAAGGCAGAGGACAGCAGATGAATGTAAAGAATTGCAGCAAAAAATTTATAAGCAAAGCTGCAATGTTCTCAAAGGAGTTTGCATAGACATCCTGAAAGACTGCGAAGAAAGACTAATAATAAAGCATTTTTCTGATAAATTAGCTCTTTTGTTGAGTTTAATAAGCAGCATCAAAGGAAACATCAAGTGCTTATTTGGCAGTTTTACGAACAGAGAACAGAGGCTGCCAACGGTTAGCCTGATGGAGGCAGGAGTTGAATTTTCAGAGTTAAATGTGAGTGGATAGCTCGTGTGAGAATAATCTGGGGGGTGGGGGAAATAAAAGCAAGCAATTTATGGTTAATGCCATGGAGCAAGAATCATGAGGGAAGCAGAGAAAGGGTGATGTGTTAGCCATACAAGTCAGCATTTGTGTATGTTCGCTAGGATAAGCAAGAGGGAGTTATACAAAGTAAGTTGTGTGTGTTCTTCTGTTTGTCTGCTGTGGTTTGGTTCGGTATGTACTAAGGATAACGGGAGCTTCGCATCCATCATTTCCACACACTAAACTGGGTAAGCAGCGAGTGGAGAATGAATGGAGTCTGCAGTGTGACAGGCTATGCTGCGGAAAGGAATGCCAAATTACTTTCTTCCAAGGCACTGAAATGCTGGGGAAGCTCTAAGAGATCAGTCTTGGCTAAAAGATCGCTTCAGATGCCTCCTAGGCATGAGGACCTCACTTTACATAACACTGACAAAATAATAATAAACATAAGTATGTATTTTTGTTAGTTTGCTAACTGGCATCTTAAAAACAAGAAAAAAATTACATTTATTTACTCTTCTAGTTCTAGGTCAAATGATTAGTTCTGTGACAAGGCAGCATGACACTTTGAGTATGACAGAAGCCCTGATGCTGCAGCAGAGGCTGGGAATATTAATGGCCAAATCTAGGTGAGTGTTTTTTTTTTAATTCTGCAAGTTCCTTAGCTGTTTGATTTCTTCCTCACAGCTTTGGTTCATTTCTCCTTTGAAGCAGTGTTGCAGTTTTTGGTTTTCTGAAATACTAATAGTCGAATATATTTGAGACAAAATAATGAGCTTGCATGATTATTGACCATGTACTCTGATTATTGATTACATACCCTTTCTCTTTTGTTCTTGAGATACACAGGCTATACTTCATATGCTACAGCTTTCTTCTTGCAACTCGAGTGATTTTTTTTTTCTCATCCAAATTGCCTTGCAGTTAAGTTTTGGGTTTTTTTCTAAAGTTTTCAGACACCTGCCTTCAACAGATTTGATGAGTTATTTTATGCTGAATGCATAGAAAGTTAGGATACTAACAGCATGTAGCTGTCTAGTTGTATTTACACTTTGTCAAACATTTGAGGAGGTCTGAGTCTGAGCTTCATTAAGTGCATGCATCTGTGCCTGAAGGCTGCTAGAGGCTTATGCAGCTGTTTTATGGACCAGAGTTTGAAAACCTTTGCTGCAAATTTATATATTCACTATTAATCTGCATTGGAGCTATTATCACCTGTGGCTCTTCATAGCACTAAATAGGGCAGTGGCAGTAGAGTGACAAGACCCACATCTGAACATTGCTGTAGTGAGGCTCTGTGGGGTGCCAGGGCACGACAGCAGTAATAGGTGTTCTTACATGTATCTCCCTTTCTAAAGAGAACAGGAAAGAAATGATTATAAAAAAAAATTGAATAGTTAACAATGAGATGTATATGTGAAGACTATTAAAAGTGGTCTGTAGTTGAGAAAGTGCTTGGACTGATTAATAAAATTCAGAACTTCACTGGGCCTAGTTCTGTTTACTATCTTTATTGATGATCTGGATGAGAAGATCAAGTTTACTATTAGCAAATTTGCAGATGACACAAAGCTGGGAGGGAGTGTCAATCTGGAAGGCAGGAGGGCTCTGCAGAGAGATGTGGAGAGGCTGGAGAGATGGGCTGAATCCAGTGGTATGGGCTTCAACAAGACCAAGCGCTGGGTCCTGCACTTTGGCCACAACAACCCCATGCAGTGCTGGAGGTTGTGGACAGAGTGGCTGGGGAGCAGCCAGGCAGAAAGGGACCTGGGGGTTCTGACTGACAGGAAACTGAGCGTGGGCCAGCAGTGTGGCCTGGTGGCCAAGAAGGCCAGTGGCATCCTGGCCTGTGTCAGGAATAGTGTGGCCAGCAGGACCAGAGCAGTGATTGTCACCCTGGTGGCACTGGTGAGGCTGCCCCTCAAATACTGTGTCCAGTTCTGGGCCCCTCAATTTGGGAAGGATATTGAGGTGCTGGAGGATGTCCACAGAAGGGCAGTGAGGCTGGTGAAGGGACTGGAGAACAAGTCCTGTGAGGAGCAACTGAGGGAGCTGAGGTTGTTTAGCTTGGAGAAGAGGAGTCTCAGGGGAGACCTTATCACTCTCTAAAACTGCCTGAAAGGAGGTTGTAGCCAGGTGGGGGTCAGTCAACTAGTGACAGGACAAGAGGGCAGAGTCTTAAGCAGCACTGGGGGAGGTTTAGGTTGGACATTATTAACAATTTCTTCATTGAAAGAGTGACTGGGCATTGGAATGGTCTGCCCAGGGAGGTGGTGGAGTCACTGTCCCTGAAGGTGTTTAAGAAGAGACTGGATGCGGCGCTTCATGCCACAGCCTAGTAGACAAGAGTTGAACATAGGTTGAACTCAATGATCTCAGAGGTCTTTGCCAACCTAGTTGATTCTGTGATTCACTACTCAAAAAAAAAAATTGTTCTATGTAGCATGGCATCTCTCTGCAACAGTATAAGCAAACAAACAGCCCTCCAGTTTCATGTTGATTTGGAAAAAATGTTCTGTCAAATTAATGCATATTTTCACGTTATGACCAGAAATGACATCCATGGTTTTGACTAGGTGTCTGGCATTCTGCCTCTGACTGGATTAATCCAAGCCATGTTGTTACACTTTCTGTTAAGTTCTTGCTTCACCTCTGCAAGGGGTTGGTAGCAGATTTATACAGATTTATACAGTTTCTAAGGTAGAAGTATCTGCTTTGAGTGGCTTCTGTAATCAAAAAGGGGGGAAGTGTTAGATGCTCTTCATTGTATTCCTTGCACCGTTTTTTCTCAGCAGACAAAATTGCTACGTGGAGAGTACTGCTGCATGTTAATACAAATGCCCGACTAGAAAACAAGTCATGGTTTTCTTAAGGTGACATCAGATTTTCTTCCTCCTTTTTTTAAGTCGGGAAAATTTATCAACCCATTCTGTCCTCTTTCTTGATTCCTAATGTCATATCTTGTCGTTGTTGTTGGGACAGACTCAATAAAAAGCAGGCAAAGATCCCGAATAGATAAAAGTGAAACTTACTAACTCCTTAACTTCTTAACTTAACTTCTCCTTTATTTTTTCACACAGCTACTTTTATATATTTCCTAAGTGTACGTGCACTAACATTATTGGTGCTCATTACACA
>JAWWMO010000043.1:34495895-34516691 GCA_035047845.1 Dendrocincla fuliginosa
TCAGTCTCTGCAAGCTGTTTATCTTTATGGGTACACAGCAGTCTGGCCAAGGTCAAATTCTTCTTGCTCTGTCAAGACATCCACAGACCTGGTACTGTTTCCCACAATATATCCCTTTGACTTAATAGCTCTTTCAGGACTGTGCTCCATTTTTCATTTGTGTACTGGAGATTTTAGTTATTGTCCAATATGAAGATGATATAAATGGGTTAAGTTTTCTTTTGTCTCTTTCTTGTATTTAAGAAATGTAAGGCTTACCTCCCTCTGCACAGAGATAGAGGGAAAAGCAACAAGTTGTGAGACTTAGTTCTGTGAACATCTTATCACAGTGTTTTATGAAAGTTTGCCATACACAGAAAAATCTTTAAATGAAAATACCAAAAATATCAAATAATTCTTTTTGTTGCATTAATTTAGCCATGCTCTTCTGTGTTAGTTGAGTATTTTACTATTTTATAGCAAATGTGTAGCACAATGTAATCCAAATGGTACTTAATAGAAATAGCACACCCCCCCAAGTTTTAAACTATTTGTGTTGAAAGGGAGTTTTTCCCCTTCCATTGACTTTGATTACATAATTTGCTGTACGTTGCTACATGGGAAATATTCGAAAGTGGAAGCACAGAACCTCACTGCATAGCTGCCAGTACAGGGCTGCCTCCAGGCCTGGAATGCCTCCACCCTCTCTTGCAAGCCAGGCCTGGAGCTGCCAAAGCCAAGGCAGCCTTTCAGGGTTGCCATGTGGGCTCTTTGTGTTGCCTGTGCCTGGTAACCTCCTACAGCCCAGGGCTTGTAAGGGCGTCACTAGGGCTGTGCTGGGCAGCCTGAGCCAGGGAGGACTCACTGAGATGGAACTGGAATCCAGGTGGTTGCCTTGTGTAAAGGCCCTGGTTTGGGAGATGAGAATCGCACTCAGTAAGTTGTTGGGTTTTGTTTTGCCCCAAGCTGCTACCATGGGAATTAAGGTGACAAATCAAATGAGTCTGTTTGGTAGTAACCTGAAGCTGAATTATTGGTAGTACTTCAACAGCTCAGTGTTGCCACTCCTTAATGCCAAATCTAACAACTACAATATTTGTAGTATCTGTGTTGATTTTTTTTATTACTTATGATTGCAAAATTCATCATGAAGCATTGTAATTTCAGAGAGTAAATTGCACTGGGTTGTTTTGTTGATGTTACTCTATTTTTACTTATCTATTTACAAGTAAATGATAATTTTGTTCATTGTTTGTTTTTTTTTCCTTTTAGAGATCAGATGGTCTTCTAAAGAAGTCATGGGTAGCTGCTGTAGCTGTCCAGATAAAGAAACTGTCCCAGACAACCACCGAAACAAGTTTAAGGTATGCAACTTACATAGTATGCTGTGAATTATTTTGTTACTTTCTTGCTGAGTAGGTCTGTGATTGAAAAAATAATAAAATGAAAATAGAGTGCAAATTTTTGAACAGTTGAAACATTGCAGAGTTGCAGGTGTCTATGGCTGCAGGTTTCTCCTGCCCCTTTGAGCAATCCTCTTACCAGCAATGACAGGAATTCTCTAGATAGGGTAGGCTTTTTAGCACAGTTTTGATCTGGAGATCAAGGGGAGAAGAAGCCCTGTGCTTTGATCCATCTCTATTTGAGTTGGTAGGGGCCAAGTAAGTGTTGTTGACTCTGGGGAGGTTACAGAAGTTAGGAAAGTTGTAAGTATAAGGGAAGAGCTATTGGAGAAGTGTGATTATGAACCTGAATGCAGGGTCAGCAATAGAAAATTTTAGGACTGCTGATTTTACTTGAAGGTCACTACTGATTACAGCATTTTGAGAACTTTTGTCCTTTACTTGAAGAAATTTATTTCTAATGGTCTTTTGTCCCACATATCTCTGGAATTTATCAGCTTGTGAACACTTGTTCATGTGCTTAACATGCTAAACATGAAGCTGCTGAGGTCAGTGACTTTTAAGTAAACATACCTTTGCATAGTCACACAATTCAGATTTGCTTCTGTGCTCCAAACTTTCTGTGAGCTGGCAAAGGAATGCTTCCATAGTGAAAAATGATTCATGTGTTGCCTTCGGGAAATGTTTAATATTGTCAGTAAAGAAAACTGAAGGATAAAATATTTTTCTGTTTTCTTGCTCTTTATGCATTTGACATCACTTTGTGTAACTAGTTCCTATTTTTCTCCTTGTGGAATTTCTGTATTGTTTGGATCACTGATTTAGCAGCAGGAGGGAAAAGATGAAAGAATGTAAAAATGAGGAAAGTTGGCATAAGCCTCAGTAGCAGATGAAAATATTCCTAATTCTTTTCAATTGACTAGATTTCAAGTTGAAAATGTCTCTTTAAGAAGTAACATTAATTCCATAGGGGAAAATTTTTCATAGTTTTTTTATTGAGTAAGAAAGAATCCCACTAAGAGCAGCATTGTGAGATAAAATACATGCAGGGGAAAATATGTATTGTCCAAATTCCATAAAGGATGCAGATGACCTCAAAATTGGTTTAAAAGCAGAAAGTGTGTAAGCTTTATACACATGTTTTCACACAGGATAACTATAGGGTGTTTGAATGATTTGGTGACTTTAAAAAGGCAGCAAAATATTTAAAAATAGTTGGGTGATTCAGCACAGTGCAAGGCTATACATGTATGTGAAGGAAGCTTTATCTTGGAGGCACTTACCCTTTTTCATTCCTTTTCCCAACTGTAAATGGGATTCTATGACAAAATAAATACTTTTTTTTTTAGAAACCGTGCTCTAAAAGATTCCATTATCTGAGGTATGCCTTATGCATGTGGAAATACTAGAATCTGTACATAAAGCCAGTTTAATAAAACCATATTTGACTTATGAGTCTCTTCTACTTTAAATTTCTCATCAGATTTTACAGTAGTGTTAGGCAGTCTCATTTGTATTGCTTTTAAATAAGTATTATTTTAATTTTTTAATTCTGTGTTGGGGGAGCAAAGGAACTAGTTTGGTGAGTTGTTCTTTTTGTATATTTGTTTTTAAAACTTTTACTTCAAGGATCATAACTAGTATGACAGCGCAGATGGAGTTTATCAGAGAAGCATTAAGATTATTAGAAATTATTTTGTTTCTCAAAAGAGTACTTACCTAATGCCTTTTAATTTGTTTTTTGTAGGTTATTAATGTGGATGATGATGGTAATGAACTGGGTTCTGGCATAATGGAACTTACAGATACAGAACTAATTTTGTACACCCGTAAAAGGGACTCCGTAAAATGGCACTACCTCTGTCTCCGTCGCTATGGCTATGACTCAAATCTTTTCTCCTTTGAAAGTGGTCGAAGGTGTCAAACTGGACAAGGTATGTGGAAATTTTGTGTATAACGATTTTGAAAATTTATTTGATGTTGGAAGATATTTGCCAGTCCCTTGGCAAGGGTTATAAGGCTGAGTGTGGTTTCTGGAAATCACCTTGCGAGGAATGATGATCTGCTAAAATGAGGATTTGAGTTGCACATCATTTTTGGCACTGTAGGTCTGGAGCACTTCAAGCTTCTATGTGTGGCTACTTTTGGTCACCTTAAGAGGTTGTTTTCACAGGGATATTCTCCTGCCTCAGAGGTTGACTTGACTTTCAGGGGGAGGCAGTGGAATCTCCTCAGAATTCAAAGAATTCTCTGCGTTTAGATTTTAAAAGACTAGAACACTGTTATGAACTGGATGTGCCCACCTTACGCCTTACTATCTTCACTAACATACTTGTGTTTGGTCCTCTTCCTAAAGCAAATACCACTTTCATTTATATCAATGACATAATCCTCAAATTTTGACATGTTTTTATATGGGGGATGTATACTTCAGCTGTGCTCCCTTATTTTCTGTATGGCTGTCACTGGAAGATAGTTACCTTTCCAGTTCCCAGACCATGCCTGCCTTGGCCAAGGTTGGCTCCCTCTGAGAGGATTCTCTCTTCACTGCAGCAGTCCCTGGGGGTATCTGTTTCAGTTGAGTCTTGGCCTCGTTTTGAATCTTTCTACTGTGAAGTAGCTGTGTGTAGTTCAAATTCTTTAGTATTCATGTATTCTGAAATTAAGTTGCAATTTTTTTACAGATTTTTAGCATTTACTAGGGGTTCTTTATCAATAATAATATGTAGAAACTGCAATTTTTTTTTTTAATTTCACGGTAAAAAAAATCAGGAAGATGAAAGAACTTGTTCATAAATAAACCTGATCGATCTTCATTGTCCAAGCAGAGGTAAGGGCAGACAAATTTATTTTTATTTAGAAAGCATTTTTAGTTCATCTCCTAATGAGAAATGGGGATGTTTTCAAATGTCACAGTATACTCCATACTAAAATAAATTTTCAGAGTTCTAAACAGAAGGTAATAAACTTTGTTTTGAAGATAATCACTATAATTGATTTTGCAGGTTTAATTTACTTCTTCTAAACATTGAATAGAGATGCTAATAATATTTAATTGAAAATACTAATTTGAAGGTTCTTTTCCACAGTCTATTAGCAAGTGCAAAATTTTCCACCAAGTCTAATGGACTTCTCTGCTTTCCTCCCAATTTCTTTTTTCTCTTTTTTTGTTTTAATAGAGAAGATGAAGCAGGCTGTGTAAGCAGCAACCCTTTCCTCCCTCTTTTGTTTCTTGACTTGCTTATGTAATATTAAAATACTGTGAATACTGAGAAAAAAGAAATCTGGCAAAAAATGTTCTCTGCTGCCCTTTTGCAATGTAGCATTGTTCCTGAGACCTACTCTGGGTTTTGTGGGCACAGTTGCAAAACCTCATCTTTACTTTGTGTATTAACTGAGAAGCTTTTCATTTGACAATTCACTGAATACTGCCCAGCAACTTCTTGCATTAGTCAGTATTCTTTTTTGTGTTTTCCCTTGAATGTAAAATTGTATCTATTGATAAGTTGTCGGAGTGCACTGATGATTTGTGCTAGGTATTAAAAATCTTGAAGACATGTTTTAGGAGCACAGCTAATAGACAATTCCAGATAGAAGACTTGGAGAAGCTGAGATGTCACTATGTTGTGTGACAGATCACATCGTATTTGATGTGAATGTATTTAAAGGCAGTTGAATTTCTCAGAAACATACTGGGAGCTTTTTAAAGCTCACGAACTTAGATTTTTTAAAATTCTTTTTGTTGTCTGTTAAGATCATCCAGTGTGAATTTTCAGAAGTGCACTAAATATTGATCATGGACTACTGTACTTGAGATGGATCATGGGTCAGGCAGATAGAGCTGGAGAAGCCCTGTAGCTGCAGTATTGCAAGCATGAAGCTTATTCAGTGTACCAGTTGAATATTAATCATTGAGCCTCATTCCTCTTAGACCACTTGGTATATTCTCAGTCGGGTTTTTGTGAACCTCTGCCATATGGAGCATTTCTGGGAGTTGTGATCTGTCACAGTTCTGCATCCCTAAATAAATATATGGTGGCAGTAATTTGCCAGCATGTTCACGTAACTGCACTTATAAGAGTAGCTATATGGCTAAGTAGTGTTTAGTAAAGAGTGTTTTAAGATTGTAATACTCACTTTGAAAAATGAGCACCTGCACCCATGTTTAATAAGCATGTCAACTTTAACTTCATGCTTTCAATGGAAGAATAATCCAAAGCTGCGACTTTGCTGGTGAGGGTAAGTTGGGACGCTCCCTGCTGTTCAAAGGCAAAGCGGCACAATACACGCACAAAATACATGGTATTGCTGCTGACTTTGTGTTCTGTGTCTATTAGCCTAAAGCAATTAGTTTGTTACTGTCTGTTTCACACAGTTTGTCTTACTAGCTTTTCATTTTAGTCTTCTTAAAGAAACTAAACTCTTGCCCAGTGTTTAAATCCTTTTCTGTTGTGCAGGTACCTTATTTTTATGGTAATTTAATAGAAATCCGATTTAGGAAATATGACCTTGTAGCACCACTGTAATTTCATTTAATGTGAGGGTTTTTTTAAATTGTGTATATTTAGTAGGTATCCTTTTTATGAGCTTAAAAGAAAAAATACTGTGGGTTTTTTTCCCCTTATTTAGCACTCAAAACTTAGTTTTGCTCTTAACTGAATCAGTTTTCTGTTCTAATTTAACTTTTGGTGCATGGGAATCTTATTCTTCTATGAGATAACCACTTTAAAGGTTCTCACAGTAACTTCGTGTGTTTTGGTACCATGAAAATGTCATAACATTTTTGCTTCTTTAACAGGTATTCATTATTTGGATTCCAGTTCTATTTCTTGAAAGTTACATATATTGTAAGGCATGTTTCTTAGTTAAAGGCTTTTGATTTTTTTTTTTTTGTCTGTGTGTATTTGTAGGAATCTTTGCCTTTAAATGTGCCCGGGCAGAAGAGCTATTTAACATGTTACAAGAGATAATGCAGAATAATAGCATAAATGTGGTAGAAGAACCAGTAGTAGAAAGGAATAATCATCAAACTGAGCTGGAAGTTCCAAGAACCCCTCGAACACCTACCAGTAAGTATGATTCTACTATCGATGACAGACTTAAATGTAATGTGGTGTTTAGCTGAAAAACACATTTGATTTGCATTTAATCTTTAAGTAATTAAAAAGAAAGCTAATTTGAAGCTAAGAGGCTAACTACCAGTAATGCATTCTCGTGAGGTACTGGCTGAGGATTCTTGTTTCGAGAACCGTAAGTCTTGGAAGGAGAACTGCCATAGCAAAGTTCTTCACCTTTAAGAAATAAATTTTGTGAACTTAGTTTAGTAAGAACACTTATGAATACACCTATTGAATTGCTTTATAGTATATCAATGTGCTTTACCTGTAGCGTTTCTGAGAAATGTTAATGCTGGGCAATGTTCCAACCTTTTTATTAGTGGGGAACAAAGTACTGGTAAAATCACATGTGCAGTGGCTTTGGAATCTTTCTTTTGCTCTGAGTAGATGGAGGGTAAAGTGGAGTCCTTTCAAAAACACCAGAAGATTTTAGGTAATCTCAGGCAGATGGCTTGGTATTTAATGGTAGGAATTCCAGGTTATTGTTGATTTCAGAGAAATGGAAGCTTAGTTAAATAAGTCTGTTTGTCAGGGAGACACGTTCCAGGTAGAAAGAGAAATTGGATAGGGAGTTTACTGGGAGGGCTCAGGTATGTAATACACTGAGGTTTCAGTGGTTGCTTCAGACATGTTTCCCAGTACATACTGGGATGCTAGTGTCTGCTTTCTGTTTCCTTCCTCCAAGCAAAATTCAGCCTTGTGAATATTTAATACTTTTTTACATATTCTAATTTCTCATTTGAAAATTGAAAATTAAGATATGAAACATCTTACTCATATACAGTAAAATATTCTATTTTAATATGGTCTTGCTTGTTTTCTAATTTAATCAGCTCCTGGGTTCAATGCACAAAGTTTACCTAATGGCTATCCCAGATACCCATCTTTTGGAGATGCCTCATCACATCCCTCCAGCAGACATCCTTCTGTCGGAAGCGCACGCCTCCCCTCTGTCGGTGAAGAATCAACACATCCTTTACTTGTAGCAGAAGAGCAAGTGGGTGGTTTTTTTCCCCTTATACAACTTAGGTTCTACATTACTTCAGATTTTTATAGTGATTGTTCTGTAGGTTTTCACTTGTGTTTTTCAGTATCAGTTGTAACGTATTTCTACCATATTTTAGCTACCTCAGAAAAGTATTTATTTTGCCTCTTTAAAACAATACTTTTTAGCATATCTTGCAGAGGAAATCATATTTATATAAAAATAAAGATGCAGAAAGTATGTATTTGCATTATACTATTTTCAAAAATTTCATTAATTATTTTTAAACACAAGTAATTGTATGTTATGAGAGATCCTGGTCAAGAAGTTTCTTTATATGTAAGTCTTCTCTTTGGCAAAGAGAAATCATGTAATAATTTAGGTTAGAAAGGACCTCTAGTCCTCTAGATCAAATTTTTTAGTTAGAAACAGCCCCTTAGTCTTTTCCTGAAGATCTGCAAAAAGGGTCTGTCTCTGTCTTCTTTATATATTAGGTAGTTGAAAACAGCTATTAGGTGGTTCCCTGGTCCCTTTAAGATGGAACAAGGATGCTGCTTATAAGGAGATTCAGCATCTCCTTATACATCGCATGCTCCAGCCCTCCACTAGACTTGCTCCAGTATGGTGATGTCTGTCTTGTGCTGGGGAGCTCAGATTCAGTCTCAGAAGAGCTGAATTGATGGGAATAATCATGTTCCTTAACCTACTGGCTGTGCTATTGCTGACACAAACCAGTGCAGGTTTAGTTTTCATTGCTCCCAGAGCACACTGCTGACTCATTTGATTTCCTATCCACCTGGACCCCCAGTGCTTCGCTGCAAGGCTGCTTTTCAAGTCAGTTGCTGTCTAGCCTGTTAGTGTTGTTCCATACTACGCACTGGACTTTGCATTTGCTGTTGCTGAAGTTTCTGTGAGGTCAGTTCTCTAGGCTGCTGAGATCCCTCTCAGTGGAAACCCTACCAGTATGGGATAGATTGAGAATGTTCAGAGGGTGTGTTCTCTCTCCTCATTTAGGTTGCTGATGAAAATGTTAGTCAAGCTTAATAATGTCATGTGGTTCAGGAAGATTTTTGTGTGTGACAAGAAGCAGTTTTGGAAACCAGAGAGGGTAACCAGAGCAGAGTGCAGTGAACTATCTTGTGGGAAAGGATTTGTTCAGAGCCCCCACAGAAGAGTTCAGGTGTTATTGTTGGAATTACTGAAGAGTAAATGAGTTTGAAGTATCAGTGTAGGAGTCAAGTGAGCTGTAAATAACGCTTCAGCTTGTAGGGCTTAACAGAGAGGTTAGGAAGGCTACATAACTGCTGTTTTAAAATGCTACTCTTGCTGTTTGGGTATGCGGACATGGACTTAAAATTTAGAGAAAGAATCTAGTCTTTCCCATTCAGCCTTGTGTTGATCCACTGTGGGAAACTGGAGGGATAACTTAGTGTAATTCTGCCTTTCTTAGCAGCATATAGTGCCAAGTCCTGCATCTTTTTAATTCTTAGTGCCACTTTTCATATGGAATTGTGTATTTTTCTACTTCAGTTTCTGCTACTAGGAGGCTGTTTGCTACTGAAGAAAGAATGGACTGTTCTTCCAGTAGACCCAACTTCTGTTTTTGTTGCTGGAGTAGTACACAAGGCAAGAGGCTAGGGTTTTTTTAGGCCTCTCTGTGGTTTTGGTGTGGGGTTTTGTTTTGTTTTTTTTCTTTTATGGACAGTAAATTTCCATTGTGTTGGGGATATAACGAAGACAAATTTAGCCAAAGTAACTGTTGGTTACTGTCATGGTAAGGGATGACAAAGTAGAGCTCTCACTGATCTACCCATGTCAAGCAATGAGCTAAGTGGGAGCAGCCCAAGGTTGCTCTTATCAGAGCAGAGCTCTGTTAGAACCTGAAAAGTAAGAACTAGAGCACAACTGAGATAAAACATCAAATAAAAGTAATGATTAATATAAGATATAAAATCTGTTCTTTTGTTAGAGTAACATTAACAAAACCAACAACAAAATTTCAGGGAAAAAACCCCAAACTGACCACAGTTCAACAAAATGTGAGAGGTGACTTTTGTTCTTAAACACCTGCCATAACAAGATTTTCTTCTCAGGTATTTTGATTAGAAAAATGCAGAGTGAAGAAGGAAAGAAATTTGGAGGGGAGGGGAAGGCATAAATAGCCTTTGAATTTCCTCTATTTTCTTCCTTTTAGGTGCACACTTATGTCAACACTACTGGAGTACAAGAGGAAAGAAAAAATCGATCGAGTGTGCATGTGCCACTGGAATCGAAGCTTTCAAACACTGAAATAACTAAAGTGAAAGAAGATCAGATGTGTACTGATGACAGAGATGCACAGGTTCTCCTGGAGCCTGAAGGAGTCAAGTTTGTTTTAGGACCAACACCTGTTCAAAGGCAGTTAATGGAAAGAGAGAAACTGGAACAACTTGGGAGAGATCAAGTTAGCGGCAACAGCACAAACAACACTGAATGGGACACTGGGTACGACAGTGATGAACGTAGAGAAACACCATCTGGTAACAAATTAGTGTATGAAAATATAAATAGGTTATCAATTCCTAGTGCCTCAGGGGTCAGGAGAGGTCGCTTGACATCAACCAGTACCTCAGACACCCAGAACATTAACAACTCTGCTCAGAGGAGAACTGCGCTGTTGAACTATGAGAATTTGCCATCCTTGCCTCCTGTTTGGGAAGCTCGCAAGCTGAGTAGAGAAGAAGATGACAGTTTAGGACCAAAGACCCCATCTCTGAATGGCTACCACAATAACCTAGACCTAATGCATAATTATGTCAATACAGAGAATGTAACAGTACCAGCAAGTGCTCATAAAGTAGAATTTACACGACGTCGGGACTGTACCCCAACAGTCTTTAACTTTGACATTAGGCGTCCAAGTTTAGAACACAGGCAGCTCAACTATATACAGGTTGACTTGGAAGGTGGTAGTGACTCCGACAACCCTCAGACTCCAAAAACCCCCACCACTCCACTTCCGCAAACTCCAACCAGGCGCACAGAGCTGTATGCTGTGATAGACATTGAAAGAACTGCTGCTATGTCAAGCTTGCAAAAAGCACTGCCCCGAGATGATGGTACTTCTAGGAAAACTAGACATAACAGTACTGACCTGCCTATGTGAGCCTGGGAAGCATTGAATCATTTGCACCTTTTGTGAAGTTTATAAAATTGAAGATGCGAGTACTTTGCATTTCTTAACACTAACGCCTTTTATAGACTAATAGAACTTTTTCTGCATACTTCATGTACTTGTCTAACTAAAGGGAATTAATGTAGAGCAAGTATTCATCTAGGTAACACTATTTCATTCTACAGTAGAAGTAATTACTGCATAGCAGCATCACCACCTTTCACAGTGCCTCTTTAATTGATTAGAGTCTGAGTGATATGCTGGTTTTGAATTTATAAATATTCTGGTCTGGTGCCTATACTCATTAATGGCATTTATAACACTTTTTAAAGCCTCTTGATATGTGCATTATTAGCAGGTAAACCTAATCTTTCAATATACATATCTTACATTCATTTCTCATTGAAGTGGTTCCTCCAGAATGAAATACATGTAATGCATTAATTCACTCAGTTTGACACACACAAGATACATTGGTTCATCTCAAGGAATATAAACACCACACCTTTTTTGTCTGTGGGCAAGAAGGCCTCTAATTTCTCACAATTTTCTCAACTTGTGTGATGTTTGAGAGGTCACATTGATGTTCATTGATCAGAGCTATAAACACATCTAAATCCAGCCTTAAGCTCCTTCTGCTAAGATAGAATTTCAAGTGGCATATCAAATTCCCTGTGAAATCTGACAAAATTTTAATCCCATTAGAATTCTGGGGTTTTTTGTGAAGGAATTCACAGGTGGGTTGTATGAATTAAGACTCTCTTGTCATTTCTTAGTTCAGTGTCCTTTCCTTTCTTTGCATTTGTATGTTTCTTTTTTATTTGTTCCATAATGTCTTGTTTTTAAAGTCAAAATTTTGTACCTAGCTTTAATTATTGTTCAGGGTCATATATGTGTTTGTCTTACTCTCGGCATTTGACAAAGAAAGACTCTTGAAGGTCAAATAGTTGTCTTTGTCCAGTGTTCTGCTTTTTTATGCGTGACAGAAATATCCCAGCTCTCCAGCAGCATGCATTATTGCACAACTGGAAAGGTTTATTATGCAGTTATTGTCTTCCTCTAAAGCATCAAACACAGGTTACACGGGAGGCAGGGTACTGGACTTGATAGTTCTTTATAGAAAGTTGTACATTCTAGCAGTGTGCATCCATAGGTGATAGTATACTTTAATTTAGATATGTAGTAAATTATCTGAAGGTAGTATTACCTACAAGCATACTTCTTTTCCTTTTGCAATTGGTGAATTTGGTTACATTGATGGCTGCTCAGTGTTACAGGTACATCCAGGTAGACTGTTCTTTGTTGAATACGCCAGATGCACCCTTAGAAGTTTTTATTTTGTTTTGTTTATTAATACTCTGAATAATCCTAGAATTCTGGCAGTATTGCAGGCGCACCTTGGTACTAGCAGCAGAAGAGATTGCTCTTGAGCCTGTGATTGCAAAGGAACTGACGCTTGTGTGAACTGGTATGATGTAAAATAACCCTTGAACTGTGAGAAAAATATGTAAGAAAAGCCATCTGAAGATCTGAAAAAGCACGAAGGGTCTTCATGCAATATTTGAATTGAAGTTTTATAAAAAACAAACTACAATTATTTTCAGTCTTCTAAATTGGTGTGTATTTCTGTTCCTCTAACTTTTTCCTTTGATCTTCTCTCATTTAGTAGTGGCAGCAGTAGTAGCACCTGAAATACATGTCTTGCCACACCATTAGGTGGTATCAGGCAACCTTTTCACTCTGACTTTCATTACTCTTTACAGACTGTATGGTACTGAAATACCAGATGCACAAAGAGCATGATTTGCAGAAGTAAAAGATCGGAGTCATTGAGACCATTATGAGGAACTTAATTGAGATCTAATAAAAAAGCCCTCATTAATGATTTCGTGCTCAGCCTCTGCATATTCTTGTGATAGGCTTGTTGACTTGCGGGGAGACCTTGGTACTCAGAAGGTAATGACTACCTAGAGCTGGGCATTTGACACATCTGCAGTCTCTTCAAAGGAGGTTGTAGCCAGGTTGGGGGGTCAGCTGCTTCTCCCAGGCAGTTAGCCACGGGACAAAAGGGCACAGTCTTAAGCAGCACCAGGGGAAGTTTAGGTTAGATGTTATCAAGAAATTCTTCACAGAAAGGGTGATTAGGCGTTGGAAGGGACTGTCCAGGGAGGTGGTGTAGTCACTGTCCCTGGAGGTATTTAAGGAAAGATTGGACATGGCACTTAGTGCCATGGTCTAGTTGACAAAGTGGTGTTTGGTTATAGGTTGGACTTAATCTTGGAGGTGTTTTCCAGCCTAATTGATTCTGTGATTCTGTAAGTGCTCTCTCACAGCTTTGCCATTGCCTCACCTTATGATATGGACCATCTTAGGCTGTACTGAAGAGAACTTGCCATGCATTGCAAAATACTTATTGGTTAATAATACTGGTGTGATTCTTGTTCTTAGTGTATAGCTCACTTAAATTTGTGAGCTGAACTAATGCTTCAGCATGTGTTTTGAGGCAAACGTGTTAGATCTAGCTAGCTGCTTAGAAATATTTGGTCCTCATCTGTATAGTTTGGACTAATTGGACCCTAAAAACACATCTGTGAGGCAGGGAAGTAATATTCTTAACTGCCAGATATGTAAACAGGTTTCAGATAGATTGTAAGTGACCTGCTGAAATTCAAACAACCAGCCATATCCCTCCTTAGTTCCAGTGTACTGTCCTATGCATTTATTCTGAATAATCTCAGATAAAAGGAATGGTCTGAGCAATTTTTTATGTTGTTGCAAGTTTCACCATGTTTTCTCTGGCCCCCAGAATTGAGAACGTACTGAAATTTCAACTTTTTGTAGCCTTAATTATTCTAACAAGTCTGATGACATATTTTCCTGGACTACTTTTTTAACCTCTTACGTTTTACAGGTGGGATAATGCCTTCTCATTTTGTGCACACTACAAACATACTGGGTAGCCCCTGTTACCCACACTACTCATCTTTAGCATTCCTTGTTTTCTGCCCCTTAAAGCAGATGCAGTTGCAATGCACTTTACCCTTTGAGATGTGGTAAATACTTTTTTTTCAATTCAGTCTCTTTTAAAGGCTGTGTTGTTAGATTTAGTTTCTGTAATCTAGGGTTCAGCTTTCAGTGGAAATCTCTCCACAGTATTTAGATCATATTTATTTCGGGCCCACAGGTGTATAGACTGAGAAACAACAAATATGTAACTATTTTCTTTGGTAAATGAGGCATGTTAAGTTTACATAAACTACGTCCTATAAAAATGGTAGCATCTCCATCAAGTTCTACTTTTCATCCATAACATGCGATTGGCTGCGGTCCTTCAAGCACATTTGACAAGGGAAAGTCTTTAACTGAAGGTATTCCTTTAATGCAATGATTTGGCAAAGATAGACATTGGTGTATCTTTTAAACAAGGAAACTGAGTTGGTAGAAAAGATGAAACAATGACCAAAAGCACATAATAAAGATTGTACTAGAAATAGTGAGAATTTAATCCATTGTTATATCAGGAAAATAATCTTTTCCTCAAATTGATGTCAAGAGGAGGACCAATTTAAAAAATTTTTTGGTTTCTTTGGTTTTTTAATAGTATTTTCTGGAGTCAGCATTCTGAAAACCTTAACACTCATTAGAACAGATTTTGTTTTCTCCAGTGTTTTGCATATGACTGGGCTTGAATGCGATAGTGTACATTCAAGCACTATTCCTGTTCCTATTAAAGTCTGCAGAGCTTTTATAGAAAATTGAAATGTTCACGTAGACATTTCATATAATAAATTGCTTAAGTCTCCCCCCTCTGCTGGTATTTGGATATTTGTGTGTGTGTTTACACCTCTGACTGAGACTTGGGTGTAAAAAAGGTCACAGAAATGTGTAAGCTGTACAAAGTCTAAACCAATGTCAAAACAGGGCTGCTTTTTGGTAGGTGACCAGCAGTTGATTTTAAAACAGTGTGTATTGGCTCAAAATCTGGTAGTTCTAGTTTTGGTTTATATTTAACCACTTCTCAACAAGACGGAGTCAGGAGAGTGGATTGTTTTTATTCACTGTTGGTGAAGTAAAAATGGAAGTTCTGATTAATGTCAGTTACTACTTTCAGCATATAATGATGGTTCTGATTTGGACCTCTATTTCTAAGCAGTATTTTCCTCTTCATGTAAGGTGGGATCAATGGTGAAATTCCATTTCTGCACTGTACTAATTTATTTAATCGCTGCAAATAAGATGAAACTGATGGAGTAGGAACTAGTAGTGGACTTAAATCTGAAATTCCCCTATTTCCCCTAAGGGAGTTCGGTCCTTCAATGTGATAGCTAGAATTAGGTATTTTTGGAATTTAATGATACGATCTTTCCCATCTCTTCCTTGAGGTAGCAATTCAGGCATTTATATTTGACAGTATTTACTTAATATAAGCCTAAGTTCATTTATTATGTCTATTTTAAATTCATATACACTCCAAGAAAAAAAGCAAGTCCAGAAGAAATTCCACTACAAAAAACTGCGTTAAGATGGAGTCAAGTTTGCTGATGTCCTTCTTACAGAGCATTTTGAAAAAGACAGGAAGTCATGAATTGGAGTTCTTTCCCAATCTTTAGGAATTACTTCCTCTTTTGGAAAGACAAGTGAATCAGAAGAAAAAAAAAAAAAGAGCAACTTTGCATCTGCAACTCCGACCATATATACGTTATTTCTTGTGGTACTGTGCTGTGAGGTATGTGACTAAGTCTGTCAAATGTCTTAGGAAGATATTTCCCTGACATGGTGTTTACTCCAGATTAACGCAGTATTTTGTTTGGAAATATGTAGGTGTACAGATAGAATATGAGAGATAAAGTTGATGAAACAACTGTTGGACATTTCTATATTTTTATATATTATGAAGGGCATTTTAAAAATTTTTCTTGCAGTTTTAGTAATTATTTAGTGTGGTAATATACATATATTGTGACAACATTTTCTGCTATATCCATTACTTTGGTGTAATTCTATTTTATGTAGCAAATATGTGTATATACAAAGGAGATTATGTAAAAAATACGATTAAACAATAGGCTGAAGCCCTTCAGAATAGGGACCATCTTCCTCTGTGTGTGCAAAGTACTAAATGCCTTGGGTCCCAGCCAGAGCTCACGTCTGAGAACCGTGGTGACCGAACTGCCAAGCGATGAGTGGGGGGGAAGCAGCTCCTCTGCTTTCCATGGGGAGCCTTAGTACAAAAGGTGCTGTGAAGCTCACCTTGCCAGTCCCTGGTGCTGGGGATGTGCTGTTCCTGGTCATTCCCAGCACCACCTGCCAAGCAACCCAGAGAGCCCAGAGCCCATGTATCCTCTGCTTTGAGCAGGAGGAAAGGAAGTCTGAGAAAGAGGTTTGATGTCATCAGAGAATCTTCCTTGTTAGCAGGGTGACCCTTCCAGAGCTTGTTGGGTCTGCATGCAGTGTCCTTTGAACAAATGATTCATGTTGACTTCAAGGGCCGCTGAATGTGTTCCTACAAGATCAAGTTCTGCTGGGTAACAGCTCTGTTACACCTGAGGACCTGGTTGCTAAAGTTCTTCAGAAATGGTCTAAAAATACTGTAAAAATATAAATATATTTAATTACATGTACTGAAAAACAAATCCTATTTGTTGTGGTCAGAGTTCAGATAATTATGGGAATTTTGATTTCTTAGTCATACTTGCATATGTATTGGTTTAACTATTGTGTATGAAAGAGGAAGTGATTGTAAAGTGTGTGAAAGATCAGGATTACACCTGTTTTTTAATGGTCATGTTATTTAGGAATGGATGTCAATGAATTTAAGTCCATAATAATGCAGGTTTTTTGCATTAGAACATGTGTGTATTTCATACACCCACATTTTATATTATAATATATATTTGGTACTAACTTTGTATTTTCCCTGAAATATTGCCAAATTGCGAACACAGATGTTCTCACTTGTAAGACTTTGGTACTTAATAACTGAATGTATAAGAAATGCTCTGGTATGAAAAGAAAGAGTGTTGTATGGTGTCCCACAGTACAGAGGTCCGACCAGCAGGCACATTGCCTTTTTCACGTCTTGCTTCGTTGCAGCATCACCTTTCGTCTCCTCAGAAGCAGGTCTGTGTCTCAGCCAAACTGCAGACCAGCTGAATACCACACTAGCATGAAAGCTGACTGGTAGGTAGTAGGAATACAATAGTCACCAGTGTGCCACAAATGCATTATTAAATGCAGAAATAGACATTTCTACAAAGGCCAAAATCTTATGTTGTATGTTCCTTTCTTGTCATTACATTGTATCATATTGTAAGATTATTTTATGTCCTAATTTGCATTATAAAATGTTTTTTCCTACTTAAAGGCATAAATATAGCAACTTTGTATAAAGGTAGCTTTCTAGATTTTTATTTCTTTTATATAAAAATTCTAAACAGTGGGAGTACCGTTGCCAAATTGTTTATAAAATTTCAAGTAATTTTCCCTGTTAAATGAATTTGTTTTTACAAACATTCCGTATTTCTTATACTATGCAGAAAGAGTGTATTTTTATGTCATTCCACATTAATCTTAAAAAATTAATTTCACTTGTTTTAAGCTGCCATTATTGAGAAAGCTTACCAAATGTGCATTTAAAAAAAATGTGTTATGTATTATGACAACATTTTTCCCCTTTACCAGTGCCAACTTCATTTGAAAAAAAAAAAAATAAAAATTGTAGCATGGCAATAAACTATTGATTTTACATTAAAAATCGTCTGTGGGTTACTTCAGCAGTTCTCAGTGTTAGTGTCACTGTGTTGTGGGTTTTTTTAATAACCTTTTTTGCATTTCTTTAAATCATTCCTTCAGGTACCTATCTCTGCCCTCCTCCCTGCCCCTCTGTATGGTACTCATTGCTTGGTAGTAAAAAAAAAAGCCCAAAATTGATCATGATGACCTGAAGTCTGTAGATTTGTCTCCAGTCTTTTAATTTCTGCTAGTTTTCTGTCACATCTTTGTCGTTAGATCGTTTTGTTGTGGTAGTACTGCTGTGGTAGTTGCTGTCGACTACTGGCTAGTGAATCACATGCCAGGAATTTCAATGTGCTACGATTTCAAAAAACCCAAATGGAGTTTGTTAGCAGAGTACTGATTAATTCAGAAAGAAAGAAATAAGAAAATGTAAGGCTCAAGTCCTGTCCAGGTGGTCTTTTGACTTTCTTCTGTAGACTACAAAATAATAGTGGTGATTTATCAAAATTCACTATTTCCTCTTTAATCCTTTCCAAATCAGTGTTTTAAGGCATAGTTTCAATAAAGATGTATGTAGCCAACAAATGAACAAAACCCTAGAAACATCAGGAGATGTTTAGTTTTCATAGGTCCTTGAGAAACAACATTACATGGTCCATGCACAGTGTTGGTCAGATAACACAGACATCTGAAAACTCAGTTCTCAAGAAGGTTTTCATATCCCTGGCCAACAGTTATGCAGCTTTCGTATCATCCATTACATGTAACATTGCCTACTAGCACGCTGCAGAGCTCATTAGAAACTTTGGTTCTTTGTATCTTCATTTCAAACAGGCAGAAAACCTCCATGTTTGGGTGAAATGCTTCCATGAACCAATATGTTGTGACAGTAAGTAAAATACATGCAGTTAGAGGACTAACTGCAATATTATACATAAAACACCATGCAACCAATATAAGTGATTTCAGTTAAAATGCACATGCCTCACACTCCTGACCTAATGATGCTTTGTTCTGAAATAGAATTTTGAAGACAGCTCAAAATAGCTGGTGTTGAACAGCCAAGCATTAAAGAGCTACTCTTCCAGCCATATGTGCCTAGTACTATCATTTCCAATAATGATTTAAACCGGCCATGTTAAAATCCCTGTAGATAAATCACAACAAAATGAAAATTCTCAATTGTGAGCTCCTGAAGAGTTAGATTTTGTGACGAGTCTCTGTTTTCCTTCCTCAATCAAACTTGGATCTGCTCAGAGGCTTAGGTAACTGGTTTGACTGAAGCTAAACCTCAAACTAGATAATGTGAATGATGCCTCAATTACTGGTCCTCGAGGACTCCTGTTACTTTGTTATTCCTGCATCACTAACAGCTTGTCTGCAAGGACAAGGTCCTGATCTGAATTGAATTGCTATCAGTAGATACTGAGATATGAGGAAGTCTGATTGAGAATTCATTCCTGAGCAATGAAGCCTGTGCTTCGCTGAGGTGTCTGGGGTGTCAAATGGTCTTTGGGACTGAAACATGATCCGTTTCTTAACCTTGAAAGAGATGAGGTGATTTGTAGAATCACAGAATGGGTGAGCCTGGAAGGGCCCATGGTGGGTCATCTGGTCCAACCTCCCTGCTCAAGCAGGGTCATCCCAGACGACATCACACAGAATTGCATCCAGATGGCTCTTGAATATCTCCAGTGAGGGAGACTCCAAAACCTCTCTGAACAATTGGTTCCAGGGCTCAGTCACCCATACAGTAAAGCAGTTCTTCCTTGTATCCAGCTGGAATTTCCTGTGCATCAGTTTCTGCCTGTTGTCTCTTGTGCTGTTGCTGGGAATCACTAAGAGCCTGGCTCCATGCTCTTGACACTCTCTCTTCAGATACATTGATGAAGTCCCCTCTCAGTCATCTCTTCTCAAGGCTGAACAGGCCCAGCTCCCTCAGTCTCTCCTTCTAAGAAAGATGCTCCAGTCCCCAGTCCTCTTTGCAGCCCTCAGCTGGACCCACTCCAGAAGCTCCAGGTCTCTCTTGTACTGAGGAGCACAGAGCCGGACACAGCATTCCACATATGGCCTCACTAGGGCTGAATAGAGGGGCAGGATCACATTTACTCACAGTGTGACTTTAAAACTCGCCCTTGGCAATTTTCACCACAGAGGTGAGGGCATTGTGCAGCTGAAAGGGGCAAGAACCCAGAACCAGGGCTGCTGCTATGCTCTTCCTATTCTGATGTCACTACTTTTACACATAGTAAGTCATAGCTTAGCAATAGTCAAAAACCTCTTAAACCAAACTTTACTAATTTGTTGTAGTAAGTTTTCTCTATGCACATTTGATCGTCCAAAGGTTATTTGCCCTAGCCAAAACTTAAATATTTTTCTGCGTAACTATGAGGAAAATTAAAGATGCTAAAATTCAGTTAGTACTCTAGTTTTCAGAATAAGTTTGGGGGGAATAAGAGGGAAGATATGTAACTCTGTGAAGAAAACAGAGCAAAAAGCCTGAAGTCCTCAAGAACTATGCAGGTGAAAATTGGTAGGGTTATAATTGTGTTCTTTTTTGCTGTCTCCATTGGGATCAATTTCTGCCCGTTTGACTCCAGAACAAACAGCTTTGCATATATCCCAAGAGTTCTGTATCTGGCAGCAAGAAGAGGAATACCAGCTGGAATTCATTCTCAAGGAATGAATCACAAAACAAGCCTGGAATTTTTTGATATGACCAGGTAACTAGCAGGCTTTTTGTGTGGAGGAAAAGCAGTGACAAAGCAAGGCTTGGATGTTGTCTGACACCAGCAAGGCTGCCAAGGGAATAGTTACCAATTTTTTAATATTGAAATGAAAAGGGTATTGAGTGGGATTGTGCTGGAGAGCCTCCTG
Organism: Dendrocincla fuliginosa; assembly: GCA_035047845.1. Classification (NCBI taxonomy): domain Eukaryota; kingdom Metazoa; phylum Chordata; class Aves; order Passeriformes; family Dendrocolaptidae; genus Dendrocincla; species Dendrocincla fuliginosa. Next base: position 34,516,146 of record JAWWMO010000043.1, read on the forward strand.
TTCACTTCTTTTATTGGTGACATGAATGACCCAATAGCAGCTATAGGGGATGGTCTGGCAAGTGCACTGGAGGCCAGGAGCAGTAATAAAAAATGCTTTTGACCTGTTTGAGAATTACCTCCAGGAATACCACTGAATTATAGAATCACAGAATGGTGTGGATTCAAAGGGATCTTCAAGATCCAGCTCCAGCCCCTGTGCCATGGGCAGGGACACCTCGAAGTAGAGCAGGTTGTTCAAAGGTGCATCCAGCACGGCCTTGACCACTCCCAGGGATCAGTCATCCATCCATCCGTCCGTCCATCCATCCATCCGTTCGTCTGTCCATCCGTCCATCCATCATCCATCCATCCATCCATCCATCCATCCATCCATCCCTCCATCCATCCCTCCATCCATCCCTCCATCCCTCCATCCCTCCATCATCCATCCCTCCATCCCTCCATCCATCATCCATCCATCCATCCATCATCCATCCATCCATCCATCCATCCATCCATCCATCCATCCATCCATCCATCCATCCATCCACCCATCCATCCATCC
>JAWWMO010000043.1:34521891-34553235 GCA_035047845.1 Dendrocincla fuliginosa
TTATTCAGGGATTTGTATTTACTTCCAGTTGAAGCAAAATCACATGCTTTTATACTAACAGATTTATTTAGTTACAAATACCAGCAGCATTGTCGATATCCCTGTGCCCCCCTTTGGGGGAAAATTGCTGCTGAAAGAGTCTGTGGTGCTCAATGCATTAGTTCAGATTAAACCTGCTATGCCTTCTCCTGCATTAAAATGCAGGTGCTGGAGTACTGCCCAGAGCTCAGGAGTGTTTGGCATGTGCCTGTCATGAACTTTTTCTTGTTAGTGTGCTTCTTTCTTGAACTGTCACAGTGTAAAACCCAGGTTTTTTTAATGATGAAAAGCATTTCTGCCTTTGAGTAATTCTCATTTGAGTGAAACTGCCATAGGTGCAAGCAATTTGACACCCGGTGGTTCAGTGCAACATGTAGTTTTACTAGGGAGGTGATTACCTAGCACTACACCACAGGGTAGGAGTTATAAGAGTAGCACTGTTTTCCACAATAGTAAAAATTTGCTCTCTCAGAGCATAGTGTGTCTTCTAACTTACCTTCAAAATTTATGTTAAACATCTGTAAGAACCACTGTCAGGCTGATGACTCTCTTAGTCCCTCCATTTATGCCTTCACATCTATTGTGTGTAGGCAAAATGAGCACTCTGGTGAATGCGGTACATATACAGAGTCCAAGAGTCTGGAGTCCTGTTGTCAAATTGATGGAAGAATCCTTTGAAGCATGCAAGAAAAAATCTCTAACTTCATCCCTGACACAGGTAGTTGCTCTAAGGAAGCTCATGTAGCCAGGCTAGAGGTATTGTAGTTAGATTGACTACGCCTTCAGATTTATTTCTGGGTAAATTTGACTTCTGCTTATAGGCATGTAGATTGACTTCACATCTGCTACTGTAAATGTTAGTCAGGTAAGTAGTGCTGAGGAGATGCTTGACAAAGATCAAGGCCATATGGATCCAGAGTAGGAAGAATCTTCTCTGTGCATACCCAGCAGCACCAGTTGTCTCTTTTGAAGATAGATTAGAAGCATCTTTTTTTTGACAGAGATGGCTTCTCCCAGCTCCTGCTGATTCTCTGCAACCCCCAATCTCTGATTTGGAACGGAAAAGTAATCTGGCATAGCACTCCTGAGTGATCATTGACCATTCAGCTTTAGATAACTACTTCATTCTAGAGAGTGGTACACATACTAATAAAGGAACACGTACTCTTCTCTGGTCTATTTGTGTAAATTACAAGAGTAGCCATTTATTGTTCCTGTAGAGTTGTATGCTGTTTGGATTTTTGATTCGTGAAGGAATTAAAGATGTTACTTCACACATCGTTCTAGTGCACCCTGTTAGAACAGGCAGTCAAGTGCCCAGCAGGCACTTAGGATCAAGGGACTTAGAATCCAAAGCATGTGGCTACCTGTGCTTAATATGATAGCGTTTCTTCAGGGGAAGGGTATTTCAGAAAGTATCAGTTTTTGAGTTTAGCTTTGTACGTTTTCCTGTCACTACATTTGCTTCTGTGTGATGTAGCATTCTGTGTGTGGCAGGTTCCTCATACACTGATTGCTTTTGTAGCTTTCAGAAATCTGTCCTGTGTCCATGCTACCAAGAATCTGGTGTCCTTGTCGCTTTGGTATTTTAGAAGGTTGGTTCTGTGTGTAATGGAGAGATGTGTTTTAATTGTAGGCAGTTGATCTACAACTACCCTGAACAACTCTTTGGAGCTGCTGGTGTCATGGCAATTGAACATGCAGACTTTGCTGGTGTAGAACGTCTGGCTCTTGTCACAGGTGTGTAGGGTATCTCCTTGTATGAAACTTGGGGGGGCAGGTTATTTGTTTGATCTTCAGTAAACATTAAACATACTTTTTTTTCTTCAGCATCTGTGAATAAAGGATCATAATGCTAACTGGGATATAATTTAGCAAGTTAGTGTCAGTTACTAATTTTCTTTCATATTTTAAAAATATTTTCAGGTAAGTCCCTGCTTGGTCAGCTTTTGAAATGCTTGCTTTCTAGGGAAAAGGTGAAATCTAGCAATAGAAAGAATAAGATGATGACTCCCACCATGGTCTAAATGGCTATATTTTGATTATGATGATAGAGAAAGCTAAAGAGTCATCCTTAGTTAAAAATGTGGGCCTGAGTCATTGACTTGAGATGGACCTCAAATGATAGGAACAGCCTGGATATTTTGAAGAGTTGTCAGCATAAATGTGATTCTAGTAACTAATGGAAATTAAACATCTGGAATGCTTCAGATGATTCTCGTTGCAGAAGTTAGGGTTAGGTAACTGGCATGTCATAAAAAGTTGATTGTGAATGTGGTCAGGAGGATGGAGAATTGCTTTGCAGGGAGAGAGGAAAAGACACTGACTTGTTTAGCTCAGCAGAACTGAAGTAACAATTGTGCGTAACTGTCTGTAGGCACATTGACACACACTAATGCTTGATTGAGAGGAAGACTGCTTATATTCTGGAACAAATTAAACCAAATTCTGTAGGTTTTACCAGACCACGCTGCATCGAGTAGTATAGCTGAAAAAAAGAACAAGTTCTTAATAAGCACAAACTCTACTACAAATCTTGTTTTTTCCTGTACTGCTACAACTGCGGCATTGCTGCAAATTAATGTGGAATAACTGAGCATGCCTTGGGAATGCATACATGTAAATAGTTTTCTAAGAGGAAGCAGAAAGTACTAGGACAGTAGTCTGTTCAGAGACATTTTGGTGTTTGTAATACCTGTTTTGTGTCAGTTTACAAATCTTGCACAACATTTCTGCTATGTCATGGCATGAGACTTGTGATTCAGGAGAGTGGTAGCCACTGGTTCTCAGCCATCATCACGCAGGCAAAATGAATACTGTCACAAGCTCAAGTTTTAAAGCATAAGAAACTTGATTTAGTATTTTATAAGCACTTCATCAGTAAATACTATGAAAATTTGAAACAGTGACATTTTAATTCCAGCAAAGATGAACATTTATTCTCATCCAAACAGAATTCAAAAGCATTGTAGTCCTTGTGATGTGAAACCAAAGATTGGTGTTTTAAGGATTTACCAACATTAGTTGAAGTTTTCTGGTGCCATGTGCTGACATGAGGAAGTCTTGATCTTACATTTGTAGGTGGTGAAATTGCATCAACCTTTGATCACCCTGAACTAGTAAAACTAGGAAGCTGCAAGCTTATTGAAGAAGTCATGATTGGAGAAGATAAACTCATTCATTTCTCTGGAGTAGCAATGGGTAAGTGTTGAATCAGTATTGGCATGTTGTAACCTTTGTGTTAAGCCTCTGCTAACACTGTTCAGTTACCAGTATGGCATAGGAATTTTGGAACCGTAGGAATTTCGTGTAACCATTTTTATTAAAGCCTTGCTTTTCGGTAAAACCCCTTAAAGATATATGAACATAACCATTTTTAAGGGTGGGAACCAAGATTTCTGCTTTGAGAGATTAAATTAAAAAGAAAAGTAGCAACATGTCACACTTAAAGAATCTGAGACCTTGTTCTAGTAAATGCCAATACTGCAAGTTTTTAAGGGGTTGTTTTGAGGTGGTTCTAATTTTCTGTTAAATCAGGTGCTGTAGAATGAAAGCAACAGCATAGCATACATTCTGTCCATGAAATGTCATCATGCCTTCTTTTCCCCCCAAAACTAAGGCATACAAAACATGATTGCAATGATAGGAAAACCTTTACAAATGCTTTGTGATAGCCTCTTTTTGTGTCTTTGCTTTCTTTGTTTAATCTTTCTGCATTTGTGCTTTTTAGGTGAAGCTTGTACCATAGTTTTGCGTGGAGCAACACAGCAGATTCTAGATGAAGCAGAGAGGTCTTTGCATGATGCTCTGTGTGTTCTTGCCCAGACTGTGAAGGACACTAGAACTGTGTATGGTGGAGGTGAATATTCGATTCTTTGTACTTTGTACATGCTGCACATTTTGTATTACTGTTCATCAGGTGTATAACCCCTGTATGTCTTCAATGAATAGGTTGTTCAGAAATGCTGATGGCTAATGCTGTTGCAGAACTTGCTGTCAGAACACCTGGCAAAGAGTCTGTTGCAATGGAGTCATTTGCCAAGGCTTTACGAATGGTAAGTTTATTTAATCAGATTGCTGGATTAAGAGACAAGTTTCACAAAGTTTACTAATTTATGACATCAGACGGTTGCTTTAAAAATTTTGGTTGTTTGAAATAAAAAAGTGAAGTTTAGCAACACATCTTGGATGAAAAAAGAGGGAGAAATTGTTTTCTTAGAAAAAAAGTGCTGGTGTTGTAAAAATTCTGAATGTTATAGAATTGTGGCTGTTCATATGTTAGCCTTCCTCTAACTGATTTTTGCTTCTCTTACCTGCAAGCTAAAAGTGCTGCAGAAATAGTACAGAAAAATCTCATCTTACTTAGTTGACAATTGATTTAGAAAATAGCTAGTGCTCTGTAGTGCTATTTGAGTGTGTTCATACTCTGGTACTTCTAGAAGTTTTAGGCTTGCATTAGAGATTCCATCTTAGTAGGAAATATGAGTGTCAGAAGAAACATTTATAGAGCTGTGCTGTTTGAGAAAAGATTGCCTTCCTGTAATTTAAATTAGGGAAACCCTTTCTTAGAAAATGAAAGACTATAGGAAACATTTCTCCCCAAAAAATTAAATTCAAGAGCATGGTAACACTTGACATTCTTTTTCAGTCATCACATGCAAGTTTACAGTGCTGTCACTGAAAGAGCGAATGGAATGATCAGGTGGTAAATGCTTACCAGCAGTCTTATGGTCTTAAAACATTTCTCTGGTTGCAGTCTGACATGATAAAAGACAAAATTTTTTTTTTCTGTCCAGTAAAATGAACGACAAATCTGCTAGCATGCTTCTGTCCTCTCAGCTACTTTCTTAAAACAGGGTCTTAAAATCCTTAGAAAGGTAGTTTGTTTTTTTTTTTCTTTCCCTTCTGATCACTATAACAGATCATTTGCCGTGGTTTGGAAGCCTCTACTTGAAATATAGTTGTAAACTAGTAATATCAAGGTATGTTTCATGTTTACTAGGGATCGGTCCCTGTGTTAATTAAAAACAATATGTGTTTATCCTCTTAGATCCCAACAATAATAGCTGATAATGCTGGCTATGACAGTGCCGATCTGGTTGCTCAGCTCAGAGCTGCTCACAGTGAAGGGAAGACTACTTATGGACTGGGTAAGGGGCTCAGTATTACTTTCTGTGATTGAATTGGTGTTTGGCAGGCTGATTAGGCTCATTAAAGTTGATCATGTGTCTGTCACATATATTCAGCTGGGAGAACTGAGTAGGTTGATTTCTATTTGCTTGCAAATAGGTGTACAGTGCTACATGCCTTTATTATTCTACCAGGCTTTTGGCAGCAGAGTGAAAAACTTTGTTTTTGAAGCAGATGGTTTCCGTCTCTAGAAACCATTTTCCTTACTTGAATCTAGTTATATCAAGCTTAGAAAGAAAAGCATTGTTTTAAAACCAACCAACCAAAAACCCAGCAGAACAAACACATCCTCCCGCCTGCCCTCCTTTCCCCTCCCCACCCCAACAAAAACCCCAAACCAACAACGACAAAGTTGTGGAGAAGAACTCTGAATTTAATATACCTAAGGAAATAGTGCTGAGAGTCCTGTTGGGTTCTTGTTTCCTCTTTGCAATGTATAAAGTTTTCATCATTACTTTTTTGTATGTAATTACAAGATCAGGCTTAAATCAGAAGCCTTGAGATGAAAGGCTTTATTTAATACTTCTCTTACAATCAATAGGGTTCATTTGAGCAGGTAAGTTACTGTACTCTCAGCTTCTTGTAATTTCCTTAAAAAATTGCCAAGTTTAAAAAAAAAAACCCAAAAAACCCAAACCAACTTCTTAATACGTTTCTTCTTACAGATATGAAAGAGGGTATCATTGGAGACATGGCAGCTCTGGGAGTAACAGAAAGTTTCCAAGTCAAGAGACAAGTTTTGCTGAGCGCAGCTGAAGCAGCAGAAATGATTCTTCGTGTAGATGACATCATTAAAGCAGCACCAAGGTATGATCTGAGCATCTGCATGGTCAGTTAGAGTGGTATAGAGTAACCTCCTTCTGTGCAGGAGTAACAGTGCAGAAAAGGCTTGTTCTAAAAATACCTTACTTGAAATGAAACATGACATCTGTCATGCTAATGTTTATATTAGGTGATTTTATTGCTTTAGCAGTATGACCAGGCCTTTAGAGCCATCAGTGAGCTTTTAGTGGCCTGCCTGAGTAATGCCTAGTCAGTCTTAGGTCACCAGCTACTCTTGTCATATATAGCACTGAAACATCTGCAAAAGTGGCTGACCAAAATGTAAGGGATCATGCTGCTTTCTTCTCTTCTTTTGAATTGAAGTGAAATGCCAGATTGCTTCTGAGCTAGAATCTGCAGCTAAAGCAAAAACATGTTTGTTAAAAAGTTTGGGAAGAATTGCTGCTCATAGGTGGGTTATCCCTCATGAGCACCTACTACCAAGTAGTTAGCACTGCTTTTTGAATCACACATTTTTTTGCCCCAGTCATGGCTGGTGTGTCTTTGAAGTGATACTGCCTTTTGTGCTGTGAGATAAAGCTGGCACTGAACACAAAATATCAACTAAGGATTAAAACTAAGTGTGGGTGGGGAGGACCTTTGTGGGTGGGAATTTTCTGATTTTTCTTTCTCTCCCCAGAAAACGTGTGCCAGACCATCGCCCGTGTTAAATTTTCTTCACTACCTGAGGATGTGTGGACCAGATCTCACCTAGTAATTTTTTTTTTTTTAATGATCTAGCTTTTGTGAGGTTGTGGAACAGAAGCTTAAGACAAGTAGATCTCTGTCAACGGCCCTATCTTCAGTTGGTTTTACCTTACTGGAACTTATACGTGTTGTGGGGAAGAATTCACTTTCAAGTAAAACAGGGGTTTATACAACCCTATTCCTTCTGTTCCTCTCTAGGTTCCACTTAAAATACACACAAATAAAAAAAAAATAAAAAAAATTCAGATTCAACAAAGTTGTATTTCTTTGTGTAGAACCAGGAAGGGCAGTTCCATGAGGACCACTGCAGTGAACATCAGTCCTCAGACACTTCAGGCAGTGACCAGGCCCGTGTGGCTCACTCGTTCAGGTTGAGCTGGTATGTTTAGTGTAAGTGCTGTATTCCAATCCTGGCTGCATAGTTTTTGAGTTGTGATCCTAAGAACAGGCTCTGAAGTTAGATGGTATTGTTTTCTAGTGATCCTGAAGTCTTGGAGTTTTTTAAAGATGAAGAGAAAAAGCTGAAATCTTGGCAAATGCTCAGAACTACAACTAGGTTATTTTACAGCTTTTTACACTACAAATTTTAATTACATGGGAGTTCTGCTGAGGGGAGTTGAGAGGAAGGTGCAGTTTGGGAGAGCAGCATTCTGGAACAACAGTCTTGAGTGTTTAACTATGAAGTACTGGGCTCTGGCTAACTTTACAAACACGTTTAATAGAGGGCAGTTAGCAGAAAATGTGCCAGGCGGCGTGGCATTCACTTCATACACACACTTACCCCTTTATGTCCACTGGAGCCTGTCTGTATTCTTTTTCCTATTCTAGTAGTTGCTGCAAAGGCAACGTGTTTCTTAACTGGACTAATTTCTTTATGCTTAGGTTGTAAGGAAGTCTGTGATGCCTGCAGCTGTCTGTACACAGATCTGTGATGACTGTAAGCACAGACAAGCAGAGGCTCTGTGTGTGTGGGAGCCCAGAGGTGCTTGCCAGGCGTTGTGACTCTTCTGGCCTGTGCCCATATAATGCAGCACCTGGAAAACACCCAGGCAAGTCTGCCAAAGCAAAAACATTAATTGGAAATAAGGAAGTATCTGTGCTGCAAACATTTTTCTCCCTTAGGTTTCCTAAAGTGAAGGGAATCTGCCTACAGAATGCTCCTCTGAACTCTCAACACAGACTCTCTTCAGCTCTCCAGAAGTGACAATGTTGCCTGGAGAGAGCTGTGTGGAACACAAACCATTGACAAGCCAGTGAAAGCACCTTCTCCCCATCCCCTCAAATAAATACAGTACCAGGTCAGTTCTGCAGGAAATAAAACATTGACCATGGATGTTAAAAAAGGCCCAAAAGCTTCTACTTCCCTTTTGTAGGCAGAAATTTTCAGAACAAGACTAGATGAAGAATTTGGAAAAAGGATTCTGTTAATTCCAAAGAAGGATGGTACAACTTGGTAAAATGCTAGTATACTTTATTTAATTTGACTAGTAGCACACTACAGGGGTGCCAGCCAAATCCAGATTTGGACTTCTTTTAACAATACAGCAAGTACTAGCAGAGTGTATTTTTTCCAGGTAATTTTTCAGGCATGCAGATGGCATTAAGCAGTTATAAACTGGCATGGAATCAAGCCTTTTCTGAAAAGTCAACTGATGCTTCTGCAGGCTGCACTTGTGAGACAGTTCCACTTGAAGAGTGCACCACCAAGGGCTTGCTACCCTTGATACAAAAGCTGTCTTTCACTAAATTCAATGAAATCAGACGTTTAAATTGTAATTTTGAGCCAGATTTCTGTGTTACTCGATTAAAGCAAAGCTTCCTTTTAAAAAAAATTTCAGTGCAGTTTGAAGGGGATCTAAACTGGTTGGAGTTGCAACCTGGAGAAATACCTGGCTGAAATCAGCTGAGTAAAGTTTGCTTCAGCTTCAGATTATGTGCAAGCCTGTAGTGGCAGGCTCCCAGCCCTGGGTTTTATTTATGCAACTTTACCTTTGCATCTCTTGTGGATTTTCTGTTTTCATTGGGCCTTGATTTCCTTCCTTGCTCTTCCATGAAAACTCGTCCAGTCTTGCTGCCCTCACAGGCAGTGTTGTCAGTAACAAAAACTAGCAGCAAAGCCTCTAGCTTTCTTTGCCATCATTTGAAATGCTGCTCAGCAGTAACAAAATGAAGCTCTTGCAAATTTTGCAGGAAGAAGGCAGCAGCAGTAAGAGGAGAGCTCCCTGATAGTACATGCTGTTTCTTGATAGCACACCCAGGGCTCCACTACCACTTCCCTTGTGACAGGCAGGGAAATCTTCAAGCTGTTGCTGCGTTTCAGATAAGTCATTTGAGACAAATGCTGTGGGGTGCTTTAGAGCTGTGACTCTCAGCAGTGATCATCTTGAACAGTGGCTTCCAGCTGAGCTCGGACACCTCAGCAAGGTAAAAGCAAGAAGAGTGAGCCCACGGGTGAAGAGCAGCAAATCCATGCATGCTCTGTGCAGTCCATCCATGGAAAACATCTAAACTGAGTTTTCAACTCTACCATGAACTCTGAGTAGTCCTGTCATGGGAAAGGGGAGAAGTCCGCTCTGCTGGGACTGCTGGTGCAAAAGGGAGTGTCTATACAAGAGTTTTGTGTCACACGGCTCAAGCCACTGCACCTACTCCTGAGGACTAGCTGGTGGTGTGGTGGTGCCTGGGCAGAGGTAGAGGTTGGGCAGTGGTGTGAGTGCGCTGCCACCTTTGCCAGAACGGGAAATTGAGCATCAGCAGGGCTCAGCTTCTGGCTCTGCCTTCACAGCAGGAGGTAGCAAGGGTCTCTCATCAAGTGTGATATCTATCACTGCCCCAGACCGCTTGCGGGGCTCAGGGGTCTCCTCTGACCACCTCCCCACCCTGCGCACTCCTTTGGCCACTTTGGGTGCATTCCTGCAGGGGTTGTGGTCATAGATCACCAGCTTCAGGCCAGGGAGGTGAGCCAGGCTGGGGAAGAACCGGATGGAATTGCGATCCACGTCAATCACCTCCAGAAATGGCATGTCCAGGAGCACAGGGGGAAAATCGGACAGCAGGTTTCCTGAGAGCCAGATGGTGCGCAGCTCCTGCAGGCACTGCAGCTGGGGAGGCAGCGAGCGCAGCGCGTTGGAGCCGGCGTGCAACGTCTTCAGCAGGCTGAGCTCGCACACCACCTCGGGCAGGTACTGCAGGCAGTTGGACTCGATCCAGAGCGTCTTGAGGTTCTGCAGGAACCGGAGCTCGAGGGGCAGGCTGCAGAGCTTGTTGTTGCCCAGGTAGAGGATGCACAGCTGCTTCAGTGTGCACACGACTAGGGGCAGTGCTTTGAAGTTGTTGAAGTCCAGTGCCAAGATCTGCAGGTTTTGCAGCTGCTCCAGCTCGGGGGGCAGATGGTTCAGGTTGTTGTCGCTCAGATACAGCTTAACCAGTTCCCTGAAAGAGCAAATGTGCAGAGGCAGCCGCCTCAGCTGCCTGCCACTCAGATCCACCATTTTATCCACTGGCATCTCTTCTAGGTCTTCTAGGAGGTACTTCTGGCACTTTTTGGAGGGCACAAAAGCAACTACGGTTTTCAGGCTGTTGCCCATCCCGGGATTTTGTTTTGGGATGGTCAGGACTGCGAGGGATAGGGACCTGCCTTGGTCTTCTGGTGCTGTGCACTGGCCTGCCAGTAACTTCCCAATATAAGGCCATGTTTACATGGCACCAGAGTTTAATCTCAAGGGCTCTGAAATGTTTCTGATAACCAAGTGAGTGTTTGGTGATGGGGATTATAGACAGGGCGACTCCGAGCTCAGGTCTCCCTCACCCACACTCCCACTCACCCCCCCGCAAACATTCCTTCTTGCCTCTTCTTGCACACTAAATGTTCTCTGATTTTGCCCCAAGCAGTCATCACAAATGCCCCAGCCCCTCACCTCTTGTTCTGACTGTGCAGCCAGTAAGGGGTGGGGGGGTTGGCTGGGCAAATTCCACAGAAGACCGAATTTTTAAACTCAGATGTTTAACCTTTAGGAAACTTTCAGCAGAAATGTCAGATATAATCAAATTGTTTAAAATACCTGTCAATATCTCATTGACTTTCCAGACGAGTGGCACTTTCAGGGACATATTTTGCAAGGTGCCAAATATATAACTTCAGAGTGTAGCTTGCCACCCAGTACTTATCTTAAAGCTTTAGCACAGATTCTTGGCAAACAGCTATTTTGAGCTGTTTTACTCTTTACATTCTTAATTTAATGGTATTTACTGTGGGCTCTGGCACTTTTGACTGTGTAGGGCCTTTTTCGTTACATTATGTTTTACTTCTTGTCTGAATCCCCATTTAATGTGCTATCACAAACTGCCAAGGCTGTTTTCCATCCACCTTCCAACTGTGCTACTGCAATTGTACCAAAACCTGTCAAGAAACTCCCATGGATTTAATTCTAGCAAGATTCTCACTTGTTATGAGTGAGATAAGTATTAGATTAAAAAATTATGTGACAACGTAAACTGTTCTTCTGTCATCAAGACCCATTTTGCTATTCAGGGCAGGAGCACCTCTGATTTCTAGGAGGAGTATTCTCATGTGTAGGAACCTCTGCACAGTTTGACTTCTTGAGCTGCTGCTCTTTAGGCTTAGGAATTCACCCATGGCAGGGGTGTTGGAACTACGTGGCCTCTAAGATTTCGTCCAACACACACACACACCATTTTATGGTTGTCCTATCTGCCTGCTGATCATGGCTCTAGCATGAACTTTGGGTGTGAAAGCTGGCAGAGTGTTCTCAAGTGAAATAACCTTTCCAGCACCTGGCTCTTTGCTTTGATATCTATAGCCCATGGCTGTTGTTTTCCACACTTACCATAATTTAGGGAGAATTTTTTCTTCAAACAATCCACAGTTGGTTTCTGGGAATTAGGTGCTACACTACCAAAATCTGTGGCTGCTGAGAGCTGTGCCCTCCTGGAAAAACAAAAGGCAGAGCAAACGAAGACTGAGAAAAAGGCAGTATCAAATAGTTAAGGTGGCCTCTGGAACTCTGGTCAAATCTAATAGACAGCTCTCTACTATCACTTGCTTTCAAATGTAAAGCAGGTCTTAGCTATCAATTGGATATAGGCTATAGGTTGTTTACTAGCCTTTTCCTGGCAAGATGAGTGGCTGTGCCATGCAGCAGTGATGCTATGAAATGTATGGAAGGCTTCCCTGGGCAAGGAGAAGAACAGAGAGGACATCTGGGAACCATTACTGCAGCAGGACAGAGAACAATGAGTGCTTGGACCTGAGTGCCATAAAATAGGTTTTGGATGGAGAAGCTGGGCAGAGTATCAAGCCTGGAGAACAAAGATAATGTTGCATTCATCTGTGGTGGTGCTGAAAATTCCCTCTCTGGTGACAGAAGGTGGGACGTGCTGTGCTTGGCATCCCAGCAGCAAGAGGCCAGCTCACACTGAACAGGCATCTCCAACCAACCCTTCTTTACTGCCCTGTCAGAGGACCACTGTGGGGAATGTGTCATTCCTGGATTTTGCAGGGCATCCTTTTCCAAGCAGTTACCCTGGAATGGGATCTGACATTTCAGAAAATATTCCCATTCAGCAGGTTGTTGTATTTGTTTTCATTTCTAAACAGCTGTGGCACCTTCTGAAGGCAAGGGCTCCTCCCCTTTAAGGCACTGTAGGCTGCAGTTGTGGAAAACCAAATGCATTTGGCATAAATAATAATGAATTTACATTCATGGCAAAGACAGCCCTTAGACAAATCTTTTCAGATGACTTGCTAATCAGAACAACATAAAAGCATAGGTACAAATATATTAATAATAATAATTTAGGCATATTTTTCTCAATAATCCATATGTAGAAAAATAACTTCACAATGTACTTCATGTCTATAGAAAGAGGGATATTTTTTCTACCTGAATTATTTATACTTAATGGAACTTTTAAGCTGCAGATAACTATTTCTTAGGGATCCTCTGCATTGTAGTTTAATCATTATTCCAGCTTATCAAAAAAAGTCATGATGACCTTTTGTTGCTGTATTTTGTACCTCTGTTAGCTAAATGAATGTCTGCTTGGAACATACTGTGAGATCAGAGAATTTGGGGAAGAGTAACCTGTGTGTGTGGATTAATAAAGGGCTACCTTTGCAGTAAACTGAACAATTATGTTCTTTCTGAGAATCAGTGACTTAGTGGAGGCTCTAAGGCAGAGGCAGTCCCCTCAGTAGAGCCAGGCGGTGTTTTGAAAGTCACTTCATATCTTTAAAGTTATCATGATGCCCTCCAACATGAACATTAATGACTTCCCAGAAGCATTTGTGGCATTTGAGGAAAAGTTCAAGCAAAAAAGACGCTCAGCACAGACCTTGTCTTACCCTTGTCAAAGCAACACTGCCTTACCCGGGGGGCATGACATCTGCTTGCTGTGCATCAGGTGACAGGTGGAGGCTCCTTGAGATGTGCCTTTGCTTTCTGGAAGTTCACAAATGGCCACTTCTTTTCTCACCCATCTCATTTCCAGCACCCAGCTCCTGCAGCTCAGCGGCTGGGATGACTGTGGGACAGAAAGTAACTTGTGTAAAACCACTGAGTCCAGAGTGGGGGACGCTACTCAGAGCCAGATAATTGAAAAAAAAATCACAATAAAAGAAAAATCAATATGCATTTTTGAGGATCTATTAGTTTTTGAAACAAAATATTGGGATAGAGATGCTGGTGCTTTTTCAGATCCAAAGCTCTGCACACAGCTGTGTGATGACACCAGGCTCAGCCTTTGCTGAGTTTGTTTAGTTCTCACAATTTTGGAGGTATGTTAGAATAAGCAAACTATGTATTTCATAATTCAGGGGACTAATGAATAGAGCTCTAAACTTATTGATTTTGAGGCTCTCATGCCCCTCCTCAATCAGTCTGACGTAGCAAGGAAAGAGACTAAAAGGAACAATTTTTCAAGAACTTTAGTATATACTGATAATGGTTTGCTTAGCATTTCTTTAAAGTCTGCGACAGGCATTTAGACCCTGTCTTTTCTCACAAATGCCATGTGTTTGGGCTTTTTTCCTGTTTTTTCTTGACTGGAGCATCATTGCTGAAGTGGATGATGACTGCTGCCTCCTCCGTGTCCTTGACATTCACTCTTTGCTACGCACTGTCACATATCCACTCTCTTTGGGAGGATTACCTAGTTCCAGTTCACTTTCATGTGGTGAGCAGTTTATTGTAAATAAATAGTGTGTTGTCGGGGTCTTTTCCCAGCATCCTACTGTAGTCTTTTGAACAAAAATGGCTGATTATTCAAATTTAACTTTAATATATGCTAGGCTGCAGCTTGGGGTTACTTACTGCACTTTCTTGTGCAGAGGAAAGTCTCAGAAAGTCTCAGAAAGTCTCAAAAAGTCTCAAAAGTAAATTGCAGCCTCAGTGCTGAGCTTCCTTCCAGGCAGCTAATGGGTTTGGGGCTGCACTCTGCCAGATCAGACTCTCTTTTTGACACCACTATTTTTTTGAAGGCTTAACTTTAACCGAAGTGTCAGGCAGGGGTCGGAGCCACTGATCCCAAGAAATTCTCAGGAAAATAAATCCAAGTGAGCCCTTCCAAATGGCTTGCTGAAAGGTGTGCAAAACTACTGTCCATTTATTACTGTATGTTGCAGGCTGTCATGTTTGTCACTTGGAAGATCCATTTTCTGGGTTGGCAGTCGCATCATACTTAGACTGGAGTTCTCCCATAAATAGGCAATTAAATGTCAGTTGTTGGGGGGTGACTTGTCACAAGTCCATCAAATGTCTGTCTGCTCAGCCCTGCTGAAGTATCTCTGTGCAAAAGAGAAATGGTTATATATTATGTCCTCTTTCTCTGTGTTGAACACTTGTGACTCTCAGTAAAGCAATCTTGAAAAGCAGCAAGTCCTTGGACCGCTTCCTCTTTCCCAGCTAACAGGAGTCAAGCTCACCCCATGTATTGTAGTTGTATAAAAGACATTAGGGATTGCTATCAAAATGTCTGTTTGGTCTAGCCTGTGCCCTGGTTATCTGTGCCTGAGTAGCTCCACTGGACACCACTATTTGCACAATCCAGCGGTTATTCTGAGGGTAAATTAGTGGGTTTTCTGCCAAAGCACTGACCTCCTGCGACTGACTGACCTGGCGAATGGCCCTCTGCTGACAACAGGCCATAAAAAAGGGACTTCTGAGCAAAGGAGTGTCATTAGACTCTGAACCACTTGGAACCATGAGGGTGATACTGTTGGCTGTGATTTACATCCCATTCATCTTGGCCATGGAACGGTAAGAAAACATGACTGGCATCACCGGTGCATGTGTCAGCTGGCTTCCCGAGGTGCCCTGTGCTTGTTAATATTTGAAGTCTCAAAAAAGAAACATTTTTTTTTTTAAAAGAAGAGTGTATGAGAGTTCTAGAAGGAAGAACCAGTTATTTTTCATGTGTTTATTTTATTTGCATAGAGTCCCCCTGATTCGATTCAAATCTATCAAGAAACAGCTGAAGGAAAAGGGAGATTTAGAGGAATTTTGGAGGAATCACCACCCTGATGTTTTTGCCCGGAGGTACCTGCATTGCTTCCCTGCAGATATTGCTTTATCGGTAGGAACTGCTTCAGAAAGGCTGTATGATTACATGAATGTAAGTACAGTTTTGGTAATGCAATCAGTAGGACTCATTGTTCTGTTGAAGGCAGATTTTTCCCCAGCACATTTCAAACCTAGTCTCACAATGAAATTATAGAGCTTGAGGTGTCTCGTTGCTCTATGCGGTAAATATGAGATCATAAAAAACCAGTTTGCCAGTCTGCAAAATGAAGTACATCTAGATCTAGTTTAGCTTGGGACCTGGGTAGAGAGCTGATGTAGTCTGGCAGTGGTAGTCCTATGACAAGTGTTATTTTTTTATAGATCTGTATTGGACTTGGTTAGGTCCCCGAAGAAATAATGAGTTTTACTCTATCTGTCTTGGTGAACTATTGGGTGTTTCATAGCAGAATCTGATTCTTTCATTTAGTCATATGCTATTTATCAGAAACTTGGATGGATCTGGATGTTGAGTTTTTTATTTTTCTGATTTTATCCCTGGAATTTAATACTGGAGACTGACCTGGACCTCACACTAACCTGGCTGAATTTACCATCTAAACTTAAAAAGAAAATACATAATTTTCACTGGATGTCAGACAGGCAAGTCAGCAAGTCAGCTATTTTGTAAGGTGTCTTTCCTGGGTTTAGCATTCTGTCCATTTGAATGGTCTCTGTTTTCTGTTTTATTTGGTTCTTTTGCCTATCTAAAGGAAAACTAATTTACAGAAATGTTGTGAAGGCTGCATCTGAACAGGGAACAGAATAGAAGGCCACATTCATTCAGCAAGAGCTGTATGTGAAGAACAAAGGACACTGAAACATTTCAGTCAGCTTTAAAACTTATTTCAAATAGGGATAAATCTCAAAATGATGAAGCAAAGCCTGCTTCTCTAGCATGTCCAGGTAGCACGAGGAGCAGTTTTGTGGAGGTTAAATTGCAGTGTGTTTGTGGGTTTTTTTCTGATTTTTTTTTTTTGTTTCTTTGTTTTTCAATACACATCCCTTAGAGTTGCCGCAATTTACAGATTGATTTATAAAGGTTTATTTAATACAGGAGAGAATAAAATTCTGCTGTATAAGTGGATATTCTCTCGAATGGCATGCTTGCTTGTCTTGTCAAGATTATCTCATTAAGATCATAAACTGTGGGGTCAGAAACTTCAGTGTATTAATTAACAAGTATGCACTTGAAGGTACACATTCAAATATTTGTATTGCTGCACAAAGCTTGGCACTAGCTATTGCTTTTCTGTCTGTGGTTGAATTCCAGAAATGCCTCTTCCTAAAAATAGGTCTCTTAATGCTGAAGTGCTCCTCCAGGGCCAGATAGGAGCACTTAGACACTTGTGGGATATGGGATATGGATAAGCACTGCACTCCAGCATTCACGTGTTCACAGATTCTTTCAGTCTCAGCTGGTATCCAGAGATGGTCAGTGGTTTCTTCATCCACTGGATGAACTTTGTTCAGTACATCAGGAGCAGTTTGTGCAACACAATGCTTTTTTGACTTGCTAGTAACTGCTAACTACAAAGGAAAAAGGTCAGCCACATATGACACTGTGTGTGCCACTGGTTGGAGCTGTCTGAAGCCAGCAGAGGCAGGTTGTGCTGGCTTTTCAACACTGATTTCTTACTGACATCAGTAAGGGACAGCCTGAAAGACTGTGTGGTCATGTGACAGCTTCATCTTGGGGGTGACCTTGCCACCTCTGAAGCCAGTGCAAGAGGATTTGTTGACCCCACAGGGAAGCCAACTGAATATTTGCTTAAAAGGCTTTAAAAATGCCTCACCATTGTGCATTCAGCAGGAGCGAAATCCGCTGCCTGTAGCCACTTGTGGAACCAGACACTGTGGTGTGCATTTATGTTTCAATGAAATGGCACAGAATCCCCTGAGAAAGCATTGTGTGATGCTCCCAGGTATGCCTCTTCCCCAGGAATGGCTCTCTGGAGGCAGCTGGGGGCTGACGGGGCTGTTCCTCCCGCAGGCACAGTACTATGGAGTGGTGAATGTCGGCACGCCGCCCCAGAGGTTCACCGTCGTGTTTGACACCGGCTCCTCCAATTTTTGGGTCCCTTCAGCCTATTGCATCAGCGAGGCGTGCAGTAAGAAACATCTTTCTCCCTCATGCTCCTCATGTCTTGAGTACCTTGACCACTTCTTCCCTGCAGCAGGGATTTGGAAGGAAAGGATTTGGAGCATCTCTTAGGGCTGCTCTTGTCTCCCTGGTTTTCTCCTCTGTCTCTGCCCCTCATGTCATCCCACAACCAGGGCAGGTGCCAGCTGCAGCTGCCAAGTGTCCCTTCACACCACAAGGTGCCTGACGTAAAAGGTACAAAAATAGACCTGGGAGAGCTGCCAAAAGTGGTGCAAATGCCCGTTGTCATTACGCTTTGTCTTTAAAATGCAAAATAACCTCTCAGGTACAGAAAAACTTGTGTGCTCTGCAGGAGAAGTGAGGTGCCTGCAGTACTTCTATTGACAATTGTCTCATAAAAGAAGCAAAAATCTGGCTCTTCTACCTCTCATCTGATTCTGCAGTGGGCATCAGGTGCATTGCTGAGGCCTCTCCTCAGTGCAAAGATGTAATTTGTTTTGTGCAGGGGTGCACCAGAAATTTAAGTCCTTCAAGTCGGATTCATACGAGCATGGAGGGGAAGCCTTCTCCTTGCATTATGGCTCGGGACAGCTTCTGGGCATTGCTGGCAAAGACACGCTGCAGGTGAGCATCCACCTAAAACGGGTGTCAGCCCTCCAGGTCAGCTCTTTTCAGGGAATTCCGATACTGGCCTTGCCCCGGAAAATCTCGTCTGGTTTAGGCAAGGGCAGGGTGAGGTCCCACCTAGCTGTGTACTGAGAGGTGTGGGTGCTGCTCCAGCTTTGGACTACCAAGACAAATCCCTAAGATTTTATTTTCATTTCTGTTTGTCTTCTTGTGTCTTTGTCTGTTTTGGGTTTATGAACAAGCAGCCACATAATTAAGGCATTTTAAGGAATTGGTGCAGCCTACCTGCTATACTACACCTGCTATACTGCACCTGTTATATTGATGCAAGTCACACAAAGATATCCAGGTGCCATAAACTGAATGAGTGCATTGATATGGATATGAAATGTGGCTAATTTCTTGTAATTGATGGTGTCATTATTTTCAAATTTTTTTATAGATATTTTAAATTTATTTATTTTCTTTTTAACCAAACAGATAAGTAACATCTCCATCAAGGGACAGGACTTTGGCGAGTCAGTGTTTGAGCCAGGAACAACTTTTGTCCTTGCCCACTTTGATGGTGTGCTGGGCTTAGGCTACCCCTCTTTAGCAGTGGGCAATGCTCTGCCTGTGTTTGACAGCATCATGAACCAGCACCTGGTAGAGGAGCCGGTCTTCTCATTCTATCTGAAAAGGTCAGTCTTTAAAAAGACATTGCCAAAAAAGAAGTAAATCTGTTCTAATTGTTGATAGAACAACTGTGCATCAGTATAAAGCTTCAACTCTCACAAGTAATTTCCCCCATTTTTTTGGTTCTCGGTGTTGGGTTTTTTTTCAGTTTGACATTGAAAAATATGGCATGAAAAGATCTTATGGGAGTGACCATGACTTTTGGGACAGAGATTTATTCTTGTTGAGCTGATCATAAAGGGGAGCTCCCAGCTCAGACTCACCATGTCTGATGCCAGAGGCTTCCTTCTGGCCCATGGAGATGAACAGAAATGCTGTTCTACACCCAAGTAGCCACATTTCAGAAAAATGTTGTTCCCTACTCTGGACCTAACCACAGCTCTACCAATTCCTCTAGTGTTTATTCTGAGGTGAGAGTAGCAACTGATTCAACCTGCTCCTGATGCCTACCTTGTCAGCCTACAATAAGTCTTCTCAGATATTGTTTGGGTCATATGCAGTGATAATTTAGGAATAATCCCTTTCAGCCGTCCATATCTGAATTTAGAAGGGGCTGTGATTTGTCTTTTGCTTTTTAACTGTAATCTCATTGGTGCATGCTGGCACTCTCTCATATCTGTGTTAACCTGTCTCTTGCTTTCAGGGGAGATGACACTGAGAATGGTGGTGAGTTGATTCTGGGAGGAATAGACCATTCTCTTTACAAAGGTTCAATCCACTGGGTTCCAGTCACTGAGAAAAGCTACTGGCAAATACATGTGAACAAGTATGTATGTATGTATCAAAAACCTGGTGAAATTTGCCTCTCCAGGTAACACCTGCAGAGAGAGAAACACCTAGTGATGAAGATGCAGAGGTCTCAGCTGCAGTATTTTACTCTTGTGCCTCTCAAAGAGGGGATTCACTGGGGTGAGACTGGAGTTTGTTAGATTTCTAAATCTGCTGTGGCATGGGTAGCTGGTTTCTGGGAGAACATGTTGTGATAAACCAGTGGTCAAGCTGAGTTTGGGTGGACTGTTCACTTAAGAGGTTAAGGCACCCAGGAACCAAATCCAGCTCTGGGTCATCTTTCCTGCTGACTTTGGTCAAAGCAGTCAGCGTTCCTTTGTTCTTCCTCTAGTGTGCTACCTACATTGATGAGAACACATACCTGTGGATGAGGACAAATTCATCAGCAGGAAGCAAATGATTAGGGCTGTAGGAGTCCCAAGAGAGAAAAGTGGGTGCACAGACATTCCTGTCTTTAGCAAAGCTTGGCAGCTAGTTTTAATCATAGAATCATTAAGGTTGGAAAAGACCTCTGAGATCATCAAGTCCAGCTGCCAACCTAGCACCACCATCAAGTGCACCACTAAACCATGTCCCCAAGTGCCATATCCACATGTCTTTTGAACACTTACAGGGATAGTGACTCTACCTGAACAGCTTGTTCCAAGGCTTTACAACCTTTTGTGTGAAGAAACTTTTCCTAATATCCAGTCTAACCCTACCTTGGTGCAACTTGAGGCCATTTCCTCTTGTCCCGTTACTTGTTACTTTGATGTAACTTTAGTCTGTACTCTGGTACTTTAGCTAGCAATAGTATGATGTTTCATACTATATGAAGTGTATATGCCATTTGCTTAAAGATGCTTTGTTTTTCACTTGCAGCATAAAGATCCAGGGCCGGGTGGCATTTTGCTCCCATGGCTGTGAAGCCATCGTTGACTCAGGCACTTCTCTTATCACTGGCCCCTCTTCACAAATCAGGCGACTACAGGAGTATATTGGGGCAAGTCCATCAAATACTGGAGAGGTAAAAACTGTACAGATAGAAAACAACCAGAGAGGAAGAGGAACTGGTATTGGGTGCAAAGAGCTTACAGGGTGGGAAAATAACCAAATAAATTGCTTAGAAAATCCTCAGTGAATGCCTTGTTTTGAGGACAGCACTGAACTCAGAGCCAAGCTGATTTTGATCTATCTGCCTTGCTGCCCCAGGCCTCCTCCCAAATGCTCACCTCCTCTCCCATTCTCAGGACTGGTGTGTAAGGAAATAGTGAGTACACCTGTTTGAGGAATCAATTTGTACTCTGCATGAGAGATAATTTTCTTTTGGAAGATCTCAGTTATAGATGTAAGCTCTCCCAAGCCAGGAGGCATTTGGTGCTGGTGACCAGCCACGTCAGCATCAAATGGAAAGGGAATGGTATTTTAATGACAGCCCCACAGTGGCATCACTGTCAGGACCTCTCATTGTCAGCCTGCTGTGGAGCAGGTGGTGTCGTGCAGGACTCCTGGAAGGGATGCACATCAGTGTCACTCACAACATTGGCTCCTGGCAGAAGAGTCATGGGGTGCAGGATAAGCCCTGCTGTCTCTTATTCTTCCTCCTAAACCTTATTCCTCTGATCCCTTGCTGGTTTTCCTCTTTTCCCTGCTGGTCTCTCCTGCATCCCCTTTGCTGATGCTCCCCACCACTCCTTCCTCTCCCTGCCTTCAGGGAAAGAGCAGCTTACTTCTACTGTACCTTATTGCTGGCCTTTGGCTGACTCCCACAGATCACTACCATGTTCCCACAACTTCAATGCCCCAAGGAAAGCCACCACATACAGCTTCTGTTGACTTTACGTTTGTCTTCATCTTGACCCAAAAATGCTCTTGGAAGAAAACTAAGTATTACAGTTGCCCAGTGTACTGAACAAAGGACCCTTAGTCTGCCTTGCTTTGTAAGAGGAGAACTCCAATGACATCAATGTAACTCCTGAAGCTTCTGATTATTTCTCTATTAAACCTTTCATTTTGATTTTGTTCAAATTTTCAGATACGTGCCAAAGATGACAAGCTGATTTTATAATGGTACACACTAATGAATATAGATAAAATATATATTTTCAATATATGTATGCTGACATAATATAAATAAGAAACAGGTCATTGCAGTTTATATATAAGCTTTTATACTCCAGTGCTGATGTAAGAACATTCAGGTGGCATCTCAGATTCTGCAAAAAAGTATCCTGAAAATAAGACTTTCTACGACTGCTTTTTTAGCTATCAGAGACATGCAGAGTATGTTGGCTCAAATTTATCCCAGTAAAAGTAAGTGTATCCATCCATGATTTTACAAAAGCTTTTATCTCTTTACATCAAGGATTAATTTTTTCTGGATGTACTAGCTGTGTAAAAGAATTATGTCTTGTTTCTTGTATCCTACAAGCCACTGCACTGGCTTTTTTACCTGTGTCCTCTGTCTCCCATGGTTTATTTTGTTCTATTGTTATGACACCTGATAAGTGTACATAAGATTTAGGGTTATGTTTTTATAAAACAGACTGAAGAACTGCAAAAATCAGATTCTTTCTTCCAGGGAGCCTCTAAAGCAATGACTTTAAACACTACAGTTTACAGTAAAGATCCCTCTGAGACTTAGAGCATTCCGCAGTGCCATTTAACACACCAGTTATTTCATGAAATAACTAGAAAGGTCAGGAAATGATCCTCTGTGTTACTGTAAGTGAATGTATTATTTATGGAAATTAATGGCCATACCAGTGTTTAGTTCTTCTGCTCTTTAAATCCCGCTCTAGAGCAGAGTATAAGTATGTATTCCTCAATAGCTTTTTGTCCCCCTAAAATGATGTTGTTATGGGAGGACCTGGGATGAAGTGCAGCCTTAGGGTGCTCCCTGTGTGTCTGGAGGCAGCTCCTGCCCAGTCAAGGCCAGAGCATTGGGGGACTTTGCTCAGCAGACCTTGCTCATGTAGACTTGCTGGGGCTCACACACTCAGTTTTCCTTCTGAGTTGTACAGAGATGACATCAGAGTCCCCCTTCACCTCCTTCCTTTTGGGACTGGTAAGGATTTTCAGCCTTGTGTCCCTAGGGGCTTTGGTGCACTGGTGTGGGCTGCTAGGCTGGTTTGACCAAGTACAGGAGCTGGAAAGCTGGAGGGCAGTGTTGGGCTGTAAGTCAGACTGATGCTATTTCTCTGTAGTAAATTCACTATTACCTGCTGCAAAAGTCTCGAATTCAAAAGGCAATATTTAAAAAAAAAAAAACAAAAAAACTGATCCTGTCTCAATCAGTGCATCGCATACAGTTTCTTGTAGACTGCAGAAGATTGTCAAGCTTGCCTCACATAAGCTTCACAATTGGTCACCACGAGTACAAGCTGACAGCAGAGCAATATGTCCTAAAGGTGAGTATATGCAGCCTCCCTGCTCCCTGTTCCTCGCTCCCCAAACTGGGGCTGGAGCAGGCTGCTGCAAGGATATGTGCTTTCCCTTCCAGGAGTCTATTGATGACCAAACCTTCTGCATGAGCGGCTTTCAGTCTCTCGACATCCCCACTCGTACTGGCCCGCTCTGGATTTTAGGGGATGTCTTCATGTCTGCATTTTACTGCATTTTTGACCGTGGCAATGACAGAGTGGGATTTGCCAAAGCTGTTCACAGGAAGGATTACTAGTCATAATAGCATTTATTCTGTCTTAACTCAAATGTTAATGTAATGATCTTCAACAGTGTGTGAAGAGGGGCTTTTACTGAAACTTTGGACCTAAATGCATGTTGTGTTGCCCCTCTCCAGGTTTTAAGAACTTTGCAGTGATCTTCTTTTTGTGATCTATGTGTTTACAACCAAGAAGCAATTTTTCCTGTGATGGACACCACAGCTCTCATGATAAAGGGGAAACAGCTGAGCACTCAGATTTGAAAAAGATCAAGAAGAATAAAAATTCTGAATGGTGCCAGGCTGACAAGATAGCACTTATAGTGGGGGAAACTAATCACAGACCTGCCTGGTCTGGCTATCCTTTTTTTCTTCTTGTTTTCTAGTTTCCACCTCATTGCCTACAGCTTTCTTTTTCCTCATTATTTTCCGTGGTTTGGATTTTGTTCAATTTTGTTTCCTTAGTGCCATGAAAATTTCTCTTTAAATTAGCTTGTTCCAACCAGCTTATATTAAGGGGAATTTGACTGATGTCTCTATGACCACTAATTTTCAGTACAGTTTCTTGCACACAATTTCCTGCTCCTTACACCATCACTCAAACCTGCTTTTCCCCCTTGCGTTCATTGTTGCTTGATATTTTTCTATTCCTCTTTTGGCTCTCAGCATTTAACATCTGTGTCTTAAGTGAGATGCTGCTTTTAGCATCTGACACCTCTGCCCCTTGGCAATGTGAGCAGCCAGAGCAGCATCTATTCACATTACAAAACCCAGACCACAGCCCATGCAAAGGCAGAGCACAGTTCCCTCCACCTCAAATGAATTACAGGAGCAATGCACCAGCACTAGACATCTATTGCCCCTTGCTCAGCCACTCCTTGACAGCAGTGGCAGCAGTTTCAGGTGAAACAGCCACAGGTAGCTGCACTGATTTGGCACTGAAATTCACTAAAATTGTACCCATTCGAGAGTTTGTTTGGATTGCTAAATCTGATACTGCACCAGTACACATGAATAAAACTTAACAAAGCAAAATCTTCTTCGGTCTTAGTGCTGTTTTAGTTCTATTTTATGTTTTCTTACAGTGGTTCCAGTGCTGAAGGGGAAGGGGAGGAGAGGGTGTAACAGCAATTGAAAATTCGGGTTGCTCTATGCCCTGGAGAGGAAAGATGTGCTGTGTTGGCATGTGTCTTCCCAAAGCCAAAAAGTGTCCCCAGCCCCAGCCCTGTGCACTGGGCAGCTCTGCAGCAGGGCAGAGCCATGGGGAGCTGGAGACTGGCCCCATGGTGGCATTGCTGGGACAGGGGTTGGTGGCCCCCAGGGACGTACTGCTGCCATCTTTCTGGATGTGCTCAGCACAGACCAAATTAACATCCATTGCTGACCTCGGCAGCATTACAATAAGGGTCACTTAGATTTTAAGGCTTCAGTTGTAAGGCTGAATAAATATTACTGAAGCAAGACAGTTTGCCTGTAGGTATCTCTGGCATACTGATCTTGCCTTCCAGTAGGAAATAGTCCCTCTCTCCGGTGCCTGTTTTCATGACTCTCTGTTTGCAGCCACGTTGTGTTATGCATTTGGCATCAAGGCTATCAACCTCCAGCAAAGGAGACTGCTGCCAGCTGTCTCTTTCTGCAGACAAGGCTGAGCTGTATGGAGTTAACATGTATTTCAGGTCAATCTTGCCTTGATTCCCCTTTGCCCTTATCATTGTTTAAGAACAGATAACTTCTTTGAGCTAATTTATTTGTCTAGAAAATGTCATTTGTTTGGTCATAAACCAAGACAAACAAACAAACAGCCCTATCCCTCATTTAACAGCAGCAGTTCTTTTGTTTTCCCTGCTGTGCAGCAGACTTAACACCCTGGTACATTTCCATTGTTTCTAAAATACATATATATTCCTCAAACATGTGCTTACAAGTCAGAGTAAGGGATCTGCTATTTATGGCAAAGGTTTTAAGGGTGCTGGGACATGTCCCTGCAACCAGTTGGTCCTGGCACTGACATCCTGGCTCTATGCATTCCAGTGTAGAGTGTGAACACATCCTAGAAACAGGTGGAAAATCAGGCAGCATATACAGGGACTGGCCCTCTCTTTTTTCTGATGTGTCTGATCCTGCTCAAGATTAACAGCATTTGATGGAGCAAGCTGCTGCTCTGACCTATTTGTATAACCTGGCCCTGTTCTGTCCCTTTCTAGCTTTGCCAGCTCTGTAAGTCTGTGTCCCTGTTCCTGGTGGACATCAGGTTGACTTGCATGGTAGGTCAAACCTTTGCCAGAAATGATTCCTGAGCGTTCAATAGAATCGAGACAATGTGTTTCTCAAAGTGCATTTATTCATGCAGTAATTTCACATTGCTTGTACCTGTGAACATGAATTGTAGACTATTGGGTTTGCTAAAATAGTCCATTTACCATACTAAAGCAAATAGTTCACTGAGAGAAGTGCCTAAGAGAGCACATAATCCCAAAAGATAATTTAATACAAATCAGAGTCCACAGATGTTTGCAAAAGTGAGATAACAGACTCAGTGAGGAGAGGAATTATTTCTGGTAACTCATCCCAGCACTAGCTTCTTTACAAGCAACAGAGTATTATAGCCAGCCTGGAGCTGGCTCACTGTATGAAATGCTAGTTGTTTATTGCAGATTGCATTGCGTGACTTCAGAGCTGTCGTTCCTAAATTAACATGTGTCTGCATGTCTAGCAGACACCTTTATAGGACTTAACTGAAGCTTTTATCTACCTAATGGCTGCTGTGTGGCCACCCTTAGCCTCTATCAAGGAATGAACACAGTTGCAGTGCCAGGGAGTGCTTGCAGAGTGAGTGGGAGAGGTAGCAACATCACTGCTGATCAGACACATAATTTCCTGGTGAAAAGCAGTGGTGTGCATACTAGGCAGTGGCCAGGCTGAGAAGATGATGGACGATAAGCAGAGATGGATGATGAGAAGCTAGGAAGGCTCTAGCATTTAGTAGTGCTGGGATGAAACATGCTGATGTCTGGGTTGAGGAGGAAGGGCACTTTGCTCCAACACCTTAAGCCCTGGTGGAAGCTGTGTGAAGGATTAGAATGAGGAGGTGTGATGGGACTGGACTCTCAGTGCAGATTTGTAGTGGACACTTGACAACCACCTCTAATTTCTGCCTTAAATTCTTTTTCAGTGGGAAGCATAGTTCCTCAAGCTTATGCACTGTAAGAAGAAAGCTAGATAACGGGCCAGATTTTCTTCACAGCTGCTGCAAAACCTTCCTATGCACTGTGTATGGCCAAACTCCCCAGAAACCTGTAGTACTCTCTTGACTTTAACAAAGTGCTACAGAGAGCAGCAAATACTCTTGCTTTGTTTCTAGCTGTGCTACTGGAACTGTCTGGGTATCCTTAAAATGCATTGTTTATACTTAAAATTTACCATTTAGGTTAATCTCATTCATAAATGAAGTTCCTTGACAGTTGCAGATATAATTAAATTGAGAAAATACTGAATAGAAAAGTATGGTTTCAGAAGAAATTGGGAATTGGGGGAAAGAAGTGATGCTTCCCAGAAGCTGGGTTGCAAGAAGGAATAGGGAATTGGCAGGAAAGAGGAGATGCTTCCAGAAGCTGGGTATTGCTTAGTAAGGGCCATTCAGAAGATCAGATTGCTAGGCTAAGGTGCTGTTTATTTCAATATAACTTCACTTCACAGGGTTTTTCATTTTGTTGGCCAAACCTGAACACAGCAACTTGATTTTCCTGAGGACTCATTGTGGAGGTGCAAGGGTGAAGTTGCACCAGCATGCCTTACTTCAAAGTGTGATCAAACTGCACTAAGCTGCTGCCAGACACCAGTGTCACCTCATCTCATGGTGTGAAGAAGTGCCTCTGTAGGTGCCTGGGAAATCTGCGCTTGTTTTTTCTGCATACCTAGAATTCACACAATATAAGTTTAAACAGCATTTCCTTGGGCCAAGTGTCCTCTGCTTCCTAAACTGTTGGGGATCCATGTGCTTTTCTAAGTGCCTTTGAAGGATTTGAAAGAGTGGCTCTGCTTAGACCATGCCTAATGTACACCAGAAGGAGCCAATTCCCAGACTGAAAGCTGGAAGAAGTGGGGAGCATGGTTGATTTTTGTTCAAAGCCTACACAGATGAGACAGCAGTCCTGCTGTATGTGATAACCTGCTGGAAGGGCTCCTTACCTAAGTTGTTAGCCAGAGGAGCAGTAGCAGGCAGGTCTGTCTATTCCCTTCCCAGCTTCAGGGAGTCCTAAAGACTCCTAGAAGTCACTGGGGCTAGAGTTACCCTGGCAGAGATGCTGGTTTATTGTCTGAAGTGCAACCCTCTGGTCAAGAGACCTGGGTGGGCTTGCTGTCCATACAGTCCCTGCTACTTTTGCTGGCTGTTGCAGATCTATAATTTTCTGTGCCTCCCCTTCTCTCTGTTCTTTCCAGGCCCTGAGCTACCTTGCCTTTCCCTTTTCTGGGGAGATCACCTGCTTGGATATTTACTCATGGGAGAATGCTGGTGACGCGCTCTGGACAGTGTTTTTGTAAATGTGGGTGAGAGCTAAAAACAAGGAGCTGCTGCTGCTTTGAGATGTCTTGCAGGAGTGACAGCTGAAAGCCCAGGTCACTACCAGGAGGATTAGGGAGGTGTCTTGGCCACCCCTGGAGCAGCAGAAGCCATGTAATGCTGGTGCAGGTTTGGGTTAATGGAGAATGTGTGTGGTAAGTGTCAGAAGCACGGGAATGGTGGCAGGGTAAAGAAGTGGAGAGCAATTTTGCTAGTGGTCCTGGGCCATTTCCTTGTCTGCCTGGGATGACTGCAGCCTGTGCACTTCCATCTGAAGATCTCCACAAGAATGGAGCCGTAAGTTCAGTTGCTCCTGCAGCGTGAGAGAATGCAGCAGCCCTGTCATCACTAGGGAGGCCACTTGGGAGCCTCATTTTACAATAAACAGCCACTGGGTATGCCACATATGTGCCCCAGGGAGCAAAGACCAAGACTGAGATCTCCCATGCCCAGCTCATCAGTAGTTTTGCCTCTTCCATTTTTCTTAATGAAGTTAAACATCTAATCCTTTTATTTTTCCACTCTATGAAGGCACAGCTTCAGCAGGAGCAGGACAGGCTATTGTCCTACACAAATGAGGAGCCTGATTTTTCAAGTGTTCCTCCAGGCAGTGAGAGATGGTAGGCTGAATCTCTCCAGGCTGAGGAGGGAATTGAGCCCACACCTCACCTTCAAACCACTTGAGTAGAAACCAAAAACCTTGGTGGGTCTTACAAGGATGCCATGGACCTTAACCTGATGGATTGGACAAAGGCAGCAGTGGTCTGCATAGATCCAAAGTGGACAGAACTATCTCTGCTCTTCTGATAACCTTAGTGTTTCTTCTAGTTGAGCCTACACAGCTCGCTGCTCTGTGCACTAGATGGTTCGCATCCACTCCTGAGGCTCCCAGTTCTCCCTGTAAATGTTTTCCCCACAAGGTCACAGGTTTCAAGCTAACAATCAAGTGGCTTAAAGTATGTCATCAAAATGCCTCTTATTTAGGTGCCCAAATCCTCTGTTGGGTCTTGCTCAGGACTTGTCTGAGCATTGAGTCTGCTCTTCTGCACTTTCAGTAAATCTGTGTGAGAACCACATTCAAGAGAAGACAAGAAGTTCAGTCAAATCCAGAAGGAGCAGGGTCAAAGTTTTCTTTCATGTTCATCATTAGAAAATTCTACTATGGCTGTTTCTTTACTGTCCGTGTTTTCCCATAAGTGCTGCATCTCAAACATCTCAGCAGCAGGAGTAACATTTTTTCCATCACTGAATGTCCTTTGTTGTGAAGTTGTCCTGGAATCTGTTAATGGTGGTGGAGCGTCAGCATTTTGTGCTGTACTAGGACTATGGAAGCTTGGTAAACTCCATCGCTGAAGGTTTCTCTCATGGTCTGTTATGAGACCAGCTATGTTACTACCATGGGGCTCATGTTTGGGCTCCCCTATCACACTAGGAAGTGACTGATGCACCTCTGAGCTTGAGGGGTACATAGTCATTTCTGGGGGGAAAAAAGGTTTGTTCAGAAGAGCCACATTTGCCTCAGCTAGGATCCTTTTGAGCGTCTCTTCTGGCATGCTTGCAGAGCGCTCTGTTTGCAGCTCTGGTTTGTCCAGCATATCAGGTGCATTCTCCTCAGCTTCAGAGATGATGACCTCAGGAACTGGCTTGTTTGTCTCGGTTGAGGTGTCACTGTCACCGAACTGTGCCTCGCTCCTTGAGGTTTCAGTTATGGGTCCTAGATCTCGGCTACTATGAAGTCTGTTACGTCTGTCCACCCCTTCATGTTTCTTCCTGAAGCTCGAGGCAGAGTGCCTCCCTCTTGTGTGCATTTCCTGCAGCCGTCTGATGTGCCCCTTTTCATCTGCTGGGAAAAACACCGAATTCTCACTCGTCTGCCGACTATAGCGCCGGTGAGCCGGATAAGAAGGACCCTCATGGACGCTGAGAAATCTCTTGACTCTTCTCAACACTGAATATTGCCTTCGGTGTTTCTCCTCTTCCCAGGGCCACTCTTCCCCATAGAGGAATTCAGTATCAGCCAGCCTGCCAAATAAAGCCAGGTGGTAGGTGTCAGTTACATATGGGAACCATTAGGTCTCTATGCTCATATACCCCCCTGTCTCAGCAGGAAGACATAGGAACCAAGGCCCTAGTGTTCCGCTAAAGAAGAGCATGGAAGGGATGAGGGTGGCAGGAAATAGAGACTGTGCGATTGAACCAGCCTGATCACACAGAGAGCTCTCCACATCCAAGTGTCTCTTCTCCTGAGGACCAGGCTGGGCGGGCATCCAGCCAGGTATCTGGCACCATTTCCTATTTGAACTGCAGCCCTTTGAGTCAGCTCCTCATGGTTAGGGTCGTGCTTAGGGTGAGGGAAAGAGGAGAAAGAAGTCCTGCTCAGTGCTGCAGTTACTTTTTTGGGAGAATCCTTGGGGCAAAAATAACAATAGTGAAAAAAACTACTGCTGGAAGCAGAGTGCGATGGTTTCAAGAAATGTTGGAATTACTCAGATGGCCAAATCTCACATCTGGGGCATGACAGAGTGCCTGAAAATCTAACCTGTACCTGTTATTCTTCTCCTGCACAGCCTGAGTAGTTCATGAGAACAACTGTTGCTGCGCCTGCCAGTGAATTCAGGACACGTTACTGACTCAGTGCACCAGAAGACAAGCCAGACCAGCCTAGTTATCTGTACTAAGGGCAAGAACACCAAAGGGACTTGGGCCAAAGCTGAAGTAAGGAACACAGGGAGGCAACAGTAATCTGGAGGCCAGAGGAATTTCATCCAGCATTTGTGAAGATTATAGAATTGTTTGTGTTGGAAGGGAACATTTGTGAAGACCATAGAATAGTTTGATTGGAAGGGACCTTTAAAGGCCATCTAATCCAACCTCCCTGCAATGAGCAGGGACAGCTTCAACTAGATCAGCTTGCTCAGTGCCCCATCCAACCTCACCTTTAATGTTTCCAGGGATGGGACATCTACCACCTCTTTGGACAACCTATTCCTGATGTCAGCTTGGATTTGGGCTCAGGTTTTATATATTCACTTTGGACTTGGATGAGTCTTTAGAGCTTGTTTTTGAAGTATGCATAAGAACTACCCATTATTTTTAGAGATACGAACAAACAGTTCAGATGAGAAAATAATTAATAAAAACTGAACACATTAGAGCTGTTTGCATTTCACAGGGCTAACAGGGAGCTACTTTTTATTCACTCCTTCCTTCATATTTTGTGAAGTGCATATTATATAAAAAAAAAAATTACTTGCAGACTTAATAATGTTTCTTCTTTCCCCTTAGCGATTGCAGTAAAAGAAATTATATTCTATGAGTTTTTATTTTTTACTTTTTTAACTTTCTTCTTTACTTTTCTCTTTGCCATTTTATAGTTTTTCCAGAAATAAATAATTCTGGAAAGGCTGATTGTGATAAGACAAAATCATTTAAACAAATGTCCTTTGCAGTAAAATGCAAGCAAAAATGGAAAAAAATAATAGGAATAAAAATGAGAAAACAGCAATTTCAAGGCCAAATGAAATACAAAATTAAGTATGTTTTATTTTGACAAAGGTGGGAAATTATGGAAAAATTGTAAACATCTTGAGATAATTTTTAAAGTTAAAAAAAA
>JAWWMO010000043.1:34553335-34583826 GCA_035047845.1 Dendrocincla fuliginosa
ATGTTTTATTTTGACAAAGGTGGGAAATTATGGAAAAATTGTAAACATCTTGAGATAATTTTTAAAGTTAAAAAAAAGGCTACTGTACAGTTTAAAAAAAGATTTTCAGATAAGAACACCTAGTTGCCTGGTATTTGTTCAGGTGTGATGGTATTTACAACTTATTGACCCGTCTCTGTGACAGCCTGTCACAAGTATTTAAAGTAACAGCTTCTAAGCTGACTGGCCTATCACTGATTTCTCAGATAGATCCCAACAAAAGGGGACAATCCTATATCCTCTATATCTTTCTTTGTAACAATGGTTCTTGTGTTGATCTCTGTAAATAAATCCTCTTCATCCCTTAACAAAATCTGACCGCTCCAACATCCATGCCTAGATGATTAGTCAATGAAAAGTCATATCATACTTAAGATGAATTTTTGTTGATCTTCATTAAAATCTGGACCAATTTAACCTGTCATCTGCTACCTAAGTGAGCAAAGGAATAGCTATTTTGCTAATTGTATGTATGATGCAGATGTAGTGAAGAAAGTATAATTAAGAAAAGTCAGTCACTGTCTTCAGGTGCCATCCTGTGCTCAGAGACTATCAACAAACCATCCCTGCAAACATACTCTATTTATTAGTTATACAATTTAGCTGTGTGTGCACAATCT
The DNA here is from genome assembly GCA_035047845.1 of Dendrocincla fuliginosa. NCBI lineage: Eukaryota > Metazoa > Chordata > Aves > Passeriformes > Dendrocolaptidae > Dendrocincla > Dendrocincla fuliginosa. The sequence goes on from JAWWMO010000043.1 coordinate 34,553,995, forward strand.
ATTTGCACACAGCAACTGGAGATATCATCCCACTAATACCAGCCTGTCCACTCCCTCCTAACATCATTTCCCATTTCCATCTTCCCCACTTGCAGTATTGTCACAGCCTGCATCCCTGCACTGACTGTCTGTCAATCATCGCGGGCTGTAGGGGTGGTGATTTTTTTCACAGCAGTAAGGACCTCCGTGCCACTCACCCCATTTCAATAGTTGATCCAAGAAATGAAGGGATGCAGTAATCAGCAGCTGCTTTTGTGTAGGGTGGCCGAGCAGAGGAATCATTCCAGTAAATATCTTTCTCCATCCTTGGCAAGTTCATGTGCATCTCATCCACTGCCAGAAGTGAGACCTTAAATTTTTTTGGGGGGTATAAATCATGTCAGTTTCAGCATAGTACAGTATATGAAATACTCTGCTTTATACTCCATGGGTCAACAATTCTTTCAGAAACCTTTTAACATAAGCTGTGTATGATGGCCTGGATATTAGGAAGAGACTCAGTATTATAAAATAAGCCCCCTATATACACCTATATTCGTGAAAGCATAAATTTTATTGTAACTCGAGTCTTCTGTACTGCAAAGATATTTATGTCAGACTGAAGTCCTTTCCACAGACATGACGTAGTTAAATGTGATCCTCCCCGTGCTATGGAAAGTTTGTGTAAAGTATTTCCTGTGCTGCTTAAAATGTCCAGAGGTCAAGGGTCTTTCTGATAGGCTTCATCCCCATTTTAAGACATTTAGAACCAAATATGTGACAATCCTGTTCTAGGGCCTTCTGATATATTTAATAAGTGAGGCTGTAAGGCACCCTACTGTGACTGCCCTGAAGCAGTGCTAAGGCAGAGAGCATCTTTGGCAGTGTGAAGTCCTTTTGCACTCCTGTGCAACCTGCATCACTCACTTTGCTTAATGCAGTGGTTTGCTTGGCCTGCCCTTGCTCCCTCTCACTCCTGGGCTCTGCTCTGCTGTCTCAATGATCCCCACCCAAAGAGGAGTCTGACAGCAGCTCAGCCAGCCCTGTGCTTGGCTCTGTGCAAGGGGAGCAGCAGGTACAGTGGGATCTCCTCATGTCTCTGAGCTCCTTCATGGCACAACAGACAGGCGCTATTTGGGAATCAGGGGGAACTGCAATAAATGTGTACCCTGGACATCTCACAGCTCCTGCCACTAAGGACACTGGCTCCTGTGCCAACCACAGATGCTGCTGTGGGTGGCAGCATCAGAACATGAATGGTACTGGTTCTGCTTATTAGTTCAGGGCCCTGCTTGATCTTTTGTAGCATTTTCACTGCCTATTTTTTTAAAAGGAGGGTTCATATGCAATATTTTGATCTCAAGACATTCAGATTAACAAATTGTGTTCTTATCTATATGGGAATGGCTTTTGGATTTTGTAGGGTTGACCAGCATTGAATGTTTTTCCAGGCATAAAGTGAACCTATAGTTTGAAGTCAGCTATTTTCATGTTTAGTCAGGTATCATAAACACCAAATAACAAAATCAAGATGAATTAGCTTGTAGAAACAAACTCTGGGGATCACAGCCATAAGTACTCCTTCAGGGAAAGAATTTGTTTTGCTGACTCTTGCTGCCCTAATTTGTTCCTCAATTTAAGAAATAGGATTAAATGTAATGATAACCTATCTTACAGTAAAGCTGGAAGTAGAAATAAACCAGCAACCTGTAAATTTCTATCGATGCACCAATTAGTTTCAAAATCATCATCATCTTCTCCAAATGGATTAATAAGTTGTTCAGCAACCTGAAACAAAAATGAGACAGTGAAGAGAAGTTGGCATGCTGTGTCAGGACTACTGCTGCAGAGAAAGTAGGATTGGATTTTTCTCTCTCCCTGCCTGTCACTTGCAATCATAGCTTGATCTCCTGTGTGATGGGTTTGCCAGCCTAGTGAAGGAACAGCTTGCTTTCCCTATAGATCCATAACTCTGTGCCTGGCTGATGCTGTCAATCATGATGGTTGGTGCTGGCCTGCTGGGAATTGAGACATGTCTGGGCCAAGGTAATTGTCGCATAAGATAGTCATTACCTTTGCTTACTGTTGTCTTTGGCTCATTTAAATGAATGGTTCAGCAGCTAGGGACTTTGTTACTACACTATTGCCTATGATAGTCTGCCAGCCCATTGGGTCTGTATTCCCAAGCCTTGCAGCTGGACTCTGCTGGATGGAGTAGAGCTTGTCTGTCCAGCTTGGCCCTCAGACCCCGCTTGGTTATTGGGGTTAATCCTAAAGGATTAACCAAAACTTTTCAGGAAAAGCAGCCGACAAAAAACTTAAATCAAGTGGACTCTGTGCATCATGCCAGCCAAATACAAGGCACATAATCTGTGTCTGTTCTTTAATTCAGCCTGCTGACTTGGGTTTCTGTATCTGAAGTGATTGAAACTGCAGGGCAGAAGTCCATCCTGTGGAGGAGATAACCAAACAGGGAGCTCAGGCATCTCTGTGGCAAGGCACCTTAGTCTTGGAACTAGGAACTAGGCTGGGAAGGGAACCCTCTCTGGCTGCCTGTATCCAGTGGAAAAACAAGGAGAAACTGTCCCTCCATCCCCATGATCACTGAAGTACATTCTGGGGAGAAAGCACAGAGCAGCTGAGGGAGAAAAAAAAGATGAAATAGGAAAATTAAAAAAAAAGTTTTAGGAAATGCAGACTGCTTCTCTATTTCTTACTTCCTTGGTACGCTGAGGTTAAATATCCTCTCTCCTCCATGCTTTTCTCCTTCTGTTACTCTTTTTAAGCCCTGCTTTTAAAGCTGATGCCATTCTTGATGACCCTTCCAAGCCTTCCTAGTGGTCACTAGGGCCATGCACAGGAGCAGCAGTCAGGTCCTTGGTTTAATGTGGATATGAGGAAAGCAAGTGCATGATTAAACAGTCCTGCTCATCAATATCACTGTGAACAGCTATGATCTAAATGACTTATAACAGTAAGGCAGTTGCTCCCTGGGTATTTTTCCTACGTGCCATGGGGAAGCACCTGCCAGCTCTTCCAGGACACCTCTCCCCAGGCCAGTGCTGGCAGAAAACAAAGGAGCTGTTGAGTAGACTAACCCTACAAAAACACCTATTAGGAGGAATGAGGGAAGACCGGAGTTACCTCTGCTCATGCTTGTTGACTGGGCCTATGGTATTAAATTTTGGGTTATAGCTATGAAAATGCTGCAAGAGGAAGGAATCAGAACAGAGTCTGTGTTGTGGCTTTCCAGGGAAAACACTGGATCAGCTTCATGTAAACCAAGGGATCACCACCCAAAAATCCACTCTAAAACTTATCACGAGTTTAAAAAAGTGAGTAGCACTGGCACAGAGGGAAGAGCAGTGGTGGCCTTTTCCTTGGCTGATCTGGTCCTGGAATGTGAGACACAGCTTTATTCTCCAGAAAGGAATGTAGTGCTGGACAACTAAACTCTGTATTCGGACAGTCCATCTATCCCTGTAATGAAAATGGTGATTTAGAAGTGTCTCACATGATGGGAAACTTTGGCCCTGTATTGTATGTATAACAAACCAGGCTTGAGGCCAAGGAATGAGCTCAGTTTAGCCATTATTTCTGAGGAATTGCCACATTACTGGAAGTCAATATCTCAGGGCCCTTTTTGCTGCCTGGCAGCCAAAGCCCAACACACTTGGCAGGAAACTGACTGTAACCTTCAAGACAGAAATATCCTGACTCTGTGCACTGAAGGTTTGGATGAACCTCCGGTCTGAGGAACACTGCTGATATTAAATTAGCTTTTTAAAACTCCTTCTCCTCCCTTTAATTCCCTTGTGCAGAAGGTTTTTCAGTTACAATGGCATCTCATACCTGCCACAGCCAGGAGTTGGCTGGCAGCCCTGAGCCTAACTGGAAGAGACGCTACTGACATCCTTGGGTGCTGATGAAGGGGAAACCATTTCTCCTCAGGAGCACCAGAAGGGTGGGTCAAGAGGAAGAACTTACAGTTTTGTAACCCACTAGTAAAGCCCTGGAAGACACTGCCTAGAGATAAAGCCTCACTTTTTTTCCAGGGGAAATTGCTACCCTCACTGCACCAGCCTCCTTTCCTCTGTCTCCCACTCCCATCTGGGCTGGTCCCATTGCAGCAAACTGCTTTCCCCCCTGATTTCCTAGGACACAGGACTAGAGGAGCTTGCCCTGCAGGCACTTTAGTTTTCCTCACAATCTGTCAGTTCGGTGTGCTGCATTCTTTACTCTGCCCTTTGGAGCTGTGGGAAGGGGGCTCTAAAACTGGCCAATTTTGTGCAGTTTATATTATAATAGAAAAGTTAGAAGCTTCCAGCAGTGATAAATAAATACAAAAGGAAATCTTAATGTGCACAGACTCTAATGTACCAATTTTTATTTGAAACTTTTTTCCAGTTAGTCTGCTTCAGAGGAGAGAACCACCTTGAGGTATATGGCTTAATTACTCAGCTACCAGACTGATGGTGATATGTTAACCTAGCAGTCATCAATGGGCTGATGGGCAGCATCCAATTCCTTCTATAACTCTTCTTTTTAATGAACATTTTTATGCAGTGGAGTTGTAGCCAATACTGGCTGTCAGTCTTTCATAGCCCTGGGGAACCAGAGACTTTAATTGCTTGCATCTGATGAGGTTAACAGTAGATACTAAAGGCTGGCTTTGATCATAAGGAGAAAGTATGATTCAGTCCCTTTCAGCCGATGCCAGCTCTGCAGCAATATTTCCCCACTGCACAGTGGAGTGGGAGAAAGGTTTCTTTTACCTTTCATCTGTAATTTTATAGGCCAGGTCCTGAGACCTGATTTTGCTGGAGTAATACTCCCCTGGGGAGTTGTGGCTGTACTGGTGCTACTAAAATTGGCTCTTTCAGGTTCATGACCGTTTCTTACGAAAACAGTCTGTCAGGTGGAATTACAAATGTATTGCATGATGTTTCTATATGACCACAGAACACTTGGGGCTGAATTCAGCTTTGGTGTAACTCCAGTAATCTTTGGTGATTTTACAGTGTGTCACAGCCCTGACACCTTGACCAGTCCCCCAGAGAGGGTCCCCCCATCACCTTTCCAGAAAGGTAGTTTACCTTGAGCCATCCTGCGTAGAAGAAGAACTGTAACAGTGTGAAGATTGGAATGTAAATATCTAAGTCATGTCCCTGATACCCTTGGTCAGTATCCAAAAATTGGCGCCCTATCAGGCAGGCAAAGAAAAAAGTATAGACTGCGAGAGTAACAACCTGAAAAGAACAAAACTTCATTGAAATAATGGAGTAATACAATCTTAAGCATATTGACTTATAAATCTGTAGGGAGATATTGCAAATAGAAAAGCCACAGGTATAATCACGGCCAGGAAGAACACCCAAGAAACATAAAAACATTTCAGTACTTCCCTCCCCTCTTCCAAACTATGCAAGATTTTCAAAACATCTCTGCATTAAATATGACTTAAATAGTCAGGCATGCCTCCATGATCCTTTGGGAGTGAACCAGTGCTCCGCAGATCAGAGACTCTGGGTGAGACTATGAATGTTTTGTACCACCTCCCCTCTTATGGAAATTGTGTTTTGAATTTACCAAAGGAAAATAGCTCAGTACCTGGGTATAGACCAGTGGAATTCCAACCCAGTCATAACCAAACAAAAGACTACACCAGGACCGGTACTTATTCATCTCCTAAAAGGGAGAAAAAACAAACAACAAACCAACAAACCCCAACAAAGTAAAGTTGCACGGGGTACCATCCTGAATTATAAATATTTTGTTACAGTTTATTTTTGCACATATAAAAGGATAGGGACATATGAAAGTATAGTACATATAAATTGATACCATAACTATATCCAGCACCCCTTTTGAATATTCACTTGGTTTGTGAAGTTGGAATGATTCTTCACAAATTTTCTTCTGTTTCTATTTTATCCCCAGTCTTTCTGTTACATGAAAGAGAATATATTGTATCATAAAAAGGATGTTTTACCACTTAATGAAATATTCAGGCAGATTATCTTCCCTGAAACTGATATTAAACTTTTCAAAATGCCAGGTTATTCTCATTGGTCATATTCTCAGCAATGGAATAAGTGTGAATTTATATTGATGTTACAAGAATCTTTTACTCATCAATTTGTTGCTTCTTTTAATACCTTCTTAGTCATAAAAAAAGAATCCCAGTGAACCGTTGCTGTGTGTGTTTGAGTGTACATTGGTACATAAGGAAGAGTGGGATAAGTCCTGAGTAAGATAATTTAAATGACACAGGAGATCTGTGCACATGAAGTAAAATCAATTACGTAAGTGAAAAGTTACCACATAGCTATTTCAGATTAGTTTTCTGTAGATTTACTTTTTTTACTTACATTCATCAGTGTCTGCAGATCTACACTGTCTCGAATTCTTCCCTCTTTTCGTGCCTTTGATGCCAAATTGCCAAACCAGACAAATGGAACCCAGTATTTCAGGTGGGGAGACTTAAGGTCATCAAAAAGTTTTCTTTCATATCTTGTCATAAAACCTGTTTAACAAAAACAAAAGACTTAATTTATTGAATTTATTCTGTGCTTTCAGTGCTACTGGTACTATAAATTTTGACTATGTTTGAACCTGTTTATTTGACGTTTTTATATATTTCCATAGAACTCTTCTCTCTCTCATTTTTGCATTAACTACCTATGCAAAATTCCTCTTTCCCAATATAGGCAATAATTTGCTATTACTGTGTTCTCATATCTGACTGCTGACATACTGTAGATACATATAATACTAAGAATTGTACAAATTACTCTCTAGTTTCCTATTCTGCTTTCGGAAAATTAAGGGACAGCATATATCAGTCAAGAAACTATCATTTTTCAGCAATGATGCCTTTTAGCAGCATCTCCACGTATGTTTTAAGGGCAGTTATGTGACCTTCTGATTCTGATAATTTTTTGGTAAATTTGCAAAGCAGTAAGCAAGCAACAGCAGATACAAGTGCGTTCACAAAACAGAGCTCAACAGAGAGTGTGCCTTCTGCCAGCAAAATACTTCCCTGCCAGATTGTTTCATGTTTTCCCTGGGGTTGTGAAGGCGTGCAAAGAGATGGAGAGGGAATCATGCACAGGAATCCCACTGCTAATGGGACACCAGGCCAAGTGACATGCTGGGGGGCTGCAGGCTGAACCTGCTCTCTGCCTGGCCATTTCCCTCGCTGGGGTGCTGGGAAGGTATTATGTTTCCTGAAGAGTTCTCCTGCCCTGTGAAGCCTTTATTCTCCCTACTGCAAGCAAATCCAAGGTCAGATAGCAGGGGAGCCAGGGCTGTGTGTGACAAAACCTGCATCAGAGCCAATTGCTGCCTGGGACTGGCAAGGGAGCAGCTGGCTTTTGAGGCAACACCTCTACCCCATTGCGGAAGAAAGCTCTGCTCTGCACTGCTGTCCTTCCACCCAGCCTTTGAAAAAACAACCTCTGAAAATTCACATTTTTCTTTGTCCAGATACTGAATTTTCTGGGATTGGAGCAATCTTTAGGTTTGGAGGATCTCAGTTTTTGCTCAGGTGTGTGTCATCTATCAGGGCAGGTATAAAGCCCTGGCAGGTATAAAGGTGTTGACATTCTCTCTGAAGCAGGACAAAATTAATAACATGACAGCCCCAAAATAAGTGGCCCAGCCAATCAATTACATGTTCGAATGTTGAAAATTAAATAAGGGAATTGAGAGTAGGCTCCAACTAGTAACTAAGAATATGTCCATGGTTACTAACGTTGCTAAAGATACATGAGGCAGCAAAAAAATAAATATACAGAAACTTGTATAAAAACGTGAATCAGGATAAAGCAGATTTGCTAAACACAGTGACCTTCTTAAATATTCTGTTTTTGAGGAAGATGTCACTGTTGTATAGTGGCAACAAGTCAACACAGGAGATTTGAAATACTCCAACTACTGAGAAGGAAGGCAAGGACAAGACAGAATATTCTGTGATAGAGGAAATGTTCAGCAGTGTGGCACAATACTCCTGCAGTACCCTGGAATTTGAGAACAAAATAAGATAAAGCTTTTAAAAGGTCCTTGGGCAGTTTCCAGCCACCTCTCATAACCAACTGCACAGAATTAGCAGGCCACCAGGCAAATTGACCTGCTAATTGTGATTCCTGACTCTTAAAATTCAGTCTTTCAGGCTGCCTTCAGTTTCTATCTGGCCAGCCTGGTTATTACAGGAGAGGAAAAGATATTTCTGTCAGGCTGAAACAGACAGGCAAAATAACAGAAAACTGACAGTCTGGAGTAAACACTGGGTGAAAGTCACTTGGAGGCTCTGGGAAGTCATTATCTGGAAGGACACAGCCTGAGGGCTGTCATGAAGAACAGCAAAGCTCCGACAGCTCCCATTGAAACTGGGCACCTTTTGTTTAGGAAAGCTCAACAAAGTCTTGTTCTTTTAACAATGAAGTTCAACTTGACATTAGTTTTAAAGTTTAGGTGTTTGTGTTTACATTATTTAAATATTGTCTTTGATGAATATTAATAACACCTAGTATTCTTATTGCAGAAAACACTAATTCTGGATTGCTCTTATTACTGGTGAAGGTTATGGCAGTACAGACAACAGGAAGCTTCAGAACCACTTGCTGTTGTTGCATTGGTAAAGGAACAGTTATTATTTCATCAAATAAAGGGGAGAATATCAAACTTTAGTTAATAAAATTACGTGGTTTCTAAATGTCGCTATACTCTTTTTTTAGGAGTATTCAAAGAATTAACTGAGGAACTCTCTAAACAAGAACACTCATTTTGACAAGCATTGGAAGACTGGAGCACCTCCAAAAAACCAGAAATATTTGTCAAATATTGTGCCAAGATCTTGAAAAGAATGATCTAAGGAATGAGAGGGCACTGAATCCTTGTGAAAGCATGAGAAGATTGACATGGGGTGCAATCAGCACTAACGTGAACTGTGTCAGCCAAAGAGATTTTATGGGAAAATTATTGATGAGAACACAAGCCTGGCTGGAAAAATCACTTGTGCTCCCTCAAGTAATGCAAAGAGTATTCAGTTCTCCTGCCAAAACTGAATGGTTTGAGACAAGACCAGTTCAGGGTACCCACATCAAATATTCTGAATACTAGTGGTTGGATAAGAAGGAACAACAAGCAAGTAGATGAAAGATTCTGTTTCTATGTTATGTGAGGAAGGGTTAATTTATGTGCTTCCTTCCAGGAGAGGATTTGGGACTGCAGACTTCAGCCATCCATAGGTATTCATGTTGTTGAGCTCACAGCTCACGTTTCTCTTTATTTCCTATCAGCTCTTTTGGGCTGTTCCCTGCCCAGCTGCTCACTCTTTACTATGTTTTTTAAGACTTGTATTCTTGAGCATCCAGCTTCCCTCTCCTACCTTGCAGCCAACAGGAGTGCTATGTTCAGGACTGCTGCTAGGTACTCGACACTTATGGAATATGTGCTGCAGCACTCAGCTTCATAATGTCACGAATCTACCTGCATCTACTGCCTACAGTTCCACAGAGAATGTTAAAACATGAAAAAGAGTCAGGAGGAAGGTCCAGCACTGAAGACCGTATCCTATAGGGAGGGACTACATAGGGTAAAGCTCATGAGTTTTATGCAAGCCTTAATGCACTCTGCTACCAGGTAAGAGGAAAAATGGTGTTTTCATGTAATGAAAAAAGAGAAGAACCCAAACCCATTACAAAATCCAGTGAACAGAAGATGACTCTGTGCAAGTTCAGACTGAAGATAAAATTTCCCTCTTCCAAAGCAAGTTCACTGAATGTCTGTTCACCTAGGATGCAGTGTAGCCTCCACCATATCCAGCTGAACTTTAAATCTGGGCTGGTTATACTCCTAGAAGACATTACAGCTCAGTCAGAAATTGCAATGTGATAAAGGATGCTGTTAATAAGCTTTTGTGCCTTGTGTTATGGATGAGTCAGACTAGATTATCATAATACTGTTCTCAGATTTAAAATCTACGAATTTAAGGAGTTCATTTGCTGAAAAGAGAAATGCATAGCAATAGTTACGCTGTGGCAGTTCACAGTTTGACAGCAAAACGCAAAATCTTCGCAAGTTGTTTCAATGATGACTGTGCTGTAGGTATCAGATTCTGCTGCTCACATTCATATGAAGTGCCTCCCTCCCATGCAGTCTGATATGTAATGCCATAGGAAGCTGGAGAGAGGATGATTGCAGAGTATTGTCTCAATCACTGGATGTTAATAGGAGAAAAATATACCCTGAAGAGTTCAGCACTGCATCAATAAAAAACATGCAGCACAATACTCTATAAAACCTACAGGATAAGGACTGAAATGCAGAGCTGACTAATTATCAATACTTAGATATAAAATTTATAGTAGAATATTTTCCACTGTTAAAAAAATCCAACAACCAAAACTTGTTTTCCAGTCTACAATTTTTGTACAACACTGTGACATTCTGTCTCTTTTGGAACAGATTGTCGTTAGCAATAGGGAGGCAGAGCTGGATTAGCTGCCTGGAAATGTTGTAATTTTCCAGTGCGTGGTAGAAGCAGGTTGCTGGGGAGAGTGACAGAAGCTTCCTTGACCTCTCACAGGCTCAGGTAAACACTGTTGTTGAACAGCACAAGGAAAATAGCTTCAAAATCTAGTGAATCCAAAATAAATGATGGGGTTTTTCAGTAAGATTGGTGCATTCTGCCTGTTTGGTTTTTTTTTTTTAATATCTAAAGCTTCTTACACATATTTGAAATGTGCATACATATATAAACACTGCATATTTTAACATGCTACAACTTTGCTTAAGTTGTTTCTGCCAAAGGAAGAAATTTAAGAAATGAAAGACATTCAGTAAAAAACATATGACTTCTATTTGGAACAGATTCCCACATCTTTGCACTGGTGTTCTACCATGTCAGTCAGAAGGCACAGTGTCACACCTTGCCTTTAAATACTCAGTGGTCAGTCCTTCACAGACGATCAAAGTGTTACATGACTGAACTCTCTTCACCATCATCACACTCACTGTGTTATCAAAACAAACTGAAAATGAAGACATGCTTAATACTTAGTACATTTATCCCTGAAAAACTAAGTTTAAGCTAAGGTTTTAAATTTAAAGAAAAAACCCTTGGAGTTAAGGGCTTTTTTAAGTAAATCACAACATTTAAAATGTGCAATCTACTTAAAATGCAGTGTACTTAAAATAAATAGGGATAAAGCTCTACTTGTGAAGTGCTTGCAGAGATCAGCGTCTGATACGTGAGACAAAGTTATATGCTAGATATTGAGGCAATGCCGTACAAGTCACCATTCCTGCTGCATCATATTATATTGCAGCTTTGTTATTTTTCTTGCTTTAGAGAATGTTATACCTGCCCCATATGCCTGAGTGTTTGGGGCAGGCCTATTGGCTCCATGGTGTCTGAAAGCAGATTCCGATAGGAGCCTTAAACTCATTTGATTTCTATAGTGTTGCTAGATGAAGACTTTAAGAATATTAAAAAGTCATGTCATTTAAGTCACTAACAAAAAGGTGACTGCTTTGACATGTGTTAGCATCTGCTTTGACATGTGTTAGCATGAGGCACACATGGGGCCACAGAGGAAAGAAAAGATGAGTCTGCCTCCTTCTCTCCCTGTGCCCCTACCTCTGCGGGAAAGGATAGCAATTTTGGGGAGGAGGACTCCGGTACCTGCTCCTACCACGTGGTCCATGGTGGGGAACCTTTTGTACACAGCTGTGCTCACAGAGCGAAAGATCAGGAGAGATGTTAAATTCACATAACGCATGAGAGTCCTCCTTAACAAGCGCCCGTACTCATCTCTGCCCTGGACACAGCTAGAGATGAGGAACATCAGACGATCTGGCCATGGCAAGTTCACAAACTGGTTCCACCAACGATTCACCACCAAAGTAACGTAAAAACCTGGGAGTTAGAAGGGGAGAAAAAAAGTTCAGTGCCTCTCAGGATTTCTGCTTAGTTTACATTGATATAGTTTGCAGAGTATTATTCATAACACTAAGCTGCTGCATTTCCCAGAATAAATGCAGTAAGTCATGTCAAAACCCAGAATACAATCAGTGCTAATTATTTACTAGACACTGCAACTTAATGGCACATTCCTGTTGAGCATCTCAAATCCAGGAACTTCCAAATTTCCTCTTCTGCAGTGAAATTTAAGTGGATTTAGTGCCTTGAAAGATCAGGTATAATGTATCGGTCTCAGTTGGCAATATATATCCATATACACACACGTAAATGGAAACCTATTTTGAAACCTATGGAAACCTATATATTAAGATCAAGCATAAATGTTGACTTGACAAAAGCAACTTGAGTTTAAGGAGACCTGTTGGAAGCTGATGATTTATTGTGAGCCGCTAATACCCCGCATGCCCCTCAGTTCTGAAATCCTTCCATGCATGAACATTCACAAAATGCCTGAACACAGACAGTGTTGCAGATTAGTTTCACATGTAACCAGTACTTACCGAGCACAAAAGTCACCGGGATTTGTTCAGCATATTTGTCACAGTAAATTGATAACTTTTCAAAGAACCGTTTTTGGCTACCTGTAAGAAAAAATCTGCAGCAAAAATGAAATGTATTTGTCCTTTCATAATATTCTGGCACTAGCTACAAAGTGCAAACATGTATAAATAATCAGGTATGTGCAATGAGGAGCAGTCTTGGCTAATGTCTTCAAGCAAATTCTTAAAGGTAATGTGCTGGACACTTTTGGCACAAATTAAAGAAGCTGGAGGAGAAGACTATTATTCCCTGGTCTTTGCAGTTTTCTTATGACTAATTTGACTGGCAGCACTAATTAGGATCAATACACCTGGAGAGAATCAGTTTGCTGCCTCATACTGACAAAAGATGACAGTAAGCCGTAAGTCTGCAAGTAGAGTTCGATCCCCTTTTCCAGAGGGGTACTTGGTGAAAATGCTCAGGTCTGCTTCAATTGCAAAAGGTTACCAGTCTCTAACTGCTCTTATTTGAAAATGTTATATTGTTGCAGCAGGTTTTTTGCTCTTACTCCTATGAAATGTTCTTTTCCACAAGATTAAAAACACAACAATGGTATTTGTTTAGCAGTGAGGAAAATATTCACCAAATTATAGCAGATGAGTGGACCACGGCAACTTCTGCTCATGGGAAAAGATACGTAACAAAATACAACAAGCTTAAATAATATAAACATTCCTTTTTATCTGTATAGATGAGTAGTATTACAGTTATTCTTTGACTTCATAGAAAAGAAACACGCAATAATTATTTGATGAGGTTTGTTTACAATTGCGCAATGAAAGCTGGAGCACATATAGAAAGCTTTCCATATTGTACTTACCATGGTCTTCAATTGCCTGACGTTTCAGTAAAACCAGATTAATTTAAATAAATTAAAATTAAAGAAATTTTAATGAATTTAAATTTAAATTAAATAAATGGTGTTTCTTTACATATTAATATTGTAACTTTCTGAGTTTACAGGTATAAATTACTGAACATTTTTGACAATTAGTGATTAATTACAAACTGAAGTTAATTTTCTCGTTGCTTCACATAAAAAGCAGACACATGTATAATTACAGGGCATGGTAAGAGCTGAATCATGATTTTGGTACTTCTGTGTAGTGTACTTGATCAGTGTGGTGGTTTCGTTCAATCTGTTAAAAGTTTCACTGTACTAATTGATGCATTGCATCTGTCATACAGATGTTTAATTCACACCTTGGTGGAAGAAGCACCTCTTCTAACTGATCCTCTCAGGTACTGGGTGACACAGATAATAATCATGTCTGGATTTCATGCTATTTTCCTTCACACTCTGCAAGCCTAAAAATAAAGTTTGCATGCTTTCCTAGCTTTAAGCAAAACTTTGCTTTTCCTGGCTATATAACCTGACTTTCAAATTATTACCACTTGGTGTTGTTAAAGAAATTAATACTGAGCAGCTGAAGACTGATGAGTTCTGAAAGGAGAACAAAAGGTCTATACTGATCATCTGAAGCAGGGAGGCACACTCACCACCTCCAGCTCAATGTCAGAATGACAAAGGCTGTATAACCGAGGCTAGCTATGAGTGCTTATTTAGTGCAACTTCAGTAGAATAGTTGCTAAATGCTGGGCTTAAAATACAATCAGCTGAATATGATAGACAGTATTTATACCCTACATACTTTCTCTGGAACAGTAAAGTAAACATGGGAAGGCAAACATAGTAGAAAAGGTCCAAGGAAAAGATAATAATTATGCAGTAACCTCCCCCCATCATTCATTAGCCTAACACTAGAAAGTGTGAAACTTCAGTATAAAATTTAATGAGATGTGAATTGGAAAAAATGTACCTGTATAATACACTTATCACTGTGTAAAGAGTAGCAAAAACAATAAATTCTCTGTACAGCAATTTGTAGATGCTGCCTTTCCACCTTAGGAGCAACCTGTGAAATCCAAAGAAAGTGGCATTTGCTACTCTGCTGGAATAAGTGACTGTCATCCTCCTGGCAGGCTGTGCCTAGAAACAGTAGAAGAGAAGCAGGAAATCAACAACATTTTAGACAGCATATACTAATCTGAATGCACCCTTGTATAGAGAGATACATAGATATGCATGCACGTATAAATATATAAAAGTATGTGTCCATAAATACATGGGGTGTGTATTCACAGATATATAGAAAGAGAGAAATAAGTCTTGCAGCTACAAGCCCTGTTGAGATCTGCAGATTGACTGATGCAAAGCTTGTATTTGGGCTTTACCTCAAAGACCACCCAAACCCAACAGTTAGCACTGAATGTGGCCACCTTCCTGAGCGAGAGCGGCAGAGACATGTCACACTTCTGAAGTCTCTGGTTACTCTGCTCCAGTCTGCTGTGAGTGGAGAATAGGAAGGAAATTTGCTTGAAATTTTTTTCAGAACTTTTCAGCTTCTTGGTAAGAGAAATAAAACTAAATCACACAAATGCACCTTCCTCCCCAGTCAGTATTTTTAGCCGGCTTTGGTCATTATAATAATCTAAAAACCAAATGAGATTTGGAGACTGCCTCTTTCATTAGCAGTTACGACAGCAGCAGAGATCAGCTGGGGAATCCTGTTGGCTGCCAGACTTACTCATCCATACTTCAACATTGCATGGCCATGCAAAACAAGCCATAGGATTGCTCAGGTAGGCAGCGTGCAGCATAGTGTAATTAAAGTACTACTAAAAGTACACAGGTAAATACTTTATGCTGGGTTTATTACTTGCATATGCAGCATAGGGAGATGCTGCAGGAACTTCGATGTGCTTACAAAAAACTCTTAACTCCAAATGCGTGTGAAAGCAGTTTTATACAGCATGCAAGAAAGGGAGTAACTAAGACAAGCACAAAGCCTCAAGATAGTTATTGTGCATTGCAAACATAATTCTTGTCTATATTTTCTTGATGCCACTGTAGGACATTTATACTCAGGGGAAAAAAATCTGAACCCCAAGTTAATAGATGACTTGCTAGTATTTTATGCAGCTTGGCTCTGTCTCTGAGGCAGAGCATAAAGTACACCATTAAAATTCAGCCGTAAATGTGCCACTTTTGCTTTTAGCCACCAAGGGAATCAGCAGGGAAAAGACACCATAAGCCTCGTATTGCTGACAAGCTGTCTCTTTTTCTCTGCAAAATGGCTGCTCAAGGTTTGCCAGGGTGGGATTGGAGATTTTTTTTTTTTTTTCCTAAGAGACATAGATTTTATGCTTTAACATCCAAATGGTAGTTTCCCTTTTCCTGAGCTTTGGCATAGACCTTTAAAATTTTTGTTGTCCTTGTTGTTTTCCATGAAATTCAATTCAGGAGTCAAACTGGCTGACTGGCATGCAGAAATGCAGTCCTGTCTGCTAAAAATCCTGTGGTCACGATGCAATGCTTAAGAAAATGGAAAAAATATCCATTCTCCATCAGAAATGGGGCTTTATAAACAATGAAAGAAATCTCTGACTGGGCTATAGGGGAGGAATGGGATAAAAAAATACTCTTAAAAATACACCGAGTTTCCTGGGATCACCCTAGGAGGGTTTAGGCCTTGCCCATTGATGCTGTGGAGTATGTGTTCAAGCCATATCATCAACAAATGTGTCTCTATCTCCCCACTAATATCCAATTTATTATGGAAATCTCCAGTGGGACCGCTTGCATGTAGGAACTTAGATCTTGAAAAGATGTCTGACAAAGTGAGTGCTTATAAGCCCAGCGGGAAGCCAGACCCTCAGTGTAACACAGTGCCACGATGAGAGGATGAAGTCAGACAGATACAGAATGAAGTAAAACATAAATTCCTAACTGTGGGGGCAACCAAATGTCAGAACACAGGACTAGAATGACACCTGGTGGTTTAGGGTCTTTAAGCTGAGAGCAGAGAGTTGGACAGAAGATGACCTTCAGGAAGAATTCACAGAGCTGAGACACAGAGGGTTGGGGCTAAGGGCTCTGCCTGTCCCCCCTGGTATCTGGGCACCTGTTAAACTTTCTGTGTGGTCTCTTTTGCTGTGGGCCATGGAGGGAACAAGATTGCTGAAGCATCCTCATAGCATCTGCATCGCTGCAGGATGGCATGATTAGTGTCAAAAACACAATTTTTGGTTTCTGCATATGGGATTCAAGAAGGATTCGTTCCTCCCAGTGACTGAAAGGTGCCAGAAACTGGTCAGTAGCCAATCTGGACACAGTGAGTCCAGCTCCTCTATAGAGCTGAAGCAAATCCTGTTTTACAAGGCCTAGTGGATGGGTTTTGGCCACAAATGCAGAGTTGTAATGATAATAGGATTCAGGATTAAGAATATTCCCCCTTGCATGGGACTGGGAGAGGAGAGCTGTATCCATGAAGCGCAATTTGTCTGCTTGATTCAAGCAACTATATTTCACTTAATCACATCCCAGCCATCTCTCTTAGCACTTCACTCAATGCTGTTTACTCCGAATAGAAACTCTTCTCATTAACTTGGGAGGTACTAGCCCCTGCTTTTTCTTTCTGCCTCCAAAATGGGGCAAATAAAAGTGGGACTGTAAGAGCAATTTCAGGCTTTGGTGCCTTGGTTTCCTCACCCTGCCTTGCCTTAGTGCACTGTGTTTTCATTCCTTCTAAACAAATGCTTTATTTTAACATTTATCATTAGGTTTATATAGGGACTTCAGGATAATATAATTCAATGTCCTAAAATACACATTAGGTCAGATTAGGTGACTGTAGAATACTTTGGACTGTACAAAACTATGAAAGACAGCTATGTGTCTGTTTGACTAGTTTTCACAACACAGCAAACAAAAACTTAAATCTGCATTTGTGGGTTTTTTTTCTGGGAACAATTACAACTTGGGTATGGCCTCCCCGTGCAATGGGAAGTTTTGGTGTAAAGCCTTGTGCTGAGCCTGGTGTTTGCACAGTGGTCCCAAGCCCTTGGTTCATGGGCAGCACATCAACCGAGAGTCCTTCCAACATTACTTGTGGCCACAGGAAATTTAAAAGCTAAAACTGAGACAAACAGGAAGAGCAAGCATAATAATGCCCCCCAGCACATTCCTTCCTGAGCGCTGTTTTGGCCAGGGCTGAAGAAGGACAAAACACATTAGATTAGATATCTGTGTTATGAAAAACACTCTTATTAATTGTGTTGCCCTTAACTTCATTAGCTGATGTAGGGCTAGGCTTTCTTCTGGTGTGGATTTGTGAGTTCTGGGGACATTTGCTGCCTGAAGAGACCTTGACTCATATCTATGATGCTGCTTTTTCTTTTGCTCAGTGTTTATTTCCTCTCTGAATGTTCCTCAAGCACAGCCTAAAATGTGATATATTACTCCACTTTTGCTAAGATCATCAGAAGACTTTAGGCATAAACACTTAAAAACGTGTGTCGCACCTATTAATATTGAGCCCGACTGTAAATGGCATTTTTGCCTCGCTGAGAATTTCAGGATGCATTAGGATTCAGAGAAAACTACAGTAAAAAATAACAGCCATCAGTGTTCCCTAACTAACCATGAAAGGCACATTAAAGAATGTATAAATAAATAGTGACTCTCTGCAGACCTAACCCTTGCCATTGTATCACCTTATTTCTTGGTTCATGGCGTAGGAGAGAAAGTGAGTGAGAGAGATTTGAGTCAAGCCAACTGTAAAAACATATTAAGCTCACGCTATATCCACTGACCTGCTATCTTGATTTGGCAATCCAAGCCCGAAAGTAAATCCTGGACCCTTCCTCTTTCTCAGACGTCCCAAACAAAGTCCCCTTCAGATCTGCAATAGTCTCCTTGCTCTTCCCTTAACCTGAAGCAAGGGGTTGCTGCTGCCGAGCCCCAGGAGGAGTGGACTGACAAGAACAGGGGTTAAAATGTCTTTCCACTTCTGGAAGGCTGTTTTTGCCAAGTACTCTGTCCTGTCAGTTACAGAGGGAACAAACGCAAGCAGCAGCAGCAGCAGCAGCTGCTGATCTTGCTCTTTTCTAGTCTATAATTATAACGCCACTTGCCTTCGGAAGGACCTCTTTCATTTGAATAAAGAATCTTGCAATGGTTTGGCTGGCATATACAGGTTTTTGCACTTTGTTTTCCTTGAAGTGGGATGGACAAGAAGGGAGCATTTTGTTTTGAGACTTCTCTTGAAAAGTGCGATCTCTCTAAACCTGCCCTGTGAAGACACATCAGTGAATAACACTGACTAACTACATCTAAATAGGAAGACCGGAGACAACCCTGCCAAACCTGAGAATGTGCCTCAGTGGCACCTCGATCCCACCTTGGAGTACACTTTTTTCTACGTTGCTGCTTTGCTGATTCGAACGGGTAAATGAGGACTCTGGAGTATGCTGTAGAAATCACACATCCCTCAAAATAGGTGGAGTTGCTGATACCAAAAGTCTCAGTGAACATATTCACAATGGTATATTTCAGCATGTGAAAACCTTTTTGCAGCCGGAGGATCTGCACAGGATTTCTTTCCCCCATCCCCTTTGTAAAATAAGATGAACTCCGTCTTTTATGACCCATGGCGTTACAAGGGAGCTGTAGAAGGTGACAGACTGTGAAAGCCCAGGAGATGTCATATAATGTTGTCTTAAATCTCTACAGAGAATGAAATAATGTGACTTTGAAGTAAATAAAAAAAAATGCAGGGGGAGAGACTAAGCAAGATTTATAGATTTAATACATTTTGTGATGAAAGGTTTTTCCCCCTGCCTCGGTCCCACTAAGCTATTTGAGACCCTTTATTTAATTAAAACTCTCTCAGAAAGAATAGAAGTTGCTACCATTGTTTGCCTTTCTTCTTCTTGGTAATGGCCGAAGGAAGACACTTTGATGTCAAAGCAGGCGAGACTGTGGCATGTGTGTGTCAGGCAGTGGCCTGTGGCAAAAGATGACAAATCATTTTAGCATTCAGTGACTTGGCATGAAGAAACATACTGCCTGATCCTATTACAGAGACTGTCCTCTGCAAGGAAAACTCCTAACAATATTTTAAGGGATGTTTTAAGGTCACTGCTAAAATAATTACTTAGTCCTAAAACATTTTTCTTTGCAGAGTATAATCATTTGCTAGTCTCACTGAGCAGTAAATAATAGCACCTCAGTGTGTCAGTGGGATCAGGTGGTTTTCCTGGCAGCTCTTCAGTTTTCCTGCAGATTGAAGTGGCTGAGATTGCTCTACTGGCTCTGAGCTGTTTTGCAGACGAAACAAGATTTAGAGCTCCTATGTTTTCAGAGGCAAAAATAAATGCAAGTTTCCAGCTGTGTAGCTCCATTGTGACTGGATCTGTAGGAAGCACCCCTTTTTGTATTATTTATAACTGAGGTGTCCCGAATTTCTTATTGGATATTTTCCAAAGACAAGTGGTGCTTTTATCTCTCTTCCTCTGTTTTCTCCCTCCCACAGATAAGCATACTTGAATGGTGTAGAGCCCTTTCTAACAGAGGCTGCTGTGTGGTTTACTGCACTCTCTGACTTGGCTGGATAACGATGTTCCCATTTTAGGGTTACCTGGGTCCACCTGAGTGTGCAAGGAAAGGGGAAGAGAATAAAAGCTTGTAACTGCTATGGCAAAGTTCCCAGTTAAGGAACTTACTACCTTTTCTAGCTGATTCTCGTATTTGTGCTATCATGAGTGAGTGGAGATTTTTACTGTCAATTTTAAGGCAGTGTTAGTTTTGATGCAGCTTTTCAGTTTAGCTTTGTATTGATATTGTGAAACCACAGTATTAAAAACACATTGGTAGTAGGCTTCAAAAGCTCATCTATCACAGAGAGAAGTGAGGTTTTCTGGTTCATAAAGGACTAGCTACAGACTTCTGCAAAAATCCATCTTTTTCAAGACATTAGAAGCTTCCTTCTGCTTTAGAGACAGAGGATAAAGACAGAGACTTGTGAGGAAGGAAATAGCTGTGAAAGATTTTCCCAGTCTCTGTCAAAAGTCTCAGCTAAAGCTAAGGATTGAGAAACTGTTGGTTAATGATACTCACACTCCTTTGGTTCTGGATGATGTTGATATGTGCAATTGGAGTGATCCCCTAGCACTTTAATAAACTACTTAGTGAAGATGCACATTCAAAAAGGATGCCAACTGATTAACAGTCTAATAGGCAGCTGATGTGTACTACAAAACAGAGGAAATCAATAAATATATATTTTTGAAGGAAAATAAAGAAAAATTCCTATAAGGATCTGTCTTTGTATTGCCTATCCTCTGTGTGGCTATTTCTACCACAAGGAATAAGGATAACTATGATCATTCATTTGATTTTTAAACATAACTGAGTCCACTGCAGCAAATGAAGTTTTATAGTAAATCCTTACAATTTTATAGTTATAAGCAAAGACCTGCAAACTGTTGTTGAAACTCTAGTGCTCTATACAATAAACCACTGTAGACCATTTAAAAGTTACATGTAGTCTTACTATGGACAACAAATCCAAATGAAGATCTCTTCAAGCCATGATAAGTGAGTTATATTTTGTTAAGGTATTCACACCTTTGCAATCGCATGTAGTTATCTTTAGCACGTGTTACATTGCAGACAGCACGCAGAAATTTTGTTTGTATACACTATGTTCCCAAAAGGCTACCAAAAGGAGATGAATTTGCAAAATGTGTGAAACAGTATTTCCCATTTGCAATGAATATCTTAATTTTATTACTGCTTGTCCTTTTACTGACCTTTCCTGAAGGACATCCTTAGCAAATGCTGCATTATAATGAAATAGGAGAAAAAGATGTTCTTTTGTTTTACAAGTGAATAAGGCGGATAAGAATTTGAGAGGTTTCATCCACAAAAATAGTTTTCAGAAGTTCCTTTCTATATGTGATTCTACTAATGTTCACTGATAATCCTGTATTTTGCATTCATTTTCCCTTGATGTACTTTGAACATATACAAATCACACAGAGACAAAACCATTTTAGCGCTGTGTAACTAGACAGGTTTCCATCAGCATCAACCATGGATGTTTAACAAGACAGGTCAGTGCAACAGATAGTAGAAATCCATCAAATAAAGATTATGTAGTTTATTTATGCTTCTTGCTTCTTTTTCTGCTTGATTTTTGAACACATTTATACTTGAAAATTTCTGAAAGACACACTAATTCATATCGTGTGCTACTGAAGCTTCAAGCAAACACTTCAGTATCTGTAACAACAACGCATAATGCCAATAACCAACAAAATGCCATAATAACTAGGTTAAAATGTGGTCTGAACAACATGAAAGAATTTTTTTATTGAAAGGAAGTGAATAATTAAAGTGCTGGGAAGAGAAAAGCTGCTGTCAGATTTTCTCAGATGAGAATATATTGAGTTTTGCTATACTTTTCTACTTACTGTCACTTGCTGCTGCAATTCTTAAATAATTCAGTAAATTAACATAAAATGTCCTCTGCTCATAGAATGAATATGTAGAGAGCTACTGTGCTATCTTACAGTCTCTTTCATGAGAGAAATTGCAATAATTAAAAGTTAATCTAGTGGGACAGATACCACTGTACTTAGCATCACTCAATGTGGGTTATGGAAATATACTTTAAAGGAGGCTCTTTTATCTCCGGAAGTCACATGGTAGAATACTTGAGAGGATTACAAATGAATGTGTCTGCAGCATAAAGCCTGCCGTCCCGACAGATCAATCCTCTGAGTAGTGTAAAATTGGAAGCAGAAACATTTCACTTTGCAACTACCCTGTCATGAAATAAACATCATTTGTTATGCAGTAGTGCTGAGTTTGGTATTAGAAATATTATTATTGTGACTGTTACCAGCCTTAATGCTCCTTTTATTGCCAGAAGGCACAGATACATGAAAGCAAACTAATGTCACGGCATGGGACTTATCAGACAGAAGATGAGATCAACAAAGCATCCAGGAATGGGGTCTTCAGGAACTGGGCTCAAAAACCAATGCCTGGATTGACTGGGAAAGCTTTCTTCTGACTTGAGACCTACATCTCTGAAGTGCTCCTTATTACATTCATCTGAAATGGTCTGTGCTTGTTATTTAATATATGCTAACAGCTTAAGTGAAAGCCAAATGGTAAAAAGGCAATCACAGAAGGAGAGGTGCTTGATTTTGCTCTATGGACTGGCTTTTTTGAAATCAGTATCATTCTGCTTTGCAAGATGACCAAGGTTTCAAAACTTCTTCCACAACGACAAGCATTGGATATTAGATAATTTACTTACCTAAAAATGCAGCTGATTGCACAGCCATTTGCATAATCATCCTTTTGCACATGCAGGATGCTGCAAAACCTTAATTTCTTTTCTTTTTCATGAAGAAGTTATGTTAACAAAATTCTGTATCGTTGTGGACATTGAAGAATATTGATGGTAGATGGTCTGTGCTTTATAATAATTTACTAATGTCTCCTGCACTTCTTAGGCAGTTAAATTTGAGAAAGAAGGATCTTTTCTCCTATTTAAATATTTATTTTATAAGAACAGTAAAAGTGTTTATTTGTCCTAGAGATAACAATGCATCCTTGTTTGTACAACAAGCATGTTTGTGCTCTCAGTCAAGGTTTTTGAGGAACACTGGATGCCTCATAAATTCATACTCTTTATGGCTTAAGGGTCTAGGTTTTCAGTGAGTGATGTTACATCTTTGAGAATAGCAAATGATAACCTTTGCTCTTTGCTAACTCTGACTTTCCTTCCTTGCGCACTCCAATGCTAAATGTTTCCCTCAGAATTTCACTTTTCATTTCTCAGACGTTAAGAGGATAAAAAAAAGAGTATAAAGAGAGAAAATAGCATCCAAGAAAAAGAATAATGAGTGAGCTAACAGTAAACACCTAACCTTTTCCAATGGACAACAAGCCTGAGCATTTCCACTTGAATTGCAACAAACCCTCTCATTTTCTGCTTTCTGCAAATTTCCACTTAGAAAAAATGCTTAAACAGCATGTAAAGTCTGATTGCTACCCCAGACATGAGGTTCAATCTGTGAGCCAAGAGCAGATGAAACAAACCCTATGCTCGCTGCGTTGCTGCTGAGCCAGTACATGGCCCAGAAAACACAGGGGCATTGAATGGTGCTAGCTGGGGAATTTATCCTTCACTCTCCTCTGGGTAAACTCATGCTTTGACTATTTTAGTGAGGTGACAGAAAATGTTTCCTGACACGGTGAGTGTGGGAGAATATTTCCAATCAAGCTAACACAGATGTACATGATACTGGAGACTAAACTCCTGGAGGCCTAGCATTTTTAAGGTCACTTTGGAAGGTGTAACAGTAATCCCTCCTTTTTGTGCCACTGGAACTGCTCTGGTTTCAATACTACTTCAGCATTTTTTACCATTTACACAGCCGAGTAAAGGATTCAGATTACTTTTCAGAAATAACACTCGGCTGTGCTGAACTTGCAGAGCCTTGCCATCATAAGTGTACCAAGCTGGAGAAGACAGAGGGAGACAAGGAGAAGAAAAAGCCACTCTAAACTGGGAGACATTCCTATGCCCAGTGGAGTGATGTCCATACCAACTAGGTAATGGTGGACAGAATGTGAATAAAACACTATTTCTATCACACAGGGAAGTGGTTGATACCTGTAAAAACTTTTCCATAAGATCAATTTCCCCTTGCAGAGCAGAACACAGCAATAGCTGGTAGCCTTGACTCAAGTATGGTTTTGAATCTGTGTCATTGAGCAAAAATAAAGAAAAACCAGCCCATCTTCCATTTTCATAGCCACTTCAGCCTGAAAGAATGAAAACCTTTGAAAAAAACTGTTATTTAAACTTTCTCATGTGACCAAGGGTTATGGAGAAGGAGGAAGAAGTTTCATGAACTTCATTTAGCGATGGATAAATTAAGGCACGGGGAGGGTACCCATGTCCAAAGCAGACTTTTCAACAAAACACAGGATTCCTGGGTTCTCACCCTATGCTTTTCACTGCTTATATTTGCAATATTTGGTGGAGCTGTTTTTGGAGTCTCATCAGGTAAAAGAATTCTTGAGTTTTAAATGCAGGTATGTCCAGGCTACAAAGTTTGTTTGGATTTTGGAGGGTTAATTGTCAGGTGAAAATGCATTTTGTGTTTTTATTTTCCCATTTCTGAGTTCAGGTTTGGCATGTTTGCCGTCTTCCAGCCAGGGATGAACATGTTGTACTATTTTTAATCGCACTCTGGATCCGTCCCTGGCTTGCTTCTAAAGATAAACGAAACCACATGTCAGTCCTTACATAAGTTGGTAAGGCCATTTCAGTTTCTATGTTTCTTCTACTTAGTATTGTTACATTTATAAGTACCTTCAAAAAACTTAGGGGTATTATTTATTTCATATTCAACAGCAGAATCTGTCTAGTTGGGCAGCTTGTTTGAGGAATCAATTTCACGGTCAAAGCAGACAATTGTAAACAAATGTGCTTGAAAAGGAAATTTTTTACTAATCCTTGTAATTTAATAGTTAATGAAGAATTTATATTCTTTATTAATTTGTAACTTTCCTGCGTTCTGTGTATTTCTATAACAGTGTATTTGTCTTTTTATTTTTTTATTCAGTAAAGAATGTGCCATTCTTTTTATATTGTGTCAATGAGTTCTGCCAGCTGTGTGTAGATATATGATGTGTATAAAAGGAATTTATTTCCCAAGTTTAAATTTTTTGGTATTCAAGCCTTGACTTTCAATTAATGAATACAGGGCTTTAATGAGCATTCACATTTTAGACATAATTTTAAGCTCTTATTTCTGACATTGATTTGGTGCATTAACAACAGAGGTGGTAACACTGGTAACAGCAGTGAAGACTATGAAGCTGTTTGAGGTTTTGATGCTGCAACAGGTTTATTGCATGATTTGAGCACATCACTTGAAGACAAATAGGAAAGAATCAACATATGTGACACATAGAATTTGGTAAGGCTTTTGAAATTCCTTCCTATGACACCTCATAAGAAAGGAAGCAATACACTGTCCAGCACACACTACTGCAAAGTCATGGTTTTTGATGGCCAATTCTTAAAGAAGGGCATCTCAGCTCAGAGGATCATTCTGGTTTTGATAACATACAATACTTTGATTAAAGATTTGGTTGATGAAATAGAGAGTGCACTTTTCAAATCTGCAAGATATGAAGGGCCACAAACATTTTCTTTTCAGAACAAGATTAGAATTTAGTAAGAACCAGTGGATGTAGAAGAAAGCTCACAAATGAAGTCACACACTCTTTGGGGAAGGGCTGGTTAAGCAGCATTCTGCTCCCACAAGAGAAAAAGCAAGGGATCTTTGCTGTGAGGTATAAGCAGGTGTGTGATATCTTAAAGCCAATGCTGGTCAGATCTCAGCTGGAGTGTTGTGCCCGAACTGCACACTATTCTGATGAAGACTCACGGGGAGAAACACAGAGAGATTAATAAAAACAATTGGAGGTCTAAAAAATATCACCTATGAGGCAAGATTAAAATAACTGTTTGTTCTTTGTGAAAATGTATGGGATAGATGATGCTATCAAATGCCCTGAGGAAGACTGCTTCCTGTACCCACTGAGATAAGCTCGTTACCTATTTTCCTACACTGCAGCAAAGAAGATTAGGTTAGACTTAGGAAAATATTTCTAACTCCAAGGATAGTTCAGCACTGGAATGCACTGCTTAGAAAGGCTGTCTTCCACCACTAGAAGTTTTGAGAAGGAGCTTCAGGAACAGTTAATATCAATCCTGCTTATTTCCTTTTATTTTGGGGCTATTTTAGTGGGTAGATTTGAAGAAAATCACAAACCTCACTGGTTATAACATTCTATCAGTTGAACAGGAAAAGAAGCACAGAGATGAGCTTTTAGGATTCCATAAGCTGGATCCTTATTTATGCCAATGTACCGATAGATTTGCTTTCCAAATGCTTTGTTAAACATTGAAGAAATATGCCTGACTGAGAACCTGTGGTTCCCAAAACTACTAGCCCTGGTTCAGCTGATCTAGTAGAAGGTGGGGGGAGCAAATTTCTAAAATAGATAAGACTTATAGTCTCTGTAACTATTTTGCATATAGTTAGAATCATTCTTTATTTCTTTTCACCGTAATATGGGGTTGTAATGCATGCGTGACTACTATTAATAGATTCATCCTTTAGTTTTCTTAAGTTTGTTGTTTTATAACATCTTCATGGAAAGGGATGCAATAATTAAAATTTATTCAATATTAAAAAAAATTAATAAAGTAAATAAGTAGGAAGTACCATAAACAAATAGAAAATGAGATTTCAAAGTTTATTTGCTTTATTTATCCATGAAATTGTTGGGACATCCTCCTCTACCGCACATTTGAACACCTTCTACAAAGAGAACAACCACCTCATTCTTTTATTCTTCCCAGCCTGTAGGAGGAAAAAATTCATTAGCTGGCATTTGTGCTTCTGCGTATAGATGAGAAATTAAATTCAATTAAATTCAGATCAAAGAAAAATGATGCACATGATTTCTTTAAAGTCCTGCAGCCATCCTTGCCTTCAACAGAGAAACCTGCCATGGTTTGGGACTACCTTTTCCAAAACACCTTTTTGTTTTGCTTCTTTTCCTCCCTGAAACAGGTTTCTTAGGTCCAGTGGACTGTAACTATTAGGAAAGGCAACATTTGAGGATACAGTCTCTCAGACAGACGGTTCAAATGTGACAGAAAACATGGACAGAGAGAGACGCAGTTGGCAATGATGTTTATCACTTCTTGCACCAGTATGACTGGAGAGACGCTACACAAGTGAGACTGTCTGTTATCAGTATATACATTGCTGTGGCCAAGTCTGTACCAAGATACCTATTCAGCTTTCTTCCCAGTCAGAGAATTTCTGATTTGGGGCATTTAACCACGCCAAGGAGTTCAAAGTAAACAGAAGAACTGATTTAACAAACTGAGTGAATGGATTTGATGGGGGCAGCAAATATTAGCACTCATTAGAAACAATGCAGTTTCAGCAAAGTCAGTCCTCCAGATTTTGTACATTGTGCAGTTGTGTTGAATGATCCTGTTACACTACATCTATTTAATCAGAGCTGGCACCCATGGCATATGTCGTTCCAACAAAGCTATAAACTGTACATCACTTTCCAATGACAACAGTGACTTTGCTAACTTAGAACAACAGTCACACATGGGTTTGTTTCTGCAAAGAACTTTCAGTTTTCCTAATTGCCTAAGGGCACTAAAAGGTCTAAATTACTCAGCCTCATCAGGGGGCAGATCAACCTTCCATAGCGGGCAGGGACTCCAAGGCTTCATTTAAGCTCAGACCCCGGCCACCAGGATTTGCCTCTACTTTTTCTTGTGTGTGTCTTGGTTGATTCCTCCTTGGATGGGCCTCAGACCTACATTACAGGTGTAGGTCTACAGATCTACAAATCTGACTTGATTTGACATCTTACGCTGTGTGATGGTCACTAGGTATATGACAAAGTTTGTTGCTATTGCCACCCCGGCCCTGCTCTTGACTGTGCCCTTGCTAGTGGGGTTACCCTTGGCTCTCAGTTCACGATGCCTGGATCAGGAGCCCTCTTTCAGTGATTTGCAGCTCAGGAAGGAGCCAAGGGCTGGATAAAAATACTCTATTAAAACACGTTCTTCTTCTCCCTTGCCCCCTGCCAAAAGCTACTTCTCTTATTTATGACTCTGGATTTAATTCAATGTATTTAAATTTTTAATTTTAACCATGTAAGTTATGCTTTCTGTGGTTTGTTGCTGCCTGACTCTTTAGAGTATTACACACAGCAAAATATAGGAGTACTTGACAAAATAAATCTGTTGGTGATTAATTTTAGCACAGTCAAACGTCTTTGGAACTGTATTGCTTTTATTTCTTGAAATGCAAGATGTCTAATCTGGTTAAGACACCAGACTGTCATGCCAAGCACAGTCATTGTACAGGATTAAGAACTATAGGATTACAGATTCTAATTACAGACTCTTGTTGGTTTACTATGTCTTAATAGTTGTTTTCAACTTCTGATTTCACCTGTCATGTCTCTTTTGCAATCATGTTTTTAATGAACTTTGATGTATCTTCTAATTTGTCAAACCAGTATTGATAGCATTGCCTGGGTCCTATTGCATGTCAATAATAGCAAATTAGATAATTTAAAGGTGCAAGCTCTTTAAACTGAATGCCTCTGCTCTGTGATGCTTTTCATGACAAACTTCAAGTTGTAACTGCTACTTGAATACTCCACTTCTCGGACTTCTTGCTTGGTTTCTTGGTTTTCAGACTGCGTCCAGAAAAGCTATAGATGATTATTTTCTGTAGCCATTTTTTCTGCCTGAGCGCCCTTGTAGTCAGTGTAGATTTACAAACTGAAAAGTAATTTAGCAGGTAATACTATTTATAGGTATTGTATTTACTTTATGAGAATGGCATTGGTACATTTGCCTTTCGACATCTTATTTGCCATATTATTTTGCTCTCAGTGAACTTCTTGCTGGATGGGGATTGTGCCACAGAGAGCACTATTCATTTGCTGCTATGTCCTGCAGAACTGGCCAAACAGGATTCCTTCACATTCAGTGGAAAGCTGTCAAGATAATTAAAGTTTCAATTATTGACTGGAATGTGGCCTCGATTCCTTACGTGGTGAACGGGGCAAGATTTTTTTTTACATTAGTTTTTTGCTGAGGTTCCTCACTGTGCAGCACACGGTTTGGTCTGCCTGCATCGACAGCAGGGAAAGTGCATTGTCCAGCCAATACTGCTGCCACTTGAAGCACACTTTGTGGCACTGCAATCAGATCAGTGGTAAACCAGAGCCTTATTTATAGCAGCTTAATAACATTTTGCCTATTGTCTTTAAAGACATAGGACACACAGAACAGTAGAGAGAGGACTGTAAGGAAGAAAGCGAAGGCTGCACATAAAGCTCTGAGAAGCTGGAATGTGCAGCGAGTGCGGTGCTTGTGCCAGGGTGGCAGTAATGTTGGAGGTGGTGATGGCTTCGGGCCGCCCCAGACGAGGGGAAGTGTAATAGATAGCTCTTTATCAGACAGACTACCAGAGCACGAAAAACACCTTTTTAGCAGGCGAGTCCTTTTATGGCTCTACACGTCGCCCGATTCCAGAAATTCTGTGTGCACAGTTCACTCTTTAACAATTACATACATTAGGGAGGCTCAGGACCCGAACCGGAGCAATGCATTCCCCGTGAATGAAAACTGCAGATTAATCACCCGGCGTATACCCTCCCTTTTCCCACGTTTAACTGTGCGATGCCGCGATTTAGACACCGCACGCCGTTAAACACATGCCGATTGATCCCCCCGCGCTCTTCCCGCGGACCAGGCCCTCCTTCCCGCGGGGTTGGCGCGCGCCCCGCCCTCACGGAGGCCCCGCCCCCGTCCCCCAGATCGGAAGAG
>JAWWMO010000043.1:34584262-34618299 GCA_035047845.1 Dendrocincla fuliginosa
TGGGGCAGCCGCCGCTAAATCATTCCTAGAGCACCTGATTCTGCCGCAGGCTTTCGGACGGAGCACAGCAGCTCCCTCGCTGCCATCTATTGACAATCAGCCCTCCACACAAGCTTTTGGCGCTCTCTCTCTCGCACCAGCGCCCGGCCCGGCGCTCCGCTCTGCGGCCGCGCTCCTCGGGGGCTTGGCCGCGCAGCCGGCGGCGGCGGAGTGCTCGGGGGCCGCCCGGGAAGGGCCCGGCGCGCCTGCCCCGCGGCAGCCGCGGCGGACAAAGCGCCGTCCGCGGCCGGAGCCCCGCGGTGCGGGGACACGGGGGACACGGGGGACACGGGCGGGAGCGACTGGAACCGCGAGGAGAGCGCTGCCGGGGGGGCCGGGCTGGTGCTGGAGGGTCGCCCCCGTTCCCACTCCGCTCGGCCGGCGGCGCGGCAGGTGCGAGCGCCGAGAGCGGCAGAGGGGAAGGGAAGGGCCGGTCGGGCAGGAGCCCTCGGGGCGTTCGCAGGTTTCATCCCCCTGGAGAGGTGCCAGAGCAGCGTGGGTGGGGACCCGAGGGGCGGTCTGCGCTGTGGGACAGTGTAGCTGCGCTCACCTGTAGCGCTTCTGGTTGCTTTATGGTCTTGTCGAGCAATACTGAGGGTCATAGCTGGTCGCCGGTAAGTGGCCTTAAGCTGTAGTAGTTCAGGTTGCAGTTATCCTTAATTTCTAATGCAGCCACTTCAGAGAGTAAGGCACAGAAAGTAAATTCACGTTACAAGTTGATTTAAAGCGATGAGCTGTGCGGAAATTCGTGCTGCCAAAGTGCTGATGCTCCGCTATTTGGCCGAGTCTCTGGAAACAGGAGAACACGGAGCGGCCAAAGCCTTAATGATGCCCTCCCTCAGTGTTCGTCTTGCTGACTGAAAGCAACAGTGCTTTCATCAGTTTGAGAGTGTAGTCTGTTTTGTTTGCACACAGTATATTAAGCTTCATGTTGCTTGTTTTGTTCGACGTGTTCATTTGTAAGCATGTTCTTAGAAAGTCTCAAAACAGTGATCTAGAGAGATAAAATAATTAATCTTTCCACAGACTTGCTGTAATTTTGAAATTGTTGGGTTCTCTTTTGAAGCAGATATAAAGTTATTCAGACTAGAGGCTTGTATTGGCAGCTACCATCTGTTCAAACATTCAAATATACTATAGGGCAAAACCTGAAATATTTTTGCTGTAATATTTTTATTGTTGTTTTTCTTACAGATCTGTTTAATAAGTTCTGGAAAGGGTTAAAGTTAGGCCTTCTGTATTTGTGTCTTGGCAGTCATTCATCTGTTGTGCTTGGTTAATGTTACCTAGTGAGCAAAGAAGGATAAATAATTTACCATTCTCATTATGCTTTTAATAAATAACAAATGGGAGTGCACCTCACAGCTGTGACTGGAATATCTATCTTGTACTATATTTAAAAGGTTGGGTTTTTTGCTATAGGAGAACAGTCACTGCAGCTATTTTCATAGCTTTTATTGACTTGGTTTAAAAATTCATGTAAAACACCAAACGAGCTCATTGCTCAGTGTTCCCCTTAGGTTTATGGATTTTCCCAGAAAAGAAATGTGTACTTTGGATTTTTATTTTTAAGGCCCTTTTTAATGTGGCATTTAAGATATGGTCTTATTTAAATTGACCATCAAGACTTGTATTAGAGACTTTATTGTGGCTAATAATACACTAACCATTTTTTTCACAAATTAAGAAAATATTTCTTTAAATACATTTGCAGATACAAGGTCATGAAAATTCTGACAATTTTTACTTAAGTTTACTTACTGAATGTTTTCAGTGTTAACTGAAAATGAGAGGGTCTTTAGGTCCAAGTCTTGGCAAGAATGAAACTACAGTCACTATGACAAGGCTTAAACCTGAGATAGAATTGTGAAGTTGTTTCCAAGGCAAGGCTGTGCTTTAAAAGGAACAGCGTCTGCAAAGAGAATCGTATTTTCAGTTTAATTAACTTGGTTTAGTGAGTCTTTGTGAACGGAACGCCATTCTTTGAATGAAGTTTACAATAAAAGTTTGCAGCATTCTACTTTGCAAAGCACTGACTTTTCTTTCTAGTAAGAGGTGTACTATCTACCAGACTCTAAACCATGTTTATTTATGAGTTTCACAAGCACTTCATAAATGTAGGTCATTGAATATTGTGTGCTGCTTGTTTTCTGTAAGAGGGACACTTGTTATCTGCATCTGTATTTTTCTAGTTGAAGATAAAGTTTTTAAAAGATTTTTTTAATCATCAGTTCATCAAAACAACAGTCCCTTTAACTTTATAAAATCCTGCTATCAAGTGTTTCTTTGAAAACAGCGTGAGATAGTGTTTTGAATGCCTAACATGAGAGTAAAGAAAAGGAAAGATACCCACATCATAGTATTACATGACAGCACTATGGGGAACACAGTAGAAAAGTACTCTCATGTTGATCCAAATGTAGTTTTGCGAGCTGTTAAACTGTAGATTTACCTAACTTACAATTTACCATCTTGCCTAATTTATCAGGTTGGTAAATGTGTGGTATAAAAGAATATGTAAAGACTGGAGGAGTTCACCACTTTCTTTTCTCTCATATCTTAAAGGCTCAGAAAAAATGTTGCATATTTTCGCTCCTAAAGTAGAAATTTCTATCATAATAGTGAAATTGAAAGGTTGGGATTTACTTTTTGCAAACTAAGAGAATTCCAATGCCAAATCTTGAATTGTGTTTGTGCAATCAACTGGCATCAATAATGATGTTTAAACTTGCTTGACTTCTGTCGCTAAAATGTGAAACAGTTTAGGAAAAAAAAAAGTCCACCAAACTTCTTTGTCTTGTGCCTACATCTGGTGAATATTTCATACTGGTTAAATGTAGTTGAATAGGTTTTGAACTGGAAATTAATGCCCATATGTGCCTTAGAGCAATTGTAATTTTAAACTGCTTGTTTGCATCTGATAGGTATGAAGTAGCAGTATTTAATTGAACTGCTGCTTTTAAAGGTATTCATTAGTCCACTACTGTAATTCCCTACTGAGTTCTTTAGAGCTTAAAAAATATTACATCCCAGACTCTATAATGCCAAATATTTAAAAATATTTTTTTTTCTAAACCCACTGAGAAGAATGGAGGCCCAGTAGTGGGGTAATGCCAGTGTGAGGAACTGCTGCAAAAAAAATCCACTTTCCTGACCCCTCCCAAGTTAACTGAAGCAGACACAGGCATCTAATGAATGAAGTCTGTTAGACCCTTATGTTTTGAAAGGCCTGCTGCATGAAGATTAAACCACTGTATCTGGTAGGCACCTTTTTTTTTTATAAACGCTAACTGGAATTTACTTTTCATCAAAATGTTTAGAAACATTAACTTCTTTGTGGGATTTTTTTCACTTGAGCAAGTAGCCTTTCTGTTGTGATGGTACTTTTTACCATCAAAGCTAAAAATGAGATTTCAGATGCCCAAAACGTTTGGTGTTGGCATTGCTTTTAAATAGACTATAACAGTTAGGAGATTGTTCAGCGTTGTCATCTTCATCATGTCTTGTATTTAAAAGCAATCTGTGAAAGACAAACTCCAGAATTTGTAGTAGTAGGTGGTTTTCAACAATTTTTTTTTTATTATTGTTTAAAGGGAAACAAACTACAAAAAATTACTGCTTTTTAGTATTGAGTTGAGTGCTTTGTTTCAGACAATTAGCTAAACCCCTCTTAGAGTAATAACAGAAAAAAATTAGATTAAGCATTTTAATTTCACTGCTGTTGAAAATGTTTATAGTTCTTGATTCCTGTTAAAAGCTTCAGGAAGTGTTAAACTGATTTCTTTGTAATGTGTTTTAGTTTACTATTAGATAAAATAACAGATTTGATCATAGTTTCTTCATCAATTTATGTGGTTAGTCAGGAGCGCAAGTGTGGCAGTAAAGAGGTAGTAAAAAGCTGCAACATTTCAACAGCTCTTACCAAATTTGCATTATTTTCAGATGAAAGCACAAGGAAATTAATTTATTTTGTTGTTTCATCCTGATTTATTACAGTACTTGATTTTTTTTTTGTGTGATCCAGATTGCATAGTATCAACTAAGACAAAAATAATAATGTATGTGGTAGGCACTAATGCAATTCCAAGCTTTTAGCTTATATTAATGTGATAGAAAAAGTATTATTAAATAATGAATTTTCTTAAGCATGCTGCCCTGAAATGTCAGAATATCAGCTTCTGTTCAGAGTAGCAGAACTCCTACTAAAGCGTGCTGTTTCAACACTATGTGGTTTTTTATTCACTGTCAGCTTGGCTCCTAGTAAAGCTCTCCACTTACATTTGCTTCATGTTCCTTCACAGCAAGGCTGTTCATTGCTGCCTTAGCAAATAATATGAACCCCCATCCCACAAAGGCTTAAGGAAGCCTTGAATCTTTAGTGACACTGAAATTTAATGTGTTTTTTCTCCCCTCCCTTTGTTTACCATTACTTTGAAGAGCTCTTTCCCTAAGGAGAGCTTTTATTTTTAGGACCACCTGACTTTTTGCATGTATGTTTCGTTTCATGAAGGCGTAATGTGTCTTCAGCTGATGCCTTGGTAACAGCATAATGGTGTTGGTGAGTTTTGAAACAGAGATATTTGATACGGGCTTCTTTGTCTTGTCTGGGTGGTGTACATGGCTTCTGCCTGCTCACTGCCTAGTGAGAAGTAATGCTAGGAAAGAAAAAAGTTGTGAATGGAAAGTGTTTTACACAGATGGTTTGCTTATGAGTGCCCATTTGACTGGCTATGAGAAGAGCTTAGCTGAGGAACTTTATATTCAGCTCTTCCAGGAATAACTTCTGTAACTGTTTTACTTGCTGTGTCAGAAGGAGCTTGTTTTTTGATAGCTGAGAAGTTATGCATGGATTTAATTACTCATAAATCTCTTGTCTGTTTAGGCTGAGATAGATATTTAATGTATAAGCAGAATGATAGTCTTGCAAATAGAATTCCATAATCTTTTTAGTTTGGCCTTTTCTTTTTTTACTGTTAAAAGTACTGCAGGATATATAGGCAGATTAGGTAGGAGTGGGAGCTTATAGGTAGACTAGATTCCTCCCCCGGTTCCTCCAAACATCCTACTTTGCTTATCATAAATTGATGTGATGGTCTAGAGGGACAGTTAGAAATGCATTTGAACATTTGGAAGGTAATAAGCAGGCTTCCAATTGTTTTTTCTCTGTGTGAGCCAGCATGACCTTCTGCGCTTCATGATGTAGCTGAATTTGTGTCTGTTATTGCAAATATATGGAATGGTGCATCTTTTAGGCTTTTGCTTACTCAATGTACTTAAAGTACTTGCTCTAAACAGATAGCCCTGAGGTTTGTACAGAAATAGTAAATATACGAAAACCCAACAAATAAGCTTTTCCTGAGCCTTTATTTTATCTTGGAAAAAGCTAAGTAGTATTTTTAAAAACCGGCTTTTGGAAAAAACCACTTTCATAGCAAAGTTCACCCCAACGGGCTATACAGCCGGAAACAATTAGTGGTACTGGTGATGTGAAACTCTGTGGTACCTCTGTTGAATATCAAGGCAGATTGTGAGTTTTCATTGGAACTAGGAATGTGTCTGTCAAACTTAAAATAGAAACTAGTCAACAGAGTGGCAGAATATGTGGCAGAAGAGTTGTTCCCGTTTTGTTCTCAGCTGGGTTTCAATCTTTACTTCTGTTGTGTGGACTTGGGGGCACTTTTCTGTGTGCTATAGACTTAGAAAAGGCAAGGCATCCATCCAGGCTGCCTTGCCATATCCCTGTTCAGAAGCCTGTGTCTTTTGTTAATTGTAGGACTGGAATCCAAAGAATCAGGAACTGGAAAAGTGGCATTTTGGTGTTGTTGCCAGTGTAATGGTGTTGGGTACAGCTTACTTGGTGGTCAGAAAAAGAGGAGAGTGGTGGGAACCCAGAAAGGAAATATATTTGTGTAGATCTGAGCCTGACTTTGAGACTTGCAAGATGGATATTTTTCAACTGGGCTGATGAACTATAAAGAGCTGTATTTTTTTTTTTCCAAGATGGCAGTATTTTAGCTTATTACATGTGAAACAATGGTATGTAGTAGTTGCACTGTTCTTGAAATTTAACTTTGGAGTAGTGTCCTGTCAGTCCCTTCATTTTAATTTTTTTATTTAACAGACTTTATCATCATGTGGAGCATGTAATTATAATGCTTCTAATAGTTAAGAAGAACTATAGGGAAAACAAACAGCAGTATTGAGTTACTTAAACTCAAAGGTACGCTTTTCATCTCTGTGTTACGGTAGAAAAGCTCCAAAGCACAAAACAGTGACAGTGCTTTCCTATCTAAATCATGTTTGTGCAACTGCTCCTAATAGTTAAAAATAAACAAAAAATTCTGTATTAAATTTTCTGCAAAAAAAAATCCGACCCAAAATGTCCCTTTTTATTCATGTAAGCTCCTTTTTATCCCTTAAGTCTGTGCAGTTTCTTAGAGGAGGAATATTTTATTTTTTTTTTTTCCTGGGAGGAATTAACAGAGACAGAGAAAAATTAATAACATATTCTTGCTGTCTGAACAATTGAATTTCTCCCACATACGCCTGCTGATGTGGTAAAGCTACTTGTTCAGCACTGGTGTATGCACACCACAATCCTTGAGATGCAGAAAAATTTGGAACAGTGTTCTTTGAGTTTAAGATGGCCAGAAAGTATTAGTGTAACTAAAACATTACTTCATATGTAATTTGGGGATTCCATTCTTGGTGTTTTCTGTGTGCTTTATGAAGTAGATGATGAACTGCATGTACAGGTAAGTTGATGGCATCATTTCTTCATGGTTATGACCATCATCTTTCTGGATACTTTCTGTGTAAAATGCAATGTATTATTTTGTTTAGATGCGCAGGGTTTTTTTTGCATTTTAAGTCCCTTTTTTGAGCCTGATTTTTTTTTTTTTCTCTTCTGTGTTTCTATAGCATGGAAAATGTTTCTTTTTTTGCAGTGAACAAGCACTGCTAAGTAATTGCTTGGCAAATTTTTTCCTACTACTTCCAACTTAAGTTTTGGTAAACTACTGGAAAATGGGGCTTGTAAAATTCATGTGCTGTACTTGTTTTCTGTTGATCTTATGAAAAGCATATGTAATTAAAAATAAATTGAGAAATATTGTTAAATTGCCAATTCATAGTGCTTTTTTACCTGTAATATATTTTTTGTAAGATACTTATTCACTATTGTCATGATGACTTGATTGTGTGATGTATTAAATATACATCATCATACTTCATGAGAAATCTTACTGGCAAAGTCTGTCATCTCAGTGAACTGTTACAAGATCAGATGATTAATTTAACCAAAACCACTATAGACTGTAATTTATTTAAAGGTTCACTGATTTCTGTCCTAGATTATTTGCTTCATTGAGATTAAAAGTGGAAACTTAAGCTTTAAAATTTTTTTTCTTCACTGATTCCCAGGTCTCCCTTGCT
This sequence comes from Dendrocincla fuliginosa, assembly GCA_035047845.1. NCBI lineage: Eukaryota > Metazoa > Chordata > Aves > Passeriformes > Dendrocolaptidae > Dendrocincla > Dendrocincla fuliginosa. The sequence goes on from JAWWMO010000043.1 coordinate 34,591,736, forward strand.
TTCATGAATGAACTGTATTTGTTTTGATACAAAATAGCTCTAGGCTATATTAAAGATTACGTTGTTTTATGATGTAGAATGTGTTCTTGATTTTATCATCCCACGTGTATGTAGTCTGCTGTTAGATCTTCTGGACTCAACAGTGCAACATTTTGGTGTTTGAAGGTCATACTTTTGCAAAAATAGTCCAGTTTATATTCTATCATGAAGTATTCTGAACATATTTGAGTGGGTTTTTGAATTCAAAACTGCCAGATATAGTTAATTACTTTGTGTTTGTATCTGATAATGTGATTCTCTCATTCAGGGTTTCATATGATGAGGCTTTTATTATGGCCAGTGACCCCTTGGAAGGCTTTCATGAAGTGAATCTCGCTTCGCCTACCACACCAGATCTTCTGGGAGTAAATGAGACAGGGACTCAGGAACAAACTACCTCACCCAGTGTAATCTACCGACCACATCCTTCTGTTGTGTCTTCCACACCAATCCAACCCAATGCATTAAGTGTTTCTGACCTTCCCACACAACCTGTTTATTCATCTCCCAGACAACTGAATTGTGGAGAAGTATCAGGTGTCAGGTAAATACTGTGTGTCTTATTTAAATGACTGATGTTTGTTGCATATAAGCTATTTGCTTGATTAAAGATAAAATTTTAAGATTACTTACAATGTTGTAATATTACATTGTGCCCATAATTATACATTCAACACCACTACTGCCATTTCTAAAATATTTATTCATAATGTATCATATAAATAAAAAATATATTGCTTCCTTTACAGCATCAATGTTCCTGACGCAGTCCTTTGTTCTACCTCTGGACCCCAGAGTGGGTCATTCAATCACAGTAATGCCAGGAAGGAGAGCAATAACGTAGAGAGACAGTTTTTGCAGGGTGCTACAGTAGCAGATGTTGCTGAAGGAAATGAAGATATTTTTGGGTTGAGTACAGACAGTTTATCTCACTTACGGAGCCCATCTGTACTGGAAGTAAGAGAAAAGGGCTATGAACGATTGAAAGAAGAACTTGCAAAAGCTCAGAGGGTAAGGTTCGTTGTCTTTTCCTTCTGCTTTTTCTCTCTTCAAAGTGTTTCTAATATTGCAGAATGGTAGATGAGCCAGAAGGTGCACTTGGAGACTACTCATTTCCTATAGACTTATTATGATGTAATTATTTTATGTAAATTTTCTTAATGTGTGCAGTGCTGATGGCTTAGAATTATTCCTTGATAATGTTGCTTTTCTAGTGCTGCTGCTGCTGCTACTTAGCCATGAAAGCTTTTGCTGCAATATTTGGTTAAACACACTTTCTCTTTGAAAAGTAGGCCATTCCTTCAATCTGACATATGAGAACAGGAGTAATTTTCTGTCATTCTGTTGTTAGTGAATAAGTATTTATAGGCACTGATTATATACCTTTCAAGTCTTCTTCCTCCTAAAGTATGAAAGTGTAGCATGTGTTGTGGGATATATAAATGCTTTAGAAACAGGGATGTTTCAGAGGGGAACGTCTGCATAGGAAAGAAGCAATAAAGATGTCACTGGTGTTCTTCAGAGTACTGTTACACCACACTTCAAATTGAATATGGATACCTTTGAAGACACTGTTGCTCAATTCATTAATATTTGTAAAGCGCTTTGTCTTGTTTGGATGGATGGTGCTATATAAATGCAAAGCTGTTTTTTATCATTTTAACATACCTCTGTTTTTAAACTTTCAAGTAAGTTTTGTGCTGTTTGTATCTTTGTTATTTGTATCTGTGTCCTTTCCTCTGCTCTAAGTAATTCCATTCTTGTTTAGATTTAAGCTCATTTTATCTTGTGTTTGATCTTGTTTTCCTCTGTTTTATCATCTTGTTGGATGCATCATCAATTTCTGTCATAGTTGCATTTGCCCTTGTCAATGTGGTTCTTAAATATGGGTTCTGACATCACCTCTTCTGTTGATTATTTTATTGCTGAGTAGTGGCTTCCTTTGCTAATGTGTGTGTTGGTTAGCTTTTGACTACTGAAAGAAAACATTAACCTGAGCTAAGTTTGAGGACCTTGCACATGAACATATAATCCTAGCAGTTAAACCTGGAACCGTGGAAAGTAAGAGCAAATTAACATTTAAACTTTAGAAAAGCTCTTCAAACTCTTCACATACACCAAATTACAGCTCATGTACTTGAAAACCACAACTTGGGCCTGCTGCTGTTACCTTGGAATTATGTCCTATTCCAGTGTATACCACTTTCTCTTAAAGATTGAAATGTTTCCTATTTCAATCTGAAATGTGCTGACACGGTTCTTAAGGAAAGGCCATGAAGGCTGTTAGGACATACTACTGCATCTTAGGTATTTTCAAACTCTTTGAGTGATCTTAACAAAAGCAGTTCAGCACTAACTTGAGACTGTTGATGTCAAAGTTCTTGCTAATTTGCAACTCCTCATGTGATTCTTACCAGTGTTATACTGGATGGGTAACTTATTTTGTCCCCTTGTCTTCCTAAACTTGCACTGTTTCATAATTGCCCAGACACAGCAGGAGTCTGTACAGACTGTACGGCAATAAACCCTATTCCTTCCATAATACCTACTTTCTTGCCCTTCTTCTATGAGGACTAGTTTTTTCTATCCCTGATTCATCTCTGGTTTCTTTCTTCCAAAGTTCGTTGCTGTTCACATAGTGCTGTACCCACTGTGTGATATTCGTGTCATGCAATCTTTAAACTTTTATTTCAAAGTATATTCACTTTGTCAATGAGTACTCAGTTTAAAACCTACAGGGATGTAATTAAATAGGTAGTGTCTGTGTAGATGATTGTCTTTTTTCTTAATGGCTTTAAGTTCTCTCTAATTCTTTGTGCTATTTATTAAGAACAGTGAGAAAAATGAGGATTACAATTTGCGCTTCTATTTTGTTGAGCTCATTGAGCCTGGAAACTTTACAGGCTGCAGATTTCCCAGGAGCAAACAAAGTAAATGCAAATTTGCTATTTTGCAATTTTTATTTGTTCTAAATTTCCTACCCAAAGTTTGTGATTGTAATATACGTTAAAGATTGCTTTTAATTTGTTGCAGTTGTGATCAGAAAGGGAACTAGAAAGGAAATGGAAACTTTGAAGCTTAGGGATGCTAATTTTTTTTCATGTCGCTGCTTGGTGTGCAACTGTTTTCTTAACGTGCTCTCTATTTTTCTGCTGATATTAGATAATGTACGTATGGTGTGTAATTGTTAGACATTTAAATACGGTTCCTGAATAAATTATTCAGGAATAAAATAAATATTCTCTTTTTTTTTCGACTTCGTTTATACCTTGTATTTCTTTAGATTACAGACTTTTCAAAATAAACAGCAATGCTGGCAGAATGGTTAACTTAAAAAGTCTTTCAAAAATTTATTTCTTGATGGGAGAAAACTGTACTTCAGTCCAGATCAGTTGCAGCATCAAATCCTGTCATAAGATTGGGAGAAGAGTTATGTCGTACAGCATTCTGTATTAATGGAGCCTATAAGTGTTTACATACTTTTTCCTTTTAAAGTGCTCCCTTAATTAAAGTGATGTAGATATTTTCAATCTTTGAGACAATTCAGTTAATTTTTTGCTTATTTTCTCACTGAAGTCTTAATTTCTGGCCATGTTCTGAAAGTGGAACTGAGTAGTCTTCGCTTTCGATGGTCTGGACCCTTCTCCTTGTTTCACTGCCTTTTTAAAGGAGCATCAGGAAAATTGAGAAGCTGTCAAAAGGCTTTAGTGATTCAGTGCCTGGGACCTTATCTCCTTGTGTCTCTCTGCATTTGCATTTTTTCTGCCATGTTTGAATTGAACTGTATCACTGCGGTTACTGAAGGTAGGTCAACCACATGTAGATAGCCTCAGAGAGAATAGTGATGGTATTTTGATATATAGTATTTCTTGATGTACAGATCTGGCAGAGTCCTAGTGAAGGAATAACTTTTTGCTTTTCATCTGACTTAACCAGCATGTTGCATGTGTTTTGGACAGCTTGCTTGCAGTTTCTGTAGCAATTCATAGTCACGTTTTCTGTGAATTCTTGTGTGGTTTGGCCCAAACTTATTTCTTCATCAGTCAGACTGTCAATATTGTGATGTCATCTGTGACTGTAGAAAGAAACTTGGGTTTCTGTGTTGACACGTTTTTCTCTTGGAGAGTTGAGATTATCAACTTTCACTGATGGCCAGCCCTCTTCTTTGATGAGGAAAGAGCACTGTAGTGGAGATGTTGGTTGCAAATACTGTATTTGGTTTCCATGCTCCCCCTGGTTTTTAAGAGTTTTCTGGTAACAAGTAAAACAAGTTGACCTTTTGTAATAGAAATGTGAATTACTGGTATTTTCCTAATAGAGTAAAATTGAGGGTTTTTTTTCACACTGATACTGTGATTCTTGTGAAAGAGTTGACTATATAGAATGTGGTATTGTGAATTTCAGTCAATGGTTTGAGAACCTGATTCTCAGATCTAGAATTTTCTTTCAAAGGTTTAAATTTCTGCATGCATTCTTCATCTCAGAAGCAAACTGAGTGTTACAATTTGATCTAATGTCTTCAGATTGGCAATAAACCCTGACATTTTACAACTTTCCATGGGTTAATCATTAAACAGGTTCGCAATAACTACCCAGGACTTCCAGTGGTACTATACAGTACATTTAGCATTTTAAAATTTTTCATGTTACTCACTTAAAAATTAACAAACAATAAAAATGAGGATGCTCTAGAACTCCACTGGAGAGTACGCTTTCAAGCTTTTCTAAAATCAGATTGTAGTTGAATTGTAAGGCCACAGGCTTGTGATTGTTAAAGATGTGTTGGCTCTCTGAGGGTGTTTTAGCAGTTCCTGGCTGTCTTTGAGTGGTGAAAGTTTTCAGTTTTCCCCGCTCTGATGATGTCACAGTGTATCATAGGCACAGAAATTTTCTCAGGCAAGTAGAAGACTACATGCAGGTGAAATAGAAGCATCTACATCTGTTCCGTAAGATGATAATTTGCTAGTTTGTGAAATGCTGCTAACTCTGGAAGGATATTCTGGGCTATCTGTCATGTTAAATACCCTGTGAATGTCGTTGCACTGGACTGATTTTTATGTAGCTTGTATCCCTTGTGTGCTGAGTGAAGACCAGTCAAATAGGAATGCATTCTAATATAAATAATTTTTGGCAACATCAGGATTCAGCAGTACCCCACAGTTCAGAATCTGGGTGATATCTGTAGAAAATATTCTTGCCTTGGGATTATGCATCTAGTTCTGACTTGGTTAAATTGCTGAACTAGATGTAGGGTGATTTTCTTTCTAGAATTTAAAGTGTGAATGGTTTTGAAGCAGTAATTTGCATTTCTTATTTCACTGGCCCTTTTTAAAGACCCACCCTGTAGTCTGAGAAGATCAAAGTGAAATAACAGTATGACTCTGATATAGATTTTTTTCCATGCAAGTTAAATTTTTTTATTGCTTACTTCAGTAAATGTGTTTGTAGTGTGCTTTATAATAGTTCATCATCTTCATGTAGTTACTTTTTCAAAACAGTATTGTGTGAAGGACTGTAGCATGAATGGTTAATCTAGCACACAGACTTGTCTTTTCTGCTTTTTTATTGAGTATGGCTGGGAAGTTTCCAGTAATGACTTAAGACACAGGCAGAAATACAGTTTCTAATAACTGCTAAACTTTTTGCTTTGGGCATTCTTTATATCTGCCCTGCCTAAAAAACCTGCGCTTAAACTTGCTTGACAAAAATGTGCTATGCTGTGCTTATCCTAATCGTGTCATGGGAACCTGCCCAGTGTGTGACAAATCCAGCTACACAGCTATGCATCGTAGATTGCCTGGTGTTGTCTCCTTGTTTTTGTTGAGTAACTTTACTCCTCTGCCTAAATTTTAATCTAATCCCTCCTAATCTTTTCAGTTGCAGGTAGAACTGTAATTGTTTTCCATAAATAGTGTATTGGTAGTGGTAGCCCAAAAGTGGACCCCGGTGTAATTTTAGTTTTAAAACTCTTGATGTGAATATTAATATAACCTCCTTTTAAGATGTATTCCTTCTTTTACCTCTTTTCTCCATTTTTTAATCTTGTTTTTTGTATTTATTTTCCTTTTCATGCCTCCATCTGTAGCTAGTTTCCTGCTGCTTTTTTTTTTCTTTTTTTTCCTTCTTTTTCTTTTTTTTGAGAAAGAGATAGGTCACTGCACAGAGTTGTAGCTAGTGAGTAAGAGTGGAGTACTATTTGAGAAATACCATGTTTGGAAAAACTTCATCAATTAAGTGGTACCTTTCAAAATAGTTAAAAGGTTGCATATGAAAAGAAAAAAAATTCAAATGGCAAACAAACTAGACTAAAAATAAATCAAAATGTCTTAAAATTAAAGCCAAATAAAAGAAGGGTAAAATAATATATTTGCTACTAAATGAGCCTAGAAAAGTCCTTAAGCATTTTTCAAATCTGGGAGCTGAATTCAAACAGGACCCTTTACCTTACAGAAAAATCTATTGCCAATTTCACTGCAGAAATTGGAAGCAAGACCCAATATTGGCATGCTACAAGGCAAGATGCAGTTTCCCACATCGTTATGTGCAACGTTGCTTCAGTCACGAAGTCTTTGGGAGAAATACCTCCCAGAAACACAAGGGGAGGCTGCCATTTGGGCCTTTTTTATGGCTCTCTTGTGACTGGCCTCCCAGAGTTTTCTGAAGGCAGGTGTTTTCTTTGCTGTCTTGTGAAGGTTTTTAGAGCAAATCATTGCTAGATTGTATTTGTAGTCTTTAACCTATCAGTGACAGGCTTGGGTCTGGCATTTCAGGAGTGATGGCATTGTAATAGTTAACTTGACAGGGAGGAAGAGCTGGATGGAGATGGGAAGGGAGTAAGGGCCAAAAAAAAAGTTTGCAAGGTCAGAATTGTCTCTGCTGCTTTTCTTTTACTTTTTCTCCACATCCTTCTCTTACTGCAAGAGATTCCAGGATTTAATCGTTGAGAAAGGGTAGAAGAACTTTTCTTTCCAATTTATTGTCAACCTTTTTGTGCTTCTCTGCAAACTACCCCATTTTCTCCTCAGTACAGATGAGATTGGGCATGCATAACCTTTATACTGCCAAATCTATGTTAAAATCTTACTGTAAAAGCGGTTATGGTCAGACCTTTGCTCAAATTTTAGCAGCGTAGATAACGAACATTTTGAATTTCATTAAGTTGATTTATTTATATCTGCATAAACAAGAGCAAGGATATAATTGCAGTATGATTTTTGGAATTCATTCTAAGGAGATATTTGCGAGAGGTGTTTTTACCAAAATATGTTTTAAGATTTGTTTAGAATTGGGGATGGTTTTGAGATAGCGCTTTTTTTTTTTAAATTTCCTTTTTTATTTTTTAAAATGGATTACTTCATCTTTTAAGGAATGGCTAGTTCTGTCTGTCCCAATAATAAATTTGATCTATATTTTAAGGGAATTTAGTGTTTTACACTTTCAGGAAAAAGGCTTTTTTTCCTTCAGAGTAGTTTAGAAATGCTGATGTCTAGCTTAGGGATACTTTAGAGTGTCCTGGTATATTTCTGTACAGCTGGGAGAAGTAGCAATGTATACATAGCATTAACTTAATTGTTTTTTTAGTGTTCAGATGAATATTTTGAAAGGCTTTGTTTAGCAAAGGTTTTATGCTCCTCTGATTGTTTTTTTTTTTTCTTCTTGTCCCCCTTCTCTTGTGGTATTAGCTTTAAAAGGCCAAATTACTACTCTAAGTCAGAATAAATAACTTTCAATTTTCCATAGGAGCTGAAGTTAAAAGATGAAGAATGTGAAAGGCTTTCTAAAGTGCGAGATCAACTTGGACAGGAATTGGAAGAACTTACAGCTAGTCTGTTTGAGGTTTGTTGGAGTCTTCGATGTGATATACTTAAAGGAAGCTGAGCCAGATGTTTTATGTAGAACCAGTATATTGTATGCTGAATTTTTCTACAATAAGCTTATAAAGGGGTTTGTGTCCTGAAGACTTGGGTGTTGAAGTAGAGGCTTAAGAGCCAGCAGCAGACTTTTCACTTAGATGAGAGACATCTTACTGAGCTTGTCAATCTGCCTAGACACAAAATGAAGAAAATAAGGAAAATATCAGTTTATTTTTTGGCATAAGTATTTTGAGACAGCTTCTCTGTCTGACACAAAGGCTATCTAGATAAGAGCTAAATTTGGGGTTACCATGGTGACTAAATAAAAAATAACGTAGTTCCAGATCAATGGAGGTAACAAGTACATAACTTAACCATGCTTTCAGCTTCTGAATTTTGGGCCTATCAGCATGCTACACCCACAGACTTGAAAAGAAACATTAATACTGAGTGATAAACCAGGGTGAAACCTGGTTACCAGGTGAGAAGCCTGAACTAAGTGGGACCTTTTCGTTTGAGGAAAAGGCAGTAGTACCAGCAGAGGTTGTGAGATTGGATTTAGGTTTTTTTTCTGTATAACACAGAGTTGGATCAGTTCTCATTTTATCTCAGGAATATGTATAGGAATGCCTTGGGCCTCAATTGTGATATCTTTAACTGTCAGAATACATTTCATAATCCATTGATCATTTATGTGTTTACTAAATTAAGTATTGACTTTCAGCATATGCATGAAGATGCATTAGATATGTTTTAGTAGCAGTGTTTAAATCTATGATGTTGTATTGATATAAAACTGCTGTTAAAAACTTGAAAATACTGACATGCAAAAATCAAATTAAAAACTGCACCATGGGTTTTATTTCATCATCCTGGTAGGGCAAGTTTATTTTCAATATTAAGCAGTTCCTTTGTGTAAGAAACAACTTGTAGACTGGATGGGTACTTTTTAGCATAAATACTTGTGTATCTTGGGGGGAGGAAGAATATTGGGCAAGTATTTTAACTGGAAAGGAATAAAAATAAAATTATCAGTGAAATCTTATATTTATGGCATTTCATAACAGAACAATTTGTTAAAATTATGTTTGAAATACAGTGTATTAGTAATAAGTTTGTTTGCATTGTTCAGACTGTTACAGGCATGTTAATTGAGTTTTATTTTGTGATTTGATTTCACTAAGAGGCCCTAACAAGGTACAGTGGTGAGGTTTATGGATTTTTTTTTTTTTTGCACTGGGATCTACAGCCTTTGAATTTGTTTTATTCTGTATCCCACTAATTGCAGCAACCATGTAAGTGGATATGCTAGTGCTTATATTAATGCATCCCAGTGGAGGATTGAGACGTGTTTTGCACAGCTGGATGTATATATTACATCATTACACTGTAATTACACAGTGACATGCTTTGCTTTCAAAGGTGCATCACTAAGCAGAAACTGCATGATCAATGTTAAATGTATTTGTACACATTGTATAAATGTGTATGTTCCCATTCCTGCATGTGTCTTGTTACTTAAGAGAGTTTTACAAACCCATATTACACAGCTGTGTTGTATGCAGTTGGAGCCAGATCTTTTGGTATGATGATGTACGAACTTTTTTGTTTTATTTATATAGTGTCCAGATGTGCTAGGCGCTTTACAGATATGAAAAGGATCTTATCCCAAGTAATTTAGTTGGTGGCTCTGAAATTTCAATTTTCATTGCGTTCAGTAAGTACCACATAAGGACAATAATTTGTTCATAGGTGCAAATTGCTGGATTAGAGCCTAAACAAACACGTTGTACAGACAAAAGGCTTAGAGATATGAGGTAAAAGGGTATCCTTTTATGCTCTTCTTTATTGGCTTAGCCTGGTTTCTTTACCTGGATAGGTTTTTTAGTGCTTTCTCTGTTCTACTTAAATGTTTATTAAATGACAAACTGGTTTTATGCTGTTGCTTTGTCTGTTTTATTGATGGCAAGAATTTAGACTTCATAGTTGTTTGACTGGTTCCTTCATGGAAAGGTTTACAGTTGTCTAAAACTGGTTATTCTGGCCAGAAGAAGGTTGAAGTTCTTTTGAATGTGCTACTGTGCCCATGTTGTTTTTGTTGCTACTGGTTGAGTTTTTCTCTTGGGGGTCAGGGACCTTGACTTGTCAGCCACTGAAGCGTGACTGGAGCCTGGTGTTCATGACAGGTATTGTTCCTACTGGGGAGGGGGGTGGGTGGAGTTGCTGAATTTCTGAATCTGGGCTCAGGACCAAGCAGAAGAAACTTGATGAGCTGGTTATTAATCTAAGTGATAGGTTTGTAGGGGTTTTTTTAAATGTAACTATTTCATTTCAAACTACTGCACAACTTAATATTCACAAGTAGTCTCCATGAAGCAAAAGTATGTCCTTAGTTGGTGGATTTTTCATAAATTTGTGTGAAGCATTTACCCTAGCTAAACATTTTTTATAGGAAGCACACAAAATGGTTAAAGAAGCAAATGTTAAACAAGCTGCAGCAGAAAAACAGTTAAAAGAAGCACAAGGAAAGGTGAGCTTTTTTCCATCTTGCTTGCTTTGCCTTTTCACATGGTTTTAAATTTTAAGTGTGAATCATAAAGATGTAGATAGAGCATTACCTGTATACATTATATTAGAATATATACTAAATTGTTATGTATTGCTTGGCATGTTCTTAGTGAACACTCATGGACATGGTGTTTTAGCATCTTGTCAGGTAGCCAGCAAGTTGCATAGGAAGCCAGTGTTACTACAGTATGCAATTGCATAGGCACCTGTGTGCTAGTACTGTTGGAAGATGAAGTCTTGATTTGAATCAAGATAGGTGCAGAGTTTGTTAATTGATTTAACATATTCATAGCCTAATATATTTTTGTTTGTTAATGACTTTACTCCCCCCTCCACTCCCTGAAGATTGATGTCCTCCAGGCTGAAGTAGCAGCGTTGAAAACATTAGTACTGTCTACTTCACCCACGTCTCCAACTAAGGAATTTCAATCTGCTGGCAAAGCTCCTTTTAAGAAAGGCCATGCAAGAAACAAGAGTACAAGCAGCGCTATGGGTGGCAGTCATCAGGACCTTACCATGATGCAGCCAATTGTAAAAGACTGTAAAGAGGTAACATATAAGGATTGTTGTATGTTTGCTGATAAGCTGGCTTTGTTCTGTTTTACTCACAATAAATCTAGTATATAATAAATCCTCATGTAATGCTGACTGTCTTACAGATGTTTTTCATTAATGAAAGAACTTCGCTTACATACCAATAGGTGGTGGTTTTTCCAAGCCTTGTTTGCCTTTAAATCATTACGGGAAAATGAGATAAGATTTCAAATATTGCAATTAATAATTTAAAGATGGTAATGAAAAAAACCAAACAAGCAATAAACCAAAGCAACAAAACTGAATAAGTCCTGGTGGCTTTTTACAAAGTCCTTTACTGAAAGTTCATAAACTTTCATAAACATTGTATAAACTGTCATAGAAAAGAAGAATCATTTTATAGATAAATAATGGATGAAAGAGGCCAAGGAAAAGAAAAAAATCAATGATCTATTACAACAACTGGAATTGCAGGGACCTGTGTGGGTTGGTTTGTTTGGTGTTCTTTTGTTTGTTTGTCTTGTTTTTGGGGTTTTTTTGTGTTCTTTTTTTTTCTAAAAGCTACTAGTGTAACTGAACATGGGGAAAATAATGAGGTGAGAGGTTGGTACTTAAGTCCTTAGAATGGTAGTAATAATAATTGAGCAAAGAATTGAGAAGGAGCTTATTTTACAGCAGATTAAATTTGAAATCAGTAACTGAGAAATGAGGCATTTAGGGAAAAAAGTGCAACTAGAAAGCTTGCAGAACTTGGAAAGAGCTACATTGTGCTGGAAAAAAGCAGGTAGTGTCCTTGTTGATCACTGTCTGAAAACACCATCTCAGTGCTCAGTGATGGTCAAAGATCCACAGAGACTTAGGAGTTCTTAGGAAAGGCATAAATAACAAAAGAAAAAGCATTATATTGCTGTATAAGCATATAGTAAATGTGTGTTTCAATGTGTGCAGCTATGATGCCTTCATTTGAGAAAGGACATAATGAAAATATGGGGAAGTGTGACACAGACTGTCAAACCTGTGGAAGGATTTCTGTGTAGAGAGAGATACTTGAGGTAGAAGACAAATCTCTTCAATCTCAGGTGACATGGGGAAAATGAATAATGAACAATTATTAGTGAATTCTTGTACTAAGAAAATTCTGGAAGCTAAAAGGAAAATCATTTTCAGTCAATACATAATGAAACCTTACTTGTCGCAAGGTCACGAGATTAAAAATATAAATGTGTTCAAAATATAGTGACACAAAGTGGCAAAAGAAAAGCCTCTCAAGATATATAAAAGATAGATAGAGCATTTGGCTTAGAAAGCTTCTTTAACTACAGATTGGGAGAAGTTTTGAGGCTGTTAAATGAATGCATGTCACTGTCTTTCCTCTCATACATCTCTTCAGCCAGCTCTGTGGCTGCTGGCCATTGTCAGAAGGGGAACAGGCCAACTGGATATCTAATGTGATTCACGATGGCCAATTTTATACTTTATTTTGCCCGTCATCATTAACTGCTTTTGTACTAGACAACTCTTTACAGTAAACCTAAAAAATGGAGGCATCTTTCAGTTTCATACTCAAAATGAAAAAAATAAAAAAAAAATCAGAATATTTACAACTTGCCTTTCTACTTTCAGTGATATTCAGATTCTTTTCCTTACTAAAACTGAATCATTGTTGCCCTTCAGAAAAGGAGAGAGCTGGGATGGAATGCTGTTGCTTTGTAAGCATCATGCTAAGGTCATGACTCAGTGAAACTTTTAAATGTTGGGTAGGAGTAAAAGAGGGGAGTAATCTGTTTTGCTTCAAGTTCTTGTGGAGAGAACGTGGTGAATGTGAAGGACATGCTGCAGAAGAACCAGTCTGTCTGACATTTTTCTTTAGTTCAGTCTCCTTTTTGTTGGCTGCATGAGGAGGTGCTTTGAGGCTGCTGAAACCAATGACCGTTTCTTCCAGTGATAGCCCAGGGAATCACTAAGAAACACAGATTTTCCACCCAGTGGAACTTGAGCCTTTGTATTTCTCTTCTGAGCAGGAGTATTTAATGGAATGTAGCATGGGGTGAAGAAAGCAGGAGTGCCTTTGGCACGGTGGCTAGGACATAGTTTTAAGCAGGGGAGACATGCTTCCAGTGCTTTTGTTATTTTGTTTCTTGCTTTTGTTTATAGTTGGTCTAAGGTAAATATTTTTGCATTTATGGGAGCTGGGTCTGAAACCCCAGTTCAGTTCCCTTCTTGCTAAGTGTTCTTGCCACTGAGTTACCCGTTGCATGTCATTCTTTTGATTTTAAGTGACTCTACTTCAAAAGCGAGTCTGAGGGTGCCCTTGCTCAGGGCTGTGTAGTGGCCTTTTGGTGTGGGGAACACAACTTTGGGCCCTTATGGAGAGTCTGCTACCTAGAGCTTTGCGTTTCGAGATGGTCGATGGAGCTGGTCTAAATACATGTCAACTCTCAGGTTTCTTTGTGGAATGTAGGCAGTGAAGGCTGTCCACCCTAAATTGCAGTGGAGTTAGAAAGGTGCCAACATCCCAGAAAAATATTTCCTATCATATGTTAGTAATTTCTAGGATAAATAGACCTGTCAAATGAATTTGCATATTAAAAAGATTGAGATAAGCTGAATAGCTGCCTGGATCTTAAGCAGACAGGTAGCATTCATTCACTGTAAATGCTGATAAATGCATCAGTGCTGTTCAAAGAGCTTGAAATGTTTCCCTGATGATGTTATTTTACTGTAAATGAAAGCATTAAAAATTTAACTGGAGTTATTATTGCATTTGTCTGTATATTTAATTTGTGGTAATCAAAACTGTGATCTAGTAAAGTATAAATAAAGTAAGGGAGGAGATACTCGTGTCACATTGTAGATTGGAAAGGAAGAGCATCAAGCTATGTTCACCAAACAGTTTTTTCAAGGCAGTTTCTTTATAGACTGCAGATTTGGGTTAAAATTGAGTGAAATCTGGAAAATAACCAAGTTAATAAGAAATGCATCTTAATTTTTAGCATCCTGTAGTACAGATCAAAAATAGATGTTTTTCTGCTGCTATCTCTTGATTGTATTCATTTTAAAGCCAGAAGGGAGAAAGGTACATCTATTGAATTTTATTTGTATAATGAAGTTGGTGGCTTAGCAACCAGAACATTTATGGGCTAGCATAATTAAGATTGTTGTTCCTGATTATATCTGAGTATAAAGCAAATAATTAATGGAAAACAAATTTTCTGGTCTAATTTTTGTAAGTTACTTTTCAAGGAAAAAAAAAAAGAAAAAGTTAAACCAAAATATGCTGAAAGTGATGAAAGAACTCCTCAAAAGATATATATGTAAGAGAATGAGGAAGTGCTGGGAATGCAGAGGAAGGGTGTAACGCATGGGGAAAGAAAAAAAGACAATGAGGTTGATTTGAAGCAGCATACTGAGCTTTTTAATAGGATTAAAACCAAATTTTTAGTATACATCATTTTCCCTCTTTCATTATCTTATTTATACTATTTGTTTTAAATAGCACATAATTTAAAATTCAGATCCTGGCTTATCTTTTCCATGGTTTTGGGAGTATAGGTCTGCTGTGGTACAAGAAAAGGATTTAACCAGTTGGAGGGGGAAAGGTGCTGAAGCAGAATATCAAAACCAGTTTGAGGATGGTGTTGCATTTGTGGAGCAGGATGGTGTGGCATATCCCACTGGGGCCTGGCAGCAGACTTCTATGTTGGATTAGGAGCATGTGTCAGAACCACTTATCCCCACTCTGCATGGTTTGTGTCCTGGAGCCTGTGAACCAGATGATGTGTTCTGGGAGCATCTCTGTGTGTGCTCTGGCTGTTAGTGAGTAGCCAGCCCCTGGGACAGGCTGTCCTATAATGCGAACGTAGATTTTTAATAGTGACCTAGTACTGTTCTCTGGAACACCAGGCTGGATAGGTGCCTTTCTACTGCTAGCTGATTTCAGTGTGACAAAACAAGGTGTTTTCAAAGCAGGTAAAACTACCTTTTTATAACACAGAGCATGGTTACTCCTAGCATGGTTTAATGGGATGTTTAGCATCTCGTCTTTGACTAGAGGAGCTGTAGGGGAGCAGGCTCATAAATTCCCAGCAAATATTCTTGCCTTTCTGTTGTGGGGTAGTAAAAGAGAGAGTTTGGGCATAAAGATGAAAACTGAAGAATAACAGTATACTTTTAATTGATTTGTACATTGACCTCCTGTTTTCTTCCATTAGTACCTTTAGTGTGTTAGTCTGTTTTCTTTTAGTGTTTGGATAGCAGCGTGTTATAGTCAGATGCAGGGTGAACATGTAAGATGTCTAGGATTACAGTTGTTTTCTTTGAATTTCTTTGCTTTTCTGTAGCACAGAAATGGAGGGTGGACTAAAATGCTGTAATGAAGATACATCCAGAAGGAATGGATTTTGGATTTTTTTTTTAAACAATCAGTTATGTTTTTCAAAGCTTCCTGGAAGCTTAGGAAATAGGGGGGAATTAATAAGCTTGTCCCTTGTGTAGTTGTGAACAGTAAATGCATTATCTCTGTGTCTTGAAAATTATTTGTTTTGATTTGCTTATATTTACAGTCTTAGGAAAGTGTATTTAAGAAGGTATTCATAGCTGGACCATTCTTTCGCAGTGCAATGGAAAGCATTTTAATGCTTGTCTTTTACCTGTGAATATTTGCAAATGCTAGACACTGGTGTGATAATTGCAATACTGAAATGTGTGAATCTTTCTGTGTTCTAGGCTGACCTATCTTTGTACAATGAATTCAGAACTTGGAAGGATGAACCTACTATGGACAGAACATGTCCTTTCTTGGACAAAATTTATCGGGAAGATATTTTTCCATGTTTAACCTTCTCAAAAAGTGAGGTAATGGAAATAGTCTAAATGTGGACACTGATGTTTTCCCCTTAAACGTATTGTAAGAAGCCAGTAGACTATTAAATTGTTTTCAGTAGTAAGTTTAACCATTTTTGTTTCATTAGTGTGACAATTTCCAGTGAAATGCTAAAGTTTAGTCTGAAGTATTGACCATTTTTATTTCCCTATTTTGTTTATGCTATTCCAGATACGGCTTTTTTAGGTCTACTGCTTCAGATGTTACCCCTATCTGTCAGAATCTGATGTTTGTAGAAATGGATGGAGGTTTTAGTTTAACAATAGTGTCCTATTACTGTTGCTTGTTTATATAGGTGGCAGTAGAGACCAGTATATTTAATTTTGTGGACCAGTTTCTCTCACTGCAAGAAAGTCTGGGAGTTTTCTTGAAGAGAGGTTTGAGTTACAAGAATTAGACTTTGGTATTTGTGATTCAGCAGGGGCAGTTTGGAAATAGGGTTTTAGAGGAATTGAATTTTGAGACTTTTTTTTCCTGTGCTATTCCCACATGTTCTCTGACACAGAGGAAAGACTGGAAATTTTACCTGTCTTGGGATTGCAGCTCCAGCTGCTTTACTTTTTGTTTTTAAGCAGCATTTATAGGCTATAGTTGTGGTATCAGTCAGTGAAAAAAGGGAGTATTCTTAGATCTTTATTAAAATAAGAAATTTTAAAGCCGTAAGTATTAATGTTTTTTTCCCAATAAAATTAAACACCTCGCATAGAAAATCCTGTATTTTCTTAAAAAATTCCATCTGTTGTTTTCAGGAGGCGTTATGTTCTTTTCCCATGCTTTTCATCTGTTGTTACTTGCTGGCCATAGTCATGCACAGTCTTTTAGTTAACTGTATACCAGTTTGTTATGGTTTATGTACACTATTGTATGAACCTCTCCCACTTAAAAGTACTTTGGTTACTGTAGGAATTAAATTGCTTCTGCAGTATGTGTAAGTAGGCCATTCTGTTGTCTCTCCCAGCAACTTAATTTTGGTTTTTTGTGCTTCAGTGGTAATATAATGACTGTAGATTTGTATTGCCTCTTAAGGGAAAAATGAGGCTTCTAGCTTGTCAGTTACATCATTTGCTGTTTTCAGATACTGTGTGTAGTGACCAACTTGTTTTCACTTGACTGTTGATGGACTAATTTGCCTTTAGCCAAACAATGAATAGTGTATATACTGTGTTTCTGAATGATTGGAAATGCAGTTATCTGAATGGTTAACTCTCAGTAGCCTCTTGAGTATATGTGTAGTGTTTTGCTTTTGGGAGATGGCAGAGAAGGAGGATTTCACATCAACTACTTTAATATTAAACTTCTTGTTTTAAAATATTCCAAGTACAATAGAAAAAATATCTTTATTACTCAGTAGGAAGGAACCTTGGCACAAGATTATTTCATTAGTAAGATAAACTGCACCGTTTTTAAAATCAAGTAATGGCTATTACTTGAAACGGTGGTCTTGTGCAAATGTTTAGTCCAATTAAGCAAAATGATCATATTTCTAGTGTATTAAGATTCTGTGTTTATAAAGAATTAACATAAGGCTGAGCCAAGTTACACTTTATTTTAACTAGACTAGTGTTGGAAAGTTGCAGCTGGCTTTTCTGTATGTTATGTTGGCTTTTCTATATATTGCTTGGTATTACGTGTTTGAACACTTTCTAAAGCTATCTTTAGCTGAAAAATAGTGACATGTTTCTTGTTTTATTCAAGATAAAGAAGCATGCTGCATAATTTTGTATTTATCATGTAACACCATAAAATAAGAACAATTTTTTAAAATAAAATTTGTACCATATTCAGTATCTGACAAGAACACAGCATGTACAAATATATGTGCTATTTGGGCATATGAGGAATGGCTGAAAATACTGTTAGGGTTTTAAACATGCTTGACTGCATTCCTGTCTGTAAAGGAAGCTAACTTGCCTCAGGGAAGGCAGGGTTATTTGGAGGGCAGAATTTAAGCAGGAGCGTAGAAATGGGACCTCTTGCTTAATGATGAAAGCCAAATCTCATTTGTAATAGAATTTCTGTTTGGTGAGTTGTTGTTTTTTTTTTTTCCCCATGTTCTTAACTTTCCGAAGAAGAAATGTCACTGCTTTGAGGCAATGGATAAAGAAGAGCTGTTTTTAACTGCTTTCTGAATTTCTCTTGCAGTTGGCCTCAGCTGTTCTGGAAGCTGTTGAAAACAACACTCTGAGCATTGAACCTGTTGGCTTGCAACCCGTTCGATTTGTGAAAGCTTCTGCAGTTGAAT
Source organism: Dendrocincla fuliginosa (assembly GCA_035047845.1). NCBI lineage: Eukaryota > Metazoa > Chordata > Aves > Passeriformes > Dendrocolaptidae > Dendrocincla > Dendrocincla fuliginosa. The sequence goes on from JAWWMO010000043.1 coordinate 34,609,854, forward strand.
GTGGGGGACCAAAGTATGTTAAGCTAACACAGAGGGTTAATCTTGACTCATTTGAAGTATCTCTTGGCTTCAGAAAACTGCTATCAAAAGATTACCTCAGTCAAATTTGTGTATCTTAATTTCCTAAAATTAAGATGGTTGTTGCAAAATTTTAAGGGAAAGTAAGCAACTAATAAAACTTTAAAAGAGACTAATATAGAACAAACCTTGCCTTTTGGGGAGAGCTGTGTGCTTCACTTACGATACATTGGCCCCAAAAGTAACATTCACCTCTTTGGAGAAGTCCATCCTGGTACTTAAAACAACACTTTTGAACTAGGGTCTCTCAGCTGGAAACCTTCATGAAAGAAATAGGTGTTGAAGTAATACAGGCTGAATATCTGACAGCTGCAATGTTTGTGGCATAAGAAATTTAGGACATGTGAAGGACTCTGACAAAGGTAGCTGAAGGACTTGAGGGAGATACATAGAGTAAATCCGCTGAACTTGAGTAGGAGGAATGTAATGAAGATGAATGGGAGTTTGAACCTAAAGTAGGAAGTATGCTTGAATGACAGGAAGGTTATTTTAGAGATTTTGGAATAGTCCTAGAGGAATCTGAAGCAGGACTTATTGTCAGGTACTGATAGAGATGTTGAAGTTAGGCAGGAGGGACTTGCCTGAGGCACTGGGGCTTTGGCCAATGTGAAGAAGAAAGGGATTTCTGGTGTGCTTTGGCATGTCTCAGAGTAAGCAAACAAGGTCACTGTTACTGTGGAGCCTTCCAAATCTTGAGGAAGACGTGACTTTTTTGTTGGAGATATTTTGGACAAGTTGACAAGTCACTCTAGTATTTGATTTGAAAGAGCTCAATTTTGATAGAAAACTTGCATGAAAATTTTGTCATCTGACTCTAAGTTTTTTTTTTCTTTCTCATTGCTATTGCTTTTTAGTCCTTGTTTTTCCTCTGTTTTTGAGTAGAAGAGAAGCTACAATTAAAATACCTCAAAAATATTTACTTTCTCTTTGAAGAAGCTGTATAAAATGAAAATTGTGTTTTATGACTTAGTCCTAGATATTTTGTAGCCTACAAAATTCTGGCAGTCATATATTCCTCAACATACTCCTGTCACTAGAAAACACTTTTTGAGCTGTAACAGCCCTTCATCAGAAGAGCCCACACCAGTAACGGAGCTACTCAAGGGGTAGTGAATTCATGTCCAAAATCCACCACTGTGAGCTGTATTCTGTGAGTGCAGTAGAGAATCTGGACAGCCAGAAGCTACTGAAACAAGTCATGTGTCATTAAAGAGCAATTGGCAAATTGATTTAAAGTCATTGTAGTTCAAGCAACTTCTCTGCATCTTGACACAATGAAATACTTATTCAGACAGGAGACTCAAGTGCATCATTCAGAAATTCCTTCCTATTTTTAACCTATTTTCTCCATTGCAGGAAAATTTTTTTAGTTAGAACTTAGGAAGTCCTTAAACAGTTGGTTAGATATAGATTAACAGTTTGAGATGATAATGCACAAACTGTAATTTACTTACTTTAGGTGTATCAAGAGGGCAGGCATATTCCTTTTTCACTTTTCCAACTGTTGTGTATCAACAAAAAGTTTTGTGGTGGTGCTTGTAGATAAGTAGCAGGTAAAGAATGTGTAGTATTTTAGTGTAATTTGACAGCAAAAGTGCTTTGCCTTATACATGATCACTGGCACTGAATGGGAACCACTGAGTTAGAGCACCAGTTTCAGGTTTTTATTTATATACAGCACATAGCACTATTTTTATTGAAACATTATCTTAATACCTAATATAGACAAACTGTAGTAAATAATAACAAAAACTAGAGTAATTTAAAATAAAATTTGTTTTACAATTGCATGGGGGAACAGATGGATAAAGTAGTGGGTGATAGTCCAATATCAAAGTAGGGAGTGGAGGGTGGAGAGCTGTGCTAGTAGTAAAGAAAGGTTCCTGATATACAGAAGTTACTGAATGGTGCCTGTGATGGTGTGCAGTAAGTGCTGCATTAGCAAAAGACAGCTGGGTTTCCCCACAAGATTCAAATAATGGTCCCCATGGGGAGCAAAGCACTCAGCTGCACGTGTGCCATACAGTGCAGAACTGAGGCATCAGGAGTGATCATCGTGTGAGCTTTTAACCCTGTGTGATGGAAGACAACATGGAGAAGGTAATTATGTAGCCAGGAGGAAAAAAGGGTTTTATTTTCCTAGCATTGAAAGTTGTCTGTCTTGTGACAAAGACTAGGCTGAAATTGTGATCAGCTTGCTTCAGCTGCTGTAGGATTTCCTGTATCAATGCACTGCTTGCTGTCAGTACTCATAAATTGCTGTGGAAAAATACACACCGGTTTTCTCTTGTCTTACATGGTTCTGTGGTCCTGCTGTGGGCTATTTAAAAGGGCCTGTGAGCCACAGAAGCTTAGTAATTTTTGTTTCACTTTAGAAAGGCTGCTTGTTCTTAGACTCCTTAATTTCATGAGGTAAAAATGGGAGTGAGAAGAGCCAGCAGCTCTTAAAATTAGTGAAACAGTGGTTGCCATGACAACCCAGTTCATCTGAAATGCTTTTATGTAGACATTCTGAATAAATCAATTTCTCCAAATTTTTAAAAATTTGTCTTTTCCTAATTTGTTTTTTGGGAAGAATTTGTGGTCACTACTAACCTTTCCCGAATACTGCATACTTGCAATATACCAGAAGTAAATTTGATTATTTTGCCATAACTTTTTGTAATGGTAGCAGAAAGAATTATTGGTAGGCAGCTTGTTTTCCTTTGTCCCAAATTATTTTATACTCTGAATATAAAACATGATTTCAGTTTGAGCATAAATGCAAAGCTGGCCTCAGAACATATCTAAAAAAGGCTTCAGAGAATTGACTGCTGCTCTATAGGGCTGATATTTTCTACGATGAAATACCATATCAAGAGGATTTTTTAAGCAGTCTGTTGAAATGTAGGTATCACTTCATAATTTAAATCTTATTTCACATATCAAGAGTTAATTAAAGAAATCCCACTGCTCCAGAGCTGTCAAGCCAACCTTGAATTAGTGAATATGGAAGTATATGGCCAGAGCTGGAGAAAATCTTAAAATTCAGAATAGCAATTCAAAATGTACCAATATTGAAATGAAATTAGTCCTTGTGGAACTAAAAGAATTGCCAACATAATGTAATAATTGCAACTTGTAAAGTGAAGGTAGAGTCTCAAGTGTCTGTAGCAATATGAAGCAGTTATATTAACACTAAACGCAGGTGTTTAGACATTAATGTCAGATCGGGTTATTAAATCATGTGACCTTTATATTTGTAGGAAATGTGCTCTCAGTGGACAAAGTAAGTCATGCAAGCATAGAATCAAATTAGGAGATTCAAGCAGTTATTATTACATCTCTCCTTTCTGTCGTTACAGGGTAAGTAAATTTACTGCAATTTCATTTTTGCATAGTAGTTACTTAGGGTTTTTTTCCATACCATTATACAAAATTATATTAACCAGCATTATTTTTGTATGTGTTTAGATTACCTCTGTGTGTAACTTCTTTACGTATATCCGATACATCCAGCAAGGGCTGTTGAAGCAGCAAGATGGTGAGTAGGAAATTGTGTTTTGGCAACAGAAATTTACATAGTCCCTGTGCCAAAAAGTTGCTTATCTATGCACAGTAGCTGTGACCTGACAGTTCACAGGAAAGCTATCAGATTGTAGTCACTGTTGTAATTTTGGGAATGTGGTGATATCTTGCTCTCCACTAAAGGTTTGTTTTTGTTTTTTTTTTTTTTTTAAACAACAACAAATTAAGACACATTGATTTTTAGTCCATCTAAAACCCCCTTATATTATTCAGTAAGAAATGTTATGAAAAAATCTGTAATGAGGACTTGGTCACAGTTTTTCCACACAGCAGTCAAAAAATCAAGTCTCTTTCACAGAATGTGGAGATACTTCAGGCAAAAAAAAATCAGTTTGATCTGGGCCAGTTTTTCCTTTACTTAGTGTTTTGGTGTGTCTTCTCATTTTGTGCATTGCGAATTGAAACAGCCATTCTTGTCAGACTTTTTTCAGGGAGAGCTGGCAATAGTGACAATATTTTGGGTTCATTCGTAAAAAGTAAACAGGAGACCTTTAATGTATACAGAAAACGTGTATACTGAAATAATTCATTTGAGTGCAGCTGAGAGGTCATTGCAGCAGCGTGGCAAAATCTCTTGATTAGGGCTCTGGTTATAAATGTAAGGCCTGATTACCCTCCACCCCAAAAGAGGTACATGTTTTTTTGCTGCCATTGCTTCAGGCTGTGGGTTTGCTTGGGTTTTTTTTCTACCATTGTTACCCAGCTGTTTTGTTCTTGTCAGAATAGCGTATCCAACAACTGCCTGTTTAAACTGTATCTGCACAGTAAAAGATGTTTGTGAAAATGTATGCACTGTACACCTAGTTACTTAATTCTGTAATTTAAACATGTATTGTCTTGGAGTTGTAGTTATTGATCTTTGTTTTCAAGACCATTTTACCTCTTTATAAAAGAAAGTGAAGATGATTTGATTGTGTTTAAACTGCATACAATTGATTTCATTGTATTTCCTGTCCAGGTCAAAGAATATTGCTAAACAGCCTTCAGTCCAAGATTTTTTTGAAACAGGTCCTATCATTTAGGCTTCTGGCTATGCTGGGCACAAATATAAAAAGTGTCATTAGTTAATAAATAATTTGCTTTCACTGTGAAAATATCAATTTTTTTAGCTCGGTTGCATTTTTGAAAGTAGAATAAACCATCATTGTAATGTTTATGGATGTCTGTGCACTTCATTAATCCAGTTCTTGAATTTCTGTGAATTTGCTTCATCAAGAATTTGGCTGGAATTAGCCCAGCTTTGCTACCTCACCTCTAGTCATCTCTTCTGATGTTTTTAAATTTCAAGAGCTCAGGGTTTTACCTACATCCAAATATTTTGTTTCCATCTTTAACCTGAAGTATTCCTAAGATATTAATCTGTATCTTATTTTTTGTTCTGTATAAAAAAATAATGCTGTTAATTTTCCCTGTCAAAGGGTCATGAAATTCACCAGAAATTTATCTGTTTCATCCACTAAATTATGTTTTATAAAATCTTCAAATGGTGGTATACTGTAGATAAAAAGGAGGAAGAAAGATGATAAAGGGAAAATTATAACAAAATTATAGATTCTTTGAAACAATTCTTGTTCAACAAGTTCTTTTTCCTTTTTCTAGTTATTTAGTTTTACAGAAAATTGTACAGGGCAATTAAAATGAGGCATTGCAATTAATCGAAGCTGATAAGAAGTACTGATATATTTTTGTTCTCCGTTTTTAAAAGAAATCTAAAATTTGAAGAATATTTTTAGTAGGACTGTCACTTAGAATTTTTAGAATATATATTTGAATACATTTTGTCATAACCAAGGACAATTTAGCCCTTACACATACTAATTCTGGTTTTACCAGATGTTTGTTATGAAATTCTGAAACTCATGTAGAGTGAAGTAGCCTGAATACATCAGTTGAAATAAAATATGAATTTGGTGTGTTTAATGATATTTCTGTCTTTTTTTTAGTGGATCAGATGTTCTGGGAAGTTATGCAGCTGAGACGAGAGATGTCACTAGCAAAACTTGGCTATTACAAGGAAGAGCTCTAAATCTTTTTACTCTTGCACATGCATGAACTTCATTCAATATACATAACTGAAATCGCTGAATCTTTTTTTGTCACTTGATATTTATTTCCACAAAGTGGGTCCAAGATCTTTCTCCTTCTGCAGATGGCACTAAGAAGTACTGTGATTGTTTTAAACTGACCTATGCTGTATATGCATACATATAATATTTAGTTGAACAAATGTGGTAAACACTTGCAGGTGTATTAGTGATTGTAATTTACATTTAAAAGCAAAAATTCTGATTAAAGTGTTAATCTGAAACAGCCTCTGTCTTCTGTTCTTTGTGATGTAGAATGATGTGAACCTCCCCAGTAAGACATTTTAAAATGTAAAAATGAGATGATTTTATGAAAAGGGAATAAATGTGACATGTTCTTCATTGTAATGTTTAGATACATGTGTGTGGCTCTCTATGCATGTATGCCAGTACAGTTAACAGACAGCTAGGAGAACTTGGAATTCTTTGACGTGCTACTTTGCTATACTTTTGTTTTTTAAAATATGTAAGAAGAGAAACACATATAATGAAGAGTAACAGCATCATTAACCTGAATATCTTCTTTTTGAAGTCGGTTGCTTTTCAAATACCAAGGAACAATAAAATTATCTTGTTGACTCTTTGGTTAGAAATCTGTCCTGACCTCTATCTGACTGCTGAAAACTTTCTCTTTCCCTCTATTTTTCTTAAAATTTGTTCATTTGTTTAAATGATTTTTTTAAATCCTGCCTTTTTTTTAATTTCCAGTGTCTAGTGTTTTATACATCATTTTCCGCACAGCTGTCCTTGAAAGCAGGAAATTTCCATTATTTCGTTTCTTTTAACATACAGATGATAATTTCCATATAATGTTACCTTCCCCTCCCAGTTGTGTCAGACATCCAAAAAAGGATCATGGCCTCTTAAGCATTCTTTTTTAAAGTGTTACTTTGGCACTTGAAGTTCAAGTGGTCCTTTTTTTCCTGGCCATTGTCTAAACTGAAAGCAGACAGCTGTTGAGGTGACAGGAACATAGTTGTGGGTATGTACTTGACTTGCCCTTTTGGAAAAACATTAGATCTGCATCCTGACAGCCATTTATCAATTGCACAGAAGATTAAAGCATTGGCAAGTAAACAGTCAAACATTAGAAAGTGAGTTTATATAGTTGTTTTTTTAAGAAGAAGCATCTCAGTGAGTACTGATCTTTTTGATGCTGAGCAAAACCAACACTATTCATCACTGTCTTACTGGAACATTCTGTTTTCACAAGAGTAAATAGAATGAGCAGTGAAATTTAATACCATATCTATGTTGGTTGTATGTGCCTGAAAACACTTTGCAAGTGTTGGCTTTGACCTGGCATTTCAATGTTAAGAATAAAACAAATAGCTGAACCTAAATATTTTACTAGTAATGGAGTATATATGTCCAACTCCAGGCAATTGCAGTACCGAAAAACTATTTTATTGCAGCTCTTCTCCCTGGGTACTACATGCTTTTGGAGAAACCTGGAAAAATTCTACCCTAAACTGATAAAGAATTGTTTATTCTTTCAGTAAGGCTAAGGAAGTCTGGTTTTACTCAGAAAGAAAGCTGTGTTTGTTGGTCTTATATTTTATGTTAGACTCATAAATGCTTCCTAGATGATTGTTAATCCTGAGTTTATGTAATGAGATGCAACTGTTTACATGATTAGCTAACAGTAGGCAAATGGTAGCTGGTAGCTGTTGCTATTCTGACTTAGTATCCTATACAACAATAGGATCCTGTTGCTCATTCAGAAAGAGAAGAGCCCTTTCTATATATGGTAGTATTTAGAGTGTATTATGCTGAGGTGATTTTCTTGTATTGGGGATGATGAAGATGTACCCCATGTATCTGTGGTAGTGACTGCTTGGCTCAATTACATCAACATGTTGTAAATGCTGGCTGGCTTGCTTCTGTTCAAGTCCCTACTGTGAAAATCCTTTCTATATTTTTAATATGAGCTGTTTATCATGAGAAAGCTGTGTCACTGTGAGTGCTCAGGGCTTGTAAAAATTGCACAACAGTTACTTGTCTGGTGAATGTAATTACTTCAGAAAATAGCCTCATTCCAGAGTTGACTTCATTGAAACTTTGTTCATAACCAAATGCCTCTTTCAGATGCCTACTCAAAACATCCGAATATTTTTCTCCTGTTTGCTTAAGGGTGACAGAATAGGCCACTTTAAATACTGAAAGATAAACTCAGAGAAAGTGAAATAGGAAGTACAAAATAGGATTTGCTGCTAGCAAGAGCAAAGAGCTTTGTTCAGTGTTCAGCTTTCCCATATGTTTTTCAGTAATACCTCAGATAATTAAATTACAGAATGACCTCTTTTTGTTAATAATAGTAGCAGTGTAGGAGTTCTACTTCCCTACCAGTGATGGCTTACTCTTGCATTTTTGATTACTGCTTGTTTCATCAGTACTATTAATTACATGACCTGTGTGAAAGTACAAAGACAAGATAAGTAATTTTTATTGCCACATTTTTTGCGCATGTGTAATTATGGGGGACCAAAGGTCCTTGGAACAAGAACATTAGACTTACTGGATAGAACATCACCTTCATCTTGCCTCAAAAGCCTTGTCAGATTTTCCTTTATGTGTAGTGGAAGTCCTTTACATAAAGCCTAAGTATAACCCTGGCTCTAGCTATGGAGGAATGAAATCAGCTGGGATAAAGTCACTGAAACCTCTGACCAAAACATGAAGTGTTCCTTGGCATGTCCATAATCATCTGGAAGAGA
>JAWWMO010000043.1:34618399-34693687 GCA_035047845.1 Dendrocincla fuliginosa
AGCTGGGATAAAGTCACTGAAACCTCTGACCAAAACATGAAGTGTTCCTTGGCATGTCCATAATCATCTGGAAGAGAGAGAGTGTATTTTTCTCATCAGGAACTTTCAAGCAGTAGGAAAGCAAAACACTTCTGGCTTTTCATGGATGTGGTGGGAGAAAATGAGGCCTTACAGCAGTTCTTTGAAGGTAAGAGTCTAGTTTCAGAGAAAGTCAAATCTTTGGTGGCGGCAAAAGCACAGTAATTGTTTGGGGGTAATTGAGGAAGGAAGGAGGAAGAAAAGCCCTGAAACCCAGAGCTCTGTTTACACAAAGGTATGGCATAAGGCATACCAGAATGAAATTAAATAGTACAAATGGTACAGATGTGCTGCAGTGCCTTTTTCTTTCCAGAAGACCAAAGGAAAGGTAGACCCAGCAGAGGCTGCAGTACTGCCATGGTAATTGCCATGAAGAAAAACTGGGAAGTGAATGAAGTCTCCTTTCACTTTGTCACTTCTGAAATCTTAGTGATTTTCATAAGGTTAGAGATCTTGCTCTCTGCTCAGTCTTAGCATGTCAGGTTAAAGAGCATTTTCTTTCCACTAATATTCTCAAATGGCCTGATTATAATTGGTAAAATAGTAATTATGGCAATATCCTCAGGATCCTTCTGAGAAGGTAAACCTGGATATTTCTGTCCTTTTCCTGGGATCATCTGTCATTCTGCCTTTTTCCCCAAGAGATTTTCTATTTAGGCAGGTTACATTAATTTCCTGACTTTCTCTTACAAGACAATTTACTTTCTAATAGATTCCATGGTAAAACTGCATTTCTTAGGCTTTGCAATAATGTGATCAAAAATGGCTGTTCAAAGGCTTTTTACTTTTTATTTTTTCCCCTTCAGTTTGTGCTTTACCTTTTTTTCTTTATTTTTAGATATATTAACCTTCCTATTCTAAACTTCGTCTGTATTTTTCTTCTGTTACCTGTACAAGTATTCACATGTTACTGATCTCACAACAAACTCACCTTTCTGTAGTGATTTTCTTTTTTTCTCCTGCCCCTCTGTTGGCTTTGGTGACAGGTGGCAGTTGTAACTTTTAATGTCAAACTAGAAAATTGAAGGTACTCCAGCATTGATGAAGAAAATATATTTAAGCCAAAACTTTGAATCAGTGAGCCGTGATCTTGGGCTGCTAGCCAGCAAATGTGTTTTTGTAGATGTTAGGAAATTGATACCATGTTCTTAAATTCAGTTTAAGTCATGGAAATGAAAAGCTAATAAATTTTCTTGGGTTTGCTTTCAGCAACATAATATTTGTTTCTATCAGGCTGTTCAACTACTGCACTGCATAGCTGGTAAATTCTCAAAATAGTGTTGGATGTGAATTATATAAAATCAGAATTTTTTTTAGGAAGCTGCTTGGAAAACATGGCTTTCCAGGGAGTATAGGCTAGTTTCTGCTGACTTTTGTGACTGATACTGTGATGGTAGGAGATATTGCAGAGATTTTGCCTGTATGAGCTCTTTAACTAGAATTATGATTTTTTAATCCTATAATTAATAGTTTTGCTCTTTTTAGAAGATAACTTGGTAGTCTGTGCCAGTGTGAGAGAAAGAAGCCCTGTTGATTCCATTTAATTGTGGGAGAAATGAAACATCTTGGTATATATCTTGTCCCCTTAGTGTTGTGTGGTTCTGCTGTGTCACATATCAGAATGTGACAAAAGGTCTGCTAATGCCATACGGTGTTTAGGGATGCTGGACACAGATGTCAAGGCTACAGGAGGTAATCTTTCATTCAAGCATGGAGTAGGCTCTTCTTGCAACTAAACCATAAGTAAGTCTGAAAAGGGAACAAGTTGAATTAAAATGTTGCTTGCTATTTTTCAAGTGGGGGTTACATTTACTAAATGCAAAGCCAGCTCTGACTAGTGGCCTCTTTGCAGCTTAGTGCTACAGCTTGTGGGCTGCCTTTATACCACCACCTCAAGAAGCAAGAGTCTGATTTGGTGCCCTCTGCAATTAGTCATAGCAATATTAGAACATTGTTTTTCAAGGAAGGCTATAGGAAAGCTGAATCCTGCAATATCAAGTGGATAATGGAGCTACTGAAGAAGTCTCTCTGCCTATGCAGTGGTTCACTTCTGCCTTACGCGCTTGACTGGCAGCTAAGCTCACTTATAGATCTGCTTTGTAAAATGATTTCAAATTCATGCACAAAAGTCCCATTTACCCTGTTGCTCTAATTTCTTACAGCGCATGTTTGTTTTGACACTTGTTAGGAAGATAAACTTGCGTCTGCAATACTGAGAGGAGACAGTCTGAAACAGGACCTTGGCTTTTTCTCATTCAAGTAAATGGCTTTTCTCTTGCCATGTGGCTGTTTTGGGAAGTTCTTGTCTTTTATTGTTTCATTTCACTCGCACAGTAGAGATTTCATCTTTGACGCAGGTTTTTTTTCTATTGTTTCTGTTGAAAAGAGTATAATTAAATCATTTTGCATTTTAGAACAAGTTCCTGTTTGTCAAGGGAAGGTCAGAACTAATTGGCATTTCTGCCTGTGTGTTGCAGCGCAATCAGTTCTTGCCGATGTTATCACCGTGTTGAGAAACCTGATGGAAGGTCAACCTAGTTACACTGTTAAACTGTCTTCACTTTTTTCTTGTTATGAGGTACATTGCAGTGTCTGTAAAATGCATGTGTATGGTCTCCGTGATCTAAAGAAATCTTAGTGGAATCACCACCTCTCTGTATAGTCATGCTCCTGCATGGGTAATATGGAATATAATTTAGAGCTCTTGGTAAATAAGTTAGGCCGCCAAACAAGTGTGCCCCTAAAACATAAAACACTTAAAAGCCAGAGGTGCCTCATGCCATTTTAAGGATAAGAGATTGAAACAGGAATAAAAGATGAAATGTGAAATTTAAAAAATTGACAGTAAGATTTGTTTCTCTGGAAAATGTTACTTTAGGTAAAAAAAACCATACATCTTAACACAAGCTCACTCCTTACCACTTGAAGTTACAGGTATTCCTGAAGTTGAACAACCTAGACTGTAGTGCCCCGTTTGGCTGCAGTGCTGCCAGCTACAGGTGATTTGTCCTTAAGCTTTTCCTCTTTGTTTCTGCCATGTGCCCGGGGTCCATGTTCATCGTTCTGCAGCTTGTGTCAATGACACCAGGTCTGTTCCAGTTAAAATGAACGGGACCACTGTGAACAATTTAAATGGTAACCAGTCCTTGGAGTCTTGTAGCATGAAAGAAGGGAATAGAAGCCCCATAAGTACCTTAGTGTAAGTCAGTGAGGTTCAGCTGAAATTTCCACTGAGCCTGTATAATGGAGCTCGTAAAGCACTGAGGTCTGTTTTAGTGGTGAAGTGTCTCCAGATGGAAATCAGTTAATAATTCTCAAGCAGAAACATATCCCTGAAGTTGCAAGGGTCTGTAGCAAACATTATGAATTTGCCCATTCAGCAAGCAGGTATTGCTGTACGCTGAGTGTGTTCTGTGTGCTGTTTTTACACCTTGACCTGTATTAAACAATTGTTCCTTGTGTGGAATAGCTGATGTTTTAACATGAGCCTTACTACACAGTCTTGGCTGTGTGCAGGTCTTGGCTGGGTACTTCCTGTCATCTTCTTTCAATGTCAGGAAATGATTGGTTTAGTATTACTTTTTAATCAATACTGTTTCTCTGTCCCCATCCTTCGCTTTGCATTTAGATACCACTGAAAAGGAGGCAACTGATTTAAATGCAGATATACATAAGGCACTACATGGAAGTGTTGGGAGAATTAACTGAGGCAGGTTTTTCAGGAATTGAGACTGTTGGTTACAGGACCATAGAGTGAAGCTCGGGAGCCAGGTGATGAGAGGCTCATAGCTGGAGTAAAGGAAGCGATGCTGGTCAAAGAGCAACTGCCATGTTAGAAAGCTGGCCGTTCATATTATTCCTTTGGGGCCTGTGCCTGGGTATTAGGGACAAGCTAGGCTGGAAAGGGCAGGGAAACAGAAGCCGGTGGTAGAACTTACAGGTTTTAGACCTGGGGACAGAACAACAGAATATCAAGCTTATGAAGAAATGGGAAAAATATGTAATCATATACAGCCCATGAGTGCAGTGTTTGTTCTGCAAACATCTCCCTGTGAAACCCCAGCCTTGGGACTGCCTTGGCTTTTCACATTCATCCACTCTTTGGGTGGCTGGCAGTCCTCTGCACAGTGACACTAAAGTTGAAAGTGTCACTCAGTGCAGACTCTTTCCTGAGGTATCCAGGCACATTGTGGTGTGAAGTGTGTGCTGGGAGCAGAGATCCTTGAGCACAAGCTGATAATTGAGGCTACTGACTTCACACGTCATCCAGCAGCTCTTAGCCAGGCACACAGTTCTGTGTAGGAAGCTGTGTGTTCACAGAGGCCTTTCAGCATGGCTTTTCTTGCCACATGCACACAGTTCTTTGCTTTTGCAAGCACCTAACATCCAGATGAGTGACTGGCTTGCATACTGCCCATATCTGTGAAGTACTAACTGTGATCAAGTGCCTGTGAAATGGTTACCAACTTTTAAAATATATTTGCATATGATCCAACCACTCCTTTGCTGAAACAGATGCCAGTGCAAGCACATGATGCCACTGACCTGGAAAGTACATTCAGAAAGAAAGAATGAAGTTCTACAGGGTAGCAAAATGTACCAGGCCTTCCATGCACCTGCATCACAAACACTCATTAGTGGTGGCCTATCTTCTTCCTGGTGTGCTTCCTTCTTCTACCACCACAGAGTTACTTATTCTTTCCTTCTCCTCCCCATTTAGCTGTTCATGCAAAGTGTAGATATCAAGAAGGAATAATACATATTGCTGTCGTCATTACTTAGCAACAGAGCTAATCTCTGGACTGTGGGATGCCCATTTTGAAAGGCCTTGTCCTTCTTTAATTCATAGCTGTGTTGGTTAAAAAGAGCCTGTCTCTGACCTTGGTCCAAATAAAGAATTCCTGGTTTTGTGGTACAAGAAAAACACTTTGTATATGACCTCTGGCCTCATGTTAGTAATAAAATGATATAATTCTGCATGAAGGCTAGGCAATTTGAACAGGAAGAACAGGTGGGTAGAAGAAGGTGGTGAATGAATAATTTTCCTGTGGACTACACTGGTAAAAAGAGAAGTGTTTGTGGGTTAAGGTGGGGTTATCTTACATTCAGACATGAAGAATGAACATTTATGTATTAAGATAGGCGCATGAGAGAATTTTGTGCAAGGTGGTGGATTTTTAGATGCTGCTTCTAATTATGTAATTTCTAAGCACTGGTTGAAGAAGGAACAGTATCAGACAGAGACATCAGAAAACAACTGGAGATACATTACAGTATGACATCTTACTGCGCAAGCTAGTACAGTGAGAAGACAACAAATGCACCAAAGGCAGTTACTACTTCTCTGCTCAGTGACAGTGATTAACCTTTTGTGTTCTTGTGTGTTCTCACGTGCTGCCGCCGAGCTAAGGGACATGGTTGGTGTCAAACACTGGGGGCTCTGGGTGTGTGGGCTGGTCTGTTTTATCTTGGCTAGAAGCGGGACAGAGCCTCATGTAGCTCAAGCCGGAATGGCAAGGTCCTTATCTTGTTTGCTTTCTGCCTGGCCACACCTGTGTTTGTGGAAGGCTTGCTGGTGAGGTGTGGTGCCTGCAGAGTAGGTCTGCTTGGCTGGGTTTTTTAGAGATCTCTGGTTCACTTTCTACTAAAGTTGTCATGAAGTCTGGAAACTTTATAATCATAAAATCTGTTTATAGGCTTTAGTTACCAAGCAACAAAGGACAAAGTACTGAACCTTTCTATTTGTTAATACTTTTAACATGTTAGTGGGCTGGGGGTTTTTTTGGGTAGAATAAAAAAAAGCCACCAATCATACATTTCTAAAGCTTTATCTGTACTTTCTTTAAGCTCAGATGGTGGATTTTTAAATTGGGTGTTTCAGAAATTCACTTGCAGTACTGTGTGAAACAATGTCTGAGCTTCGACCCAGCAAACTGTTTTCACCCAGTGTAAAAGAGTTGAAAATTATCTTCAAAAACCTCTTCCCTGGTTGCAGAGTGGGGTCCTTCGTCCTGTTGCTGTGGTAATTCACTTAAGCCTTAATACCATGCATGCACTGCTCTTTGCCTAGTGCTGCCCTGTCATCAGCATCTGCTCCTGCATTTCTCATCATTCTTTTTCCAACCCACCTGTTACACCTAAGACAGAATCCATTTGGTTTTCCTTTCTGTAGGGGAGCATGAGCAGCATTGCTTAGTATGAAACACTGATGATTCTCTCTGAATATGTGTCTTTTTTATTTTTAATTTTAGGGCAAGATGTCCATGGAGCCTTGGAGAATCCCATGGTGGATACAAGCCTGTTGGAAGAATTCATTAGTAGTGACATAGAGTTTGGAACTTTGTAAGTATTATAGCAATATGTGCTTTCTCCCTTAGCTACATCTCTTGAATTGTTTTCATTAGTACCATGATAAAATCTGAGTTTCAAGAGGATTGTGGCTCTCTTGATACTGTTTCTTGAAGTTGTGTAAGACTTGGGAAAAATGAGTTACAGACAGTAATGGGAATACTGTTGTCTTGTTCAACAGAACAAATGATAGAAGTCTGACTTGATTCAAAACTGTTAGGCTAATTGTGATGTTAAATGCAAAACTGTTACTTTAACATTCCTGTAAGTGCCAGTTTACTGTTGATGTACAGAATACGTGACAAAAGTGAGACTAATATATAATAAATTGAGGGAATAATGGAAATCTCAGTTTGAGGGGAGCAGAGCTACTGTTTTCATCCTAATACTTAATTCAGCACAGAAACTGTCCATTAATCTATTTTGTGGCAAACTTTAAGATATTCAAAGAATGCATAGCAAAGATTTATGATCAAGAGTGGAAAAATTATGATCTATCAAAGACTTAAAAGCCAAATCTTTCATCT
Source organism: Dendrocincla fuliginosa (assembly GCA_035047845.1). Classification (NCBI taxonomy): domain Eukaryota; kingdom Metazoa; phylum Chordata; class Aves; order Passeriformes; family Dendrocolaptidae; genus Dendrocincla; species Dendrocincla fuliginosa. The sequence goes on from JAWWMO010000043.1 coordinate 34,625,353, forward strand.
AGACAGTGGTCAGGTAACTGTGTAATTCAATGCAAAGTAGTATTAATAACCTGACACTTGCACTTGCCAAGAAGCAGAGCAAGAGAGGATGTTTTAAAAACAGTTAAATGAGATCTTTCATTCTAGACACTCAGCAGCACACGTTTACTTTACAGTGGGATAAATAGGCTTCTACCTGCTCTAAATCATTAATTGATTCTCTCTGCCCATGCTATAAAAGTAAATAATAATGAAGAGGAGGTTATATATAAATATCTATAACCCTAATTTTTAGAGTCACTAAACATGTTTGAGGTTAAGCAGATTGTTGAACTCCTGTATGACAACATTAAAATTACATTATTTTGCTTTTATACACAAAATACAGCAGAAATATAAATGTGTGTATATATGCTATTATGTAGCTTAGGTAAGTCATATATTATAATTATATGCTACAAAGTATTGACATGCAAAAAAAATCTGTTAAGTTATTATGGTTTTGGGGGCTGACCAGAATTTTACACTCAGGGTACAGTCATACCTTGTTATTTCTGGGATTAAGAACATTTACTGAATCATTAGATCTCTACAAGTCAAATTACTAAGTATTTGTATGGCAGACTATTTGTGCATAAACAGAATAGAATTTCATAAAAGGGACTTGCCAAAACACATGAAAGGAGAACAATATTAAACCCCTCCATATATACAAATAAAATGCAGATCACTGTGTTGACGTGCACAATACTAAATGGAGCGTGCAGTAAAAAGGGTGCTGTTACCACCAATGTCTTGGGGACACCTGGAAATTTCCATTAAAGATCCTCTTGCATCAGAGAGGCCATCAGCGTTACATTTATCCTTCTCTTGCATCACAAATGAAGTACCATGTGATGTCCTCATCTTTTCCTACAGTAGTAACTTCCTCTTCATTGCTGAAAGGAGAAAAAGGGTTGCCACATTCTTTCCTAAGCAGCCATTTAATTGATATACTATGCCTGTAATACAGAATCATTTAAACTACAGATTTTTTTTTTCCTCAAAAAAACCACAATATCAGTTTCAGTAAGGTTCTAACTTGGAGACATGTCTCTACTACCTCTGGGCTTCATAAATACTTTATTTCTCCTAGAAAGTGTCTGTCTCTGTATTTTACTGAAACATTCTAACTTAAAGTAGAAATCAAATACCCAAGGCAGCATTTGAAACCAGAACATGAACTGTGTGGAAGGGAAGTTTTAGACTTTTATGGATGTATTTTTTAAAATTTAGCAAGGCAGAATTGGAACTCAGTATCTTTGGTTTTGCTTCCTAGTGTGGGAACGTCTGCTTGTTGCTGTGAGCTACGAGTGGACTTGGTCTAGCTTAAACCATGGTGTAGTTCCAGGTCTCACTTGAAGACAGAAACCCCTTACCAGTGTCTAATAGAAACACTGTAAAAGCAAAATAAAGTATCACAAGGAAATATGAAACAGTATAATCAAACATATATACCAAAGAGTAAATAATAAACCTTTCAAATCTTGGGCATGGGAGTGGACTGAGTTGTTGGAGACAGACTAAGATCGAAGCTCTTGGTGTCAGCTGCATACTCACTTTCTGCCTGAAAATCAGGGGAAAGCCACACAGTAAAATGGCCAGCACGTCCTGATACAGAGCAGTGTGCTTGAAGTTCTTTAGAAAGGAATCAGGAGAGGTCATCTACCTGTTTGACTAAGAAAAAACAGGTAACACTAAAAATCACAGATTATACTTCAGTTGTTTGGCTTTCCATGATGACCCATCTAAGCAGGGGTGTTACAACATAAATCTCTCCTGCTTGTCTATGGGATTTGGCAAGGAGGTTGCTGTGGAATTCTTAGTTCCCAGCTGGGGTTCCTCTGTCATGCTTCCAGACCACAGCTCTTGTAATGACTGTCAGAGCATTACTGCCTTCCCATCCTATGCCTCTGCATCTGCTCCCAGTAATGTTCCTCCCAGGGGTTTGCCGGTGCTGTGCCATGCAGGGTCCTTGCCCTACACAAGGTGCCAAGGGTGCTTCTCCTGTGCAGTCCTGACTGCCAGCAACCCTGAGCTTCTGTGGAGGTGGCTCTGCTTTCCAATTCCAGTGAGCTGGGAGATGGGCCTCCTGCTTCTGTTGCTGCACAGAAGACATCAGCCCAGCCCTGCCTAAATCTGGCACAGCACAGTGTTAGTCAGCAGGTGATTTCAGAGGAGCGTTGGGATGACGGTCCTGTGTGGGGGGCTGTATGGGCCAGCATCCCAAGAGCACCCTTTGTCAAGGGCATGAGAGCCCAGGTGCAAGACATTTTTACTTTGTTACCAGTTAACACAAACTTTTGATCATTGATGTGTATTGAGATAAAGAAAATATATGCAATTAAAACACTTGGGACACATCCTTTCCCTCTCATCCTTTTTGAGGCTCCATTTAAGCTGAGTGCTTCTCCCTCCTTCCTGATCTCCAGGTGTCTGCCGCACCTCATGGGCAGCCCCTCCTACTGCTCAGTGATAAACTGAGCACTACAAATAATGGGTCAGCAATGGTGTTTGGGTTAAAACATAAATGAATGGCTTCTCTTCTGTGAGGAATGAGGGAGGGGGTTAGGGTTTGTTTGGATTTTGAAGCTTTTTTGAGGAGGCTTGTTGGGATGTACCTGTTAGTACTCCTTATTTTCAATGCTTTTATGATTTAGGGGTAAAACCTATTAGTTATTGGTCCCTTGCTATGTTCTTCCAAACAAAATAAAACTGGAAGATTATATAGAACTGATGACAAGGAAGGCAGCTCATTGCCCATGGAAGACCTGTGATAGATAAGCTTCTGGACTTTTTTGACAAGCTCATAAAAGCTTGTATTTCAAACTGGGCACGTGAGTTTCCCACCAGTGTGTCAGGCACCTCTTCCCTCCATACTTGGGCTGCCTCTCATGGTGAGCGAGGTGCTAAAATGGAACCTGCTACCATCTGACAGAGAGGGACTGAGTGTACTTTGGCCAAACATTGGGCTTAAGAAATTGGCTCCTGATGAAGATGCTGCAGATCTTTATCCTGCAGTCTAGGAGAATGGGCCTTAAATCCCCTCTGAGCTCCATACATTCAAAGTTACTGGTGTGCCCAGAGGTAACTGCAGAACTGTTCGTGGAAGGAAGGAGGATTGAAGTCAGTGGGTTGTGAAGGCAGGGTTTGGGCAGGAACTGGTATGGATGGGGTCTCCCTGCATGGCAGAGAGGTTGGAGGGCTGTAGGGGATGGTCTGCTGAAGTGCAAGTGATGTTGCTCCTGTGAGAGGGGGCAGCAAACATGGTGAATAATGCCTCCTGAAGACCTTGTTAGAAGCCTGGTGGTCCCCCATCTGCTTTCATCATTGTCTATTGTCATCCTCCATGTCTTGTTCCAATAGAAATGAAAATCTCCTTTTCATCCATAGGCAAAGCAATTTGCCAGACTCCCCACCGGACTCTGGATCAGAACCATGTTCTCCACCAGAGCTACAGAGTAGGTGACATGAATTCAGCTTCTCCCAAGCTCACAAGGCCTCCAGCTCCTCTTCCTTGTTCTTATTTTCTTGTGTGTTTATTTCCTGCAGCCCCATGGTGTGATGCCACATGGCCCAGTGGGCTGCAGCCTCCGGTCCCATGCCCGTCTGCTGTGGCACCCAGCAAGCTTCCCTGCAGGTTCATGGAGGCTTACTCTGACCCCGGTGCCATCGGGCATCCTTGCACCACCTCCCAAGGCTGCTGCCTGAAGACAGAAAATGCTGTGCCTCACTGGAATCATTCTACATCCTCCAGCTGTTTGGGGCTTAATTATTCATACTTTCAACCTAACGCATCTCAAATTTCTGGGTAAATGATAAAGCTTTTATGCAAAGGATGAGACAGAGGAAAAAAAGGTGGAGCTGGTAGAAGACATGGTTTCAGACTGGTTGTAAATCTCTGTGGGTGTAGGGTTTTCCACAGGATGGCAGTATTTAGACGTTTTTGAGATGCTTGTGGTTGAGGGTTCTTTACAATAACTTAATTGACGTTCACATTGGAAGTAGGAATGGATTTCAATTTTTAAAACATTAGAAGACTAAGGAGGGCTCAAGATGTGCTTCAAACTGGATGATAAAAATATTCATGTGTTTTGCATTACCTGATGTAGGGATTTGTCCATAAGGGTCTTATAAGTGTTCCAGCAAGTCACGTAAGAGAAAACAATTGTCATATCTACGTAAGCAAGTGAAATGGTATTCATATAGCATCTGCCATATTAAGCCATCACTGTGTTGTGGATGCTTAATTATTTAGAATACACCAGTATTCTAACATTAACTGGTAAAATGCACTTACTAGTGCAAGCATGCAACCATGATACTCACTAAGAATGCATGGAGAAATGACATGGAGAAACCTTAGTTTGAGTTCCTACTGGCCCTCACTGAAACCTGGAGTTTGACTTGTTTTTTTCTCCCACCCAGAAGGAGTGATCATCTTTTAGGATATTCAAGTTTACACTCTGTAATATCAAAACTTTGGAAAAAGTTTTTTTTCTTTTGCACAAAGGAGCATTTTTTGAAATTGCACTCCCTGGCAAAGGGGAAAGCTGTTATCTGCTACTGGTGTTTTCTCTGCAAGAACAAAAGTGCATTCGTGCTCAGTTCAGTAAAATTATGCAACATATAAGCTGTGATTTTAATGCAGGTGTTAGGAAACCGTAAATCTCTGCCACTTATGCACCATGTAAATTTTTTAAAAAATATCAACTTTTTTATTTATATGAACTTTTAAAAAAAAGGTTATGTTTTGCAAGGAAAAAATGGAGTAATTCAGTTTTACAAAGCCAACAATAATCTCCTCCCCCTGACAAATCAGAATTTGCATGATAATGCAGTTAAAATGGGATCATAGATACCTGGGTGTTCTCTTGTTATGATTCTGTAATGGCTGTATTTAAACTTGTAAATGAGTAATGCAATGTGTGTTTTTAAAAAAGTATTTCTGCAGCATCAGGCGAAAAAAGGAAGCTTTCCCAATTACTGGGAGATGTCACTGATTCTCCAGTGCAGTCTCAGGACTCCAGACAAGGTAAGAAGCTCCGTAAGGATGAAATTTAATGTTTTAAGCCATAGATAAGCGAATAGTTTAAGAAAACAGCTCCTGCTGGCTCTGAAAAGGTAGTGGTATTAATGATCTGTACTCCTCCAGATTTGGAGGAATTTACCTGTTCAGTGTTTTGGAAAACAAGGACCTATTTATATTTGGTGAAGAGAGAGGAAACATTAGAGGTTCATGTTTCCTGAGGATTCTCTGGACAGAATATTCTGTCCTTTTCTATGCATGAGTGATCCTCCAGTACACAGATGATACCATACTCTGCTGACCTTGCTTGGCGCTAAAGTGACTGGGCAGAGAACCCATCTTATGCCTGCTTTACAGGGAATTAACGTGGTGGATGACTAAAGAGGTTTTGGCTTCCCTTTATCACCTCCACTCCGTATTTTTTCTACAAAGCGTGTCCATGCGCAAGCTTGGTGAAAGATGTATGTTCTTTCCCATCTCTTCCCAAATTAATTTAGTTCATTGTTTTATCAAGATAAGAATGCCAAGCTTATACCAATTGATAAAAAAAAAAGCTTATCAGGCATGTACAGAAATGAATCAGCTTCTGTGAAGTGTGAGGCTCTCTGCAAATGAACAGTTTATAATGAACAGTTTATGTGAGGAATTTTCACCCCTGTCTATTAGTGAGAAATCCGAGAGCTGTTTGTTATTTCTTCAGAGTAAGTTCTTTTTCAGCATTAAACCAATCTTTTGGAACACTTCTAATAAGTAGCAACTGGATTTAGTAGGTTACTTTCCCTTTGGTATCTATTATTTGATCAGTGTTTCTTGATTGTGAGTAGTCCTCTAAGTCAACCACTGCTGGAAGGAGAAGACAAGCAGACACTTCTGTATCTAAAGTTTTTATTGCTGTTTTTAATGCTCAGAGACATAGTTATGAAATAGGCTTTCTTTGGATGTTGCTGTGAATAAAATCTCACTTGCATGTGCACTGGAAAAAAGACACAGACATTGGTAAAAACGGCTTGGGGATCATTTGGAAATGAGGTGTGAATTTCTTTACCGTGGTGTTTTATATATATATATATATATATGTGTATCTTTACTCTGCTGTATGCCAGAAGTGGAGCCTTGCTAAAGAAGCTTGAGGTCTGAAATGATTCTGTAGGTTCTGTCTTCCTGTGCTGGCACTGGCTGTGGGTGGATCTACTATAAACATTAGTTTATTTGCTCAGTGACATAATTTCTCCAATCCTTACTGCACTATTTATCAGTGTCCCTTATCAAATTCTTCTGTCTTCATAAACTATATAATATCTCAAAGAATTGTGGTTAGCCCCGTTTGTTTCAGAAATCTGTAATGTATACTATGAAGGCAGAAACCAGATCAAACAGCTGCAGTGGTGAATGTGCTTGTTATTGCAAAACTGCCTCCTGCTGTTTATTTTCCAGTTTAAATCTGTAGTAGAGAGAATGGGAAACAAATGTAATTATTTTGCTTAATTGCTTCTTGCACTGTTGCAGAGGCACAGTAAAATGCTTTGTTTTCCTTTCCCCAACTCCCCAAAGGAAACTATCCATCCTTTTGGAGAGAATAAAAATTAAGAAGTGCAACATGTGTAATATCTTGCAAATCAGGAGAGCTGAAAAGTTTATTTTCTAGAGCAGGGGAATATAACACAATCTTTTGGAATGACTGCAAAGGGCAATCAGATTTAAATATATGTGCAATGCATTTTTGATTTATATATATGTAAATATATTTATAAAAAGGTTTATGCAGGATTTTTGGCTAGTTCCAAAAGTAATAACTGAATTGTCACTCTGTCTCTACAGCAACTGTTAAGGACTGTGCTGCTGAAGTGCAAGAATATGACAGTGATGGACAGAATGCGGCTCTGGAAAAATGCTGTCAAGTTCTAACGTGGCACCCATATCAAACTTCTCAGTGGAACAGCTTATTTAACTCTAATTATGAAAAACTGTAAGCATTGATGTTTGCACTTGAAAAAGTGGTGTCTCATGGGGCTTTCCTCCTTGGGTTTGTTCCCCCCCCCCCCCCATTATTTTAGTTTTATAGGAATAAACAATAAATTTGGCATCCCTTGTTCTTACTGAAAATAAGATCAGAGAAGGAAATGTAAGAGGCATGATGAACTATGAACTCGCAGATGTATCAGATAAGTAGAACTTTAAACACTGGTTGAAATTCATGCTGGGTTTTCTGATTTCCCTTCAGGGATTTAGGAACAAAAGAAAAGTGAGTTAAAATACCTGTTAATTTTTTGTTTATTTTGTCAAACACATTGGGGCAAGTAATCACTAAGCATATGGCACCTTTCCTTCTAGTGGCCTAAAACATTAAAAGTGAATGAAATTGGAAGATAACTGTTTTACTTCTGGGCTCGTATAACCCAAGTCTTAAAAACTATAGACATCTTTATATAGCATGCAATTGTTTAGTCAAAAATCTAGAGTTTGCCTGTGTATATTTTCTTTTTTCCACGTGAGCTGGGGAAAAGTAATTCCAAGCTTACTTTACATCCCTGATTTTCTCCATTTTAGTATTTTGTGAAGGAACCCTTTTAACCCTTTTCTACAGCATCTGGTTAGTTCTTCGTGATTTGTACACAAAATCTGTCACAGTCTCCACAGGAATTATACAGCATAGTAAATTTCAATGTTCCTCTAACCCAACTTGCCAGAAACTCTCACAGGAGTTGGGGTGTATCAGTGTAATAGGGCATAACGCATCTAAATGGAAGTGGCTTCTAACTCTTGTTACACTTTCAGTCAATGACTACACAAGACCTGTGTGCTGATGGTGGGAGATTGCTCTCCGGCTGCTGCCCAGTTGCTTCTTGGTTCCCTGTACGCATAAAATTGAGGTTCCAGACTCGCATTTCTTTGTGGCTTGGGTCAACAAAGACAATGTGATGCTGAGCATTAAAGTGTCCAAAAACATGCACTGTTGCCATTACTGTGTAAGGGTATTGAGATGGTATTTGCAGAGGAAGTCAGTATTACTTTTCAGTGAGATCAACAGCAGTGCCTTGTTCCAAGATGCACGGTAATTACAACACATTATATAGGTTTGCTGAGTAGTGATCCTGTATTCTCTTAACCTCAGAAGATTCACGTGCTTATCATTGCTCAGCATAGATGGATTGATCCTGCGCCTTCAAATTGCTGTGCCCAGTTTAGGGGCATTTCTCAGGTTAATCATTATTTTCCATGTTATTCATACAGTATTTTAACCTTTGGGATATTTAATTTTCACAAACAAAATGCTGTTAGCTGAGGTAGATTCATTAGAAATGGTTACTCTGCTGTTAATTATGCTCTACATTGTGTCTGATGGCACTGTCTTGGCCCCTTGCACTGTATTGGTGGGGCTCTATTCCAAATGATGTCTGAAGATTTAATTCTGAATAGAAAAAGGAATTTGAAGCATATTTCCAGGAGGGACACTTGCATGACTGGAACATCCCTTGCCACCTAAAAGCTGTTTACTGTCAGACTCACCATCCTTTTTGTACTAAGAACAAAGTATGTGTTTGCTCTTAATTACTGTAAGTGACATACTCAGAAAATTATAACATGGAATTGCTCTTTGGGAGTAATTGTTCCAGACACTTCAACTTGGAGACATGGAAATTTGTCATTTTGCTTTTCAAGCTGCTTGTCTGCATGCAAACAAATAGTCTGAAACTGCTTTAAGAAGATGGGTTAATGAATTTGCTGCTCACCTAAATCTGAAAAATTACTTATTTCCCTTCTATGAAATACATGCATTTCCTACATAAATAAAAAATCACCCATTGTAGGAAGAAACTGAAGAAGTTTTACTTCCTTAATAATGATGGTTTGAGGAGGTGGTAGACAGTTCAGTATAATTTTAAATATGACGTAACACATGACTTAATATTTTTGAAATAATTACAAAATAGTTTTCTCCTTTTTTTTTTCTGTCCCAGATAATCAGTGATTGTTTGAAAGGGGGCTTTTGTTCATAATTTGTAAAAAGATAATAAAGTATGTACATTTGTTATGAAGTCTGTACATTTTGATTTTTCCAACTAATAATTTACAAATGAATGGAAGAAATGAAAAGCCATCCTCAGTAATTGTGTTAATGAGAGATCCTCAGTGGCATCAGACAAGATCATCATTATCAAACTTTCATTAGCAAGAAAGGCCAATGCCTGTATAAGAGAACCTTGCCATGTAGTCCTGATATTTCAGCATTAACCATCACTTAAAGATCTTTTGATACCTTTTCTTGTTTACTGTGAATCATAAGGACAGAATACCCTTGCTCCTTGGGTGACAAATTAACACGTTAAATAAATAAAACAGGGTTGCTTTAGTCAGAGTAGGAAGGAAAACATATAAAGAAGAGTTTTTTAGTCATCTGGCCAGAGGAGCAGTATGGATAACTCTTCTTTTAGCCTGAGTAAAGCCTTGAGTCCCAGTAGCTCCTGCAGAAGAACTTGGTGTGGGAATTTGTGAACGAAACAGGGAGTCTTGCTGGCTCATTAGCACATTGCTGCCTGCAGCACTGGCTGCAGACTGCTCTTTATAGCAATGTTATAATGAATGATTGAATACACTGAAAGGTTTGGTTGTGATTTTAGGTGCATAGATTTTCTTTATATCAGATTTATAAGTGAGGGTTATGTAAGCCCCTCCACCTCTGGTTTCCAAACATTTCATACGTCAGACTAGAATTAGAGGGCACATTATATGCATTTTCATTTTTATACCTTGAGAGGCTATGAAGAAAATATTGGTAGAACTGGTGATTGTAAGGATGTATTTCAGCTCCCATTTTGCCACTAAAAATCAGATGGATTTTCAGATCATGTAAAAAAATGGAAACTCAAGATGTCACTCAAAAATGCCAGTACTTAAAGTTTCTATTCTTTCTTGTTTTTGTAGACCTGCTGTGGGATATCACATTGTCACAGATAAAGGATTTAATTTTTCAACAGCAGATGATGCCTTTGTGTGCCAGAAGAAGAATCATTTCCAAATCACAGTCCATATTAGAATCACTGGACATCCAAAATATGTCAAAACTCAGCTGGGGGGGAAACCAATAGAAAAGTTTTACTTGAAAGCTTATGGAATTAAGGCAAGTGTTTCTCCTGTCTAACAAAAGAGAATTCTTTCAAGCTACCAGTGACTTCTATGTGGAACCCTTTTGGAAAAAAATTAAAAAAAGTGATACTTTATGGAAGAACCCACTTTTGCCAGTATGGGTCCAGAAATCTGCATATACAGAAGTAGTAAGAAATTGAAGCCTTTCTGAAATATTTTACCAGGCTTTCTTTACTTACTCCCAACTTGCAGTTCCTACCAGTTTTGCGTAATGCATTCTAATGCAGAGGAATTTAGTAAATATTGCTGTCATCTGTTTGCATCTGAAGCAAAGTGCTGCTTGGTGCCATTCCAGAAAGGTACAGAAATTGACATTAGAATCACTTCTGGAACATGGAAGTACCTTACATAGGTTCAGATCCCATCTTGCATTTATGCTTTGGCATAGTATGAGGCAATAACAGTCTGGATTCAGACAGCATTTTTTCTTTTGTGAATTAATGCATGACTTACCTTCCTTTTTTTTTTTTTTTGTTACCTTTTTCTTTCAAATTCACAGAAAGATTTGGATCTTCAGACAAGCTGTCAATTATCAATCAATCCTGAGTCAGTTCCTGTATGAATTTCTATGTAGTTCCATTAGAAACGAGGGAGATTTCACTGTTTCAGACAAAATTTGCCTATTAATTTCTATTTCAATTTTTATGTGTTTGAAAATGTAATAATTTTGTCATTTTTGAAAATTATTTTCCCTTTGTAGGTGGAAGCTCCAAATCAAACAATTACTATTGAACAGTCTCAGTCAGATCGAAGCAAAAAACTTTTCCATCCTGTTAAGTAAGAATTTTGAGGAAATTATTCCATTTTATTTCAGTATGTGGTTGGTTTGAAATGTGAAGTTGTTGTTTCTTGGAAACTTATAGTAGTTCTAAGCCAGTTTTTGGATTTTTGTCTAAATTCCTATCTGGGTGCACACATAGAATCACAGAAATATATAATAATAAGGTAATGTATATAATAATATATAAGGTAATATATACCTGGTTGCCCTTCATTAAGGAAAGTTTACAGCAGCTTTACAAATGTGTTAAGTATATCTATCCAAAATATTTATATTTAGCTAGCAACACTCTTGTATGCTGCTTAGAACTGTATGGCAGGTGCATTTCCAAACTTAAAAAATGTCAGTAATGTTGCTATCCTATATGGGCATGAGATATATTTGCAGTGTCTTTAAGGGGGAGTGCCTCTGCTAGAAACATACATGCAGCATCTTCCTGGAATTCTGCCATTCTTCAGCATCTTAACTCACTGGCAGAATCAGTGTTTATTCTTCTGGCATAAGTGTCTTCTGTTGGAGCAGTTCTGTTCTCTATGAATAATTAAATCAGCCTTACAACACAAAGAGATAAGACAGTGTCAAGTTAGACAGGACAGTGCTGAGATAAAGGCTGCACTGTAATATTAGCAAAATTGAACTGAGCTTGGGAGAAGAGCTTGATTTTCACTAAATTATCTCTATCGTGACATTTTTCTTCCTTTTGCATACTGACAGATTCTGTGTGTATGTAAATTAATTCATGTATGACTGTTAGGTGGACTGTAATTTTATCCATACCATCTTTTCATTTATCACTTACAGGAGCAGTACTACTATGCATTTGACATAGGGGTGTCTGTTTTGTACTTCCAGACACACAAATTAGATGCAGATGAGAAAAAGGGCAAGGAGTAAGATCAGTTTATTTTAATGTGGAAATTCAGGTCCCATAATAAGCAAGCAGCTATTAACCCTGGCAAACAGCAAATAGCCATCATATGGAACACATACAGCTTTATTGCGTTCAAGACTGTACAAACAGATCAAGAAACACAAAACTTGTTATTAAGAACAGTTTGCACTGCTGGTGCTTTATCTTGTTTATTTCCTTGACGTAGTCACTGGTTTTAACATGTTTTAAGAAACCAAGGTTACTGCATTTTTACTGGGCGTCCTCTGTTTTTTTTTCATTTGTCAGTTTTTCTTAAAACTGTTTTAATGGGTTTGAGGAAATCTGGCTCAAGCAGATAGATCTCCAAATGCTTACTTCCCTGATCATCTTTTCTTTTCTATTTTAGGGTTGATCTGCCAGGAGACCAGGTAACTAGAGTAACACTGGGAAGGCTGCATTTCAGTGAAACAACAGCAAATAATATGAGAAAAAGGGGAAAACCAAATCCTGATCAAAGGTATAGAGGTGTTCCTCTACCTGGTTGGCCTGTGTGTTGGAAGTGGAAAAGAGAAGTTCTGCTTTAGAATGAGGCTAATGTTTGTGGAAGATCTCAGTGTTATCAAGTTTTATTTCAAATTCTGTGATACTTGGTGTCTGCTTAAGGGTCTCTTTCTCTAGAATTACAGAATTATATGAGCATAAAACCCCCTAAACCTCACCCTTATGGTTAGAGATAGTTTCAGGAAATCATAGGCAGAATAATGGCTGACAAAGAGAGGAAGGCAAAAAAAATAAATAATGATAACTTTCTTCTGAGGAAGGAAAGGTTTTCATCTTTGAATCTTCATTACTTAAATTTGTCAAAATTTCTGTAACTTTTTGTTAATTTTTAGTAATTGTATTTCTTGAGAGTGAACCCCCCCATTTTTATTTCCTAATATAGTATTTATATTTTTAAAAAACATTCTGGCTCTCTTTTTGTGTATTAATAATAACAGCTGTATTTAAAACATTTTAATTTTTTCCATGAGAAGGCATTACTACAATTATTGTCTTCAATAAATCAATTTCAAATTAGATACTTCATGCTGGTAGTTGGACTGTATGCTGCCTCCCAGGATCAATTTTACCTGCTATCTGCAAATGTCTCTGAAAAGATCATTGTGAGGGTAGGTATAAATTTATGTTGCTTTCATGTAAAAGTACTCACTGTTTTGTTATTCATGTGAGATTTTGAAGGGGAATGATTCTTGGGCATAGAATTACCACTGACCCAAAAGATTGTGGGGAAAAATATTACAATAGTATGTTATCTTTTAATTATCAGAATTTAAAAATATTAAAAGCAGAGATATGGAAGAATTTAAGAAGAAAGCCATTGTGAATTCCAATACAAAATATGTTGATTTTCCCAGATTTTTTTTGATTGAGGTGAAACAATTTCCTGCACTTGCCGGGAATTTGGCAAGTGCTTTCATTGGCTAGAGGTTTCATTTTCAAAGGAGGATGAGAAGGAAAAAAGAATACAAGGAAAGAACGTCAAGCAGCTCTGGGAAAATTAAGACCCATAGCTGTCCCTTTCCTGTGTGTTTCCAGGGAGCCCCACCTCTTAATTTGGTCACAGTAATATGGATTTCAAATTAGAAATAGGAAGAATTAGTCTCTTTTCCTCATAACCATTACTTTTCAGTCCCCTAATCCACATAAAGTTTTTCTTTTAGTACTCAGCTTTAGCCTGTAGACTTGGAGAAGAGAGAAACTGCAGAGCTGGAGTGTAATGGGAGTGCTGGAGGATTAGAGTTAGGAGAGAGAAAAAGCACAGAGCCCCAGCATGAGTGGGATTGCAAGGAGCCTGCCAAGGGAAGGTGGGGGCTGCCAAAAGCTTTCAGTCCCAGCCCCCTTCTTCATGTGATCCATAGTTGGTGGTTAATGTTCAAGCTGGGCATAGTCTAGGGTTTTGGTTATTTCTGGGGTGAATATTATGGTTAGGGCTTGGAAAGGTGGGAAATATGTAGGTGCCATGTGGTGGGGCTGCAAAGGACAGAGAGGGCCTCTGGAAGGTTGCAGTTCTGTGAACTTTTTCATGTGGATTGGTTAAGAGCTGCTTCTTTTTGCATGTGCTCCTTCTGGTCCTTGAGTTATGGAGAGGAATAGCTTTAGCATTTTGTTTTATAGTCAAATAAGACCAAGAGCTCTAGTGTATTAAGTGGAGCTGGGAAGGGGCTTCTAAAGTAAGGTGAGGGCTGTCAAAACCTATTAGTCTTTGCATCAGCTTTGCAGGCCATTGCTTGGGTTCTTTTTGGCATCCCATCATCTTCCTAGGCTTACTGCTATGGCCTGGTTTAGCATTTGGGATTGGAGAGAGCAAAAGGACAAATCTCCAGCGTGTGGGGTGTTGCACGAGAATTTCCAAAGGAAGATGAGGGCTTTCAGATGCTTTCAGTCCTGGCTCCTTTTTTGTCTGGGCGTCCTTGTGCCATAAATCCTCTTCCTGCAGTTATGGTTAGGTTCTTGGAGGGCAATGTGGTTGAGGACTCCTTTCTGGGTAGAGCTGTGAAAGGGCTTTGGAAGCAATGTCTGGAATTCAGCAGTTCTCTGCCCTGTTGAGAAGTTTTATCATCCTGGCCATTGCTATTGTTTCTTTTTATTTCAGGACACAGAAGCACTCTATTTGCATCATTCTCGCATGTATAGTTCTTTAGCTTTTTTGTCCATTAATTTCCACAATACTGCCATCATCTGAATTTCTCTTTCTGAATCTAAGTGTCACAGATAGCACCTCTCCACTAATTTGGGAAAGCTGTTCCATTTTCACATTTGACTCATTCTTTTTACCTTACAAGATATATATTTTTGTGTAAGATTTAGAAATTTACATTTTCCTATTATTTTTAATATTAGGTTCTTTCAAAATTTCAAAGAAGAGAGCTCCTTCAATGTCTGTGAGATAGTTTTTTAATAGGAATCAGTGGAATGAGATTTTGCAGACATGGTCAGTATTTCAGACAAAGGAAAAAAGGCAGAAAAGCAGAAAGATCAAGTGGCTGTGGGCTGAAGTGGTGAAAATATCAACAGGAAAACTGGAAAGAAAAAAAAGTCATGTTCCAGATGTCTAACAGGGCTTCAGTGGCAGGGTAAATTGAGTCAGCCACTGGCTACCCTGAAGTGGCAAAGCTGTACAAATGCACTGCGAGAGAAAGCAACTCACATTCTGGCCCTTTCTACACTCGAGCACAACAAAACTACCAGCTGAGTAGTGCTTGTCAGGCATATCAGATCATGCTCTAATTGTGACAAACAGTGGTGAGTTCACAGCACTATGCCTTGTAGATGACAAAGCCTTGTGAGAGCCTGGCTTCTTTAAATGACTGCAAACCTTTTATCATGATCGTACTTTTGTTCAGACTCAAATTTTAAAGCCTTCAAAGTGAAAAAAAACCCAAAAGAAAACCAACCAAAAATTAACTACTGAAATCAAATGCTGTTTCTAGTTTTACACATTCTGCTGTTTTATTGATGTTCTTTGAAAGACCCCATTTCCTTAACATTAAATTTTTAATATGAGTTAATTTAGAACATTACAAGGGATTTTATGAACCTCATATATTTAATATCTGCCTTGTTTATTCTTTTCTGATTTCCAGTCTCAGCTAAATTTACTGGAAAATAAAGAATGGTTATATGGCAAAGATAAAATTTGGAAAGCTTTGGACATTGACAATTTAGCTTAAGGTAATGATAAAGCAGAATGCAAAGGAAAAAGCAATGTGGCCAGTGCTGTGTGAGCAGAAACACTTAGAAGTGACTCCACTCTGTTTTTTATTGTTGCTGTGTTAGAAAAACTATTGAATACAATCTGAATATTAAAGAGCTGGCATTTCATTTTCCCTGAATTTCTAATGGAATAAGCAATAGTACATCCATGCTATACTATATCTGTAAAGAAAAATTTTTCTTCCAGGCATCTAATCCAGGGCAGTTTGAGAATGACAGTGATGTGGTGTGGCAGCGAGGACACATTCCAGAGACGATAGTCTATCATGGTCGAGTAGGAATTAACACAGATGCACCAGACGAAGCACTGGTTGTTTGCGGAAATGCCAAAGTCATGGGCAGAGTCATGCACCCGTCTGACAGCCGAGCAAAACAGAATATCCGGGAGGTGAGGGCTGTGGAGTATTTAGGGCATTTATGTTTGCACCACAGCACATGTGTGGGTCACTGTTCTGACACGTGAAGCAGATTCTTTATCCTGGGGATGCTGAAATGCAGGCCTAAAGAAACCAGATGGACTGCTGTGCTCTGTCGAATCGCTGCCTCTGGACTTGGGAAGAGGCTGCCTGTGGAAGCTCAGAGTTGTCAGATTGAGGGGTAACTGGCATTACAAATACAAACATGTACAAACTGATAACGGGGAATGGGAAGATTGTCCACCGTTTTCAATGTGAAGATCAGCCAGATGATTGTGTCAGGCTACTTGCTGTCTCAGTGATGTCCTAGATGCCCTTCTTAGTGTTTCAATATGTAAATCTTGGTATTTGTCCAACTAGGTCGATACGAATGAGCAGTTGAGAAGAATAACACAAATGAGGCTGGTGGAATATGACTACAAGCCTGAATTTGCATCTGTTATGGGAATAAAAGATACCCATGAAACAGGTATTCAGGCTGCTCTGTTCCCATTTTTCATGAACATCCGTTGTTATTCATTGTGCCATAGTGCCTTTTAACACCCTGCTATTTCATCCTCACTTCTTATGATACTACAATTGCACATTCTGCTGTGTATCTCTTATGATACACAAATGCCAAAACCAAGTATTTCTAGTAATTCTACAACTTCTGTTTCAATTTTTAAAGATGGGAGGTTATTTTTCCAGAGGTTTAATGATAATGAAGTATGTGATTCAATTTTGTTCTTATTGCAGAGAAATGAGAATTCTAAAGGTTTCTGGTTTTTGTGGAATGAAAAAAAAAAAGGAGTGAAATCCTGGGGTTTCCTACATGAGAGAAATTCTAGATAATCTTTGGCTCTGCCTATACCTATCAGAATGGTCAACAGAAAGCAGATAACCATAGTCAATGGCATGCCACTCTACTTCCTGACATTATTTTTTGTTATCTCATGAACAGGAATAATAGCCCAGGAAGTGAAGGAGCTTTTACCTGAAGCTGTCAGAGAAGTTGGAGATGTTGCTTGTGATCATGGAGAAAAAATAGAAAACTTCCTCATGGTTGACAAGGTATGGTCTTGAATTAAAAAAAGCTGATTACAATATTATATAAACATACAATAAAAGAGAAAAGGAAAAAACCCTAACTTTTCTGAGTGAAAGTGGATAGTAATTTCATAGCATTGGTTCAACAAGTGGGACTCCAAAACATTCTTTTGTGTTCAAGCGTTTCAGTTAATAAAGTGTTCCAGAAGTGAATTGAGCAATGATGGCATTCTGGTTTTTATATGAAAACTTCCTTATTCTAATCCTGGTAATTACCTCTACATACCAAATACAAATGCTAGCTCTGTGTGGTCTGTGTGCAGGTTTTTTTTGGCAATCTCAATCCTTATTATAGCTTCAAAATCATACACTAGGAAATGTTTATGGCACACCAAGTAATTACCATGCTCATAGGTGGGAAATAATGCCTTAGCCTATTGCCTGTGCGCTCTTCCCCTCCTTTTCCTCAAGAAACAGGACTGCAAGGGATTGTCAGCCACAGAGTCCAGTCACACAGAACTGCAGACAGTGCTTGTCCAGAACAGAGCAGTCCCTCTGCTGAGCACTGCTTCATTGCAGTACTGTTGAAAAGGGGACTTTTAGAAAATTGCTGAATTTGGTCAGGGTTCCAACCAATTTGTAGGTGCTCAGAGAAAAGCAGTGATGTTAGTTGATGACACTAGGTTAATTTTGCCCTGTAGCCCATCCTGTTATATTGTGTGGCAGCTGCAGCATCATTTGCATGTGTAAGCCCCCACAAAATTGCTTTGGGGTAATCAGGGGTTTTTTTCCTGACAAAATTTTAGGCTGGGACAACTGATCTTTTGACTTGTATCTCTTTTTGTCTGACATATCACACAGAATACCCTCTCAAACAGTGCCTCACAGCACTGCTGTTTGGGCCCACCGTGTTCCCTTTCTCCTGTGTACCTTGGGTCTCTAGACAATGCTTGCCAGGATGTCTTCCAGGGATGTGACCTAGCAAATGGAAATAGCCTACTTTCTACCTCTCATCTGCAGGGTGTGATTCTGCTGCATATGTGACCCAAGCAGGAGTGGATTGTTACAGCAATGGCTTATTTGCTGCTTAGCATTTTCTTACCTACTTGTCCAGTGCTGGGATTACGTCATAAACTTCACGTTTTAGTCTGGTTAGGTAGACCTGTGCTTTCTCCTCTGTCTCCTAACACCTGTGGCAGAATATGTGAATACCAATTCTGTGACCTTTGGGGTGACGGGTTCAGGAGAGATCTGTGTCTAACCCTTTAAGATGTGTATTGAATTTAGATATTTGGAACCTGTGTTGTCCAGGTTGAACATCTGATTTTAATTTCTGGAGCTCCCAACTCCAGAATAGCTCAGCACTTTAAGTAGCAAATGGACAGTGCTCCATATTTTTGCTTTCAGTTTGGCAGGTGATGAAGCCTTGAACTTTATCTTGTATTCCAAGTTTAGCTCCAGATAAGCAGGATATTGGCTATTGTGTCTCTTTGTCAGTTACGTATTTGGAGATGTTGAACTCTGTAAAATTATTTGAGTGCATTGCACATTTAAAGCAGGCTCTGTTACTTTCTAGAGAAATTTTCTTTGTGAAATTTGCTATTTTGAGACAAGAATCTTTCCAGTTGAATCTTTCCAGTGCTCAGTACTTTGTCACCAGTGAGGCAGTAGAACTCAGTCCTTTTTTATCCCCAAAGAAAGTATTGCTTCATTTTACCATATGAGCCATTTTCTCAGCTAGTTGAGGCCACTTAGAAGTGATTCATGCATGATTTGAAGAGAATGGAAAGGGCAGCTACTGCATATCATTGATATGAGGACAAGTGACCATATAAGTAATTTCACAGTTCTAGGCTCAAAGGATTATTTTAAAGTCACTTTTTAGTTACACAGGTTGTTAGTCTTCTGACAACAGGGAAGTTTGCAACTTACCACTTATAACTGTGCTCTGATTCTGCTTGTACAAAATGCTGTCTGCTTTTGTGGAATGCAGTCACCTTTAAAAGAAAGGTGTGCTTGGCATTTAAAATGTGAAAGGCGAAACTGCTTTTACCTTCCTTCTGCATAATTTGACTGGAACACTTAGTAATATTAACTGCAGTAATAGGTTCATCCAAGGTTTAATGGCATCGGTCTGGTTTTACATTAGTGTGAGAAAGCCATTCTCTCAAACACAGCAAAGAAAGTACATTGCTACCATTCTCCTATAATGGATCAGGAACCATTTTTGTCTCAGAAATGGTTAAAATACTTAGTACCTGGATGGTTGTACTGAGTGCTTCTCCAGCAGCAGATTGATACTCAGATGATAAGCAGGGGTAGGAGAATAGAAGGCTTTTCCTGTGTTAAATATTCAGGAGTAAGTGGAGGATGTTTTAACTGTGTTAGTTGCACAGGTAATTGCAGTAGTAGAACTTACAAGGCTCCTGTAAGAGATTGGATAGGCTGAAGGGGGGGACAAAATATTA
The DNA here is from genome assembly GCA_035047845.1 of Dendrocincla fuliginosa. Classification (NCBI taxonomy): domain Eukaryota; kingdom Metazoa; phylum Chordata; class Aves; order Passeriformes; family Dendrocolaptidae; genus Dendrocincla; species Dendrocincla fuliginosa. The sequence goes on from JAWWMO010000043.1 coordinate 34,644,884, forward strand.
TGCCATCACAACTTGCCCTCTGCTTTGTTTTTTTTCCTTCTCACTGATGCCTGTGTGATTAACATTATGTGTACAACATGGATAGAAACTCTGGCTTGTCTGATCTATGTTAATACCTGTGGGTAGATGGTTGGATGGTTTTGAAATCTATGTTCAGCTGCAGCACTGAAAATCAAATAGCAGGTGCCTGCTGTGACAGTGTTAAGGTTTAAAATTGAACAAAGTACGAAGGCAAAATACAGTTTAAATTCTTGGTCTAAAGAGCCCTTTATCTTCTTCAAATTTGTCTGCAAGTCCTCATTTTCAATTTACTGCAAATTGAACATCCAGCAAAAGGTTTTATATTCATATGTGCATCCCATTTGCAGTGAGATAACTTATGTTTACATTTTAAATATTCAATGTGTCCTTACATAGGTGAATTCTGTACTCATTGCTGCTTGTTATATCTGTTTGATGAATACACTGTATCTCCATTTGTCATTATTTTGTTTCTTAGGATCAGATCTTTATGGAGAATGTTGGTGCTGTAAAGCAGCTTTGTAAAGTAACAAACAACCTTGAAGTCAGAATAGAGGAACTGGAACAGTGGAACAGGAAACTGGCCAGGCTGAAACGGCTGAGTAGTTTAAAGTCAACAGGGAGTGAAGAGAGCAAAGCCAGGTACCTCTGTCTAGGATGTTTTCTGGTGGTTGTCACACAAACTGGTAAACTGATCTCTGTGATAGAAGTGAAAATCAATTTTGCTTGACAATCGAGTTCAGCTCATTTCCAACATTTGTTGTGCAAAACCCCACAAATTTCTCACATTTTTTTAAGTCGCTGACAAAATTAATATTTGAAATGGCTGTTAAATTGCAGTAATTTTTGTAATTACTGCAGTTGCATAAAGCAAGGGTAGACTATGTCCAGTTACAACTCTGGATTTGGAAATTGCTTCTAAGACAAATCTGCAGGGCTTCTGCTAGACAAGGTCTTCATTAGTGCTTCAGTGGAAATGATGAGCATTTCCTGTTTCTAAGCCATTTCCCCAAGTTTTCTTTGAAATCAAATTTGGCATTTATTAGCATTCCCCTGAACGAGTTAACTGGAGATCTTTGTACTTGAAAACGAATCTGATGACACTTCTGCCTTTCCCTTTGTAAATGTTAAAATTGCAAATGCAAGTGACATTAATACTTTATTGAAAATGTCTTTTTTCCATTTATTAGTTCCTGAAGCATTTGAATGTTAAACAGATCTTGTCTCTTACAGCAGGTATAGTCGAGTTACTAGTTTTTTGCCATCAAAAAAATCAGTTCCTCCGAAGTCCAGCAAGGTGAGTGAAATTAAATATATGAAATGTGTTTATGAGAAAGTAAGTGCTGAAATATTGGTGAATGCTTTCACATTTGTAAATGTATCATCAAACTTCTTATTCAGGATTATTTAGTATCATTCTAGAAGCTTAAAAATAAACTGCACTGAGGCAGAAATTATGTATGAGACACTTCTTCTTGTCTGTACATAGTCTGTGTGAGAGTAGATCCATCCTGCATAATGGTGTGAAGGAGGAAGGAGACCAACAGGACAGGAATGTTCAATCTATGGTTGTGCTCCCATGGTATAGTGCAGCCTTACATAGAAATGCTCATTTTGATTTGGAATTCTGCACAGTGATTCTGATTCTTCCTCAGCTTTCATCCTTGCATGAATCTTTCACTGTGTTTTGCAGCTATCAGCTCCTGTTTTGTACTGGATAGTGATGTCTTTCAGGTGGTTAAGACCTAGCTAAGATGTTGTTGCTATGGCTGAATGACTTCCTCTTGCCCATATCATGGTATAGAAAGCAGACACCCCTTTTCACAGGGATTGGATAAGTAAGGAAATACATGTTGACCTTATAAAAGACCGTCTTCCTAGTCTGCCAAGTCCTATTTTTTAAGATGAACCCATGGTCATTTGCTTACCTTGCTTTTGCTAGTGAGAAAGAGCAAGAGAAAATAATAGATCAAATATTATTTGTTTCATAATTACAAGCAAATGCTCCATCATCTAAGATCATCCTATTTGTTTGGAAAGCGCCTTTCTTCTATATTTACACCAGCCCAGGTTTAACATGGTCTGAGCATACACTGAAAGCTGTGACCTTTTACTTCTGGCCACTGCTGGCCACTGCTTACTGACTTCTTCATTTGATTCTGAAATCCTTCAAGAGTATGAAAAATGGCAGGGAGAATGGACAAGAAGCTGTTGTTTTTAACTATCTTTTCTTCCTTTGTAATGTTTGTGCCCTCAGACTGTCAACAGTTCACAGTGCACTGACAGTCTTAGGGAGCCTTTCTTTACTGAAGTTTCTCTCTTTAGACATGTCCCGCTGTATAAGAATGACTTGTATGGTTCCCATGAAAGAAACAAGGGTGACATAAAATCCGGCTGGTGCAGTATTTTTTAATCTATTACTAGTAGCTTAGTTATGTGCTGCTTAAATTAACCAAACCTTTCCTTTTCTAGGTTTGTTTGTCAAAGACCAAAGAATCTTGCTCCATGAAGATCTTCCGGGTGACTATAGCAGCTTTGATTGCTATTATGGCACTATGGTAACAACTAATTATCGACAAGTTGACTTGTTTCTCCCTTCCCCTTTCTCCTTATCTCACCAGAAAGAAGATAGCACTGTTTTTCTTTTTTTCATCCTTCCTACTCCAAGAACACAATGTATTAAAATTAACAGTGAATATGCCTGGTGATACTGGAGAGTTGAAATAATTTTATAAAAGTGAAGTACTCATGTGATGGACACACAACTAATCTCTGTCCACGCCACACTGTATGGTGCACACTGAATGTACCTCACTGGCTTGTACTACAGGTGCAAAGCTGGACTCTGCATGTTTTATGCAATCATCCTGTGCTAAAGAACAATTTCTCATGTACAGAGTGATTGTGTTGTGTGAAATGAAGCTGAGCTCTCTACCAATGTGGTGGGCAAGTCTGGGACTTTCTGTTTAATCCAATGTCTTGTGACATTGGATTTGTGGAAAGGAAAGTATGCTCTGGACTTCTGAAATTGCCATTTTCTATTTCCAGTCCAAGATCCTGCGGCTTACAATCTTTTTGTGAACTGAGTGCTTTGAACTGGTGGTCTGATTCTGTTTATAATGGAAAGTGACCATATTTTGTGTTGAATACAAGTATATGAGCACAATACCAAATACAAGTAACTGATCTAAACCCCATTTAATTAAGCTGGAATTTTCACCACTAAAGGGAAAGTAATCAGATAGTTAGCTTATGCTTTACTACACTGGGACAAGGTGCTGCCAAGGTATTATTCATATTGTGTTACATAAGAGATGGACCTAAATCCACAGAATAATTCTCTTTCTACAGTGCTTTGACAATATGGAGCTTATATTTACTTAGCATTCATGACAGACGTTTTGAAAAACATCCAGTTTACAGGCAAGTGGTTAAATTTGCATTGGTGAATTCGAATTAGTAGACTTAGTAATAGATTGTGGACCAATCTGTTTTGGTCCTCATCTCTGACATCCATTTCTTAATGAATTATTTTTCTTCATCTGCAGTACCTCGAGTTCTGTTCTACTCACCTCCACTGCTACAACAGGTACTGTGTCTCTGCTTGTCTACATACATGTAATGAACTTTCAATTTCTGTGCAGTTATAAAATGCCAATAGACACACATCATTTTTGAGAATCTTTTTTTTTCCTTTAGCATTTCATAGGGAAAGCACAATTTCTCAGAGCACGCAGCCTACCATCAGGATCCCTGAAGTGAATTTCTGTGACATTTTGCCTTGTGACAAGGTCTATTGTTGTCCAATTCATCAACCAAAAGTCAAATCTCTAAGTTATGAAGAAAACAATGCAAAGCAGAAACGTAAGTTGAAAAACAAATTTCTGCTATTTACCATTTGAGTAGAGACTATATGGAGAGTGTGGGGGAAGGGGCAAGAATCTTTAAAGGCAGTTAGCTTCCTACAAAAGAGCCTAGTCCTGAGGATTAAAAAAATCCTGATACAACTAATCATCACTGCAGTCAATATGGTTTTGAAAAATCTAGCCTGGTTACCTTTAAGAATTTGGGGTCCTAAGACGTTTCGTCAGGTGTCACTGTTCTTCCTGGCCGTTTATAGTGAATGATTTCATGTGAACTGGAAAGTCACTAATCCCTTTAATTAACCTTTGGCTACAGTTGAACAGGAGTTGATTGGGGGTAGTAGAGAGTGAATTAACAGATGTTAAAAAACAGGGTAGAATACTTAATCGGATTACAGTGTGGTGATACTACCTCTTTTATGTGGGCACAGACAGAATTCCAACTGCCTGAAAACATAAAACTTACAATTAAAACTCTGATTGTTCATGCAGGGGTTTTGAGTAGCATTATTTGAAGAAGAACTCTATAAAATAAAATACTTTTACTGGAATGAATTCTCTTTCAAATATTGTCTGCCAGATATTACATGTGTAATGTATGAGAAGGTGTGTCTTTTATAACTTTTATAATATTTGCAAGAAAGGGTTAATACATAAAGGTATGCATAAGTTGTTGGAATCTGTATTCCTGTTTGCCAGTCGAAGCATGTGTTAATACTATTAGACCAGCATTCATACTCTTCCTTTCTTGACCTTGGGAACAATTCTTGCACCACAGTTCACAAGTTGAGGTGAAATTGGGGATGGACATAGTTCAGCCTCTGAAGTACAAATGTCTGCCAGAGCAGGCATTACCAATTGCTATGACACTGTTAGCACGAACTGTTTCAGTGGGATTCACCCACTGGTCATTCTTCAGACTGCAGACAAGCTGCATGTAAGTGGTCCGTGTGATTTTTGTGATTAGTGCTCCAGTAAGCCCTGTGGCAGATATATCTCAATACTGTGTTTTCAAGAGGTCATACCTAAGCGATTTGTACTGCTCTGAAGCATCAAAGTGTGTTGATTAATTAAAAAGACATTTATCTCATTTATAAATGAGAGAATTGCAGATGGATGAAAATGAAATATGAAAACCTTCTGTCCCCAGCTGGCTGCTTTTGATATTAGGTGTAAAGAGAAGATAAGAATAAACACAAAGCATTACCTTCTCAAGGTCTTATGCTCCAAATAGCATTAAGTGTGGATCCAAGAGTGAAAAATCAGCACAGTACACAAGCTACTGAAAGATTTCAGTTCTGCACAAGTTTAATGAAGCTGAATGTATCCCCAGATGGAAGGTAACAATGTCAATATGAAATCCAAACAGAAGGAAAACCAACAAGCTGTTTAATGTAACTGCAGCCAAGATAAATGAAAAGGAAAATGTTTCCAGAACAAAAAGCTAAGAGTTACGTATGGGGAATAGGTAATGTAAACAGGGGATATTTTAGAAGCATCTGACAGTCTGACTTGTGGAAAGGTACAACTGTTTGAAATTACACTTGCATTAAGTGCTAATTTAGGAGTTCACATTTAACAGACCTTTTGCTGTTCCACAGTGTGATACCTGAATTCTGTGGATGCAGACTACTGCTGAATGCATCCATTGGAGCTCCTAATCCCTTGCATCTCAGATTTGCTGAGGAGAAGGCTGTTAGGAAAGTTCAAGTAGAAACAAAAGCATTCATAAGCAAGACAAAATTTATTAAATGAAAATTCAGCATGTCTTTATGTAGTCTACCTTAATGTGGCCTTTCCCCCCCTTATTATATTATTTGTTTTAATTGAATTCTCTGAAGGATTTCGGATTTTGAACTCCCATTGATTTCAGTGGAACTAAGGAGTGTGAATACCCTGCAGCATTTGGGCCTTTTCTGCTCTCTGCTTCCATGCCATTAGTGCTCATTGCTCTCCCCATAATGTTAAGTGTTACCAATAACCAGGGGCTGTCCTTACTTTCTCTTACGGTGTTGTTTCTCTCTGATATCTTCCCCCTCACAATAAAAGGTTGGTGAAGGCTCCTGCTGGATTTTGGTCAACCTCATGCATTCACATTTATTGCCTTCAGATGGTAGTTAATAGATTCATAGCAAGGTACCACCACCACAAGAAATCACCAGCAAATTTTTTCCATACTGCTTATAGAATATTACAACTCACATGAATTAAAACCAGAAAGTGTTTGAGGGGACAAACAAATGGATACCACATTTATTGGATGAGTTTATCTTAAGCTTATCTGAAGATAGTAGTTGTCCTTATTACATTCTTGGCATGCTTGTACTTTTATATTTGTTATTGAATTGGATCTGCACACCCCACATGGGCCTTTGAGAAAGCCGTAAGTGTTACTATGTGTAAAAGAGTGGAAGTTTACCACAATTTATTTAAGGCTGCTATGGTGTTTTTTGTTAGTTCTTGGTGTTCTCAATTGGCACCTTGCACTCCAAATTTAGACTGCATTAGCTTAAAGGACAAGGAAATGGTAATTTTATGATGAGTAAAAACCCAAGTGAAAATAAAGTTCTGTAGTGGTTACTGACTCAGTTTAAATGTTGAAATCTCAGCGAAGTAAATCTGTTTTTTGCCTATTTTTTTTGTACAAAATTCTGATGCTTTCTTAATGCTTTCTTTCATCATCTGTAAAAGAATCGCAGTTTTAAGTGTTTAGGAATTCAGAGTATTTAATAAACATTCCTGCCAACACTTGCATCGCTGAAATATTTTACCTACAGGGAGCAATCATTTACCTTTACTGGAGGATAAAGGTTTTCCTCTGTAACTGAAAATGCAAAATGACAGTGTTTAATGCTTTGCCAGCATATCTAGACTATTAAGGGAAATCAGAAGAAAATGGAGGAGAAATGAGAGAATGGACAGGCTTTTTCTAGATCTGCCTCAAGATCGACTGTACATGGATAAGTGATTGTTCAGTAGCCAGTTTTTCAGGTGTGTGGAACAGTATGATGCAAAGGGACAGCAGATGACTACTGAATGCAGCAGTTACTACCAAAGCTGGCAGAACTGATAGGTCTGTACAAAATGGATTTAAGGAATAACTGGCATCAGTGCAACAGATTCATAGCAAAACACAAAGCAGATTAAAATCTCGAAGGTGATTTTGTGTTACATTGCTCCTGGGCCCTTGGATTCCAGTTGTTAATGTTGTTCCATGCTCTTGGTCACCCACTAGCATGAGAAGAAGTCTGGATTTTCTTATTGCCTAATACTGAAATGAAAATCAAATCCGGCATGAATAGGAAAACAGCAAAGTCAATACAGCTGTCTTGTTTCAATCTCATTAATAATGAATTTTGATCCTTTCTTCTGTAAAATAAATTTTTATATCACGAAACAGTAATTTCTGTTCTAAACAGCCATTCTGAAATCAGAATGTTTCCTTTGGAAAACATGAGAATGGAGTATTTTGGTATTTTAGAAATGGTATTTGATGAAACACATTAGCTTAGGGAAGATAAACATTTTCCAGTGCCATCTTACTGGTTACATGTCTCTGAACAGATTCTTAGCTGGCAATTAGTGTAAAAGTAGAAGAATAGCATTAAACCATTTCCCCTGAGCTTGAAGGGCTTTTTGCCTTCCCCAGGTTTACTACGTGATGGTTATTCAAAGATCTTAAAAGTTCACTTTTCTAGAGAAGTTTTGAGAAAGTGAATAGAATAATTTAAAAAATCATCAGCCTAAATTACCCAGACTAGTTCAATGTTTAAGGTTACAGAGGTGACATCAGTGAACATGGTGATTGTGTTGTTTAGAGATATTTATGAGTTTCTTTAATTTAGTTAAGCATCCTCTCTCTGAAGTACTGAGTCAGTCCTCAGTATTTTAGCATCTCATTCAAAAACCTAAGTTGTTCCCCCAGCCTGTGTTTTCATGCCAGATGCCTGTTATAACTAATGCCATTTTCTCACTAATAAGAAAGATGTGGCTTTATGATCAGATTTGTGCCGAAGTGCCTGACTGCATATTGACTTTCACATTTGCTCTCTTGTTACAAAACTGGTGATGTTCTGTGTGTGGGATAAAATCTTTTCTATTAGGCTATTTTTATGGAAACGTTTTAGATATCTTGTAGATTTCAAAAGGTTGTTTCTTGTTATCTGCAGATGTCTTTTGACTGTGTATATCTTCTTCTGAATAGAGGGGCTTTGTATTTTAAAAGATTTATCTTGTGGTTATGCATGCCTTTATCCAAGAGATAATTAACAAAACATTTTCTGGTGTTGCATTCATACTTCGGTGTTATATCTCTGCAAGGCTAATTTGGGGGATGTTTGTACACACATCCTTTCACAGGAAACAAAGATGACGTATTACCTAAGCAAGATCCAGTCAAAAAACCTAATGGAAGACCTGATCTTGGAAATGACTGTAAGTCCTGTATTTAAAGTAAATAAAGTAAAAATGTATATTTATATAACTTTCAAGAGCTACTTTTAGGCTTGAAATTCTACTTCTGGAATTTAGGGAAGTTTCATTTATAAGTGATCATTATAGAGAATTAGCACCTGGGAATCTATTCCCTGTGAATCACAGGAAACCTGTGATTCACTGTAATTTTCAGTTTATTCTCACATCTTCATTTGGTTTTTATAGACTTTCTGACTGCCCTCTCTAGAGAGTTCTCTGGCTTGGCTCCAGATACAATAAAATGACAAGTGACATTTTCTTTGACAGGGGCTAAAATCTTACAAGGTGCCCAACTGTGCTAACCCTTTTGCAGCAAAATGCTTAAGGATATGAGTGTGACATTTGTGTGCATGAAATGCATGATACAGTGCAAAGGAAGTGTTTGGGGATTGGCTCATCTCACCTAAGGGATTAAAAGTGTCAGCTGCTGAAAGGGGCCATCTCTACCTTAGGATCCTGACACTGCCTTCTTTAGAGGAGATGAAATGAAGTTCCTAGACACAAGACTTTTGGCTTGATTTCAGGCTCCCCTTTCAGTGACTGTGCACTGCTGTCAGAGCCAGTCTGGGCTGAAAATATTGATTCTTCTATGTAAAGATGAGTATCTGCTGATTACATATGTTATAACAGCATGCTCTGGCATTCACTCAGTATAGGCAGGATTATGCCTTCTGTCTTTTCTGTTTATGTGGATCTTCTTTTTTAAGGATTGGGTTTTTTTAATAAATATTTGATTAAAGATTAGGCAATGTTTGGATGATAAAACATCTATACACTAGCATGCACTTAAAGCAGGTTGCTACCCAGGGCCATGTGGGGAATAGAACACAGGTTCTGCTTGTTGCCTTGGTGTGCCCCAGTGGGATGATCTGGTAAAAATTATTCCCCTTCTGTTTTTTTTTTTTTTTTTTTTTAACACGGTTACACACCTCAGAAAAGGTCCTCTGAGGCATCACCATGATACATGTTGTAATGAGATGTTATGTCATAGGGAAATGTTCTTCTGTGCTAGTTCTTTGAGATGAACATGCTTAATATCTCTCTGTCACTTAAGCATACGTGTGGATATTTGGATTCTGGAATTTAAGTATCTACTACCACACAAATGTTTTATGATCAGAGAATATGTCAGCCTATAATCCAGTTTGTCTGCAAAGGAGGGAACAGTTGCTGTAGAACAGTGGAACAGAAACACAAAACCAGTGTGCACAGTGCAGTGTGAAGAGTGGGCTTGACCCTGCTAAACCAGGTCCTCCTTGTGCTTTCTGCACCACATTGCAAGACTTGGTGAAGGGTCTGGAATGGAAGCCTTATGAGGAGCGGCTGAGGTCACTTTGTTCAGCCTGGAGAAGAGGAGACTGAGGGGAGACTTCTGAGTGGTCTACAGCTTCCTCACAATGGGAAACGCAGGGGCAGGCACAGATCTCTTTGCTCTGGTGATCAGTGATAGAATCCAAGGGAACAGCATGAAGCTGTGTCAGGGGAGGTTTAGGCTGGATATTAGGAAAAGGTGGTCAGGCACTGAAACAGGCTCCCTAGAGAGGTGGTCACAGCACCAAGGGTGACAGAGTTCAAGAAATGTTTGGACAGCACTCTTAGACATATGGTGTCCTGTGCAGGGCTAAGCGCTGGACTGTATGATTCTTGTGGGTCCCTCCCCCTCAGGATTTTCTATAATTCTGTGATTTAAAATATCAGCAGCTTGATGCGAAAGGCAACAGCTGGAGTGCAGCTGTCTGCTGATGGCTCGCACGCTCCCTCCACACCTGGGCCTTCCCCAGACCATTGGTGTGTCAGCCTAATTCCATTAAAGGGATTAAACCTGTTCAGCCCTTTCTGTTAAAGAGGCCTCTGCAGTTCAGACTGAATTGGGCTGGCTTAGGGGTCTGAGGTGCTGAAGGTTCTAACTATGGACCTGCACTGATTGAATGCTGTAGATGTATCAAGAAGAAACAAGCCTTTCAGGATGCAGCACAGTGCAGTGATTTGTAGGCCAGGAGTGAAAGCAGAAGCTGTGCTGCTGTTTTAGCACATTGGTTCTTGCTGCCTAACCCTCTGAAGGGCTAATCTGCCTTGGGGAAAAGCAGTGTCATTGTGGCTATACTCTTCATCTCTGTGTTACAAAATTCTTGCAAAAACAAAAGTTCTTGCAAGTTCAAGGCGATATTTTATGAAGAAGCTATAATATTCCTTAAAATTGGGTAGTCTTGCACACAGGATTAGAAACAAGTTTTGTTGCATTCCATATTATTTCTCTCAGTAAAGATGAAGTTTTTCAAATTAATGGTTACTGTCACGATCATGGCTTTTAGTACATTAAAATGAATATTGACACGTTTGTGTTCTACTTGGGCTGCCATCAAAATTACCTTCAGTGTCTGCCCAAATGAAAATGGTACAATCTTAGGTTCCCAGAATATTTGTCCTTGCAAATGGAACAAGTATCTTGTCTCTCCTGTGATGGCAGAATGAAGGTAATCAATCAGAGGCTTTTAACTGAGTGCTAATTTAGACCTGCAGCAAGTCCCACAGTGGAAAATTATGGAGTAGATGCCACCATATTAACTGCAATTTTATTATGCTCTTATCAAAGATTTCTGAAATAATCAAGAATAAACCATTATTGTTAATATTTTTAGGGATTGATACAACTATCAGTTCCATACAGATTTTGGAAACCCAGCAAAGCATTGACAATCGCTACTGTGGTAAAAATCTGCAGTGCAGGTAGGTAAATTAGTTTATTATGCTGTGGTGGAATAAAATACTGTTAACGTGGCATGGCTACTTGGCTGGCTCCTGCTTACAGTTTTTTCCTCTAGCATGCAGGAGTCTTTGGTACCTTTTTCTCTTTAAATTTAAATGCAAACCCTTTGTGTATTATTGCAACCTTTTTCAGCTCCGGTAATTACAGCTATGTTATTCCTGTTAACAAATACACACCCATGGATGTAGAAATCTCACTGGAAATAAAGTAAGTACAATTAAAAAGAACACATACTAAAGAGAACAGTGGTTCATTATTTAATAGAAATTCCTGCCTGATGTCTGTGACACAAATTTGTCCTGTTCAGAGGAGTGGGATAATCTATGCACAAATAAGTTCTTAATGTAGACCTTTGGGTGGATCTGTTGCTGTAACACAGGCCCAGTACCATTCTCAGCCCAACAACAATTTCTCCCATTGTTACAGATATTAAAATCCCGAAGTCTTAAGGTTTTATTCTAGTAATCATTTGAGCAGATATGTATGCATATATTGTCAAGATTGTGGCCTTTGGCGTAGGGATTTGGCTTTTTGGTGTGGGTTTTTTTTGTTGTTTTTGGTTTTTTTGCTTGGGTGTGGTTTTTTTTTTTTTTTTTGTTTTTGTTTTTTTATTCATGTAGAAAAATACTATTAGGAACATACATAGGTAACTCCAGAGAGTACCTTTTTTGGACCTGTTGTGCCAAGCCCTGTAAAAGGGGATTCTTGTGCAGGAACTTGTGGTAATGCATAAAATTGTGACTTACAGCAGGAACAAGCAGCAGACTTATTCCTCAGCAGCAGGTATTTTCTCCTCCCTCCACAGGGTTCTCCCAGAAGTAACAAGCCCTTTCTTTTGGAATTCTTCTCTGAGCAAGGCCAGTGATAGCCAGAACAGATGTCAAACAACCTGCTTGATGACACTTCATGGCTCCTGTCTCTCCAAGAAAGGGCTTGTGCAGTCTTTTGATTCTAAATGTTATCCTTGTAAACATCTCCCTTTTTCAGATAAGAGGAAATATAACAGTACTCCTGAAGTGTCTACTTGTTTTCTACAGCTTCTGAAAATTTGTCTTTTAAATGTATGCTGGTATAAACTAGTAGTAGAGCCCTCCCATGTAGGGATTAATACATCATACTCAGAGTTTCAAAGAGTATGAATTTATTTTGAATATTGGTTTGTGGTTTGGGGGGAACTGATTTTATTTTTAATAAAATAATTTTTATCTTTACTTTTTTCTTTCTTGAAGCACCACAGAGCCATTAATTGTATTTCTCTGCAAAGTCACATTTGGAAATTATTGCTCTCATTATTCTTCGAGCCAAAACAGTAGGAAGGATTTCCTAGAAACCACACAGGTAAGATTTTTGGAGCAATACTCTGATTTCTGGGGATAATTTTTATAAAATTGATGGCTGCAAAATTCTGGTCTTGGTTAAGGTAGTAGAAATCCAGTGATATTTTGAGTCTGTCAGTCATAGCTGGTTTTGGTATGACCCTAATGAGGTGAAATCTTATTGTTGGAGTCAATTTTCTGCTGACTTTCATAAAAATTTGTCCAGTGTTTCTCTGGAAGGATATTTTTGGGTCTGCTTCAGCCTAAGTCACCACTAGAACTCATTGTAACTCCAGAGATCACTCAGGGCTTTAGGAGACAGATTCCTCCAAACTTTCATCCAATATTGGGTTTCCATTACTATCTTATGGGAAATGAATTCCAGTTTTAAAGTCTTGAATTTACTGGAAACAGTGGTAATATTCCCCTTTATATCCGTGTGAACAGGAGTTTGGCAGTAAATCCCTCTAGGGAAAACTCTTCATTTTAAAAGCAAGAGTTGTTTACATGCTATTCTCTCGATTGCCTCAATGCGAAAAAAAGCTGTTAAAACATGTTAGCTTTTCCCAGTTAAAAAAAAAATAAAATATTTAGCGACCAGATCTTGCAAACTTTTGAGCATCTCCAGTAAACTGATGAAGGCTTTAAACTCTCTTCAAATTTCCTGGAAAGATAAGACTCTTTCAAGGCCCCCATTTGTCAGTGTTCGCTTGGAAAGGTTTATTTTGGCTAAAACAGGAGGAAAGGTGTAAACAAGGATAATAGCATTTCTGAACACATTGTAGGAGAAACATCCCTGAATGTGGCAGTAATTTCAGCATCTTCTTTAGATTTCTGATTTATGGTGCCATACATAATATATTCTTAATTGATTTTAAATTATTTTTTGGTGCTTTGTCAAATCAGCACAATTGAGGTACCTCTAATCTTAAGCTGACTTTCTAATCAGCCTTTCAATTGTCTTTGCAAAAAGTTACAGTTTTCTCTGCAACTGCGGCAAAGCCAGCAGAAAGCCAAAATTTTCCAAATTTTGGCCTGTTTGCTGTAATTCCAACAGAACTGAAGTTAAGTCAGACAGAGAGAGTTTCTCAATGCATAAATGTCCTTGAAGCTTAGTGACAAAACTGGTCAAAGAGATTTCCTGTGTCAAGCTGAAATCCACATCAAAAGACTAAAGCTAACAAGCCTCCAGCAGCAGTGAGCATTCAGATTTGATGTGACTCAGAATAGAAATGCTGCTGAGTTGAAGAGGTTTCTTTCAAGAGGATTTTCCTAGGGATTGGAAGGCTTATTCCCTACCAAAAGGCAGGACAGTAATCACTCGGACCCAGCAGTCTCCTGTAAGTTTTATCCTGTGAACATATCATCTCCAGCAGAGGGGATGTGTCAGAAGGTGCAGGGAGGAAAGACAGAGTTGAGACACTAGAAACTGATGAAATAAAAGTTACCATAGATCATCAGGTTAAAGAGAGCTGAGGATTGAATTTTATTTTATTCAGTGTAACATAAACATTTCAGATACAAAATAAATGGTTTCATTTGTACATGGCAGAACCCTGTAATGAAAAATAGCATGAAACCTTGCCCATATCTGTTTTTGAAATATTAAGTGAAGACATTACCCATGTCTTTAGAATGTATAGAGGATCTTTCCTGTTTCTGGGGACTACTAAAGTTGCTGTTCCAAAATCAACAGAACTGGCATTTGCTACTGTTATAACTTAAAGCTCTCAGGTCACCTGGCACATGAGGAACAATCCCTTTTTATTTGGGGATTTGCTTAGGAAACAAATGAGGGAGTTCAGTTGTTCAGAGCCAGCTGTGTCACTGCGAGTCAGATGCCTTTGAGTTCCTGTGCAGAGGTGGTCAGAGCAAACCCACATTTGCAGGGTTTGAAGTCAGCACTTGCTCTCTAAATACTTTGACTGTAGCTATCAAGGCTTGTCATCGTAATTACTTTGCACTACATTTGTCAATGAAATGTTTCCAGAGCCTAACCTTCTTTCCAGTTTCATGGGAAATAAGGTTTTCTAATTTCTCTCTCATTTATCATCTAGGGGCGTCAGCATATTTGGACTCTCCCTGTAGCTAAGTTGTATGACAGTGCATACTATTTCCGTGTAGCTGTACCGGTAAGCCTTTTATGATGAAACACAGCAAAAGACAAGCAGCCTTTGAACTGAAGGAATATCATATATGAATCTCCTTTATTTTTCTTCCGCAGGGTTTTGCTGGCTGCTCAACAGACCCTTATTTTGCTGGAATGTTTTTTACTGATTACTACTTCTACTTTTATCGGCAATGTAACTAAAATGTTGCCAAACATTCTGTACTTTGGGGAAAGGATGAAGAAACTCCTAATATGAAAAAGAGACTTGTGAATGACCCTGGATATTTTTTTAAACCTCTTGTTGAGTTACATGGCATTTTCTTGTTTGTTTCACTTTTAAATAAAAAAAAAGTAGAAAAATAAAGTGTTTGACAACAACCATAGCTCTGCATTTCCAGAAACGGTGTCTAAAAGGACATGAGGAAATGAAGTATATGATCTGTAAATAAAATAATCCTGTTGATCATAGTGCAATTATATGATATTGTGCATATAGCAGGCAAGAACAAATGGGTAGGAGTTCTGCTCAGCTGAGATACACTCCAGTTGTCAGAAGATGGGAAGATGATAAAATGTTAGTTGCAGTCAGGAGACCTGCTTCTGTCCTACAGACATATGCCTTCTGTAAGTATCTGCTGCCCTGTTCTTATATATATATTTTTTTACTGACAAAACCAAACTCAAACAAAACTCTAAAAGATAAACATAGCACTGTGGAAATGCCCCCTAAAATAAGTGGTGTGACTTAGGGAACAACAGGTCAATTCAGCAGTCTGTGTAAGTGTTTCCATTTCAACAAGCACTCCCATCATTACCGGCACAGTTGTGTGATTTAATGATGCCACTGCTGTTTGAATGAGGTGTGTTTCAGCTGTTTCAGCTACTTTTGTATTTTTTTGTTGTTTGGGGTTTGTTTGTTTGTTATTTTCTGAAACTGTACAGCTGGAATGAACTATTTATTCTTAAATTCAGGTTATTTTTTTCTTGGTGTTTGATTTGAGGTAGCGTGTTCAAAGAATAGAAATTTTGAGAAGAATAATGTCTTGTCTGCATGGTTTCCTGAGTTGCATATGGATACATGTTTGTATGGGAAAGATCCTTGTTTATATTTAGGAAATACATTTGTAAAGAAAAGCTATTTGAATGAAATATCACATTAGTTGCTCAGAAAGAAATCAAAGGTAATAGTCAAGTACAGTATAAGTAGTGTTGTGAGGTATGTTCAGGTCAATCCTTCATTTTATGTAGATGACAGACAATAAATATAAAGGGGAAGACTGTAGGCTTTTAAAGATTTATAATGTAAAAGTTACATTTGAACAACTGTTCTCTGAATGAAATTCTTTATTTAGCAGTGAAAGGGGAACATTAGGAAGAAAAATTAATGTCTAAAATAGACCTGACTACAGTCTTCGTAAAACCCAGTGTGTCTAATTGTATATTTATTGCCTGACAGTGTGATGGGAGCATTTAATTTGTTTCTGTGCCTTCATTTGGCATTTCTTTTGTTACTACTTTGGGATTTCCTTTAAGGATGTCTTTCTCACTGATTCTTTTTTAGATGTATGTGCTTCAGTTGGGGTTAATTGCAATGTCTGCCTTTTTTTTTCCTTAAATGACTCACTAGTTTGACCTTAAACACATAAGGGTTTTTTTGGGTGTGTTTTTTTTGTCTGTGTGGGTTTTTTGGTTTGGTTTGGTTTGGTTTTTTTCTCCTGGGAAGTATTTATGGTGTAAAGCACATGTTCTCTAATATCCCAGAGACCAACTGGACTTGGAAATCTGCACCTAAAATCATCAGAAGTTTGTGCCTTTAGGTTTTTGTGATCCGTACTTGGGGTAAGAGTCAACTGGTGATAATGCGTGTGCATTTTGAACAAAAACTGCCTTTGTAGATCCACCTGGTTTTCATCACACTGTTCTGGATTTTAATGCTCTTCCCAGTGGCACAGAGCACTGTAGTAGGAGAATATAAGCTCCAAGTGTTTCCTGTCATCAAAAAGCTTTTTGTGATTAGAGTTTAGAGTGAGATGCATGTGGGATAGCAATTATTTTCTTTGTTTAAAAGTTTGTCATAATTTTATTACACGTTATTTTGCTCATTGAAGAATTTTCAACCAGTTCTTTACTCCTGTTGCATGTTTGTAGTACGATACTGTTGAAGATTTCATTCAGATTTAAGATGACATGTTGCTGTATGAAGGCTGTGTTCTAATATGTCTGAGGTAACGAATATCCACCTTGGCAAAAGCTAGGTTAAAACGGGCAGAAATGAAATGCTTGGCATTAAAAGCACAGTGGCTGAATGCTGTTTAGCTGCTTACTGGGGTTAAATTGTAACACAGCCCCACCAGACACACAGTCAGTGACTGTCATACATGCTCAGGTTTTGGTCCATTTTGGAGTGGAAATATAGAAACTTGAGGGAATGATTCTTTCTCACGCGTCTGCCCAGACTTCACTTTACTATGTTTGGGGAAGTGGAACTCATCTTGAAAACACTGGACTGGTGACATTCTTGCCCTTGTTCAGTCCTTCTCCCTTGCATACTAGAACTACTGCAGAAGAATACCACAGGGAAAACATGGCCAGCAGCATTTTCCATCCTGTACGCCCGAAAGAAGTATGGATTGACTTTTCCAAATGAAAGTGTTCTAAAAAGTGCAAGCACGTCAGTTAGTTTGGGTGGGGGGTTTGCCATTTCTGTGTCCTCAGTGATAAAGTTACAACTTTTTTTAATAGTGGTCATTATAATTTGAAACAATGTTTGTGATACTGAATAATGAATTATTGATGGTTTATGTGAATTCTATTTAGAACAGGAAATTCCCTTTTCCTTATCTATTTTTATCACAGTGTGGATGAATTGTATGAGACCTCCTGACATCCATTGCTGGAATGTTTCCATCTAACTTGAGAGGGAGCTGAGGCCAAGTAAACTTTGAGTCTGTGTGATAGACACAGCTCTAAATTGCAGGAGGCAAAGGTAGGGCTGAAATGGGGCCATCTCGCACCATGTGATCTGCTTTTCAAACTGCTGCACATACCAAGAACGTGATGTGGCAATTAACATTTTACTTGACTGTAACACAAATTACCTTGCCTTGCTTTCACTAAGGTTGAGATAGTGGTGGCAGTGGCATTTTAAGAAAGAGTCTGAGATCACTTCAAAGCTCAGCACAATAAGGGAAGAGGCTGTAAAGGCTGAAAATCTTGCATGGTTGCCCCATGGAACCAAGGACAAGGCAGAAGAGCAGAATGAGTGGTTCTGAGATGGGAGTCTGCAGCTGGAATTGCCATTAGCCTTCGGGCACAGCCCCAGCTGTAGACAGCTGTGAGCAAACAGGCACTTTGGTTTCTGACTGCAGCTTGGTTCAAATGACTCTAGTTCAGAAGAAGGCTGCTGGGTAGTGAGGAGGCTGTCTGGTGAGATGATGGGAGCCCACCCCGAGAAGTTAGCAAAGCTGAATTTGGAGCCCTGCACAGCACAGGTCTGAAGTGAGAGCTGGAGGTGAGCTTTTGATTAAGTCCCGATTATCTATATTTTTCTAGAATTTTAGTTTGCTTTATGGAATTAGAAAAATACTTTCATTAAGATTTGCTGTTGTTATTCTGCTCACAGTGCAAGAAGTTGTTCACTCGAGAGTCACTGCCTACTTAAATTACAAATCTGTTGCATAGAACCTGAGTCAACCCAGCTGCAAAATGAAAACTTGATTTATGTCAGGTTTACTCTTTCTGTTGATCTGAGTGCCACAGTGTGTTTAGAATAAGCCAGCTCATTGTAGGTATAGAAACTAGTTTCAAGATACACAGAAAATGAATCATAATGTATAAATTACAGTGCTGTAAGAGTTTTATATGATATGTAGCTTTAATGAAGATATGACTTTTATATGTGACCTTATAGTATACTTGTAAGCATTGAACACAACTGATGCAAACTCCTTATAGGAATCATTTACTGCTCTTACCTTCTTCCTGGGATAATTCTATTAATGTCCCAGCTAAACTGTGCTATAGAGAAACAACTTCTTCAGATTTGTATCCTGGCAGTCTGCCATTGCAAAAATCCTGCCTGCTCTGCTGGCTTTTGTGAATTGCTCCTCCACAAGACATTTGCTTCCTCCCATGTTCCCTGTGTGTTGGACAAGGCAAAAGGCAGCACTGGTTCTAATTTGAGCTGTTCCCATAGTGGTGGGGAATAGCTGGCTGCTCCCTCACACAGCAATTTCCTACCTGTGTTTGGAAATATTAGATTGCTCTTGTCTCTGTGGGCACCAGGTTTGGACTTTTTCACTTCTTGGCTTCAGATTTTCTTGAATCTTGTAGAAACATAATAAGGCTAGGCCTCTATCAAATTTGTTTGTAATTGGTTAACACCTTAAAAACTATTAGTAAGAAGAACAGGGAGGCTGATCGTATCACCCTGTAAATTTTATTTTCTCTTTAAAGCCCGAATATAGTTCATTCCAGACAAAAGAATCTTGAGTGATGTCTCTTCAGTTCCTTAGGGGAGATGGTCCTTTTTGAAACAGGGTGTTTAGGAAGTTTTAATTTGTAGATCCAGAGCTTCTGATAACATCTGTGACACAAGGAGGCTGGGATGTAGCCTTGCTCCTCTGTAGACCTGGAGCCACTGATGAAGCCTTCATGCCTCCGTTGCTTACTAATAAACTTTGCTAATTGTGTTTTTCTTCAGGAAGGGGAAGAGGATCTGGAAGTGGGTCAATACTGTACGGGTAAATGTATTAGACACACTGAGATACTCAGATGTTTCAGATTTACGTGTTTGGGACTAATCAAACAGGTCCTGTTTTAGTAAAACAATGTGCTGAGCACTTTTGAAAAATCATTATCACATCATTTAGGTTGGAAAAGAACTCAGATCATTGAGCCCAACCTGTGACCCTGTCAATTAGACCATGGCACTAAGTGCCATGCCCAGTTGTTTCTTGAACATTTCCGGCGTTGTTGACTCCACCACCTCCCTGGGCAGCCTGTTCCAATGCTTACCCATCTTTTTCATGAAGAAATTCTTCCTGATGTCCAACCTGAACCTTCCCTGGTGCACCTTGAGGCCATTTTCTCTTGTCCTGTTGCGTGCTGCCTGGGAGAAGAGCCCAGTCTCCACCTGGCTACACTCTCCTTTCAGGTAGTTGTAGAGAGTGATAAGGTCTCCCCTGAGCCTCCTTTCTCCAGACTGAACACCACCACCTTCCTCAGCCTCTCCTCACAGGACCTGTGCTCCAGGCCCTTTCCCTGCTCTGTTGCCCTTCTCTGGACACGTTCCAGCACCTCAATGTCTTTCTTGCAGTGAGGGGTCCAAAACTGGACACAAGACTCGAGGTGCAGCCTCACCAGTGCTGGGTCCAGAGGGACAATCACTTCCCTGGTCGTGATGGCCACACTATTCCTGGTACAATGGCCATGATATCATTTGCCTTCTCGGCCACCTGGGCACACTGCTGCTCACAGGGACCTCACGGACAAGTTGAGGTGAGCAGCTTTGAAAGGGCACAGGCAACACTGCTGGGTCCCAGTGAGCAGGGCTGCCAGCCCAGTGAGTAGGGTACAACTCTAGATTTAGCTTTTCAGTTTGAATGCTTTGATCTTGGCATGTTAACTCAAAATCCTTGTTAGGCTACAGAAATATTACTCCAGAAAAAGTATGATTTTTTTTTTTCTGCACAGTGATGATAATTGGAAGAAATAGCTTTAGCTATTACATTTCCACACCCTCTCCCCTGCTCTTATGCATGCATAATATTTGTTAAATTCTTCTGATACAGACTGACTAATTTTAATTAGTATCTGCAAACCATCACATAATACCTGGAGTGGCAGTTGCTGACTGTGACCCATGCTTTTAACATTGTTTAGCTGAAAGAACAATGTTTTCTAAGGAAAGACCAGGGCATAAGCATGTCCCAGTCCTAGATTACATATATTTGGCCACTGGCTTGCTTGCCCTCCTGCTAAGCCTTGGGGAGTGTCAGCAGGGGTCAGGAGCAGGTATCAGCAGCCTGGCTGGTGCACCCAGGGCACCATGGGTGCTGCCTGGAACCTCAGTAAGGTTCGAGACATGTTATGGCACTTTAGTTACTCCTAGTGCGTCTTGTTCAGGTACAATGTAGGTTAAAAAAAGAAAAATTCATGCACTGACAGCGCTTTGCTCACTGATTTCTACATAAACGCAGTCTCCTCTCCCCTCTCCAGCTTCACCAAATAGCATGTCTTCTGTCAAAACAGCCCATGGACGAACATTTTCAGCGCAAACCCTAACAGGTTTTGCACTGGCAGTCCTGACCCAATTTTAACCCTGGTTGCTATGGCACTCTGCAGGCTGGGCGGCCGGCTGGGCAGGGCGATGTGGTGATGGCACACAAGCCTTTTGTTGCTCCTTGGCCTGGCTCCAGCCAGCTTGTTTCCCCCCTTCTCCCTCCACATCGCAGCAGCTGGCAGCAGCCTACATCTGCTGACCAGGAGCAGCAGCTGGGCTGCAGCCTCTGATGCCTCTCTGGGCCAGTGTCCTGGGGCAGACACCTCCTCCCAGGCACCCAGAGCTGTTCCTCTGCAGACCACAGCTCCCATCCTTTGGCTGCGTGCCCCTGCGTCAGAATAGCCTCCATCCTCCTGCTTCTGGGCTTTGAGCAGGCTCCCTCTCCTCATCCCTCACTAGTTGCTTTCCAGACGTCCTGTGTTCTGCTTCACTCCCTCTAGAAAAGGAACTCGTCACAATACATCTAAAGGATGAGATCTAAAATAGGTCATCTTCTTAGTAACAGGTAGAAAATTACTTTTATGGACAGGACTTGAAACACAACTCATTATTTTAAATGCAGATGTTTTAATTTCTGGTTGATGTTAAATATATCACAGTTGCCTACACACAATAATACAAGCACAGGATTTTCAAATTTGAGTTTAATGTTAATTTAGCTGGTAGATAGTCTGCGGGGTAATCAGTCCTTTGCATTTTTCATTCAATCTCAGTGTTACGCTTTGCCTTCCACAACATAATCCAAACCACAGACCAGCTGGCTGTGTTGATTAAAATCCTTTTTCTGCTTTTTATTAATCTTTGTGGTTTTGCCCTAGAATTATGAAGTGGTCATGCTCTATCAGGAAGGAAATCTGCTGGGCCAGAACACAGTATTTACAAATTGCAATTTCTGCTTAAAGCATATTGCTGCTTCCTAAAATAAGTTGTGTCCTGAATGCTTTGTTAGATCTGCAGAACTTTACATGAGTTTGCAACAAAGCTCTTTGGGTTAAATTACTTACAAGTAATTCACTATGTATTTGGCTGACACATTTCCTCGCTGAAAACCTAGATTAAGAAAATGTCATTAGGGGGATGGGAGTGACAGAGGACTTTTGTTGTCAGTCCTGCATTTTTGAGGAATAGTGTCATGTAAGCTCTTCATGTGGGCCCTCATGGCCTTTACCTTGATGGAAGAGGGAGAATAGAGGGGGTCAGGGTACTGCTGCAAGGCAGGGGGAAGCACTGATTCAGGCACTATTTGATCACAGTGAATGGGTTTTTTTAATTAATTTGATGTGATGATTAGGCAATCACTTTAGCATGTGTTTTTTTCAATTATCTCTTGTTAACAAAATGAGGCAGTAACTAAGCATAATCTATCTTTTCTGATTTCTCACAATGTTAATTAGAGACTGTGAATATTCTTGCTGAGATGTTTGGATACCTTTGCATCTAGTGGTGGCTAAAGTGGCTATAACCAGGAGTTATGCCACCTGGACTTTGGACAAGATCATACACTCAAGCATGGTACACAGATGGACAGATCTGCCTACAGGTCTTTGCTGCACTCTCCTCTTCCCTGCTCTGTGTTGCTCTTGGGGTCTATGTCAGTGAATGGCTGGCACACTGGGATCACTGCTCCTGACCCTGCCCTGGAACTCCAGAATGGCCAGGGGGCCAGAAGTCCCACCTGGGGGCAGAGGGGCAGGTGGCCACATTGGGACAAAGTAAGTAAAAGCAGCAACATCTGTTCTCCATGTTGTTCAAACCCTGCCATCTTCCCGGACTCTGGTTGCTGGATCTAGGGGTGTTAGCTAGCATTTTCTCTTTTTCTCTCTCTTCCTTTACTTCTTCTCCTAATTTTCTTTCTTAATGTTTTGTGTGTCTTGGGACTGGATTGATTGGATTATGCTAAGTTGCATGGGTTAACATGTGCTAAGTCAATGCTTTGTGGAATGTTTTATTTTGGTTGTTACCCTTTAAACTTTTGCCAAGTTTCCTTATTTTCTAAAATTTACCAGTAAAAGTACCTCCTGAGAAAATGCATGCAGTGTCTTCTCTGCATTTTCTCTTCAGATTTTAAAAGAACTGAAGTCTTGTCTAATAAATTTGGCAGGCGAGTTTATGGAGCCTTGTATATTTTTAAAGTAAAATCCCTTTAGTGAGCTTGTAGCTCAGGTGGTGGAGTCTTACACCCTTTCTTCAAAGTCATGATTCTCAGTTTCTAGACTGGTTTGGAGTCTCCTGCAACCTTATGATTTTGCAATTTCAATCCCTAAAAAGCAATTTCTTTTTCTTACTTGGAAAGGTCTTGGCTGCAAAAAGAGGTCTGACTTCCCCTCTTCCCAATTTACTTTTGTCAGCTTTTTAGGCATTGATAATAGTTTTTTAAGCTCTGATTTCTTCAGGCAAAGAAACGTGTACTTGCAGTTTGCTGCGGTAACCTCACTGCTGGTAGGGTGCTGGTGAGCATTGCGTGGCTGGCTGCTGAAGTCTCATAGGCACTACTTAGAAACCTCAAAAGGCTGCTGGGTGGGGCAGGTTAATTGCCTTTTTTCCCCTCATGGCTGCACAGCTTTTGCTTTCATTGGACCTTTGCCATCTCGGGTTTTTTCTTCAACACAGTGCACATAGCAGCGGGGCTCTGGCCGCTGAAGTGACCAGAAGCAGCATTCTGTTTATGCTCTCCCCCTGCAGCCTCCTGCATTCCCACCTAGCTTCTCCCTACAGCATCATGGCTGAAGCAGTACAAATTATCTTCTTGGCAGTTGTCTTATCACTTTACTGTGGCATTTACTTGCTCTAAGGATCAGACTACTGCCTTGTCTCTTGGTAAATATCATCCCAAAATTAAAATTATCATCTTCCAGAAATGTTCAACATCTTGGGGTCTCTCTGATGGCTTTTGTGTTTCTCCCTCCTTCTGGGCCATCACATTTGTCCCTTTACTTTCCCATGTAATAGTGACCTGTCTTCCAGGTCGCTATTTCCTACAAATACTAATCTAAATCATCAGAGGCTCATCCATGACACCATATATATGTTTCATGAGCTTTCATACCACAGTGTTGCTTCTTCAACATCTTCTGAGCTTGTGGATAATCTTACTGATGTCAGCTGGTGCTCCAGGTAGCACTGATGTTCCTCTGGGAACATACAGCAGACCTTCAAGTGCTTTGTCCACATGCGCTCCTTGGCACGGAGCACAAGTTGAATGCTCCACAAGCAGAAAATACACTAAAAAAATGGATAGAAATACTTCCCCAAAAGAATGGAAACTCTGTGTTTCTGATTCACTTTACTGTCCCTTGAGGATTTTTTTTTTTTTTGCAGTAAGTTATGTGGCTAGATGTGTTTTTCAAGACAGCAAAGAGTGACACGAAGGACCTTGCTTAATCCATTTGTCTTGGCAACATTTAGTCTCCTTGCTTCTGTTCAGACAGCTACCAAAAAACACATCCCCTGTGTTTATTTATTTAAACTGAATTAGGTATGATGATTACAAATCAATCAAAAAATGGTCTGTGTATACAAGAGGCAACTGATGTTCTATTTCTGGAGTAAAATAATTGCAGAAATTTTTTTTTCAATGCAGAAAGAATTAAAGAAATCTGAATCTGTCAAAGCCAAGCATACTAAAAGAGGTGGTTGCAAGAAGACCCGTATGCTGTACATAATATATGATTTCTTTCTCTTCTATGTCTGCCCTTTGAGAGATGAAAAGCTACAAGGGCTGAAACTGAAAGCATCATTAAATGTTAATCTACTGGGGCTTCCTTAGTGCTAGTGAGGTCAAGCTCTGCTGCAGAACACAGTGACAGATGGAGCGTCCTCTGTGAAATCACGCCGTGCTGCCAAACGCCGCCAGTGGACGCGCGGTCTGTCACCGCACACGTGCCCTGGCTGCTCTCCCCATGAGCTCCCAGGGGTGAGAGTGCTCCGAGGGACCCAGCCCCCCATGTGGGAAAACGGTGGCCTGGGCATGTGGAGCGGACACCAAGTCAGGGAGGACAGCCTTTAGATTAGGGCCAGTAATGAGCTTTCTGCCTCTGTGAGCATATTGTAACCTGCAGGCAGGAAAATGCAGTTTTTGAAAATGGTTTGCCCTGGCGTGGCGCTGAGCTGAGGATCTCTAAATCACTCTCAAGGGCACTGTCCCTGCTGAGCCTGGCTCCTGTGTTTTTCATCACCTTGTATGAAAAAGGCTCAAATCATGGAGACTTACTATGTTTGCAATATTAAGTTGAAAGCTCCTGACTGACAGCCTTAAGGGCTTTTCAAATAAATGTGTAAAGCAATGCTGCAGCTTAGTCTGAAGGATAGCTTTTGCTTCGTGTCTAGATACACCTGCTTGTGACCAGACTCCCTGCATTACTGTGCTTTTGGCATCACCACTTTATAACTCACTAGCTAATTTAGTCATGACGCTGGTGTCAGGAAAAAAATCAGTCGAGTTCCTCACTAGAGCTTCAGTAAAATGGGAATGATCCCCAAATCAGTGCCTGCCCCAGCTTTTCTCCAAAGTCCTTTGCAGTGGAGGAGCTGAGGCTGTTCCCCAGGGCAGCACTGCAGACATCATGGCCCTAGAACCTGTCTGCTCTCTTTCAGGAGGGAGATAGCACGAGTACTAGCTCAGTGTGACCTCACGCAGTGGCACTGCACACAGGTGGTTTGCAAGCCTCTTCCTCTATTACAGTGTAAACCCATGCCATAAGGGTGAGTGTTCAGCTACATGGTGCTTTTCAGAGAGAAGTGTGCAAGCCACTTAGAAGTGCACCCCAAAAATGTAGGTGAGGTCTGTACAAGTATTGTCCTGCAGTGGCATAACTGCAGAAAGCTCTCACAACTTGTAAAAGCTCTTCTGGCATCTCTGTCAAGGATTAAGGAAAAGGGAACAGCCCTTTTCAGGAGCGGTCTTCTGAGATCTGCCTCAGGGTAATTGTGGTTCTTAATCACAGTTTCCATAATTATGAATTTCACTTTAGGGAATATGGGCAGGAGAGTTTATGCCAGCTCAGGTATTGAACAGAATCATGTTGTATAATTTGCTGGGTGATCCAGGTTAAACATCAGTTTCCACATTGCTGAGTGGTTCATTGAAGATTTTTTTTTCTCACTTGCCTTGCCTGCATCTGAGATCTGAGTCAGAGGGTGCATCAAGGTCGCTTCTGTGGGGCATGAGGGACACCAAGAGCCACCTCAAACCCCCATGAGCAGAGTCATTCCCAATACTGACCATTAGCCTTGACTGTGATGACTGTGGACTGTGATGCGACTCTTCTCTGTTTTCCTTATTGTTTGGTGATTTTTCCTTTGTAATGAGAATTGGTGGTGTGCTATTTTGACCCATTCTCTGTTGCTTTCTTAATGAGTTCCTCTAAGATACCTTATTTAAACTAACAAAATTTGAAATGTAAACCTTGGAAATATTTAACACACGTACATGTCTTTGGTATGATTCAAGCACAGAAAAGAGGGAACAGAGAAACCAACAGATGGAAAAGGATACAGCTGAAGGAATTACTCCATGAAGAAGCCTCTTTAACAAAGGAGGCTGCTTTGTACTCACTTTTTTTGTTTTTACTTGTATTATAATGTCAAAATAACTAAAATAACTGAAACACAGACAGTCATAGTTGGAGGAAATGACACAATTAAGGATTTCCCTACTTCAGGAGAAAATAATAGACCATAGTTAGTTACCTTAGGCACAAGCTAGATGGTGCTAGAGCATACAAGTAAGATGATGTTCACCTAACAGCTGTATGAAATTAAAATATGATGATCAAAACAAACTACTGAGGGAAACTCCACAGTGTTAGAGGCTTTTTGATGCCTGTTGCTTTTGTTTCAACTATGTAAAAGTAGTTTCTATGTCCCTGAGCCTCTCAAAATGTCCTGTCAAATATTTTAACTTATGGAAACCTCTCTTTGATATTCTCATTTTGAACTGAGTAATATAGGCAACCCTGCTCTGTGACTTGAAGTAAGGTCAGTTTTGTCTCTTTCTTTCACTTCTCTACTTGCTTTACATCAGGAGTGCAGTCAAATATTCCCCATTGCCAAAGGGCAGTGCTGCTCAGCATGGAGCTTGCAAAGAAAGATGTGCATTGTGGAGTAAGTGTTCAAAAACATTTGTGGTACTGAAGGGCATAATTACAACTGAAAACCAGTAGGAGCTATATTTCAGAGTTTCCTATGCTGCAGAGTTTCCCCCAGCATGCTTATGTCAGTACTTCCCCTGTTCAGACTCAGGAAAAAGCACCCATGACTGATTTAAATGATTCAGTGATTTTTAAAAGTATTGAATTTAAAAAATGAATTAGTTGGGCCCAAGGAATGAAAGAATGTCACTCTTTCAGTTTTAACTCATTAAAACTTTGTGACCATAAATGTAGTCAGAGGATCCGGTGCCTCTGGAGCCTGGCCAGCTGCAGATCCTGTACTGCTGCTGTACATTTTCCTAGGACTTTAAACCAATGTACATGCAACAGAGCTTGGAGTACCATTGATTGGAAGTGTGTATTTGGTTCAGAGCAGAGAGGAAAAGGAAATAGTCCATGCAAGTTGAACAATTCTTTTTTTTTTATTTTTATATTTACAGATTTTGAAATGCAAGATCTTTGCACTTTTTGAAGCATGGCCTACAGAGACTTTCATGGTGCATATAACTTCATCCATGTAGGAAGTTGAACTGAAAATAAAAAGGCTGTTCACTTAGGTAAAAATCCCACATACTTTAACTTGCATACTTAGCACCTTTGTTTGCACTTGTACAACTTAATCAGCATGTGGCAGACACAGCAGTGTCCCTGCACTGAAAGTGATGTGATGG
The DNA here is from genome assembly GCA_035047845.1 of Dendrocincla fuliginosa. Lineage (NCBI taxonomy): Eukaryota > Metazoa > Chordata > Aves > Passeriformes > Dendrocolaptidae > Dendrocincla > Dendrocincla fuliginosa. Next base: position 34,672,537 of record JAWWMO010000043.1, read on the forward strand.
AGCACTGTATGGTGAGTCAGGAGATGTATCTTCTGGCTCTTCCCTTGTCTTGCTGTATGATCTTCTGCAGGACTTAGTGTCTGCTATTCCGCACTTACAAAATGACATAAAGATGTTTTCCTAGCCACATATAGTGCTGTGGCATGTATGGGTCACTGAGCATAGCAAAGGAAGTAAAACTGGAAAAGCTGAATATGTCCGATGTGTGTAAATGTGCCTGGAGGTTAATAATTTAATTGGCAGAGTGCCCTATTTTTCTGGCTAATAGGCCTGTTTAGTGAGCTCCTGCCATGCCTGACATATTGGCCCCGCTGTTGTTCAGACACAGTTGTACATCTGGTGATCCTAGCTGTGCTGCTCCATCTCTTGCACCTTTTTGGTGGGTGTGTCAGAGCCGTGGTGACACCAAGATGCTCAACCGAAGGTCTGTGTTTTCATCTGAGGCTTGAGGATGTCCTGGAAGTAGGTCCTTTCTGCAGTGCACATGGTGAGTGGCAGGCTCACTGGAAAACTGCTGCGATGTGCAGAAGAAATGGCACTCGCAGAGCACTGGTGATGCTCTGTGAGGTGTATACATGGGAATATAGGTCAGGGAAACATCCAGAGGGGTTGCACAGCTACAAAGGGCATATTTGCATGGACAGGGTGCACATGGCAGGCTTGAGCTAGACAAGCTGCTGCTGAGCAGCCTGGTGTATGCCTGGGGAGTGATGTGCCAACACATGTCATTTGAGCCTGGTCCTCACAAATAGATACAGTGCTTCAGTCCAGAGCTACCCTCAGGCTGGTGTGGCTGTTTTGTCTCCAGAGTGAGGTATCTGTGACACAGGACTGTGGGCCATGAGGATTGCTCAGGTCTTGTGGCCTCTCTGCAAGTCCCAGCAGGACTATGTGCCTGGTTCTTGGAGCTGCGTTAGGCTTGGTCATGGTGAATATGAGCAAGGTGAGGCTTGGAGCCTGGAGCAGGTATTGTCTGTGTTTTCCAGCTGTATCAACTGATCTAACAGACATGGGTTTGGATTCACAAGCCTTTTTTCAGGCTTGAAGCAGTGGCAGCCAGTTTTGCTCTTAAGCAAGCGAAAATTGTGCAGCCTCACTTGCATCAGCTGGTGAAATATTTATAGGTTTGTCCTGTGAGGTGTCCCAAGTTTCTTGGTCCCTTCCTGTTTACATCTGTATGCAGTATGTTGTATAACTTTTCCATTCTTTGGTACTTCCATTTCTTTGACTGCCATGATTACCGTGGTACCAATACAGACTGAGGGACGGAGGCATTAAGAGCAGCCCTGTGGAGAAGGACTTGTGGATGCTGGTGGATGAGAGGCTGGACATGAGCTGGCAAGGTGCACTTGCAGCCCAGAAAGCCATTTGTACCCTGGGCTGCATCAAAACCAGCGTGGCCAGCAGGGCAAGGGAGAGGATTCTGCCCCTCTGCTCTCTTCTTGTGAGACCCTACCTGGAGTGCTGCATCCAGCTTTGGAGTCCCCAGCACAGGAAAGATATAGACCTGCTCGAGGAGGTCCAGAGCAGGGCCATGAGAATGATTAGAGGAATGGAATACCTATCCTATGAGGAAAGGCTGAGAGAGTTAATGTTGTTCAGCTGGGACAAAAGAAGGCTCTGGGGAGGCCTTATTGAGGCTCTTCAATACTTAAAGGGGACTTATAAGGAAGATGGGGAAAAACTGTTTAGTAGGGCCTGTAGTGATAGGACAAAGGGTAATGGTTTCAAACTAAAAGAGGGGAGCTTTAGTTTGGATATAAGGAAGAGGTTGTTTGGTTTTTTTGTTTTTTGGGTTTTTTTTGATGGGAGTGGTGAAACACTGGAACAGTGTTCCTGTTTCCTGGGTTTGGAAGGCACACACCCCTCAGCTGGGAGTTTATCCATCTTTTAAGGGTGTTGGAAGTTTTTGGTTTGAACCAGCTGCCATTACAATCAGCTGAAGACAGCAGCTTGGTGGAGGAAGCTTTCATATCTTCTTTCTTCTTATTATCTTATTATTTGTTACTCCATCATGGACATGCTGCCAGGTCCTGACTGGGAGTTCTCACTAATGAACGACTGGGATCTTTGAACACTTCGTGCTCCTGCCTACAGCTTTTTTTGCGATCCTCTCCTGAGACCAGCAAGAAACACCCAATTCCCAAACTTCCAGTGAATACTTCATTTCCCTTTTTTCTCTACCAGCTGGCTTGCCCTAAAAACTTGCATACAGGGAAGGACTAGAGGCTTGCTTATGAATAAAGAAAAGTAAATAAAGGTGTAAGACTTCATGAGACATTTGCTGCAACATGAAGATCACCAAAACTTACTGTGCTGTTACTGAAGAAATAATTTTTCAGAGGAGTTATTTTGACTATCTCTAATTTCCTAGGCTTCCAGAGTTCCCAAGTACCCTCTTCCCTAAGTGAGTAAAGGAAATTTGCCACAATCAGTTTCCAAACCCGTAACCAGATAGTAATTTCTTTGCGTCCTACACACATTGGTTTTCACCAAAGTGATGAGCTTACTACTCTTATATTGACTACATTTTCTCTTGCTAAGGGAAAGGAAGGCATTAAAAACCAGCCCTCCACCACATATGTTGAGGAAGTTTACTGGCATTGGCAACAGGCTGGCTGATATTCATAAAAATATTTTAACTGGAGTCACTAGATGTGAGTATTGTATGAAAGCCTCTGTATTTCTCAAAGTCAGTTTGTAAGCCAGCAGTAATTTCTGGTTTTGCAGTACCAAAGAGGGGAGGTTGAGAAAAATGCCGTGGATTTAAAGAAAGATAGGATTGTCTTCCTGCCACTTAGTCTAATGTGTTTGGTGTGCTCAGATATCTGCTTCTTGGAAACCAACCAAGCAGATTATAACAGATGTCTGACTAGCCATTCAGCTTGGTAGGGAAGATACAAGCGGTGGTACCACTTCACCCAAGTCCAGTGATCGTTCCCCAGAGCTTATGGAGCATGAAGTGATTGTTGGGTGATGTTATCCAAGCAGATGTTCAGCTGGCAAACTTGCCTTACTCCATTGTTCTGTCCTCTGCGAAAACATGGAAAACATACTACCTTGGGTCTTTCTGGAGGAGAAATTGAGGCTGTGAGGAGAAGAGTTTGCTATCATGGCAGTCAGATATTCCCAGCTGGAATTCAATGTGTCTCCCTCTCCATCTTACAGTGGAGCTGCAAAGTTGGGTTCACTGGCAGCCCTTCTGAGTTTGCCACCTGGTCTGGTTTATGAAATAAGCTCAATAAAGCCTACTCCATATGTTTATTTTACCAGAAAAGCTGTTGGTTTGTGATACCACAACTGAGCATCTTCATGGATATTTAATCCCTGCCAGGACAAGGCAAAGATTTGCTCTACAAGGAATTTAAAGTCAAATGTTTTTTCTGCCTTAGACCAGATTATGCATGCGTGGACAAAAATTAATTTGGTGGTTTATTCCTGCTGTAAGCCTTTGGGGATTCTAAGATTGTTCTTACCTAGTAATTAAATCTTAATCATGTTTTTGTCAAAAGCTGTATGTTTGGCTCACAAGGGATGTGATCTCTCTGTGTCTGTCTGTCACTCCTCCTCCTCCCAGTTGTGTTTGCCTTGTCAGTTTTTCAATCTCTGACTCTGCAAACCGATACCTCGATCCGCTGTGCTTGAAAAATCCCTGTTTCGCACCCTGCCAGGAGTCATTTCGTTTTGTTCCCCTGGTATCCAGAGGAGGTTTTCCTTCCCAGGAATTACACGCTTTCCCTGCCAGAAGCCATGGACGTACAGTGTGGCTGGCACAGTACCTACCTGCTGCCAAGCGGGGACATGCAGCCGAGATCAAAGGGCTTCAGGCAGGAGGCCTCGGAGAGCTCCTGCTTTTCATCCACCCTGAGGGATTTGCTGGCAGAGTTACCTTGGGTAAATGACTTCTGTCTTTGTAATAGCCAGCCTGGAAAAGTGTATGTGCCTGATGGAGCAGGGAAGGTTGCTAGATGTAGAAAAAGATAGTATGTAGCACAGTGTGCAGATGTCTTATGTGTATTTGTATATATAGGATTTCATTGACATCAATGATTGTAGATGTTTGTCCTGTTGTATAACCAATCCCATATGTATCCTGCCCTGGATTCTGATACCATGTTTATCTTGCAGGGAGTTGAGTCCTTTCTTTGTACTCCCCAAATCCAAATCCTTTAGTGTTCTTTCCAAAGAAGATGCATTGTCCTCATATACGCACCTTTTTAGTGCTGGAATGCCATATTAGTGTAGTGATATATATTGTTTCTAGAAATGCTCATAAAAGCTGTGTACTTTCTCAGGAAGGGGAATGGCTGTCTTACTGGTTTTCAACACCACTGCTGTCATTAAAATAATGATCTGCATTACTGTCAGTGTCAGGATAGCCTTCAAAGTCATAAAGTCATTAAGCTCTGCAAAACCTTGTGTACCAATAGTTAAATTTGTAGATGAACTAAGTACCATGAAAACAAAGCAACAGCAGAGCAAGTAACAAAATTCAATCATCTTTCTTGTCTCTTGCTCAGACTACTACATATATATATCCAGTTGACAACTCTTTAAAATTAAACGTGGATTCACTTTTAGCTATGACAATGCAATCTATTGGAATGGCGTTTTCTCTTATTGTTTTCATTCTGGAACCTTATTCTGTGCTATAGGGCTTTTCAGTTTAATATATAAAACTTTGAGTTTTTCCAGTCAAGAGTCAAACTTACACTATATATATGTATGAATGCTCATTTCTGTAAGAATTCATTATTTTTTACATTTGGAAGTACACATAAGTGTGGATAGATGTGAAATGTTTAGGGCTTGTAGGGGTGAAAATGTGGTGATACTACTTTAGTTTTATCACAGCTTTGTCCTTTGCATGGCTCAAGGACTTACTCTGCTATGAAAATTACATGCACATTCCTGGAGAAACCTTTTCTTTTTTTTTTTTTTTTTTTTTTAAATTTTCTTTTGCAGACATAGTCTACATGATGGTAATAAAAACTGAGCTTCTGTAGAGTTATGCCAGGAAGAATATTAGGATGCTTTCCCATTCTTCTCTTGTTTGTCTTAGATGACTCGGGGGGGATTTGGTTTGGTTCTGGTTGCCACTGACATGTGCATTGCAGATGCTAGAAAAACATTTGGGAGACTCAAACACTGTCGTGCAGGAGCTACTGATAGTGACAACTGCATGCAAGTTAGAGAAGGCATTTACTAATTCCTTCTGTGCTTCTCACATGAGTTTGTGAAAATGGTCCAAAATGGTGATTCCCACCGCTCAAGCCACTGACCAGGGTGAAGGCATAAAACTGTTTTAAGGAGTCGAATTATCTGTGCCCATGTTCAGAGTCATGGTACCGTAGCCAGATCATTTCAGTATGAAGTGTGAAGGAGAAGTTTCTGTCATCCATTCTAAAAGATCAAAGGCCTCCAAGATGTGCATATGTTTCACAGTCAGCAGTAATTGGTTTAATGTCGATCTTTGCTATGAGATTGGCTTTGGATTTTGTCCATCTGAAATAACATAGCAGTTAATATTTACCTAGCACATAGTGTTAAGAATTGTATTTGAAGTAATTTGCCTAATGACTAGTACCTGAATTGGTTTCCTTCAGGTTCCTTCTTGGGCAAGTCCACTGAAAAAAGGAGTTGAAAGCAGCATACCAAGGGTAGGATCCATACACTGTTCTCTAGCTTGGGTAAACTTCCTTGTACTATGTAGGGTATTCAATTTCTTTAAGTTCCTTTAAAAATGGAAGTAATGTGACAATATCAGGACATCCCTAGGTAGGTGTTCCCTTGGGATGTTCGCTCTGAACTACATGCTCTCCTCCTCTCCCACCCACACACACCAAAAAAGCCTTCTTCAGTCCTCCTTCCACACGCCCTGTCTTCCTCTGGCTCCCAATAGCCATCTCCAGTTCCACCCTCCCAGTACCTTACAAGGCAGTAACAGAGGGGAAATAAGCTGCAGCTAGTTTAACTCAGTGCATTTGCTCCCTTTTTGTGTGCTCCAGGTTGTGCTCAGGTCATCAGCTTCTCCTGCTTTACCCCTGATGCAGCACTGCTGGTGTTTCCAGGATCTACACACTGGCTTTCATTTAGTGTGTAAGCACAAAGTGCTCATCACAGTGCAGCCCATGTCTGACTTGCACTTGGTTCAGCTGGACAATTAGTGCCATTTAAGAGAGTACAGTCATTTTTCTGATGATTGAAGAGTCAGCAGTTGAAGTGTGGTCAGTAAGATCCCCACTGGTCAGTGCCAATACCCTAGTGAGCCACTACCTTCTCAGGGGCTTCCCTTTGAGTCAGCCATGAGTGTGTAAGGATAAAGACAGGACTCAGTTTACCATTCAGTCCAGTTCCAGAAATCCAGCTGAAGAATTTTTTTGTGTTGGGTGTGGATGGGTGTTGGATTCAAGCATCACCAGACCTTGAAAATGCAAAAGGCACTCAGTCTTGCAGGTGCTTCCTATGCATTTATGAAAGTCAGGCTCCTCTGGTGGAATGTGGAAGGTGTTTCGAGGGATAACACAAGGAGTATGTGAGCTCCCGGAAAGCCAGTTGCCTGCTTCTGTGTGTGCACAGGGAGACTGTTCCCACTGCCTCTAGTTTTCATCTGCGTTGTACATAGGTAAGGATGAGGAGAAGGCAAAGTCAAGGCTCTTCATACTGATTACGTTTTGGCAGTGGGTTGCTCCAGTATTACTGATGTGATGAGGCAGGGGCAGCGGGAAAGATGGGAGTTACCTGCTCCTTGCTGGTTTCCTGCCTCTTAGGATAAATTTACAGCTTACACTTTTTTCTTCAGCCTTCATCATGCTGACATTGATGTCAGTCTGCACTGACTTCTTTTTTCACCATAAACACAAACAGAGCTTGATGTGCATATTGTCATTTTCACAGCCCATATGGTCTTCTCAGGTTCCTAAGGTGCTTGGCAGAAAGGGTTTATTCATCAGCAGCTTTAATTCATGCTGCCTTGGGGAATCAGGGATACTTCTCAAGGAGGACAAGCAACTAATCCCAAGCTTAGCACTAACCTCTGTCTAGCATGGTCTGATCATTGGCAATGTGGAACATGGGAATAATAATATAAGAACAAAGGTACTGCCCTGAGGAAGGAACAATTACTGAAGTTACTGTAGTTATATGTCAAACACCTGCATGTCTGCAAAGGAGCCCAGCTTGATCTTCTACAAGAGCTGGGGCTGTAGACTTTTAGCCTCAAAACTTAAACATGAAGTTGGAGCTAGTTGTCCAGAGGAAAAGGCAATGAAGTGCAAAAGCTTCAAAGGCTTCAGCTACTGTTCCTTTCTGCCTGGGGTCAACCGCCTTAGAAGTGCGACTTTCTGGATAAATGAGCCTAGGAGGCACAGGAATTTGTGCCAGTACACAGAGGCAGGGTAATCAGTCACATTAATTTGGGCTAAGTGAAGCATGAATGAGGCCTTTACTATTCATTCAATGTTAATCATATTGTTAGCTAGAATAACAACACCGACTCTGTAGAAATCCAGTCTAATTTCCTTTTGTTGTAAAGTTAATCCAACCATGTTGTTATTGCATAGAAGTTCTGTCTTCCTAAAAGATCTTTGACATTGGTCTAACATCTCTTGCATAAGCTTAATTTTCCTGCTCGAATACTGTTTTGGTATTTAGCAGAGATAACCACTCCATACATTTTCTGACAATAAACTTTTAATCATCTGTATACCCTTGAAAAGGGAGACTACAAAGCATGCATCCAGGCAGAGTTTGATAACTCTAAAATAATAAAAAAGAATCAGATGAGAAATCATAATATAAATAGTGATATAGATGTTTCCCAAAAGGTAAAATCATGTGAGAAATATTAAGGTATATCTCCCCCTAGAGATGAGATAGACAGATATGTGTTTATACTCATTTTGTGGATGAGAGAAAACAAGACTTGGAAAAGATATCTTAATCACACCTGTTATTTAAGACATATTTTAATTCAATTAGATCATACGAAAAACTTAAAACTTGGATAATGATGGTTGTTCCTTAATATGTTCTTAAAAAACAGAATCACACTGAAGAAAATGTTTAGGTCAGTCAATCTAAGCCATCCCAACCTTGACCTAGTGAGATAATCAAATAAGTTGAAAATACAATTAAATCCTATTTTCAAGTCTGACTTTTGAGCATGCCTTGTTCCCTCTGCTTAGAATATTGCCTCCAGGTATCCTCACATACTTTATGCAAAAAAGCATAAAAATATGTATACACAAGCACACACTAAAAGTCACTGGCAGTTAATGTATTTAAGTCTCAGCCAACTGCCCTTGTTTGGTGCTTGTCCGTACTGATTTAATGGTATTTCTTTCATTTCAAGTTCATGTAATGTTGAATTTTCATCACAAAAGCAATGAGGTCACATTCAGTTGGTTGCTCACATCAGCTTGGAGAATGCTACAGGTTTTCCTTTACATCCAAAGTCTCAGTATAACCTTCTCCTCCAAGTCTGCCTTGATGTGCTTAAGCAGATGTAAGAGCGTGCTCTCCAGGGAGGGCTGGGTCTGCCCTTTCCACCTGGGTGCTCCCATCTCCCCTCTGTGTAGGTGTCAGTAGTGACACTGCAGTGCCACTGTGCAGTACACTGGCTGCAGACTGAGGAACACACTGAAACCTAATACATCAAATGAATAGGCCGAGGTTAATGACTGATGTTTTGGGTCTGGCTGGAATGGAGTTCATTTTCCCATAGCAGCCCTCACAGTGCTGTGCTTTGCATTGGTAGCTAGGAAGGTGTTGATAACCCACCAGTGTTTTGGCTACTGCTGATCAGAACTGGCACAGCATCGGCTCTGTCTCTGCAACATTCCCCCCTTATCAAAGGGTTGGGCAAGGTCCTGAGAGGGAACATAACCAGGACAGCTGACCCAAACTAACCAAAGGGATATTCCATACCGTATGACGTCAGCTCAGATATAAAAGCTTAGCAGAGGAGGAGGAAGTGAGGGCATTCATTATTTGCCTTCCAGATCAACTGCAGCACATGCTGAAGCCCTGCTTCCCGGGAAGTAACCAAAGACTGCTCACTTATGGGAAGTAGAGAATAAAACTTGTTATTTTCCTCTTTGCTTGTGAACATGCAAACTTTCACTTTTGTATTATTAAACTGCCTTATCTTGATCTATGAGTAATTTTCCATCTTACTCTGTCTCCCCTGTCTGACCGGGAAGAGGAGCAATAGAGAGGCTTAGTGAGCACCTGGTGTCCAGCCAGGGTCAAGCCAGCACACCTGGTCAGACCCGTGAACTGTTCTGATACCCTGTGCAGCAGCAGCAGCATTCCCAGCCCCGACCTGAAAGTGGCTGCGGGAACACAACGTGGGCATGACTGAAGTGCCAGGTCCACACTGAAAGCAGGTGTGGTTTTTCTCTTAGGCAGAAACCGGCCCCAAGAAAGGACACACCAAATTGTATCGCCTTTGAAAGCTGAGGAAGCTGGACTACATTTTAGCTCATGGCGATCTTGAAGACTTGTTACCTGGAGGTCCTGATTGTTATTAGTGCAAAGCAGTTGTCTCTCTGCCTGCAGGTACTGAGGTGGGTTATATGGGGCCATAAATCACCACTGGGGAAGCACTTTTCCTGATATTTGTTCTCTCTTGGCTTCATGTGTCATAAAATAATTAACAGTTGTCTGTGAGTGATTCTCAGTAATGGGTTGTTGTCACTGTTTTGTGGTTTTAGGAACTGCCTTCTGGGATAATCCCTGATCCACACCGAGGTCAATATCCTACGTTACATACTGGTCAATGTTGCTGGGAAAAATGCCCATAAACTCTACAATAACATATGCCCATGCATTTCCTTTGACCTTATGTGTGAAGCCTGAGTACCAATGGAGCTTTTATCTTTTTCTCCCGTGTGTTGAGAAAAAAGAGAATGTTTTTGTAGGCTGCATTTTAGGGAAAGTATCCTGAGGACTCTCTAATGCTCATGAGGTTTCTGAGCACTACAAAAACATGACATACTTAAAAGCACATTTCTGTTGTAATGCTAATCAACTGAGGCTGACATCTAGCATTTTGGTGGAAATCCTACAGTGCTTTTTAAAGTTGTTTTCTCACATACATTTATTACTAGGCTTATTCATTGGTACATGCTCCTCAGCACTCTTCACATGTGGGTGAGGGGCAATTTTGTCTGGCTGAGCAGAGGGTCTGTATATCCTCACCTCCAGGTGCTTCTGGTGAGACTACAGCCCCAGGCACTGTGAATGGGAAAGGGCACGAGGTGTGCCATGTGGGACGTTTTCAGCCCAGCAGCTCAGTCATGACCGCCACCCCACCACCTCAAATTGTCCGTCACGTGCTTTATCAGCCAAAGGTGAGTACAAGCTCATACGATTGCCAGATTTTGTGTTTTGGGATTATGCCTCAACTGCCACATCTTTCATTATCATTAGCTGGAATTACATGTGACTGCTTGTGTTGCAGAGATATTTTTAATTTGCTATTTCAAAGTCCCATAAGTGAAAGAGTCTTAGCCATATTCTTGTCATTGTCATGTCTTCTGTTTGACTTCAGATTTCTTTTTTTTTGTTTGTTTGGTTGGTTGTATTTTTATTTTTAAAATGGAGATATTTAGCTTTGCACCTCAGTGCACAGAGTATGATGGTCCATTGGGAATTAATTTTCTGAAGTAGAGCTGAGGGAACATTGTTTGCCTTTGGAGAGACTGTGGCTGGTCAGCAAAGATGGCCACCAAAGATGTCCAGCATCTTTTCATACTATCCTGGAGCAGATTCATGCAACAGAGATGCCCTCCTTTGTCCCTCCGGATAAATCTGACTTCTTCCAACTCATTCTCATTTTACAAGAAGCTGAGGACAGAAACTGTCCTCAAGAAATTTTATTACGAAAATATAGTTGGGGCTTTGGCTATTTTGTTCAATAGGATTGTTAACAGATGGAATTGAGTGCCCAAAGTTCTTTTAGTTTTGATTGAATGAGACTATGGTATAAGGTTAATTAAATGCCAATTGATTTTTGCAAACAATATTGGAGAACACGAATTATGAAACATAAAATCAGTTGCAAAGTTATCAATCTTTAAATGATTTTTAATCAAGTGCCTTTTAATTAATCTACAATTGTTGCTTTGCATTTAAATTTGTTTTGTGATTGCTAAATTCTAACTAAAGAACAATTTGTTACTTAAAATGGAGTGAAGAGCAATCTGCTGTGATAATATCATACTTGAAGCATAGATTTCTGCTGCCCTCCCTTCAGCGCTGCCAGCCCTGGCCCCATTTGACATCAGTAATATTTTCTGTTGGGAGAAAGACTGCTTCTCACTGAGATGTAATAAAGCAGTAAATTAGCGTTGGTCACGTGAAGGATAACACCTCTGGAGCACTTTGCTGGTGTGTGCAGTGACACTGCTCCCAGCTGATAGCCAAGGGTGTGCGTAGCTCCACCAGCCCTGCCTGGGGCAGGTGCTTGGGGTATGAGTGTGAGATGTGCCCTCCGGTGCCCACCCTGCCAGAACACCTTGCTCTCCCTCCAGGGCAGGAACAAGGATATGGTTTGGCATTAAGGAGCATAGCATGGCTGATTTGATGTGAATGGAAAAGCAGTGCAAGTTGGTGCTGTATCCCAGTGGTTCTTGGTACATGTCTTTTGACATGTCTTCCTTAGGCAAGTTCATAGTTAACTTTTTGGTTTTCTTCTCATTGGTCTACTATAAGAAAAATAAGAAAGGCATACAGTGGCTGATACATTATAAACAGGAACGGAGAAATTAGTTGTATCAGAAAGGAAAGTGTCAGGGGATACAGGGATGTCCAGCAGTAGGATTTTGGAGAGGCAAAGGATGAGAGGGCAGTGAATGAGCCTTCCTGTGCATGGGTTAGGGGCAAAGGTTGCTGCCTCTGTTAAGTTTTCACCCGTAGTTGTCACAACCATGGGACATGGGATCATGGATGTTATTCTCTGTGTTGTTCAGCCCCCTGTCAAAGGAACCTCTTGCAAAAGCTGATATTGCAGAAACACTCTGCTGTTCCCTATTTTTGTCAGAGAGACCTGGAACATGCAAGGAGGGATTTTTCATGCTCTGAAAGCCACAGGCTTTCCAGTAAGATGTGGAAACACGAAGATGAGCCAGTTTGCAAGAGCCAATGCTGCACTGGTGTCTCTGTAAGGCATCTCTGAATAAAGGAGTAGAGCTTCCAGCACTGTTGTTTCAGCACTTTGCCTGCTTCAAACACAATGATAGGTATTGTTTTGAATTAGTGGCAAAGTAGTCACCATCAACATTACACTTACAGTATGATGAGCTTTAGCATTCACCAAGAGCTATGCATCTTTGGTATGTTTACCAGTACTTAATCTGCAGGGTTGTATTACCTCAGCACAAAATTTGACATTGAACTGCTTCCTGGATTCTCTTAAGCACCGTAAAACACAATTATATTCACTGAAGCACTCTGCACATAAACTAGAAAATGAATTACTCTCAAATATTATCCCTTTAGAAGCTTTTAATAGAGAAGAAAACAAGTTGTAAGCCCTACAGGAAGGGTAGCTGTCTTCTGTGGGGTTGGAGTATCTTACAATCTTGTACAAGCACTGAAGTAGCTCCTGTAGCCTAAAAATCCCAGTGAAGACAGTTTTTCTGATTCTACATCATTACTTGAGGCCAATCCTATGTGTTGTTTAGTTGTGCTTTCCCTCAGTGGTATCCAGGTTTTAAAAAAAAAATTGATCAGGGTGTTTTTTCTGTCAGGTTTTGTACTCAGCCAGCCTGGCTGGATTGCTTTCCCCATGAGGATGCTGAGGCTCTGTGGCACAGTCAGTTCTTTGAGGCTTGAAATGAGTCCAGTCTCTCAGTGGTCACCAAGTCTTGAGTCTTCCAAAAGGAAGAGGTCCTCAGGAGCGGTGGCTGTGTCCTCGCTGTGAGCTCAGAGGGAAGGGTCTCTATGAGTAAACAGAATAGCTCTAATGCCTTGAATGAATTATGGAAATAACTTGGCTCAAATAAAGCAGGTAGGCAGTAGGCAAAGCAAACAGACTTTTGCCACCTTTTTCTACTCATCAAGAGAGAGAGAAAATAATTGGTTTTGAAATTGGCACTGTTCAGCAGGCCAGCACTTTCACTTTCTGTAGTTGAGCCAGAGTTATTTGCTCAGTGCATTAATAATCTTAAAAAGGGGTCGTAAAAAAATAGATCCATAGCTGGAAAATGACATCAAATATTTAAGTTAGAAAAGAAAAAAAGAAAAAGAAAATATGCAAATGTTCAATTTATTATTCATTGGCACTAGCTATTTCCCCTTAGAGCAGGGAGATTGGGAAAAACAATTAACTAATGGTCTTGCATTTTGGTGTGCTCGAGGGGGAGGAACACAACCCTTTCAGGCTACAGCACGCAGTGGAGTGAAAGTATTTCTGTCCCTCCTGGATGATGAATGAGAGCAAGCCCTGAGCCTGCCTCTTGCTGTGAGACAAAATTCACAGTGGCTTTGTGCCATGGGGTGGTCTGGCCCTCGCCACGGGACAGGACTCAGCTCGGCGTGGCACCAAGCAGCTGTGTCCCCACTGAGGTGGCAAGGTCTGGGATCAGTGTTTGCACTGGTGAGCCAGCCAAGACCTTTGCAAGCTGCTGACAGGAATGATTTGAACGATGAATTTACCCCAGGGGATGCTGGATTAATTTGCAGGCAGGATGGAGGGAAAAAGCTAGATGTGACTGACAACAGAACACAGAAAACCTCTAGCTGATGTACTTAGTGATTTAAATATAGCAACTGGAGTGCCACATTGTGTAAGGGACAGAGTGGAAAAAAATTACATGAGGTTATTATTTTTTCTTTCGAGGAATTTGCTGTCCACCTTGTTAGAAACATGGCTTCTTTCTGTTCTGTTTGCCTGTTGTTTAGCAGAGCTGAGAGTGCTCTGGACCAGGCAATAAAAGTTAATGAGAGCAGGAAAAGATCTCTAGGAAATGCAGTAGAAAAAATAGATTTCTTTTCAACTAGAGCAGAGATGAATACAGAAACATGGTGGAAGGATGTGTATGAACTAACAGTACAGAGATAGCAAATTGGCCCAAATGAATTACCTTCTAGTACTAGCTTAAGAGTGGATTTTTTCAAATGAATGCATTAAGTAAAGTGACTTAAAAGAAAGCGTTAACAATCTTACATAAGAGAACATACCCAATGTATTTCAAAAGCTCTGCATATCCTAAATCATCCAATTTTATAGCCTTTTGCAGTAGTCATATCTCCATCATGGTAATATCATTTTACAAAATACCATGTGGAAATACAGCTTTTTTTTTATTGTGATGACTATGGTTTCACTAAAGAGTAGGGTGGTTTTACAGTCAGAATAGCCTTAATATTCACCATCTACACATCAAATATGTAATTGTGCATTTGTTTGATAGCTAGCTTAGTGTGAACATTGCAGATTTTTTCGTCCCGCCTTATAAGTGAAAAGAAGTAAAATATGCCAGAGTGATTTCAGGTTGTGGTGTGGGTGAGATCCAACACTCAGCTCTCAAGAAACAAAGGGGCTTTATGCGAGGGGCTGTGGGGTACACCACTGTTCTGCCAAGGCAATGCCGTGGAGAAGGGCTACAGCCCTCATATTTCTGTGGCTGATAAGCAGCAGCTCTTTCTTCTTGATATTCACCAGAGAAATCATTTGGATCTTTGCAATGATGTGAAAGGACTAAATCTTGCTTCAGACCTGAGGAGCACTTACTTTGGCATCATCAGAAGAATGGGTGAAATCTGAGGCCCCTCACCCCATGTTTTCAGTCTCAAGCATTTTACTGTGTGTCCCCTTGGTTACCACGGGGTTTCCAGTGCCTCTCAGTGCCATCCAAAGTCCATCTCCAACCTTTTTTGGTTTTGCTAGATGACTGATGAATATGTGGGAGAGCACACAGTGTGACACAGGTCTTGCCTCCTGCTAAATGGAGGAAAACATGGAGCTGAGGCTCCCTATCTTTCCGATCCAACTTATCCAGGGAGTTTTTTGTGTAAAAGTAAGCAAAATCCATCCCCTTTTTTTCTTCTCCTCATTATTTTCATAGATATTTCTCTAGAATTGCTCTGCTGGTCTACTAAAAATTGTTTTTATTGTCATAGTATAATGACACTTCCCTCTGAGTTGTTTTTATGTACCTTTCAGAGTAGAACTAAACCAGCTACAGTTGGCTTCTTATCATTCTGAAATTGTACAGACTGCAGAGATTAATTTTTTCCATCTCTTTCATTTTAAATTGGTTTCTGCTCTACCATTTTATATGAAACTGCTTACCTGGAACAGTAGTTTTTGAAGTGCCACATGTTCTGCTATTTCCATGTTTGTTTGGCGGGGTTTTTTTTTCCCTGAAATATGTCAGTAATTCCCAGTAATTAGTGCAACAGTTCATGCCAAAACTAATAAATTAAAGGCTTGACTTTAATTTCATTAGGTTACTAAAGCATGAGCTCATCTCTCTATTTGTATTCATCTAGTAGTAAGTACAGTTGTCAAAAGTCCCCTTCCAGGTCCTGCTCCATGCACAGAGCAGGGAGAGAGGCAGCCACAGAAAGCTATTTAACACTCAAATCTGAAACACTTAAGGAGATATCTGCCATTTGGAGATGCTCTCTTTCCCCTTTGCCAGAGGAGGATGCCTACATGATTAGATTAGACTAGATTAGTCTAGCCTACACCCAAGTAAAACAAATGCTTTCCCAATTTACTTAAACACCTGCAAAAGGTCTTCAGACCACAAGGTCGTGCAGTATCCCACTGGCCAAAGTGTTCACTGAGAATGCTCAGATTAGTCCTGATTTGGTACCTGGACTGGAATGCAATATTTATTTATGAAAAAACCGCATCTCATAACAGTGTTAAACAAAAAGTGTTGCCTTATTTAAATAATACTAAGTTCCATGATGTTTAAATTTAATTAAAATATCTCATTTCCATAAGCAATTGCTTAATTTTTTCCCGCCTTTATTCCTGTTATGTATGTAATTTGTACATTGAATGAATTAAACAGATTCAACAAATATTCCTCAAGGGAAATCAAATTTAGCCAGAAATGACAGATCCAAAGGCTAAACCTCAGTTGTGTCCCTCCTATAAAACAAAGATATATAGCATCTCTGGATGGGGCTCTATTTAGTATAAGAAGTAGGTTTTGAAAGTTTGAGGGGTTTTTTGTTTTTGCTCTTCTCCTCTGGTACCTGCTGTGGGCTTCTCTTCACCTTATCTTTACTGGTGGTGGAAAGAGCCTGAGATTAAGAAACTCTGAGGTTTCATAGCGTGAGAAAAACATTTTCTAGCCAGAGTTAGTTTCAGCCACAGTGTCCTTGGAGGAATTGATGAGGTGAGGTAGTTTTTGTGGTTTAGCAGCTGCTTCAGGTCAGAGCCTCCAGATGAAATGTCCCTTAGTTTTCTCCTCATTTACAATCTTCGTTATATGAAATACAGCCATGACTGGTCCCAGTGGGTCACAGCCAAACCTCTTCTCTCAAATAGTGCAAGCTTTACCAATTTTTTCTGGCAAGAAGTGAGTTATCCACAGTTTGATAACACATTACAGATCCAAGAGTGATGTCATTGCAAAAGGGATTAAGTTTTTCTCATTAATATTGTATGTCCATTGCTTGGTTTTAGATGTTCTAGATGT
This sequence comes from Dendrocincla fuliginosa, assembly GCA_035047845.1. Lineage (NCBI taxonomy): Eukaryota > Metazoa > Chordata > Aves > Passeriformes > Dendrocolaptidae > Dendrocincla > Dendrocincla fuliginosa. The sequence goes on from JAWWMO010000043.1 coordinate 34,689,204, forward strand.
TTGTCTGAAGTGCTTATAAAAGTTTCTGTTCTTTATTTGGGCCCAGAAATCCGTGTATGAAGGACTGCCCTGTCTGGTGGGCAGCAGGGACACATTCTCTCAGCCCCTTTTCCTGTGATTTCTGATGCTGCCCAAGGCACTCCATACATCACTTAGGAACAGTAGGAAACTGCCTGTGTCTTGATCTGATTCAAATTATTGTGGGGTTTAGAGGAATGACATTCAGATCAAACATCTTAAAAAAAATAAAATCCCATATGCCACAAATTCCAAACAAAGCTGAAGTTTGCCTGGGATGTAATGACACCAGCCTGTTGTGCTCTTCTGCAACAGCCTGTAATTATATCTCTCCTCAAACAGTGCATACATCATTGAGGAGGATGACATATAAATAAAAAGGCTGCATTAATTTCAAGCTACATTAGGAATGCAGGACTAAAAAAAAAACCTGATAGAAAAAAGGGAAAAATTAGAATAAACTTGACTGGGAGGTTTCTAGGGGAGATATGATGAAGAAGGAAAAAAACCTTAAACCATCATAAAGCAAAAAATTCAATATTATTTCAGGATTGCATAAGGCGTTCGGGCTCCACAAGTTCCTGCAGGTCTTAACACTTGTAGAATCATAGAATTGTTTAGGTTGGAAAAGACTTTTAAGATCATGAAGTCCAACAATAAACCCACCATGGCCAAGTCCACCACTAAACTATGTCACAAAGTGCCATATCCACATATCTTTTAAATACTTCCAGGGATGGTGAATCAACCACTTCTGTGGGCAGCCTGTTCCAGTGCTTGACAGCCCTTTCAGTGAAGAGATTTTTCTTAATATCCAACCTAAACCTTTCCTGGTTTGATCATTGCAGGGTGGGCAAAGGCAGTGCTGCAATGGTACAGTGTAACCCATGGTTCTTCATCTTGTCTTCTTCAAGGTCATGGGGAAAACATGATTGCATGAAGACCAGTGGGATTTTCTAAGTTGCATTGTTCCTCCAGCTGGAGACCATGTTTCATGAAAGTGGGTAGATGGAGCTGGCAGAGTCTACCAGGGAGGTGATGGATACTCTTGCTTTCCCTCTGCCATTCTGGAGCCTGCAGTTCAACTTGAAAAGCTTTGGTGTGCCTGAGTACCAGCTATTTGAAACAACAGATTATACTGGGACTGAAATTTCACATGAAGCTTGGATTTCACATGAATCAAGGTATCTTCCCATCCTTCCTGTCTCGTATCTGGTCAGTTCATCTCTTGCAGCTAAACACAGATATTCTCCATGTGCTACCAGGAGATGCTGTTTAAGCTGCTAAATATGGTCCTTCAGACTAAAACATTCCTTTGCCATTTTTACTTTCCACAGCTTCTGTGTAAAACCAGGAAGGAGGTGGCGGTATTTTTCAAACCAGCATGTCAGAAGTTAAGCTTTTATGTCTATGATTAGGTACATAAATACGAGGGATTCATTTCCTGGAAGAGCTGAGTGTTCAAATATTCTGCTGAAATCCCAGGGGTGACCATATGGGCTAGCAGATAATGTATGCTGTATACAGAGAGTTTTTTAAAACAAACCAAATCAATTCTAATCTTACAAGTTTAGAAATCAAGGCCCCTGTTAGAAGAAAGGAGCACCACGTTGAGTGACCTGATGTGTTTTTCCCAGAGCGCATGCTGACACCCGACCCAGATGGGCTCAGCAGTTGGTCTTGCTGCTTTATTTTTCCTGAGCTCATACGCCAGATCTAGCTTTTCTGTCTCAGAACCAAGTGGTAACTCTCACCAGCATCACCCTGTTGGAAATCTCCCTCCAGCTCTCTGGTAAAGGCTTTTGCTGGACATGCAGCCTGATGTCCCTGCCTTGGAAAGGGAGCTGGTGCCTTGAGCCAGGAGGGAGGATGAGGCTGGTGGCTGAGGGGGGGAGTCCCTCAGAGCACTGCTGTGAATGGCAGCGTTTGCAGCACCGCAAGGGGACTCAGGAAGGGCTGACAATGTTTGGGCAGCAAATGCTGCAGATGAGCCAGAGAAGTGAGACCTGGCCCCAAATCTCCATCCTGCTTCATGCAGGGAGCACCCTGCGGGGGAACAGAACCCCAGGATCCGATGAAGGTGTGAGCTGGTGGCTGTCTGGTGTTTGGGGGATTTCCTGTGCTTCTTCTGAACGTGCAAAGCCTTCCTTTTAATCTGATCCCAGAATCTAGCTGGGATTCAAGATTTTATTTTCTCTCTTCTATACTTCAGGATTTGGGAAAAAGAAGTGGACTAAGAATAAACACAAATTTATGTTTAGTTTTTAAAGGACCATGTTATTAGTTTTCTCTGTGACACACTAATGCTTAATAAGTTACCAAGATTTTTTTATGCAAGGTGTTTTACAGAAAGCTGTTAAAACCTGAGTGATGACAAATCATACTTTCCACTAGAGTTTAGGATGATGTGGCTGATACTTATGTTATGACTAGAGTTGTAGCCTAAAATTCAATTATGGATATTCTATGGTAGGTTTTACTGCACTGTATATCCAAAATAATCTCTGTAGCTTGACTGAATAGCACCAGTGAGAAACCTGACTCATGCAACACAAGCCAACAACTTGCTCCCCTATAAATACTCGAGAACTGCCTTTTTCTTGAGTGCTAGCAGGAGCCAATCCAAACGAATTCTTCTGGCAGATGTTGCTGAAGGACATGGAAAGTTTTCTTCTGGAGTAACTGCATTTGTCTGCAGAAATACTGAAGAAACAAGTGATTGGAAGAATGTGTCATTTTTTTTCCTCCTTTCTTTCTCTTCTCATCATTATCTGTTGCTTGCTCTTTTCCACATCAGTCTTTTTAAATAGGGAGCTGTTCCAGCTGCGTCAAAGTAATTTTCTTTTAAGGGTACATGTTTTCCTTTTGTTGTTCAAAACCAATTAGACAGAGAAGAGCTGACAGTTTCACTGAACTGTCAATGAAAATATTGTAATGAACAGTTCATTTTGAAAAAACCAATTCTCCCATTAAATTATCTTTAGCCCTGGAGGGGGAAGAACTATGTGGGAACAAGAAGTATTGTTTGTTGCAGCATTTATGTGTTGACCTTTTGATATTTTCCAGGAACACAGTATTTTGAAAGGAACATTGGGAAGCGTGAAACAGGCTGCAGTGTATCAGGATCTGACCTCACATTGATGACTGGTTAGAAGTTTCCTTCTCACCTCAGAACATCTGGGTGTTTTGCCTCTGTCAGAGCTTTGCAATAAACACAGAGCTCTGCAAACCTTTTAAAAATGGGAAAAGGGTGCCAAGTCCAGCTTAGTGGTCTTAAATAATGTTATGTGGTTAATTGCTTCTTAATTCCAACTATACAGGTGATTAATGAACCTTTTTTTAATTTAATGTGATCACAAGTGGTCTGAAGCGCTGTCCTCTTCCCCTGGGAAGTGTTTTGTAGGACACTACATATCCTTGATTTGGGCTGTTAAGTGTGCACACGTACGTATCTTTACCTTATTTCATAGACAATTGCATCCAAATAGGAGCAGCAACTGAAAATGCAACACATATCTGCACCAGGCATGGCCTATCTGAAAGACCCTAAGGGCACAGTCTCACAGCCTCTTTGCCTGCCCTGCCCAGAGGAGAACTGAAGAGACTGAAGAATTGCTCATGAGACTGTCATGGATGCTAAAAACTCTTGCTTGAATTTTCCCCATTACCACCATGGAAGGGGGAACAGAAGTGATGGTTCACTGCTGACTGCAACCAGGTCCCAGCCTGCAACCAAGCCATACAAAAGGGTAGCTGGTAGCCTCTTAAATAACAACATAATGGCTTGGGAAAGCATTGGAGGGGGAGGTCTGAATTTGGTGGGGAAAGGTTTTGGTTTTTTTCTGGTCACTTCACTTTTCCCTGGCTTGGGAAGTGGTTGGAGAGAGGTTTCCCTGCACTCATTTTCTCTGGTGCCTGCGCCCACCCCTGCCACTGGTTCCATCTGCTTGGGTGCCCAGACACTGCCTTGCTGGACCCACAGCAGCACTGGGAAGGACCCTGGCTCCCCCCCCACTCTGCACATCCCATGTTCCTTCCCTGAGGATGGCCCCCACTGCCTGGATTTGCTCCAGACCCATTGGGGGGCCAGTGCCATCTGCAGAGGAGTTTCTAATCCTGCAACACCTTTGAACAAAGGACAGTGAGAGGTCCTTGTGCTGCCCACAGGGAAGGACCCAGCCCATCCTTGCAGCTGCCATTCCCACGTGAGCTCTGGAACTGGCATCACTCCCACGGCTGTGCCTTTGCCTCGCTGGGGCACAACAGTGCCCGTGCTGTTCGTGGCTACAGCTGCACCAAAGGACAAAGCAGGACCACAGCATTGGAAAGTTTCAGTTGCGGTGTTGTTGCTTGTTATGTTTCCTTTGTTGTATATATTTTTGTTCTACTTATAGTAAAGAACTGTTATCCTCTTTTCTACATTTTTTTTTGCCTAAAGCATCTTAATTTTAAAGGTTGTGGTGCCT
>JAWWMO010000043.1:34693787-34728816 GCA_035047845.1 Dendrocincla fuliginosa
AACACCTTTGAACAAAGGACAGTGAGAGGTCCTTGTGCTGCCCACAGGGAAGGACCCAGCCCATCCTTGCAGCTGCCGTTCCCACGTGAGCTCTGGAACTGGCATCACTCCCACGGCTGTGCCTTTGCCTCGCTGGGGCACAACAGTGCCCGTGGTGTTCGTGGCTACAGCTGCACCAAAGGACAAAGCAGGACCACAGCATTGGAAAGTTTCAGTTGTGGTGTTGTTGCTTATTATGTTTCCTTTGTTGTATATATTTTTGTTCTACATATAGTAAAGAACTGTTATCCTCTTTTCTACATTTTTTTTTGCCTAAAGCATCTTAATTTTAAAGGTTGTGGTGCCTTGAGGAGACAGAGGTCCTCTTTCTAATCCAGGAAGCTTCCTCGCTTTCTTTGACCGACATCTTGATTGCTTTTTTAAAAATTTGAGACAGAGATATAGACACAAAACCAAATGCTAGAAAGACATTAAACCTTCGCTGAGTATCAGAGCAGTTTGCTCACCTGATTCAATGTGCTTTAGACATTTCTTGCTTAAGCTAAAATCCATTAAACAAAATGTACATGTCGTTAATAGACTGTACTAGAAATACAACTTGATTTGTGCTCTTAAATGCTTTCTCTCACTGACTTAAGAAAAAGTCAGATTTGATTTGACATCAGATGTCAAATGGCTTCTCCCTGGTATGGTCTACTGAGGCACTTGGTCTCTGTGGCACACTCAGGATGGCACAATCCTCATACTCACTTGTTTGGAACACATTTATTCCACAGGGTCGCACAGGTGGTGTCACACTGCTCAGCTTTATACATCTGGTGTGACCACCCGGTCTCCCCACGTGGTGTATCTGAAGCCAAGGCAGATGTGCTGAAAACCCCGTGAGAACACTTGGTCTGCAGCAGGCACATGCAGAGCTCCAGTGGCCGGCATGAGTGAGAGCTTGGCAGTCTGAAGCTTTTCCTCATTTCCATGTCTGTTTATTATTCATGAGACCAAATCTTTGTCTTGTAGCACAAGTATCAGAAGTAGCTTGTACACTGAGACCACCGGCTGGTATCCAGCACACAGGACATTGAGCCAAACAGTTGGTTAATATCATTATAACCATCTTTCCTGATCCTTGCTGGCCTCTTAGCACTGCTTTTATAAATGTGTGTCACGGCTGCAGTTCAGTCACTGATGATCTGATTCAGTCAGGCATCTTCTTGAAGAGAAGCTCCAAAAATATGGAAGAAAAACTGCCTTCCACAAGTATCTGTGGTCTACAGTGTGATAGACAGTGCTGACACCTCGCTGCATTTCACTGTGGGCTACTTTAAAGATATAATAATTTAGTCAATGTAATTAGCAAGAGTTTGGAAATCAGCACTGAATGCAACAAAAAATGTGTGATGAAGTTGGTGTCTTGACTCCCAGAGATCTGGAAAAGAGAACTCTGTCTTTCCTACCAGACCAGCCAAATCCCCCAGCTGTTACAGCAACTCTCAGGCTATTGTTTCACATCCCCACTCCTGTATGTTCAGCTGGGAATTCAGAACTCATGACATATTTTTCCGGTTATACCTATTAGCACAATTTCTTTTGAATACTCTTCAGGATGTGCATTTTATATTAATTTCTCTGGTAATAAGAGTCTGTGAAAAGCCTTTTCAGGAGGGCAAAATGGATCCCAAATTATTAGCTCTGCTTAGTTATTGCATCTTTTTCCAATTATTGTTTCCAAATAAAACTTGCTAGTTTATGCCTCCTGACCCAGATGTAATTATGGTGTGGCTGTCTAATAAGAACTAGTTTAATGCCAGCAACCTGGGAAGCCTCCTTTGTAGAGACATAAGGAGACTGTTACTTGCAGCTTCTTTTACAGCATTTGGGTCCTATTTAAATAATGAGAACATAGCTCTTTGTTTCCAAGAGAATACTATGAATGGCTGCCTGTTGTAGTTTTGGAGTGGGATAGAGTTAATTTTACTTCTAGTAGCTGATACAATGATCCATTTAGGATTTAGTATGAGAATAATGTTGGTAACACACTGATGTTTCTAGTTGTTACCAAGTAGTGCTTATACTAAACCAAGGACTTTTCGGCTTCCCCACGAGAAGGCTGGAGAGGCGCAAGAAACTGGCAGATCTTTGTATTGCAGTGGGGGAAAAAAAGATCCACACAGCCAGGACAGCTGACCCAGACTGGCCAAAGGGATATCCCAGACCATGAGACGTCATGCATAGTATATAAACTGGGGGCAAACTAGTTGAGGGCTACTGCAGGAGGACTGGCTGGGCATCAGTCAGCAGATGATGAGCAATTATGTTGTGCATCACTTGTTTTATATATTCTAATAATTTTATTATTATAAAAATATTTACTATTGCAATTGTTATTATTTTCTTCCTTTTCTGTCCTATTAAATAGTCTTGTCTCAACTGACAAGCTTTCACTCTCACTCTTCTGATTCTCTCCCCCAACCCACTGGAGGGGACTGAGTGAGGCCTGGGTGGTGCTTGGTAGGTGGCTGACAAACCACAATAATGCTTTTGAGTGAAACATTTGGTTCTGCTTTTGTGCTTTTCATGTTGCGACAGTGTGCTGCCTCAGTACAGCCTGACACAACCTCGGATATGTCCAAGTGGAGATGAAAACCACAGCAATTTTACTGGGCTATTTGTTAGGATTTTCTATTGAGTTTTTCAGTGGGAACCAGTGCTGCTGGGGTCTTGTTGGCAAAAACATGAAAGTATAAATCATAGATGAAAAGTGCAGCTCACCTTGCTTCAAGGTCTGTAGAACTGTTACTTTCAAGTAACTCATATAATGTCATTTCATATTAATATCTCATGATACATGGATGGATATATCCTTTCCTAATTTTGAGGATGTTCATGAAGAGAAGTGGGTTGCACAAAGGCTTGGATATGGTGGTCCAAACATGATTTTTTTTTTTTTTGATTGCTGCTTCGCTGCTTTTCATTTGTGATCCTGTACTGTGTGGAATGAACAGCCTGTATCTGACTGTGGTATTCTGGCATCTTATTACACATTCTCAGCAAGTCTGAAGCTAAGTGAACATCACAAGTGTGTCCTAAAATGGCAAATTGCCTTCAGGAAATGCCATCCAAATAATGGAGTTTTTCTTACCCTAGAGGTTAAGCAACCATCTTTGGTCAATTTGCAGACCAGAGGGGATCAATCATTTAAGGCATGTTGTGTCTCATTATTACATCCCTCCTAAAATTCAACTTTTTCAACAGACTTCTGTAGAGATTGGTGTCTGTACAGGCCGGGGAGCATTCACTGGAAAGGGTTCAGTGCTGCAGGGAGGTCTGGATGTGGCAGAATACGAGGCTGTTTTGTTTTAAATCTAAAACACAAATATACTGTCAGGTCTAGGGTCATGCATTGCATTTGGAATAAGGCATTTACTGGGAGTGTGTGTCCCTGCTTGGTGTACTTAGCACTTGGAGCAGACTGTTTTAGAAGTTATTGCCTCTTCCTGGGCAAGTTGTCCTTCATACTTAGCCTCTGGCAGGGAAAGGAGGGTCCGGGTTCACCTTGGAGTTGGGAAAACTCATGGAAGAAAACTCCTCCTCTTCCTCCCTAGCTCTGGTGGATGTCCCAGTGCTCTGGGATGTCCCAGTTCTGTGAGAGGCAGGAGAGACTCCCCCCTGCTCTCCCTGAGACTAGAGCTTTGTCCCTCTGAGGAGCTATGCAAAACGAAATCTCTAGCTGCCAGTTCTTGGAGCTGTGCCAAGCCTTATTCTCCATGCTGAGCTCCATCAGAAAGATGATGGAGAGTGAAGCTGAAAACTATGACCTGAAGAGTCATGGGTTGTATGCAAGTTGCCAAGAAGTGACACAGCTGTCACTCCATCTATTCCACTACCTGCCCTATGGGATGGTCTCCCTGATTTTGCTTTGCTTGGTGGCACAAAGCTTATTGGTGTTATCCCTGCTGCAACAACACAGCAGCAGGTATGTACATAATATACCTCTACCTTCCACTTTCCAGAGAGCAGCAGTAACATTAGCACAAACCCTTTCTTATTAGCAGTCTCTGTGGTTAACGCAAACAGTGACCAAAAATCATAACTTTCTATGCAGCTTTTAATGTCATTTGAAGGGCTGGGCTCTCCACTGCCCTCTCCACGTGAAGGTAAGGTATTGTCAGTCATGAAAGCAATGCTGAGTTCGGCACACTGGGCACTGTATGTGTGATGTGTTCTGGAGTGATCAGCACTATATATGTAAGAAATAGCCTTGGGATGTTACCAGTATTGATGCAACCTGTCAAAAAGAAATAGCATCAACTTTTCACAAGGCGATGCAGCGCTGGGCAAGTACATAGTGACAGGTCGGACACCCTCGCTTAAGTACTGTGGGATCTCCCACCTTTCCCAGGGATCCCTTCCTCTCCAGGACACATTCCCACTCTTGCTATCTCCTTGTGCTGGCCCAGCTGCACATCAGCGTGTATGTCCTCCTCACAGATCCAGCAGCACTCCTGCTGTCGAGCAAACCAGATGTACCACCTGTATCACCTGTGTGTGCAAGGGCTGGGACATGCACTCTGGTAGCACCACAGCCTTTATGCTGATCCCCCACGATGGGCACAGCAAGTTTCCAGATCTCTGCTCTGACTGCATTGGGCTTATGGGGAAAGCTGCGATGGATGGATGCAGCAGCAGGGACATGACAGGTGCCCATGCCTCCCACAGGTGTATTGCAGTGTCTGTGGGAGCCCTGCACGGAAAGCATGCATCCAGGGAGGACCTCATGCTGTAGCCCCTTGGTCAAGCAGCTCTGCTGAGCTGGGGATCGGTGTCCAGCTGTGATGCAAAGCTCACAGCAGTGCACTGCCAGGCAGTGCTATACAAAATACCACAGCCTGCAATCATTCAGCACAATCAAGTAATTAGCAGCTCATAAAAGACTGTATAAACCCATAAACTTGTTGGACTAATAATACAGGCACTTGTGGCTTGTAAGAACCAAGTGATGGTAAATGAGGTACCAAGGTATTATTCTCCAATCTGTCGTTACCCTAGTTTGTAAATTTGCAGAGATTGAGCCCGATATCGATGACAATGGAGTTGACTATATTTGAGAGGCTGGATTTGAATTTTCACTGGAGGTACAAAACCCACAAATGGAGCAAAACCAACTGGCAATTAGGAACCTTTTTTCTGAACATCTAGATTTGCTCACAGTAGAAAATTAAATGCCCATCACTGTGGTTTTGGCAGTCACTCAGAGCTGGATCAGTGCCTGGTGCTAAGGAACAATGTTTTGCAGCACCACAGTTCCACCTTCTATGTCAGGTTAGTGAAATTACTCTGAACTGGAAAAGGTGCCTTTGCAAGGAAGGCGGTTGAGAGCACTGCAAGATCCCCGGCTTGCAGACTGATAGAATATATGTGAACTGGAGATTATGCCTATTCCATGTATAATCTTAATATGGGAATAATAGAATAAAGAAAATGTTAGTCTTCAGGTTATGCTTGTCTTGATAAACTCTTTAACTTTTCTTAAACAGCATATTTCCTGAGTAGTGTCTGATGTCAAATATTCGTATGTCAGAGATTCAGCTGCTGCTAATATAATTGTTTTGTCTCACAGGAATTTTGTTTCACAGCAGATATATCTACCTTGACGTCACTAGGACCTGATTGTTGTGGACACAGGAGAGTGGCTTCACATGCTGAATCCTGCATTTGTTGTCAAATGCATAAACGTACTTTCTTTTTTCTGCTTTGATGAAAATTACAAGCCCCCAAATCCTGCCCTGAGTATGTGAAAATGATGCTGGGTTGGAGGTGCTGGGCAATTTAAAGTATAGCATATGACACATTGGATTCCACGATAACAGTAGATAAACACAGGCCTGCATTTGCATCTGGAATATGCTTTATGTGCTAATCATGTCCATTCCACACCTGCCTCCCTAAGGGCATGAAGGCAGTTCCCATTTATTCCATTTTTTTCTTAACATTTAACTGCAACAAAAGGTAATGAAATGAAACATTACAGTGGGATCTGGAGCTGTAATTGAGGTTACTAGGTGTGTGGGTATACACATACCTTAATTGTGTTATTAGACCCTTTTGTGAGGAGTCATTTGACAGATGGACATCTGTCTGAACAAATGTAGTGAAAGCCCTCCTGCAGTGGTGCTTCCCTCCCTGACGAAATCAGGGTGGAAAGCTCAAGTCAGTGGTACTTTCGGTCTGGATTCAGCAGTCAGGTCCACACAATCAGCTTCACACTATAGATGTGGTATATGAACTGGCTTCCATGCAGACTCAAGCACACTTGTCCAGAGAGCTGTCAGTCAGAAGCTTGTACGCATTGATAAGCTTGGCTGAATTCACACCTTTGCTCCCCACTTCAGTAAAATAACCTGTATATTGCAGAGGAAACTCAAGTGATCTGTCTTAACTTAGCACTAGGAGTTCCTTTATTGTAAGTGGAAAGAAAGGGGCCCAAGGAAATGCAACGAGAGGTTTTATTTCTTACTGCCTTCAGTGTTCTTCCTTCTTGGGCCACTGATTGCGTGTCTGTAGTGCCATTTGCTTCCAAGATTTGTTCCCCAGTGGGTATTTTAAGGCTTAGCCTTTTATAGCAAAAGGGGTTTTTTTTCAATGCAGAAGGTCCAGGAAATTTCCTGAAGTCACTCTGGGAATTAATCCAAAGAATAGGACAAGTCCTGGCAAATGGCCAGCTCTCCCCTTGAGCCACCTGGGTTGGGGCGGTTCTCAGGGAAGCACTCTTAGCAAGGGTTTTCTCCTCAAATGGTGCTTTGTCTGCGTGTAGCTATTTCAGGCTGTGGTTAAAGCTAAATTGGAAAGTTATGCTCTGAGAAACTTGGCTCCACTCTAATTACTTATTTAGTTACACCATTATTGGAATATTAGAAAAATGTTTAAAAGTGGAACAACAGCCTGCACTTTATGTTCAGTTTAGTAGCTCCTGCCTCAGCCAACATTTGCCTCTGTGACCACATGAAACACTTCTGAAGCCCAGAGGGAGCTTCTCACATGCAAACACAGCAAAGGTTAAGGTTCTTTACCCCACTGTTGCTGGTGTACACAGAAGCACAGCAGCTTGTCTGCCAGTAGGCTTGGGAGTAGTCACTGCAACCCAGGTGGGTGAGCAACCCATTTATGGAAAGCTTTCCTGTGAAAATGTCAGAAGGTTTAGAAATGGGTAGGAAAATATCCCTGTGAACTGAAGGATGGTTTTCATGAGTTCCATGGTATATAATAGTAAACCTGCCCGAGGTTTTTCACAGCTTTTTTTCTGATTACTGCAGCGTGCGGGAATAGAAAACCAAAGAAGCTACAGTCTGTCCTGAAAGTGGATATTATTTACAAGACTTATTCCAACTACCACAATGGTATGGTTGCTGTTTTTCTGTAAAATAGACATTAACTGTCAGTTACAGGCTAATGGGAAGCAGATGTTGTCCAGAAAAAAAATCCCAGATGCACAAAGCATACAACACTGGGCTTCCTGCTGCTGTGCCAGGGCTGCCACATCTTCACGGAGCAGGGCACCCTCAGTCACAGGGCAGGAAAGAAAAGAGTTATATGTTACCTTATCTTTTACTGATTTGGGAATTTTTGACCAGGTACTTGAGCCCCTTCATCAAAGATGTTTTATGTCATTTAAATCAGAGCATTTTCAGGGCAGGCAGCAGGGTCATGGCTGGGAGCATCACCCACTGGTTGAGATTCTGACCTTGGAACTGCAGGTCTCCAGAGTCCTCCATTCCCTCCAGCAACCTCCACAGCTGAGTGGGGTTCAGCTGAGAGACCTAAAGGCTTTACATGCACTAAATACAACTGTGACTTTGTGTGTAACAAACAATTTGATTAAAAACAAAAGTTAACAGATTTTAGCTCATTCTTTGGCAACAGGGCTCTGTGGATGTGAGTTGCCATGGCCAATGTAAGGAAGTGCGAAGGTTTGGGGCCATCCCACACTGGCAAACTACAGTCAGACTCCTTGCAGTGCAACAGGTGTGCAGGTCTCCTCATGAGGACAGGGTAAAGACCACACCAAACACTCAGAAAAATTGTTTCCCAGTGAAACCAGATCACTATTTAATGGGGCAACCATTTTTAATTAGAAAAATATTATGTTATGTGTTTCTTTTCTATGCACCTATTCATTTGCTGATGGTAGACTAAAAATGCCTTGGTGTATTTAGGTGTATTTTACCTTATTGAGACATTTTGAAGTGAAACCAGCCACCTGCCCAGGGTATGCTGCTCTTGTGTGCTCTGATTGTGCATGCTGATTTGCAGCACCCTCTGACAATTGGCACAAAAGAACTCTGGAAAAAATGGGAGGTTCGCTTCATGAGACTCCCTCTGGTGCAAAATAAAACCATAGCAATATATATCTATTTCTTTTTTTTTTTTTTTACTTTTGTAATAAGTAGTGGGACTTCTGCACAGCAGAGCCTTGCTTCATTTCTGTAACTCAACGGGGTCTCCATAGATTGGCACTGAAATTGCTTAGCCACGGTAATCTTGCATCATAATGGCATCACCAGGAGGTCCTTCTGTGCATATGCAAGCTTCATTACCCAAACACCCACCTCTTTCTGCTGCGGTGGTCCTACCTAATAATGACTTTTTAATGAGTTTTTCCAGAGCTGAGGGTTTTTCTTTTAAATCTAGAATTTTAATGACCTTTTTTTATGGCATGATCAGACAGTCTCCCCCAACTGTTAGGCTGCTTGTAGTATTACAATGTCTAATTGTGAGTCTCAGTAGTGGAGAATAAGTGCTTTTCCTCTTTAGGTACCTGGTTGTAGCACTTAGGAACCCCAGGAAAGACAAAGGCAAGGCTGTGCAGGAGAGAGTTTGTAAAATAAGTTGATATACTGCCCAACAGAGAGGGCTTCACCCCTGTAGCATGGACCCCGGCAGATGAGGGGAGGCCGGCAACAAAGGTCTCTGTGCTGTCACCCAGCCTGTGGCTCTGAGTGGTTGAGCAGACATCTCTGTTACACAGAAGGATTTTGACTGAATGAACTGCCAGACTGTCCTAAGCCATCACCAGCTGCCACTATCTTGTTTTATAATTTACTTAATTTCTCTTTTTTTTCCTCACAGTTGCTTTCCTTCCCTTTCAGAGTGAGGATTAGCAAGCTGTCCACTTTCCCATTTATGAATGTGATTCTAATCACAACCGGTTTTATATGAATGATAAATTCTTCTGCAGGGAGGGAGAACTGGTTTAAAATCCTTGTTTTGTACAACCTTCTGTGCAAAATAAATCTTTGGTGGTTTTTCTTCAGCTCGTCTGTGCCAGCACCTCTACCCAGACCCCAGTGCTCGGAGGGAGACCTCCAGTCACAATTTCGGTGACTGTTTCCAGACATTGCATGTTATCAGTGCCTGGTTGTGGTAGCCCAGATTTGCAGGGGAACACTGAGAGGCTGAGCAGCCAGGCTTAAACTGGCTCTTGGTGAGACAGACAATTGCTTAGAAACACCTCCCCGTGGGCCCTCAAGAGGGCAGGACAAAGGGGCTCTCTCAGCTCTAGCCCTGGCCATTTGGCCCAGGGCACCCCTGTCTGTGCTGTTGGGTACAAGACACCTGCTGACAACACTCCCATTTACCTCCACCTCTCAGTCCCATTGGGAGGTCCTCAGGTGAATTCGCTGCCAACAGTTCCAGCCCCTGACTTTTCTTTATGTATCAGTAGCATTGCCTTTTTATGTTTGATTTTTTCCCTGGGTCTGATTTGATTCTTTAATACAAGGCTTTGTGGCTGGCGCAGCACAGCAAACATCCAGCGTTTTGCTGTGAATTTGCTGGTCCAGTAATTTTATCTGCTGTTGAATCTGCATCTGCTGCTTTGTCTGCTCAGGAGCCCACCCCTTAGCTGCTCTTTGCCCAGGTCAAATAGGAGCTCTGCCACCTCCAGCCTATGCAACAGCATTTGAAACCCTCTCTGAGCACAGATTAACTTTCATTTCTCTGATGTGATAGTTCATAGCTCTGACAGGCTCTTCAGCACTCTGGCCTGTGGCACATATGGAACAACCTTTACAGGTCTTGGAGAGCTTCTCCCTCAGAGGATGTGCAGTGCAGCACAGCGCTCGTACATCCCCATTCCCTGCCTGTTGCAGGCTCAGCACTGAGTATTTGCAGGAAAGGGTGGCTCTGTGGTGGTGCCTTCACAGTGGTTGCTCCCTCCCAATGAGGTGGTCCCTCTTCACACAGGGACTGCCGTGCCCCTGCCTTTCTGGGGTGGCATCTTCTCTCATGACATGGTGCTGTGGCCATGCTCCCAAAAGGGTCCCAAAAGACCTGTGTCTCTTTACCAGCTCCCGCCAGACACTGTGGGCACTGGGCTGTGGGAGGAGCAGGGATGTCTGCCAAGGACTCTGGTGGGCAGACAGCACCTTTTTCATCCCCAGGCTGTGCCATTGGCATAGGCACCCAAAATTCTTTTTTCACGGAGGGGAAATAGCTTCAGTAGGATAAATGGTGAAAGCAGGAGAGCTCACTGGTAGCAGGCAAGGTGCTGTAGAGTTCAGCTGAGCAGATCTGAGTTTGATATTAAGGTGCTGCATTCCCCTTCAGGCACTAGGATCTCCTTTAGGATCTGTTTCAACACCCCATCTTGGGTTTGGCCCTTCACATTTGTGGCTTCTTCAAAACCGAAGTGCAGCCTTCCCTGGTGTTTTGATGATGGTCTTATTTTCTATACTAAGGCCAAATTGAACCACTCTTTATAAACTAAATTCCCGTTCTTGACAAGTACACTAAGATAAGAGATTTGCATTGGCCATCAGTTCTGAACTTCCATAGTTCAGCATAGCAAAATGAGGATTGTTTGGGCTAGAACTGCCCCAAATGTGCTTCTCTAGCTGTCTTGAAGAGAATACTTTTAGTAAGGCTTTTCTTTTGCCTTGACATCTGCTCAGCTCCCAGCTTTAATCACAAATGGGAGTTTTCATGAAAGAAAAGCACACACACACAAAAAAGCAGACCTTCATTTTTAAACTCATCTTCAGACAGGTTTTGGAAATGAGGAGCCAGCTGGTTTTCTCAGAAGGGAAGACACCTTCACTGCAGTGAGGTCATCACTTGATGATGTCTTTCCAGGCTGAGCAGAGTCAACTGTTTGTAACTGGGGGGTTGTCCTCACTGCAGGAAGAGGACTACAGTCTATCTCCAACACTTAATCCCTGTCTTCTCACATCCCCTTGCTCCTGCTCCTTGCCTCTTTTCTTTTTCCAGCTGTGTACAAAAGCATGTTTTCTGTGCCCTGACCCCCTGCACAAAACTCCTCTTCTCCCATTTGGCCCCTTATCGCCCTGTCACTGGCTGGAAGTTCCTTCACCCACTTGTCTCCTCCTCACAGTACTGCTAACACACCACTGCACCCTCTGACTCCCCCTGCAGCCCCTGCGCTCCCCATGGAACTTGGCTGAGTATGTCCTGGGTTTGTGGAGAATCATTCCAGCACAGGAGTGGATGTGAATAGATCTGCACTGGAATCATCTGCAGCAGTGACAGCACCTTTTGTTTCTCCTGTGTGCACATTAACTTTATCAGCCGTTAGACCTTGAAATTACATTCTACCCTTAAATATACTGTTGGGAAATGAATTCAGCTGAGTAAACTGCAGCTCTCTTCAAATGTGTATAGGCTTGAGCCAGCTGGTATTTAAATTTCTTTTTAGCATACACTTTCTTATGGGCCACAAAATGGGTATGTGCAGTTCAGAAAGAAAAAAAGAGGATCCTGCTGCAAGGACATCATTTGCAAATATTGAGCGAGTGCATATGAATTTTAAAGTGTAATTAATATGATGAAGTTGGTGTTTACACAAAGAAGTTCATTTGACAAACCTCTGTTTGAGAGATGTGTCTATAGGAATTGTATTGAAAGACCCAGGTTACGTCTGTCTTCTGAAATGAATCCTCTGCTCCATCCATCCTGATGAAGACCCCTGAGGTGCAGAACTCCTTCCAGTACAAAGTAATTAATCTTTCAATATTAGCTTCCTGAGTGCATCTATTCAAACCCTATCACCTGTGTCACAAATGAGCTGTAAAATCCACCAAGACCATGTTCTTCAAAGGGGATAAATCTGAAGGACTTGACATAAATGTCACAGGTAAAAACCACAAAAGAAATAGAGGGAGACAGCTTAAACAGCAGAGAATAAAATTTGTGTACAAAAAGAAGTCAGGTGTCTTATTAGGATGTTCATGAAGAGGGAGAGAATCACATTATGCAATGTCAGACAACAAATGTAGGTGCTGCAACAGAGGTGCTTCCTGTATGGTCATGGAGAAGATGGATTTGCTTCCTTCCCTATTGACTCTTGAGGGCACTCAAGAAGTGACCCAGCACTCTGAGACCTAAACTGGCACTCTGAGAAGCTTCTGGGAGGGTGTAAGTGTCTCAGACCATCTGCACTCTGTAACCCTTTCTTCTTCTGCTTACCAGGAGTATTTGCTGCCTATGTTGGCATCTGCTGAGGTTGGTGTAGAAGTGAAGCATCCTGCAGAGTGTGATCTGGCTATTCCCACAGCAGGGCTCAGTGAGAAGCCCTGAAGGGTTGGACTAAGATAGCCACATTTTAGGTGGCTATAGTCAGTCTAAATGTGTATTTCCCCAAAGGCATAGGGTACAAATGGAAAGCACATATTACTGAGCACATGCATGGAGGGAATCAATCTGGTGGTTCCCATTCAAGTGTAAATGTTTCCTAGCTTTTCTTTTTTTGCCCTTTCACCATAACTGGACACCCATCAGTTCACTTGTAGTTGTGGCAGTTGCTGATTGCTCAAAATGAACCAGACCCAAGAGGAAGCCTGCCTGCCTTGTGGCTTGTGCTGCAGGAAGAGGCAGTGTCATGGATTGCTGCTCTGAGCAGTGCTGGCCCAGCAGACCAGCTGTCCTGACCACTGCCTGTGTGAACACACCTCCTCAGCATAGCATGGCATTAGGGTGATTCCCTCATCTGAAAAATCCACTGCCTACTTTCCTTCCTACTCTTTTTTTTTTTTTTTCTGCTTCTAGACTCCTGTTTCCTGTCTGCCCAATAGGAAGATCTGATAGCAGCTTTTTCCTGAAAGTGCAAGGCTTTTCTTCTCACACATATCCTGCCATTTAAAATACTGATGTGCATCAGCATTAGAGAATTAGAAATATGGTTGCACATCGCCCTTCATGACCACACAGGTAATAACTTAGGCTCCCACACTGAGCAGATCTTAGACTCACACGCTCCTGCTGTGTCTGTTATATGAACTGAGGAATTTGATTCTAAATACGTTTGATTAGTAAGAATCAAGGGGAATTTTAAGAAACTCGTTAAAAGAATTTAAATAGATTTCTATATTGGGCAATGTCCTGGGTTACACAAAAGTTCTGATATCCACCTTTTAATTTCTTTTTTCTCCAAATGTGCCTTTTGGGCTTTTTGGTGTTTTGCCTTCTTTAAAGAGACTGGATTGCTAGTGATTAATGACTCAAACATTCTACCACCTGCAGTGACTGCCCAGGTGCTGTAAGAAACTGGACTATTGGTGTTCATGGCTCAGTCAGCAGAGTGCTTTGCTAACAATGTGCAGAGTGGCCACCCAGGCCAAGGACTGAAGGCCTGCACATCTGACATCTCAGGCTGCAAGCTGGGTGTTAAGCAGGATAAGGAGAGAGAAAAGCCCTGCTAGGTGGGGTAGTTTCTTCTTCTTTACACAGATGACTCAGCTGTGATAACTCCCTGGAATATTCACACCTGGCCTGAAGGTGTTCATCTCTTGTTGATGAGCCATAGTGGGCCATAATGGACTCAGCTGTACTGACATAAGAGACAGCTGCAACATCTTAGGTGTCAAAGACTCCTGAAGGATCCAGTATAAAACTCCCAGCCCCAGAGGAGGCACCAGAGATGTTCCCACCTGAATCTGAGCATATATAACACTGATATTTGGGCTTCTCCTACTGCCTTGGAGGGTCTGAACTGTGACTATCACTTCAACCAAAGAGCATTGAAAACCGAGTCTCACTGCTGGATCCAACAGGTGTCCTGTGGTCCTTCTAGTCACCTGGAGGGTGTGCAGCCCTGCTCGGCTGGCTGTGCCAGCACCACAGCCTCACTCCAGCATCACGTAAGTATCTGCCAGTATCACATCCCAGCTCTCTGCCATTTTCTGCCAGGTTTTCAAGGTGTGGGGGAGGTGAACCACGTGGAAAGGTGGGTACCTTGTCTCTGTTCTGTGGCCGTGTGTGGGTTTTTTTAGGCTAGGCAAGGCTGGGCTGCTGTCTGGCTTTGGTCTGGTCGGGAGGGCTTGAGAAGTTGGTTTAATTCAGTTTAACTGGTACTGTTATTG
Source organism: Dendrocincla fuliginosa (assembly GCA_035047845.1). Taxonomy (NCBI): domain Eukaryota; kingdom Metazoa; phylum Chordata; class Aves; order Passeriformes; family Dendrocolaptidae; genus Dendrocincla; species Dendrocincla fuliginosa. Next base: position 34,708,154 of record JAWWMO010000043.1, read on the forward strand.
GCATTCTTCTTGGTAAAGTGTTGTTTTTTCACTTATATCCAGGCATATTTGTTCTCTCTCTCTGTATTGGAGAAACCAAGGTTATTGAATCCAAAGGAGAAGACTTCTGTCTGAGGTCTTTGCCCCTTCAAATTGTCTCAAACTGAGACAGGCAATAACTATGTAATTGAAGTCAGGCTTTTATCTGATTAATAGACATGAATATTAGAAAAAAGTAATATATTCATATATTGCTGCCTTCTAATCTGGGTCTATAAGTGTGTGTGGATATCAGTGAACAGCAGCAGTGAAAATCATACATTAATGTTCAGTAAGTGCTCATGCAAACTTATTTAGTAGACAGAAATTACTGCACTGTATAGTACAAACAGAATGTATGGGCATATATACATAAATAATCTATCTGGAAGATTTTCTGCAGTACTGTTTCTCATCTCAAGAAAGAACAAAACTGAGAAAAGATTCAAGAAAGAGTAACAAAGTTGGAGATTTGGTTAGACTTATATTTAACAAGGAGAATACAAAACCAAGGAATGATTATCTTCAGGAGGAAGACAAGGTACTGAGAACTTCATTGATTATGATGGGTATAACACAGATAAATCTTGACTATATTTTACAATAAAGGATCAGAATGATGCTGACATGAAATGACTGTAAAACTAAGCATTAAAAAGACTTAGTCCCACAGTAAATTTGTGGTGGACAATGCTGAAAGAGGTCATCTGAGTGGGCATCGGGACAGGATTTAAACAGATATGTGTCACACAGAAAGAACAGGTGATGTGTTCTCAGACAGCATCATTGGGACACCCAGTCTCCCAAAAAGAGGTCCAGAAATAAGCCAAAGAAGAGTGAAAGCATCACTAGAATGACCTCTGAGGCCTATCATGCCCATGGTGTCATAGATTAAAAAAAAAAAAAAATTGTTAATGTATTCTAGGATGGGAGGCCAAAGGGAATGAAATGCAATATTGTGGTAATGATGGAAGGCCAAAGGGAGTGAAATGAAACACTGGGGTAACAGAACCAGATCTGCTGAAAGTGAATTCCTCCACTCCTTGTCCACACAGGATTAGCTCTGTGATGCCTCTCATTTGAAACCACGGGAGTCAGTAGCAATTCTAGCTATATCACATACACATCACTTTAAGATTACTGAAAATACATGAAGTGCACAGTGATTATTATGTTGATGTGTTTTCATAGTCTATATGTGATACGCCCTCCTTTCATACTAGATAAAGTTTCTGCCGTATCTGCTCACCAGCAGCTGCGGTGTTGTGGTTTTCTCTACCACTAACTTAACAGAATATTTGTGACATAGTTCCTCTGATTAATGACCTTAACAGACAGTCAAAATTTTTTCACAAAATTATTTTTATCGTGTTTGGTTTGTGTAGTTGTGTTGTTATTGTAACAAATTTCTTAATTACCAGACAATGTACAAATTTAAACAAGGCTCTGCTTGTCCGTGGGAACAAGGTTCTTAATTTATAACTAGCTTAAACAACACTTTATTTAGCTGTGGTTTTCAGACCGTACTATAGTTTTAAATATGCCTTCAGCAGGATGGTGTTTTATTTTTCCCTGGTGGTGTTGGTTCCACTCAGTTCCTGCCTCCAGTGGCTGCCAGGGCATCCCCTTTTTGTGATTGATCTGAAGGCACCAATAAACCTCACATCCACCTGTGACCCTAGTTTTCTCCCCAGCCAGACAATGGAAGAGCTACTGCAGCTCTTTCTGGCAAAGCCTGAAACTATATTTCTTCTTGTTTTACCCTGGTTTCTGCCTCTGCCCTTGATTTGCTCCAGCACCTGGTCCAGCACGAGCTCCTTGTCTTCACTACCTCTAATGTCGGACCATGCTCTTGATCTGTCCTCTGCTGTGCTCTCTGTTCCTCTTGTCTGACACCTGACCATGCTTCCTGCCCATACCTGTACTCATTGCAGTGACTTTGATTGGTCCACTGCAGAACGCTGTCCCAAGTCTCAGGGATGATCCCAGCCTTACTATAAGGATTGAGACAACCTGGCAGAAAACAAAACAAGCCAGCCCCAGCAAGCCAGGCATCTCAGCCCCCATGTATGTGTTTTCCCAGCAGCCTCTGGCAGCCCTAGACTGTGATTTCTCCCTGCTCTGAGATCATTCTTCCCTGGAGATGATGATGCAGATGTTCTATGTTGCAGTAGAGTCTGGGGTCTTTCCAGACCTTACTGTTTCCATCCCCTGGTACCTGCCTTAAGTGGGGACTTTTGGACCCTCCAGGGAGACTGCCTGCCCCTACTTTCATCTGCTGAATGTCCTCCAAAGATTTTCATTAGATTAACTAATGAAATTTTGATTAGCTGCTGAGGCGTGGAGCCTCATTAAAGAGAGGTCATATATATCCACCCAGAATATGTGCTGCCATTTGTAGTGGTATTAACATGCCTGTATTATTCTGTTAGTGACAAGAGGAGAAAGTACCCATTGTTACTGCTGCAGCTGTGGAAGGTACCAATATTGCATCTGCTGTTATGTCTTTAGGAAGATTAATTCTGTACATAAAAGCTTGTGGAAAACAGAGGTTCACATCAGATCTGTCCATAAAAATCAAGATATTTAGCAATCCCTCTATCCTCAATTAATACTTAGCTTATACCAGGCCTAGGCGCCCTTTGACAGATATAAGAGTGTTCTCTGAAAGCAAGGAAGAAAATTGTGTGGGCTGAATGGCATGCTCTATGAAGTCTCTTTGTCAGGAGGCAATTAGTTAGGCTATTTAGATGTCTAACTCTTAAATATCTTATTCCCATTGGGATTGATGCAAGCTGAATGCTTAGGTAGCTTATTATGTTTTCAACAGGTTTAAGGTAAAAGAATGAAAAACTATACAACTTTTTCTTTTTTTTTTTTTTTTTTTTTTTTAAAAAAACCCTCCCCGAATCCATGCTTGTTAATGGAAACATTTCCTTTTCAAGTGATAAAACCCAGAAATTTTTCCAAAAGAGAAAATTATTTGCAAAAGTGTGGTTGTGTGAGAAAACTTTTTTCTTAGTTAATTCTAGTGACCTTGGATCACTGCATCTGTGAGCCTTTCTGTGCTAATTTCTGAAATACGAGAAATCCTAAACTGGGTAGCCAATGCATGGTGATTTGGCAAAGGGAGAATAGATATGCTAATGTAAAATAAATAGATGTAATTAAATTTATGCAGGTCTTTGCAGTACCAAGGAAAGAAAGGATAAAGTTCTTATATTGGAACAATGATGGAATGAGTTTTGTAGAATGTTGGCTCTCTAGTTTTTATCCCTTTAGAGAAATAAAGCTTAAAACAAAGGCCAGAATTTGAAAAAAAAGTTAAACAAACCTAAATGATACAAGTATGTAACCTGATAAATCCAATGAGTTTGCTTCTGCAGGACCTTCCTTTCCTCCTGCAAATGCTGTCTGTGGAGATGTCCTCTTTGTGTGTGCTGCACTTTTTCTAGCATCATTTTCTCGTGTGTCTAAATAGTCTTTGGTCTCTCTGTGTTACATCTGCAGCTGTACCAAAACTCTGTGCCGAGCGGGGCAGGAGACCCAGGGCTGCCCTCCATTGGCAAGGCACCTCAGGCACCCAGGGTATCTCCCTGTCTTGGGGCAGCTTCTCTAGTGAGTCCCCTGCTCTTGCACTCAGGCTGCCTGCCTGGAAATCATACCTAAGTGAAAAGAAAATTGGAAAGGACAGAGAATCGGGCTGAGGTCCAGGATACCTATTTGTGGAGCTGCTGTCCCATTAATCTCCCTCAGAAACCAGGAGTTTGCTTCCTCTCGTTTTACCCAAAGTAATTCATGAGGCTCTTAAAACGTATCTTTCACGTACCAAACAATGAAGCACATACAGTGCACCGGAAAGATGGTATGAGAAAATAGGATATCTGAGGAGGCGCTAACATTTTTATTGGGTCTTAATGACTGGGGCAAAATTTTAAAGGCTGCTGGAAGACAGAGCTTTCTTTTTTCCTAAATATAACATGCTCCTCCCAGGCACAGCATGGAGGCGTGTCGCCCTTGGCTGGTCTGCACACAGAAATGGTACTAAAAACCCTTCAGTGGGGCAAAGCAGGAGAAACTCGGGCAGCAACTTGGTGTGCTCCTACTGTCCCACATGCAGTGGCATGTGTGACAACACCCATGCCCACTTGGCTATGTGCTGCCTCAGTGCAAGCAAAGTGCTCCACATAGAAGTACTGCGGGTTCCTCCTAATTGCCTGCAGACTGGCTGTCTTCTGGGAATTCTTGTTTCACAAGTTTTAAGAAAACAAACCCTCCACCAACCAGCTCTCTGGAGAATCTGGCATGCTGTCAATCCTGAAATGTCTGCAGGCTTTTAATCCTGCCTGAAAGTGTGTGTGTGTGTGTGTGTGTGTGTGTGTGTAGATGATTATTCTGTATTTCAAGTTTACAAGCGTGCACATGCATGCCTCTCTTTTGACATGTAAGTTAGTCACATCAGTTCACCTCCTCCCTTGCAGAAGCACAGGAACTCAGAGTCAACACTTCCATCTGCAAAAAACAGCTTTATAATAGTATACATGATATACAGACACATGCATACACACACAGTGGACAATCTATTGCTTTTCATCATTCAGAACTGATCCATATTTTCCTAGAGAGACATCTGACCTGCACATGATATAATCCTCAATGCATCCTTGGTACAGCAAGTCCAACAGATATAGTTATCTTGAGGCTCAATAATAAAAGGCTTGAACTACAACAAAATGTGAAACATGCTCTTTATAGCATATACCTGCTTGTGGCATGGCCCTCCATCAGACACAGACTCAGCTGTCGCTGATTCTGTACCTTATGCATTAACAAACTGAACAATGACCTTCCAGCTGCTAAAGAGATTGAAATACTACACTGTGAAGAAACTCAGAGGTTTCTGAAGGTGCAACAGATGAAAGCAAGTAATTCCAGGGACAGTAAAAAGAATTTCTTTTTTTCCCTTCTGGTTACAGTAACCCCTGTAAACTTGCTGATTAAAAAGGTTATTTCTTCTAATGTGCAATTAATGGTTGTCTGCTTGGCATGCTCTTGTGCTGCCTCATGATTTATGAACCATTTGAGGCAATGACATTTTCACATATGACACAAGATGTATAGAGCTGTTCTCAACTGCCCTTGGGGCTAATTTGAAGAAAGTCAGTTTGGAGTTTAGCTGTTGTCAACAGCTTCAAATGGGTGCATCCTCTTCCTTGCCAATCCCTTTCATGCTATGTGATCTCTTTATAGGCATTAGGTACTTGGGATGCATACAACTTGTGTTTATTATTTTCACTAGTAACCGATATTTTCAAAGAACTAGATCATTAGTTCTGAAGTAGTGATATGAGTGACTGACATGCAAATAAGCCCTTAACATTGTTCATCTGCCTCTCTGAAGATTTCTCCAGCATCAGAAAACCCCCAGGGGACACACAGCTACTGCATCTGCCTCTGCACAGCCCCACAGACCAGAGGCTGGCATTTTGGCATTCACTTCAAGGTGACAGTGCCTCGACACTGCTGGAACAGACCCCAGAGTTGGCAATGTAATTTATGGCAACCATCAAGTTTCCTCATTTACAGCTAAGATGTGGTCAGTGTGGCTCTGCAGCAGCAGGGCAGTGATGCAGGCAGCTAAACCATGTACCACTTCACCTCCTGTCACTCACCATCTGTGCCCCTGAGGTCTGCTGTGCTGCTCACAGGATCAGGGGAGGGTACAGCCAATGTAAAACTGCAGAACTAGCCTAATATGCTCTGACAAGTGAGGAATTGGGGCAGCTTTACCTCATCTACCAAGCCACCTCCATCCTTCAGAAGGACAGCTCATTTTACTACTGCCTTTTGAAGCCTAATGGGTTTCTCAAGCATGGCTGGTGACTCTGGATGCACTGATTGTGAAGGATTTACACAGTTGACCTGATATTCCAAATTAGTGAAAATTAACATTAGTACCTGCAGCAGCAGCTTATGGAGGTGCAGTCTGGAGATACAGAAATCACTCTTCTGTCTTTGGTCAGAGGTTTCACTGGGCATGAGGAGCTAACTTTAGCACCCGAAAATGGTTTGCAAACTTAAATTCAGTTAGTGCCAGCAGAGAGCTCTTGCTCAAACACTTCTGGCTCTCTTGATGTACAATCCAGATTTGGGGATGGGTGTGTCACTTCATTGTGTGAAACAGTCTGAACTGTTCATGAACTTAATAAATGTAAGATTTTCTTGTTAAATTTCTTAAACCAAATATTTCATGATCAGTGATATTATTATAGAATATCCCAACAGTGTGAATTTGCAGTAGGGACCACACTAAAAGCAAGGAACTCAAAGAGAGAAATCAGATTCTCCTGGGCTCCTGGTACAGATGACTTTCGGAAGTTACACAGAAGGAAGATGCCTTAGAAAGTGTGCAGATACAGATTTTGTATTGGAATACCAGCATAGAATAGATGATAGGTGAAAGTTTCTCTCTGATGGTATGGCTCCTTGTTCACAGGGTTTCCTTAAGATAAATAGAGGCTTGTTTTTGTTTTAACTTCAAAGGGCTTTATAAGCTGAGGGAGTGGCTCAGGAGGCCTGAAAACTTTCATAAATGTTCATTTCATGATCTATAATGAGATGTATCCGCTCCATATGAGAAGCCAGCAATTCTGCAAGTAAAATGAAATGAGTTTTGAACTACCCACCTCTTCACCAGTGGCTGACTTTGACACTTACTTTGATAAAGTATTTCCCACCCTCACTCAGAGGGTTATGTGCAAGTAGTTCTCAATTTTAGTGAGTTTTCCTAACTTAGGTGCTATTTAAAGCCAACTCTCTGCTCAAGGATGCTCAGAGAAATGGGATACAGAGGGAGAGAGTCAGTGGGTGAAGCTGCAGCGCTGCTGGACATCAGCTCTGGTGGGACTCACTAGACTCCATCAGAGGCAAGATACTCTCGGAAGGACTTTTGTAAATGAGAAGCCTCAAAGAGGACTTGCCTTACTGTGACAGCATTTGCATAGACTCTGTCTTGGGGAGCTTGGGCTGTCCTTTAAAAAACATTTCCATCCTCATTCACTTGTTGTTTGGGGTCTGTTGCTGAGGGAACTCAACAAGGAAAATGAGGTGAATAAATTAAGCTTCATTAATAACAGATGATCCCCATTATCTGTAGAAAATAATAAGACCAAGTTGTCTAGCTGAAGCAGTAGGTGGTGTTCAAATCAGTCCTTTAAGCAGTAGGGTTTAGAAAAGTGCAAGTAATGCAAGTTATTCTACATTTTAATGATGTATCTTTTTGTGTAATTGGAAAGTGGAAGGCAAAGAGCACAGCAAAACCCCAATTTTTGCAGGGTGAGCGGTAATGAAACAAAACCAGTTTCTTCAGTGTTCACAATATAAAAATTGCTAGAACAAGATTTCCCAGTCTACCAGAAATAGTAAGAAATTAAGAAGTGGGGGCAGGAAACTGTCTAACTTGGAAAGAAAAGGAAACAAATGGAGAAATAGCCTCATGCTGTGGTAGAACCTGGTTTTGCATTGAGCAAGAGGCAAATTTCCTTTTGACTTCTGCAGAAGCCAAACCTTATTTCTCATCAGAGCTGGTCGCGCTGGGCCTGTGACCGTGTGTCTTCTACCCACGTAGCCAGACTTGGGATTTCTCTCAACAGAGAGAGAGACAGCATATGTAGCCTAAACCATGTCCCGTCATTACATGAGAAGGCTCCAGGAAAACCTTTGCCTTGGACTTTTCACAGAGCCACCACCCCTCCTGTGTTGTGAGTATAAATGGTGGCCTTGGGAATCTAGACTTCCAAACCACATTAAATTTCTGTTTAACAGGCAGTAATTAATAATTATATAATGAGCACGTGGTGCTAGGAAAAGCTGAGAAAGATGCAGCAACTCACCCTGAGACATCCAGTCTGTATGACAAGGGTGATGTATGTCAATGACTCACCTGTTGGTGCTGGGAGAAGGAACCTACTCTCTGGATAAGGACTGACAGAGAGACTGTAGATTCTTCCCCATGCATTATTTATGAAGATGGATACACAGAAAACGCTGCAACACTGGAAAGCAAGGGTAGGATACCATGTGCAAAGAGAATGGTTGAAAGTACAATGTCTGGAGGCGAAAGGACTTGGAAAGAGTAAAAAAAGGGAAAGTAAAGGCTGAAATTGATACAGTAAAATTGTTGTAGTGAAGGGTTTTTAAATTTCTGAAATATTAATAATTACCATTTTCATAATAGTTTTTTATGTTTATCAAATAGATGAATAAAAGAAGTGACTAATAAGCATGCCAACAAAGATTGATAAAGTAAATTATTAAGGACAACATTTACAAATGCATTTTTCCATATATTTACTTGAATAGCTAGAGATAGAGTAGCCAAACTTAGTGACAAAACACAGAGATAATATGTTATGGTTACATTCTCTCTCTCTAAGGAGACAAACACTACTATCCTAAGGCTAGCTGTGGTTTCCTGACAACTGCATTGTTATTTTCACTAAATGATGTGATACCTGGATGCTACCAAAGTATCTTTTTCCTCTGGGAGGGCTATTCTGTTGAGATACAATCCTTTTGCCTCTTTACTATCAGCAGGTTTTCATGTTTACAGGGTATGTTTTCTAAATCCCTGATTCTACAAATTGAGTTAGACTAATGTAATCAAATAATAATCCAGCAGCTATGAATACAGAAACATCTGTGAATTTCTCACCACTCCTTAACTAATGTAAGTCTTTTTTACATCGCTTATGACTAATTGTTGTTGTGTCAAAAGCAGTAGACAGGAAAATTGGTGATTCTTCCAAACATATCATTACAGTCACTAAAGTAATGAGAAATACATCAGATATTTTTAGGTCATAATTTTTTTTGTCAAGCAAAATAGCAACCTTTTTGAATAAACTGGAAATCATTATTGCTTCCACTGGGATTCATACTGAATGCACTAATTATGGTGAATTAATTTGGTACTGACAAAGTTACAACAAAGTAATTTCCTCCATGATAAATTGCAGGACCATGTTGTTCCTGGGTCAGAAACTTGTCTTTTGGCTGTGCCAGGCAACAGAGGGAGAACAAACTGAGCTGAGTGACTGTAAATCCCAATCCACAGAAATCCCCTGGCAGTGCCCTCCTGAATTCTGCGTCCATGGGCATCTTGGGGCAGGGGGAGAGGCTGGGAACAAGCCTTGCCCCACTGCAGGCTTTTGGGGCATCTTCAGGAGCAGCATGGAACACGCAGGAGTGCTATGTGGCTGCCTTTTCAAAATAACTTCATGTATGGATACATCCTCAGAGAATTAATCTGCATTAACTAGAGGTGTGTAAAATACCTCATTAAACCACAGCAGGCTGCAGTACACAGATGTCCACCAGACTTTCAATGAACCAGAGTAAGGCTGTCTCACTTCCAGCCAGAAGAGTCTCAGTGCAGTCAGAAATGTGGATATCAAGTACAGTGCTTTATTCCTTCTTCACATTCCTCAGCCACGATGTCAGCATGAGGCTCTCCTTCCCCATCTCCTTCCACTGCCTCCAGTGTTTGTGGGGCTGAGCAATGAGTCCTCCCAGGGAACTGCTCCATGTGGAAACCAAAGCCTTCTCTCTTTTCATACAGGCTTGCTTTTCTTATGGATCAATTGGCTGATATAATTTTACGTGTGGCTCTAAAAGCAGCTGGGGAGGCACAGCTGAGAAGGTGATGGGGAACCGGAGTGGGAAGCTAAAGTCTGATGGAAAGGTTTAAGTTACTATTAGCCCAGAAAAAAAAATTCTGTGGCACTTGGTTATCACTTTCCTGTTAGCATCTTCTCCCTCACAGTGGTCTTGTGATCCTCTGTGCTTTGAAAATGCCAAAATGCTTGGGTACTGTCCTAATATGGACACTAAACCTAATTTATGCAGTGAGAAATATCCACACAAGCAAGAGCTTTGATGCCTTCCCATAACTATGAGTCACAGAACCATCAGAAAAGACTTCCTTTTGTTTTTAAATGTCGAAATGCAAGGGCAGGGAAGGGGAAGGGGGGAAAGGGAAGAGAAAGGGAAGGTCCTAACACCACCTTTCACTTTCCTGGGTTAAAAGGATCATCTGCACAAACACATCTGACTTGCCAGGAATAGAGTTACCACTGCAGTCACTTCCCTACTTGAGCCCTTTTCATACTTAATTTTTGATTTGTGCTGAAATCCGTTTGTTTTGTACAGAATTCTGTAAAGGCAGTTCTGCTCCTCAGAATATCCTGAGGTAACTACTGTGTGAAACATCCCAGGTGGGAGTAAGCAGTGTTGCCAGTCAAAAGCAGCCAAATCTTCAAACCCAGGAATATTTAATGTTATATGAAATTTCAATTTCCAAATATAGTCTTAGGAGAACAAATATTTTCTGTTATTCTCCATATATGAGATTACTTTTTTTAGCTTTTTAATGACTATTTTTACAGCCTAAACTAGAAACTACTTATATGAACTGGAGCAATAGATTTGGTTTTGGTTTTTTTGTTTTTTTTTTGTTTTTTTTTTCAGTAGAAAGCATTAAAATATAAATCAATTTGGCTCAATATTTATTAAGACTAGATATCTTTGCATTCATTGCAAACAATCTCTCAGATGTATATATGGATGACACTCCCAGGCACACTGTGTGACTCTTGGAGATGGTCCTGTGCAGGTCTAAGATTGGACTAGACGATCCCCATGTGTCCCTTCCAACTCAGCATATTATATAATTTTGTGATTTAACTCATATCACAGTCTTATATTTTATTCCTTTCAAAGCTTAATGAGCTGAGGTGAGGTTAATAAGTACTGTTAAACTTTGTCCATTAACTAATAGGTAACTCTGGAACCAAAAAAAAAAGCTATGAGATATGTTAAGAAAATCCTGCAAGGTTTCTGTTAAAAAAAAAAAAAAAAAAAAAGAGAAGAAAACAAGAAGTTTTTTTTCCTCTTTTTAAAAATTAAGAGAAAAAAAGAAAAGAACCAATTGAGCTGTATTAAGGAGGAAAATGTGTCCAAAATCAATGTGCCTGTGTAATTTATTCCACAGGTGCAAACCATTAGCATGAATATATCATCCTGTTCCTCAAATGTATCATGGATCAAAACTCAGTGTTACTTCTCAGAAGGCACAGAGTTTCTAAATGAAACGGTCATAACAAAAGTATTTATATTTACTTACTTTTTTTTAAACCAACTGTTTGCCTAATGGAATGGTTCCCATTGCAGGGTGGGAGAGTGATCAGAAAATGAGGATGGATTTCACTGTAGTAGACAGAATTAAACTGAGCTACTGATTCAACTTAATTTAGCAGAAAGAGAATTAATTTTTTAAATAATGAAATGTATTGCAAATTGATTAATGCTCACTTCCATGAAGCCCTCTCTTAGTTTAGCATTTGGAAGCTCAGGACTTGGTTTTTCTTTCTCTCCCATGAAAGTAAAAAAGTCCATAAGAAAGATTTCGTTTGTGATCACCAATGATTGTGTTTTGCAAACTTGCCTCCTCTGCTGCAGTAGCCGCTACACCTCTATGATCATTAGAGACTGGAGGAGCTTTCCCATCACCAGACCCAGCATAAAACCTCTAAATTCTTCAGTCCACATTGGGCTGCAGGAACCCTGCTGACTGGCTCTGTAGGCACAGTGTGATGAACAGGGGATCCTGCAGATACAGCATCTGCTTATTGCAGAACTGTGAAAAGCTCTTTGAAAGGCAATGTAGCAGTTTTTCGGTTTATTTTGTCTTGTTTTATAGAAAACTGCCTGTATTTTCATGTTTCATAGGCTCAGACAGGACAATTGTGTTGCTAGAAGTCTGTCTACATCAGCCAGCCCCAGCCAGAAGCCATTGCTAAAGGATCAGCATCAACCTATGAGTGGCAGATATAGGTTCAGACATTTTTAAATATGTGAATAATCTCAGCTTCAATATTTCTTTGATTGACTAAATTCTGGCAACTAATTGGGAAAAACCCCTGTGTAATGCTTGGAGATGTTACAAGACTTGCAGGAGTGAAACCTAGGGAGACTTAAACTCTTAAACGAAATTGTGGCTCCCAAAAATGCCAGTCATATACTGGGAAATAGCAATACAGAATGACTGGAAAGATAGCTCCACATCACTTTCTGTGGTGCCCAAAGACTGTTCTCAGAACTTTGTAGCCATTTGCAGAACCTGCTGTCCAGATATGTGTCTATACCATTCCAGTGGGGACCAGGCTTTTGGTCTTCTGTCCACGGGTACCTATGGATAAAAGGACAACCACAGAATGCAAACCTATTGCCAACAGGCTGAAATCTACCGTGTGAGGATTGGCATCTCAGCCAGAGGTCGTCAGCATGTAACTTTTCGACCTGTAACCAAGTGCCTCTGTATCTTCACAAAGGCACAGGTTAGAAAACATCTGGAGGAAACCTTGGCCCTGCTGCAGTCAACGAGAACTTTAACTGTGACTTTCTAGGTCTTTATCTGCAATACTGCTTCATTTTTTGAAGGTCAGCTAAAAGGACTTAGTAGTTTTATGCTTAAATGATAACACAAAGGCTGAATGATAAAATGACAAGGCTGAAAAGCTTAATGATAGTTAATTCAAGAGCACTATTAAGGCTGAGTAAAAGTCAGTATTTAGAGATATAAGTGGATGAATTACCTTTTTGGAAATGCTAGGACTATTACAGTATCAGAATAGGTGTGTTTTCTAATAATTTTTCAGAAAATGTCTGTTCTGAGACAAAAAGAACATTTATGTGTTGTTTTTAAGCTTTCATATATTTTATATTATAAACTGCTCTCCATTTAGTTTTCTTGCAATTACATTTAGCAGCTTCTCTTTTTTTTGTATGATGCATAATAAACCCTCTCAATATTCTTCATACTTTTGCTGGACATAAGGACACAGTTAAAGCCTTTTTGCTGTCTATGGTGGAGAACATATTTTTTTAATGCTTCTTGCTCGGTGACTGGCGTACCATTATACAACAGGATTGTAAACTAAGATTTATCATCCCAGGTATTGTCTTTGCACAGAAAATGGAAATTACTGACTTTCCTGACATTCATGAGGGACTGCAGAGAAGTGTATGCATACATGGCCTACTTTTGTGTGTACAACCTGCAGTTAAATAGAGGAGACATACATGTTGCCAGATTTGCTGAAACTATAGAAAGGGTGACTGGCACAGCCAGAATCAGACTGGTAGTCCAAAGTCCTCAGTCTTTACCTAACAACCAGAATATAACCTGCACCATAGCCATGGGACTGTATTTCTCTGGATAGATGTAGCTATTTGAAATAATTACATGAAGTGTTTAAAGACCATGTTCACATCAGATTAAACACAGACAAATGGAGACTCACTTTGGTGGGATGACTCCATGTCTGTGCCATCTGAGGGTATTTCCCTCATGATATTGCACAGTTCACTGAAATGCAGCTCCTGAATCAATTTAGCTTAGTGTTATACATAAAAAGGTGTGTGATTTTGGCTTTGCTAGCTAGCTTCAAGAAGAGCATCGCCTATTATAATAAATGAACTGCCCAGCTTAAAGATGCCGTTGCATTTTTTCTCTATTGTTGCTAAAAGTGGAGGGAAAACAGGAATGCCTGAAGTCTGAAAAGGCACAGAGGCAGCAAGAAGAATAAATCTCTCCTAGAGGTAAATCAGGCAGTGTAAATTGCACGTTTTCAGTTTTTAAAGTACTAATTAAGGGTTGCAAGCCTGGCATTCCTTTACCAGATGTGTGGTGCCAGGAAAGCAGACACCTGTGTGTTCATAGGCTGACAGCTACCCTGTGATTATACCGAATCCAAGCGTGGCCTTTTCTTTTTTGGGTATTGCTGCTATTTGAATAATAGATCGTCAGCATGCTTTGCTGTGGCAATCCATTATTCACATGCAGTTATAGTCCAAGAGGTCTGTGAGACTGCTCAGAGAGCTCATGTGACACCCAGGCAGCATGCCTATACACTGGGAGCCTTGTGAAGGTCTGACTGACCTCAGGAGATGGAAGAAAGGGTCCCCAGCCATACCCTAGAAGGAGTCGGAATGAGCTGATCCCTGGTATTCATAGGCAGGATATTCCTGACTCCGAAAGGAGGCATCACCACTGAATATAGTATAAATCTTCCTGCAGCTCCAGGTGAAAAATAAATGTTCTCCAAACCCCTCCTTTGTGAGGAATGTTTATTCCGCAGAACATTTGCAACCTGGCTGCCACCAAGTCTCTTCCTGCTATCAGAGGGGGAGGGTGAAGGAAGGGACCCTAAAAGGATTTGCAAGGTAGCTCTATTGGTGGCTAAAGGGAGAATCCTCCAAGCAGGAAAGTGCACCTGAAGGACCCGGTTTACAAATCAGTGACAGAGGTTAATATGGGCAAAGATGAAGCAGACAGTCCTCTCCTGATACCTAAGGAGAGAGGAAAGTTTGTCAGGGGGTGGGGAACAGTAGAGATAGAGAAGGGGAATGAACACCGTGGTACTGCACCAATGAAGACAAGCATCCTGTGCTGGGGAAGAGGGAGGAAAGGGAGATGTCATTGAGCAGAACAGCAAGGAGAGTGCCCTCTGCAGTTCTGCTCTGCTCTGCCCAGGTTTGCCAAGACCAAACAGAAACATGCTATGAAACCTCAGCCTTGAAATCATGAGAACCCAAAGAGGAGTGCCATCTGAGGGTCCAGCTGAGCTGTCTGGAGTCAATCTAATTGTGCACTAAAATGTTTTGCTCCCACATGCCAGCCAGCAGAGAACAATAGTAACTTAGCCAAAGAGTTTTAGTGGCAGCGGAGCCAATCTGAGATCAAGGGTAGCTAATTGGGTCACGCACCATATGATCTGCAAGCTTCAAACACAGAAGCTGACTTGCACTTGGCTGTTCCCACCATGCCTTTCTTTGTGCAGTTGCTTTGTGTTGCTCTACAAAGGCAGCTTAGTTTAAGCTATATTTCATCCATGCTCTGTGAGTGTTTAAAGTAAGCATCTCCTAGATGGGGAAAGAAGCATGAGGGAGGTTCCTGCTAAATCCCATACCAAGTGAACCTCAGCTATCTGAGCATCTCCAGCATAATTCCCAATAATCCATTTGACTGAATTACAGATAAATAGAAAAAGACTGGGCTTACTGGTTTTCTTTCAATGTTTTAAATATTTTGCTTTCCCTCCCTTAAGATGCATTAACAAATGCTAAAACTATTTCTTCTTTTACAACTTATGGCGACAGTTGTATGACAGTTTTTTCAGTTTAGTGGCAAAACCATTTCAAAAAAATACAGTAACCCATCTCCCTGTTCATTTTTAAGATGTTTCAAATTGTTTTTCCTTTTTTACCAAGCTGAAAGCATTTGGAAAAAAAATTTTGAGGACAGATGTAATTGTCTTTTAGTTTTATGCTTATGTAATAACAGAAGCAGAACAGTTAGGCTGAAAAGCTTAGCAACAGTTAATTTAGGATTATTATTTAGCCAAAGTATAAGGTAGTATTTAGCGATAAAAGAAAATGCAAGTTTTCAGAAAAAGTATGTTCTGGGAAAATAACAGCAGGGAATGCAAATTCTCAGTGCTTCCCTCAACAGCTGAATGGCAAAAAATACATCTCATGACACTGCAGACCCCAAAATAGCACCCGCAGACCCCTGTGTAAGCTTTACAATTAACCGAGTAATAGTGATGAATATCATCATAAAGGTGTTCTTTGGACTGACTGCATCTAAGCCAGAGTATGTAAAACAGTACCATGTGGCACAAATAGGAGAGGGTGTGATTTCAGAGCAATCCCTCCTCAGGTGGCATTCCTTAATATTGTAACCACTTTGCTTAGTAATGCAAATGCTACTGAGATTATTAAAGGAAAAGCTGGAATCTCTAACTGTGTGGATCTCCTAGTCTATATTCTGGATATATCCCGCCATTCAGCCAAAATGCTTTTAACAGTATTTGTTGTAGCAGTAACTTTGTGCTAACTGCACAAAGGAATTACTGAGTTTTTCTAATTTTGGAAAAGACTACCCCATTTTTAGCAATCATAGTTCAAACTATGTACATAAATAATGAGCCCTTAGATATGTATTTTACTCAGACATTAGTTCTACAATGATTTCTGCTAAAATGCGTAGAAACAAAACTTCGAACTCAGACTTAAAAATAGGACAAATGAAATAAATCTGTGGACCAAATCCATTTTTTCCATAGATTTGTAATAATTTTCTTTCAAAAATATTTCCCACCTCAGTTTACAAAAAAACAACCAAATTAATAATGTCAAGATAACAAATCCCCAGTCCTATAGAATTGCTAGGATAGCGATAAATAAGTATAGAGAACCTCAAATTTTGTAAAAATTGTCTTTGTATCTCACATCTGTGGGGCAGATAGCTTACCTGGAATACAAAATATAAGCAACATCAATTTAAGTCTGAATTATTTTAAGGTATGTAGGTGAAGGATTAAATCCAAACCCACTTTCCACCATCATATGTGCCTGAATGTAAGAAATATTTATTCATCTGAATGAAAGCAAGAAGAAAGTCAAGTATTTTGTGACTATGGAGTCTCTCACACCATAGGTTTTTTAAAGACTTCTCTAGTAATGTGCCTGCTTACTTCATCTTTTTGTCTAATATATCAATATACCATGGGACAGAAACAAATTATATCATCTCTAACAGATTTTTATAGCTGGATGATTATAGATTTACCTTATTCAATAGTTACTTCTGGGGTAGTATTTGAATTTCCACTACCACTTTTGCTCCTTGCATCAGGAGGAGAGAAAGAAGAGTGTGATCAGCAGAAAACCCCAACAAAGGTGGCTGCACCATCAAAGATGGCTGGAAAAACTTGTGTTAAATTGCATGGAACCAGTTCCTCAGCAAAAAAGGGGATTAATCGCTGCATACATGTATGCAGTGAGTAATGGCAAATAATTTGCAATGAAGATTAATTGTTTCCTTAATACGTTATGTTTGTTGGCCAGACTGTGCTTGCCTGGCTGCCAGTCTTGTGGGAACCCAGCCAAACAGCCTTTTAGGACCATGTGAAAAAACAAGGAATTATCCCTTCATGTGCCCTTTATGGTGACTTCCAAATATTTTAGTTAAATTGTGCTCATGTCACCATACCAAGCTAAGACTGTCCCTGAGGCTGACCCATGCTATAAAACTCCCTATTTCCCCAGGCGGAAAGTTTTTGGATTGGAAAGGTCTGGGAAAATGGAAAAGCTGGCAAATAAATAAAAAATATATTGTCTAGAGAAGATCAGTATTTATTATGTAAGGATCCCTTTTCTTTAAGGAGACTGGGCTTTAGTGAAGCTGTCATTCTGAAACACCCATCTTGACCTTGGCAGGATCCTCATCTGAGCCTGCTATGTGATGCTTGGCATCAGGGAGGCAACTTTCAGACATCTTTCACACATAACACTAAAAATGACTCATCTGCAGAGCCTTGGTTTCTCCACTGACTTGTATCAGTCCTGCACCTGCAGGTTTCTTCTAACTCCAAAGAAACTATTCACCAACTGTATGGTGATCTTAGAGGAACGGAGAATCAGGCCATTTGCCGTTCCTATAAAAACACTTATCCTGGAGCTAGTGATGTCTACTATGGCAGAAATTGTCATTACAGGACTAGGAGCTGGCTTTTACAAAAATAGTCTTCTTGAAGACATATCAGAGCCTGGAGTACCAATAAGACAGATCACTAATGATAGTTTGCATTTAAAGCAAGGAAGTTGATGTTCTATAAGCTTAAGCACTTGGAAAGTTTTCATTATTATATAAACAAAATTCCTCACAGCCTGGGTGTCTTGGGGATCTCTGATATTTACAGAACCATTCAGTTCTCTGCAGGCAACTGACCAAAATTCACTCAGGTCTTTATTAATTGATGCTTGCAAGTGGCTCTGGTCCTGGAAGCATAATTCCCCAGGAACCTTTGGAGGCATCACAAAAATGACCAAGAACTGCATCCTTGTCTGTAATCCCACTTGAAAGACTAAATAGTAAATGGATGTGTAGCCTCGATTATTCCATTCTTTTTGGAAGCAGCTTTTGTAGTTAAGGAACAGCTTGGTGGAAGACACTGAATTCTCCATTCAGGAATCTACATTACTTCTTGACACCTCTTTGCTTGTAATAAGAACTGCATTTTTTTTTTTTTTTTAATCTTGAGATTTGAAATCCTGCTCTTGCACTGAAAATGTAAATGCCAAAGAAAAATAAAAAGTGGCAGCAAAGATGGTGGGACCTTCGAAGGATAGATCTTCCTAAACACTAGTGTTGTTTTATATGAGCCAGCAATTCCTTGTTTCACTAGACTACAGAGATCTATGAAAAATTACTAATGTACAATATCCATAAAACAGGAATATTTTTGAATGTCATATATTAATCCCTCTGATCTAGTAGCACGGTTGCAGAATATAATTAGTAGCTCTATCAGCAGGAGTCTACATTTGTCAAGTTATCATTACATTAAAAATGGCTTTATGTGCACATCTTGTATAATCACAGCAGCCAAGTTCTTGCATACTATCAAACAACAAGTACGGCCTTCCTGTAGAGGTGATCCCACTGACTTTTTTGTGTGCTCCAAGAGTTAAGGGGATATAGAACACCTAGTTAAGGTTATATGAGGATCTGGCCCTAAGCACTGTGTAGTCCTCCCAGTTGCCTAAATAATGTGGAAGACAGTGAATGCACATTGATGTAACACTGATGTTAATACCATCTTAGCCCAAAGTATTATGGGTCTCCTCACAAGACTTATGAGAAAAAAAATGTAAGGGTAAGAAGGCTAAAATGGGAAAAGAGGCATGTAGCAGTGCAGAGATCAGTCATCTATAGTTCTTAGAATTTAATCAGGTACATATTTTTTATTTTTAATTTAATTAAGTTTAATTTATTTTAATTTTAAGCAAGGACTGGACAGAAGGTTGATAAGGACCAGTTGTAATTATAACTTCTTGCAAATTAGGACTTGTAAATTGAAGCTTCTAACTGTGCCACTTGCAGAGCTGTTTGATCTGTATCCAAATGTACTGCTGCTGCGGCAAGACATGGCCTTTCGCTGCAGTGAGTGGTCTGATAACTCACTAAGTTTAATGTTGCAACAAAAAGTCACTGCTTTTTAGCGTCACTTGTTACTTATGACCATTAATGAATCCTATGTATAAGGCTGTCTATACTTAGCAGACCTCATAGAACAACATTATAAACATTTCCTCTGTAGTGGTAAAGATATGTTACTTCCATGTAATTCAATTAGCACTTTCAGTAATGTGAGGTTTTCTGCTGAACGAATTTGGATGCCTGTCTTATGGTTTAATACCATAACCATGCAGTGCCAAATTCTGCTCATGTGTTTATAACATCAAGCTTGCTGGCACTTACTGCATCTTGCTGAAATGAGGCACCTAATGAAGTGAAGCATGTATTCACCTTGCTTTCCTTTTCAGTCAATGGAGAGGTTTCAGTGGACCAAGTAGCCAACTGGAAGATGCCTATGTCCCTTACTGATGACTGAGCACCAGACACTGAAATAGGTGAGATGAATCTGAGCCATTGAACTAGAACATCCTTATATGCCTTTAGGGTAGATCTCAGACCTTAATGTTTTGACCTGTTCTTTTGCAGAATATGCATATACTCAATAAATTAACTCACAGAATATTCAATCAAACTGTCAAAAATACAGTATCTTTTTTGAGGAAAAAAAAAAAAGAAAAAGCCTACAACATGGATCAAAATTAGTATTTATTTTTTCTCAGTTGCTCTCCACACTGGTGGTGTTGGTCACAGGTACTTCTTCCTTCTTTTTACTTACTGCTTATAAATCAAAATTAAAAGTTAAAATAATTTGTGGACTTCTTAAACACATTAGAGGACAATGCATACTATTTTATCTCAGAAACCAAAGTCAGGATCTAGATCTTAGTATAAAAAACAGTGCTCCTACAAGGCAGGATATTGATATCACATCAAATGTCAGTTAGTAGTTGTTACAGTTTCAAACCCAAGCTGGAATTCCTTCCAAATAGCTTGGAGCCAATGCCCCCGCATCGGTACAGATGTTTAACAAAGGAGACAAAAGACATGCATATGCTGATATTATCTGCCTTGGACAGGGCTTTGTTTCGATCTTCCCCCAGCAGGGGAGAGAGGGGGAAGGGGTTGGTGTTTTCTGGCTTTCTGTGCAGGTCAGGGAGCTCAGCTCTCGGCAGAGCGAGGAGGACGACTCACACTCCCCGGATCTTGGCATCGCTGACTCCTGGGTGGTGTTCCTCTTCCCTTCTCTAACTTGGCCATTTTTCATCCATAAGCGACTATAAACACCACCAATTTACCATGAGGAAAAGGAGGAAGAACGCCCTGGTTTCCTGCATCTGCAGAGACAGGATTGTTGCTGCTTTCTGCCTTCCCATTTTTCTCTCACGGGAATCAACCTGAGAACCAACTGCCTGCCATCTCCGAGGGAGCCCAGCCAGCCGGGCGCGACATCGCCACCTGCTGTCCGTAAATATTACTGCAACCCCTGGGAGAGAGTGGCCCGCAGCGGAGGTGCCACAGCGCCACCTGCTGTCCGTGGATATAATTGCATTTCCCCCTTTGGGGGTAGCCAAAAAAGACCTTTTTGACTGTTTTGCCTAGT